>OX336388.2:191903042-193103042 GCA_946902985.2 Meconema thalassinum | reverse complement strand
AATTCATTTATGATCAAAGGAACCCAAGCAGTAACGATTTCAGTGAAAACGTCCAAAAGAAAAAACCTGGCGTCGTGCGCATTTTAAGCTTAAGCTGGGCAAACCGTTAAAAATATCAATATACTATGAGAAGAATTGTTCAGTATGAAAATTTCTACAAAAAAAGTCCGCAAGAGCAATACATCGGCCACTATAAGTGTTTTTACGTTTTCATTTCTTCCAACAATCTCCATTTAATTACTGAGGCGACAGTTTACGAGCTAGCTTTCGTGTTCACTACTGGAGGGAAAACGACTAATGTCGTAGGCTATACAAGGAAATCTTATGTTAAAAGTAGCCTATCTCCTTGTATTCATAACTGTTCCCGGGCGAAGCCGGGGCAGGTTGGTAGTGTATAAATAACTCATTAGGGCGATAACATAAGTCACTTTCTGCTGTGTTGACCGACTGTTTTTGCCGCTGTTACATGCTTCAGCCACGCAAGTTGGCGCATACACGTGCCAATTATTATTACGTTTATTGTTGTTTTAAGGGGTGGAACAGCGAGGTCATCTGCTCCATACGTACCAATTAAGCAATACTGAAGTTCGCTAAGTAGGACGAGAAGCCTAGACGGCACGATGCGGCAAAAGCACCGTCACTTTACAGCGACAATATATTCATGGGTTCATCTGGCCTCAAAGCACCCGATAAAAGCAGAAGGGAAGCTCGTTTCCTTTGAGGGGCTTGCACATAGTGGTCATTTATCCTTGTGAACTTGTGTGTGTATATATATGGTTATATATGCGTTATTGTGGTATCTATAGTAGTGTGAATATTTGGAAGGAGGCAGCCGTGCCTGGAGTAGAAGTGGAAAAGCACTTCCTGGATGGCTAAGGTGGGAATCGAACCCTCCTCTTCTTACGTTTCGCTTCACGAGGTTGAGTGTACCTCGTTCCAGCCCTCAGATCGTTCAATTTCTTCGTAGAGCCGGGAATCGAACCCGGACCAAGAATGCTAGCCACTACACCAGGAGATGGATCGTACGCCCTGGTTGACGACCAACCGCGTGATTCAACACATGCGTTGTGGAATTAGGGCGCTTTGTCCTGATCTCAAGGCTGGTGACAAAATGTCGTGCACTACTTGTAAGACACAGCTACAAATTGCCCAACCGAATGATCCACCCGACCAACTCTTAAGCCTGGAGCCGTTTCTAAGTGAGCAAAAATATGCAGTGAACACAAATTCTGGGGAAATAACTAAGGAGATGACATTGATTTCATGTGACTTCCCATTAGCTCGACTGGATATGTCTGTCACTCTAAACTAAATAGTTTTAACAACAAATTGTACATCCGCCTTAGTCAATACATAAACGAAAATAAATTATAATTACACTTGCTCCTGGTACATGTTTCGGGGATTAATTGCTTTTATCCCCTTCATCAGCCAAGACAAATATTCGAAGAAAGATATAAGATAGCGTAGCACTCAAAAAATAAATGGCTATTTAACTTAATATGGTGCACCATATAAGTAGGTCACAGGAAAATGTTGAGCAAAACTAAAAACATATATGTAACAGCGAAGATATTCAGCCATCAAAACACAGAGAATCAGTGGACAGTTAATTCGTAAATCCGCTCCAAACACTGGTCGAAGCTTGAATTGGCAAAAATCACAATACTTCACCATATGGACACAACCAATGAAGAAGCCTTATGCTCAACAGGTCCAAAATCAAATGCCTGCATACGAACTAGACGAGCGTGGAAGGAACAACTTCAAATAGCAATGAGGTTAGCTCAATGCATAACCTGAAAGAAGCAAAGGAAAAACAAACACCATCATAAAAGGGACCAAGGGGAAATTTATAGACTGCATGACAATGCTAGGGCACACACAGCAGGCGTTGTCGGATCGCTGGGGCTGGGAGGTCCTCTATCACCCCCCATATTCTCCCGACATCAGTCCCTGCGACTATGATCTCATCCCGAGGATGAAGATGACAATGACGTTAAGCAGGCTGCCGAGCGCTCTCTTCGTACCATCAATAGATTGGGCAGTGCCAACGGGATCCAACGACTTCCGCATCGCTGGGAACACGTTGTATGCAACGGTGGTGACTACATCGAGGGCCTGTGAAACTTGGAACCATCTAAGTGAGTTATTAATCCAGTTATAACAAAGGTGACAAAACTAAAAAACCAACCCATGTACTTTCTGCAGCTCTTCTCTTTACGCGTTTTGAGTTAGGGATATGCAGACTGAATAAAGTAACACATTAACTGTAGAAACTCCTCACAAAACTAACCTCGTGCTACTGGCTGTTTGGTGACAGGAATGTCCCACCCCATTCCCTTCTTGAAATAACCAGGGAGCATGCGTGCGTGAAATAGTTAGTTATTGTTGTTTTAAGGGATGGAACTACGAGGTCATATGCCCCTTGACGTAAACTATTAGTTATTAATCTGATGCTCAGAAAGTTTCGTACAAGGGATGTCCAACACGCAGGCGAAACCTATTTTGTTCAAGATGTTTTGGATTATAGACTACTTAATTTCAACTGTATATGCTAAACTAAGTTGTTATGTTCAGAATATGCTAAAAATCCAATAAACCCTCAAAATATGCATTTGCATATGCGCAAACATCCAGTCCCTAGTTATAGAACTAATGTGTAACCTAGTCTTGAACAAAGGGGTGATAAAGGAAGACAGGTGTGCTGTGCTCCCTGAGGCTTGTTCATTCATTTCAATCACACTGTCCATACATGGCTTGCTTGACTAATGATTGTAGTTCGCGCACACATGGGGCCCAGCCCGGCACATCATATGTCACAGGACGTGTGTGACAGCCGCCACCAACAATTAGCGCACCAACCTGCACTCGTCAACTTCCACCACCAACATACCGACTGTACACTTCTATATGGAAGCAATCGTAGATATCAGAATGTTGGGTTAAAGCTCATCCAAGCGTAGTTGAGACCTTGGGCGCAAGGAGCTCGCCTACACTGGCGCAGTCTTGAGCGGCTATCATCCCCGATAACCTGTGCTATTAGTAGAGGTTAAGGTTCGGAAGTTAAACTTATCTTGCCTGAAATTTGTTGTTGTTGATGATGGTTTAGGGGCTTTGCGGCATCGTGTGTGTAGAAGTTGTCTGATATCCTGTGTCATTGTGTTGTCTGTACTAGTGTGTGTATTATTTTGTTATCGAGGCAGGATTTAGATAGGAAGCGGCCGTGGCCTTCCGTTGGGTACCATCCCGGCATTTGCCTACAAGTGGGGAAATTACGGAAAACCACTTACAGGATAGCTGAGGTAGGAATGCAACCCACCTCTTCTCAGTTTTGCCTCACGAGGCTGAGTGTACCCCGTTCTAGCCCTCAGACCAGAATTAAATTTCTTGGCAGAGCCGGGAATTGAACCCAGGCCTCCGCGGTGATAGCCACTAAGCAACGAGGCTGACAACCGAAATTTGATAAATTAGTGCGAATGAAGGGTCGCTGACCTTGTTTAAAGCAATTTCAGTCTATAAATGCATATTTTGGTCATTTTATGGTTTTCGTCATATTTCGCACATTTTAGTGTACTTGGTTGTATTTTGAACACATTTTATCAGGGTGGCGTTTCAAACACGGGATTTCTAAATGGTGCGGTAGATATATTCCCGGAGGTTTAGGAGCTTCTGTACGGATGTCTCACCACCCTAGCACATACATTTACCTCAGAGCAATTAGAATAACCAGGGAAAATTAATTTTAATTCGGCCTTGACTGGTCGCGTTACAGCCCTTCACAAGCAGCGTATGTGAACAGATTGGTCACACTAGTGAAGTCCAGCGCGTTAGGCAGTGTCTTCAAGTTACGCCAACGGATACCAAATAGCATGCTATTACTTAATTTTAGGTTCTATTTTTAAGAGAAGCGAGTGAGAACTGGTGTTAGCACTACTCCAATACTTGCTGCATATCCCTAAAATGCATTTCCCGTGTTTAGGTCATACTCAGCTAGTTTTTAGGGCATATTTGCTTGCATATTTCAGGGTCTTAAAACATCCGAACCTTTGCCTGGAGTAGAAGTGGGAAACTACGAGAAAGCACTTCTAGGACGAACTGAGACCCTCAGATGAAGCGCGCTAAACAGTGTGGTCAATGATTTAAGCTACAAACGGATGTTTTGAGCTGCAGCGAGCCTGGCGAGTTATTTATGCTGTAATGGAGACCAACAATAACACTTTATGTGGCTGTAAGCCCGTGCATTAACATCATTGGATAGGTATTCAAAGGTATAAAACACACAGAGCTTAAAAACATTATGACTGTACACACAACCAATTTATTCCAATTGTCTCTGAATAATTGATATTTTCATCACATTCACAAACAATTAAGCGCCAGCCAGAGTAGAGCGTAAGCCGGGGGAGGGGGTATCGCAAGTCTTCTAAAATATGAATCAATGTGGCGTGCTGCAGCAACGAGAGCCAGTCATACAGCCTACTTTCTCGGCATTTTCCACAACTTCAAGGCTTGCCACTGCTGGTATTACCTACAATACGAATTCATACGGCCAGCGATTTTTTTTTAGTAAGATACGTTCTTTTATTCCTCGAGAGGTTGTGTCAGCGCGACAGGAGAAGTCTTTCCGCGTGCTGCAAGTCGGTCACTGCCAGATTCACTCATTCACGCTTCCTTTATTTGTACTCTGCAAATGGGACAAATGGAAAGGAACCTTCCGTGACTGACTACATACTTAAAGCACAATGCTGGAGGTAGCAGTAACTGACTGGCGATATATTTAGGTCAGGAATAGACAGACCACGCATGCGTACAGCCGCAGAGCGTCAAACTGAACTCTCCTGGCACGCAGACAATAAGCAACCGATTTACGTAAAACGCTTGATATAAAATTTAAACTTGCAGCTCACGCTTCATTTTCTAGCATAAGTAAGTCTGCGGACGTGGCCTTACACCTTCTGGTTAAGCGACTAGCGTTCTTGGCTGTCGTCCCGGATGTCGGATTCGATTCCCGGCCCTGCTAAGAAATTTAATTCTGGTTTGAGGGCTCAAACGGGATCCACTGATCAGGCAAAACTGAGAAGAGGTGGGTTCGATTCCCACCTCAGCCATCCTGAAAGTGGTTTTCTGACACTTCCACTCCTGGCGAGTGCCGGGATAGTTTCTAACTAAAGGCCACGGCCGCTTTCTTCCCCACCTGAATTACAAATACACTAATACATTTGTTGTGCTTGATTCGTTTAGGGACTTAGCGACATTGTGGTCATTTAGCCCCGTGTGTTTGGGCGTGTAGAATATGTATGATAACCTGTGCTATTGTGATGGCAGAATTGGGAAGAAGGTGACTGTGGCCTAGATGTCAAAGTCCCTCAAATGAAACAAGCCCGGTCCAGAAGATGAACAAAGGCAGGTCGATGCGACACGACACCGCGGGCCCCGGGGAGCGTACAGTCCCTCATTAGGCTCGGACACACAATTAACATCAAGTTCTTTCCGATGTAACTTTAATTATGCACCATAAAGATAAGGCATCTCCCAGCAAGTTATTTAAGTAATTGAGCGCGGTAACTAATGACTTTGTCGTTAAATGTCTCTGTATCGAACCGCTTGATTTACCACACGCTAGCACATCCATCCATAGAGACTATGCTTTGACGAAATCTGCGAATCCAAAATATTTGCGAGCGGCAATTCACTGGGTCATAACGGTTAGAAATTTGGTAGTTGCAAACTACATGAATTCGAAGTTGCAACATTGGCGCAATCAAGATACATACAGACCAGCCCAAGTAACTTATTTCTCCGCAGTACCGGTAGCCTACAGGTCATGCAAGTTCCCTGGCGCATTGGAAAAATAAAATATAAAGTTTTCTTGTTAATCATTTGCAACGATCCACAATATTCTGAATCACCCTGTATAAAGGCTATTGTCTTCGTTTAGGGGCTTGGACATCGTCGTCATTTCAGCCCCGTGTACTTGAATGTGTTATTGTAGGGTGAAAATTGGGAAGAAAGCATTAGAAATCGTCCCGGCATTTCCCTGGAGTAGAAATGGAAAACCACTTCTGGGAAGGCTGAGTGTACTCCTTTCCAGCCCTCGGACCAGAATTAAATGTCTTGGCAGAGCCGAGAATCGAGCCCGGACCTCAGGAGTGATTCTATCACTGCGTCACGAGGTCATCACTGACAAACAAGCAGCGATGTTATCAAGTAGGTTCAGAGACACAGCGCATTGCCCCGTGGAGATATCAAATACTGTAGGACGAATAACACTGTGTGGCCACCCTGTGCCAACACAATCGATGAGGTCACGCACACATACTGTTCCCTCAACAAGAAAATATTACATATTGAATCGTCAAGAAATTGCTCTTCACCAATTCGTTTCTGAGAAATGTATGGTCATCAATTTGTAATGCACAACATCGACATGTGACGTCCGTCCACTTTCGGATATATTAGAACATTCTACAGCATAGATCAGCATTCGGCGAGAAGACTCCTTGATCGCGGAGTCGAAGCGAGAAGCAATGTGTGCAGTATAACAAGTCATCAAGTATGTGAAATAATCATCCTGTGTGTTTTTAGTTACAACATTCACAACAAGCGCAGAGACATCATGGGATTTCCCTTTACAATAAATCCAAGAACAGAGTATTTTGGAAATTCTCAATGGAGGTCAAACACGTTGTAGTTACTAAATGAGAGATGCTATACTCCCATTATCTCTCCAGGCAAATGATTCTCCTTCCAGTCACCCGATCAACTTAAAGCTTGGGACGAGAGAAGCTGATACCACTCTTGTTGTTTGAGACTTCAATATTTCGACTGGTTTGATGCAGCCTCCCATGCTTCCCTGCCCTGAGCTAATCGTTTCATCTCAACATAGCTACCACTCCCTACATCCGAGGCAATCTGTTTAACATATTCTAACCTTGGTGTACCCCTACAGTTCTTATCCTCGACCCTTCCTTCTATAACTAAGCTTGCTATTCCTGGGTGTCTTAGGATGTGTCCTACCAACCTATCTCTTCTCTTCATTATCAGTCGCCAGGAACATCTCCCCTCTCCCACACATCTTAATACCTCTTCATTCGTAACCCTATCTAGCCATCTAATCATCATTCACCTGTAACACCACATTCCAAACGCTTCTATTCTCTTCTTTTCTGCAGCTCCAACAGTCCAAGTTTCACTTCCATAGAGCTCCACGATCCAGACAAAGGCTTTCAAAATGACTTCCTAATACCTAAATCTATATTCGATGTCAACAGATTTATTTTCTGTAGAAATTCTTTCCTTGCCTGAGCCAACTTACTTCTTATATCCTCTTTGCTTCGTCAATCACTGGTTCTTTTGCTTCGTAAGTAACATAAGTCACCTATTTCCTTTGGCTCACCTGCCAATTCGACGTCCATAGGGGTTTCTGATTTATTTCGACTGCATTCCAATATTTTTGTTTTACATTTATTAATTTCATCATGAATTCTTTCCTCAAGACAGAATCCACACCATTTAAAAACTCATTCTAATCCTCTGGTTTGTCGGCTAAGATGACGATGTCATCAGCAAATCTCAGAGTTGAAATTATTTCTCCTTGAATCTTTACTCCTACTTTGAATTTTTGTCCAATTCCCTTCATTGCTTCTTCAATGTATAGATTGATACGTTGCAGCCTTGCCTTACACCTTTCTGAATACCAGCTTCTCTCTCATGTCCTTCCGATCTAATGACTGCTGTCTGGTTTCTGTATCGATTCTAGAGCACCCTCCTATCCCTGTACTTTATTCAAATAAAATGTCAAACAACTTGCTACAATCAACGTTATCAAAAGCCTTTTCTAAGTCTACAAATGCCATGAACGTTCTCTTATCCTTCCATATTCTAGCTTCCAAAATCAGCCTAAGACTTAGTACAGCTTCCCTTGTTCCCACGTTTCTCCTGAAACCAAACTGGTCTTGACCCAACTCTGTTTCTATCTGGCTATTCATGTGAACTATTCTAGTCAGGATCTTTGAAGCATGAGTAATCAAGCTGATTGTACGGTAATCTTCACATCTGTCAGCTCCTGTTTTCTTTGGTATAGGAATGATAACATTCTTCCAGAAATCAGAGGGTACCTCACCTGTCTCATAAATCCTACACACCAAGTGAAATAACCTGATCAGACCTTCATCACCTATGCAACTTAGCAACTCAATCTGTTTATCATCTATGCCTGGTGCTTTGTTCCTGCTTAAGTCTTCCAATGCTCTGTCAAATTCTTATCTCAATATGAAATCTCCTTTCTCATCCTCTTCAATTTCTTCTTCCCTCTCCATAACATGATATTCAATCACCTTTCCATTATACAAACACTCTATGTAAGCTTTCCATCTCTCAACATTTTCTGCCCTATCTGTTCGAGGCTTTCCATCTGTGTCCTTAATATTACAGCACTTAGTCTTCCTTTTCCCAAAAGTACCCTTAATCCTTCGATAAGCTGTAGCTACCTTTCCTAATTTCAGACAATTTCTATACCTGCACATTTCTCTTTCACTGTAACTTTGACCAAAAGAGAAATTTCCTGTACGTTGGTGCCTAATTTGTCCGTGATTTCATTAATTTTGACGTACTGCATATTTACGTCCAGTTAATTGTACGCATCCGAGGGATAGTGACGTCATTACAACAGCAATATTATATACATTCACCCCTGAAAACAGCGCCGCGACCGGCTAGGCCAGTGACAACCAGGCGTTGTCTTGTTTACTGTTGTTATTGAAACTGAAAAGCTTCTCAAAGCTCTAGTTTGATGTTGGTTCGGATGCTGGCAATACCGCTGTTTTGGATTAGCTTATCTTGAAACTAAAATGCCCGAATACCTCATTTCAGTCATTCACCCCTTGTTGCAATTCATCCTCGTTCTTAATGAGTCGGCTATCCATTACAGTGTTTGTTACAAACCATCATCACCTACTTGGTTTGATCACACTGTTGACAAATTCAACTAACAGGAAAGCGAAGTTTCATCACTTGTAATTACTGGTGGAGATCACGAAGTGTTCCATTTAGCACGACACACGTTGTTTGCTGACTTGACTTGTGCTTGTTCACACATCGGTAGAACTAATCTGCTTACCTCGCTCCAATCCCACTAATTGTGGCACCTCGGAGGCCAAACACATTATTATTACTACTATTATTATTATAAGACTGCTTTAGGTTTCAAGAAATAATTCACGATACCTGCACACACAGCGAAAAGAATAAGGCAGAGAAATCAACGAATTTCCTTTGGGGCCCTTATTACAAGGGCGTTCCAGATGAAATTTAGCCAAGAGACGTAATGCCAGAATACATTCATTTAATTGGTAGAGATTTGGTCCAAATAAAATCATTTTTGGATTAAAAAAAACGCGAATTCCCTATATGCTATTAGACTTTTCACCCAGTTCTGACATTTTATGGAAAATTCCTTGAGTTGCTGCAGTTATGTCATCTCGATGGTTGGATATAGCCTATTGTAAATGAAGTTTTAGCCGTTTCATAGCAGATGTAAAGCTTTGCTAAAGGGTCACCACCGAGGGAAGATTACTCGCTCTTGCAAGTTCGCAATGGTTTGCAATGAAACCAATGAGAGAAACTAATGAATCGCGTGGGCGCAGTTGTGACGAAAAAATCAGTGTGTTACAGGGATAAGTGAAGGCAACAATAGTGATTTTAGTAAACGGGGACACATGAGGGGGAAAAGACGCAATATGAAGCCCTAAAGTGGATCTGATTTATACTCCGACAAGTAGTTAGTTATTGTTGTTTTAAGGGGCAGAATTACGAGGTCATCTGCCCCACCCCCGACAAGTAGAACTTCTGGTTTGACGTTTTGGCGCCGTCATGAAGTCTGTTAAACTAGCCTATCAGAAGTACGGTAGATCTTCATATAGACACAACGAGTTCCCGTGGCGCTTTTTGCATTCAGTTTTCTGGCATCTCGTCGGACCAAATTTCTTAAAAGATAGATCCATATCTCCAACAGAAGGTTTCGGTCTTCATAAATCTTGCGAAATGAGGTTCGTTTGTGTAGGCACATCGAGGTCATAAACCCAGTTCCCTTTCAGTAATTAGTTTACTAAGCCTAGATGTACGGTAAATGCACATTTTCTTGTCGCCAGCTGTTTGGCCTTGTACTTAAACCACACCAAAACCTATGCAAGGTTGGATTTTGAGATGAAAACACGACTATGAAATATCGCGTCTGTGCATTACATTAAATAGGTATATAACAATTATTGGTTAAATATGGATATTAAGAAGAAAAGTTGAGTTTTGTAAATGTTCTACAAATCGTAGCCTTTCTCCAAGGTCACATTTTAGCATTTAAACGGGCCAAGTTAATGCATATATACCAAAGTAATGACAAAATATAGGAGCAGATGACCTCACTGTTCCGCCCCTTAAAACAATAAATAACTAACTAATGACTAAATAGTAACTGCTTATAGGCTACTATTCTCACATCTTTAATTTGACACCAATGTGCAAATCGCACATTTTGAAGTCATCCTATTTGTTGGAGAATTTTCTGTTGCGAAGTTTTACGAACTTGCACTTGTTTTTGGCATATCCAAGAAAGGCCAATCCTTTATTTCCTATTTCATTGGTAGGCTAGAATACTCACCATCCGAAAATAATAGCGGATGATTCATTGCATCAAATGGAGACTCGCGGACCGGAAGTTCGCTCTGCACAAGGTTCGGTGCCATTTTGAATCGTGGAAGCTCTATAGGTACACAAGTGCGAGTACAGTCAGCACAACTCACTATAATCCCTGGCATCATCGATTACATAATCGATTGGAAATCACAACAGATTCACTGATTACCGTTGCGCCGCGATCTCTGGAACTAAACATCGCTCGCATGTCGGCTTGCCTGCTAAATAATTTCCATTAAACGATCTCAATTAAGGAAATAATAAAAATTGACTTGAAAATCCTCGCATCTCCTGTGAATGTAGCCTGTATTATTGTGGTATCTATCCCTTGGTGGGGGCGACGGTTGCTCTACGGGACAAAATACAGAGGTCATTTGCCCCTCGAAACAGAGTTATGTTTTTGAAATTTTTGCTGGACACCAAAATAATAAATAATGTTATTTGTTTTACGTCCCTTTTAACTACTGCGGCTTTTAGAGACGCCGGGGTACCGGAATTTCACCCCAAAGGGGATCTGTAACGTGCCAGTAAATCTACTGACACGGCTCCTTCGCAATTGCGCACCCTCAAATACCAGCTGACTGCGCCAGGATTTGATCCTGCAACCTTAGGAAAAGCAAGCTAGAACGTTACTGCTGATAAAAGACTGCCAAATATACTGTAAATAGACAAAAGTTGGTGCTTTTCAGTTGTTTACTTAGGCAACACTGAAAAATGGCTTCAAACCTCACAATACTGTAAATAGTCTAAATGAAAAATTATAATTCTACTAGCAACTCCGGTAATGAACAAGCAACTACTAGTAGAAGGTCCGTGCTGCTCTGCAGCATTCATTTCAATGAAGCGATCACCAAAAGGAGAAAAATAGAATACTTTGGTCATTTCATGCGCAACAACAAATACCACCTCTTGCAATTAATTATCCAAAGGAAGATTGATGGCATTAGGGGTCCAGGACGCAGACGAATATCCTGGATAAAGAACTTAAAGTCAGTGATTTTGGACTTAATACAGTGTCACTGTTTAGAACAGCTATGGACAAACAGCAAATCATGCTACTGATCGCCAATGTTCTTGGAGGACGAGGCACTTGAAGATGAAGATGAAGAAGAAGAAGAAGATCAGCAAGATCCACACACAATGCGAACCGCGGTGAATATGGATCCACAGCTAAAGCTGCGAGTGAGTGGACCTTGCTCTAGCCACTGAAGTGAAACTGTTTAATCCACTAACTCAATTCCCCGGTTCGAATATGTACAGCCCTACTCTGAAGCCATTTTTCAGTGATGCCTTATTGACAATTGTGTGACATTGTGTTGACCGACTGAAAAGTTGCCCTTCTGTGTATACAATTCCAGCGTCCTCTGGTGCCTCGCCTGACAGGGACCAGAGCTGGCGTCTGTCGTTTTATTCCCGATTCTACCGACTCCAAACTCATCGACAAATGAAGTGAAAATGAATGAAACAGTCCCAGCATTTGCTTGAAGTTGAAAAGAAAGCCTGTTCACTCGCTTACCGACCTGCCGAGACGTTGGAAAATACATCACAGTTGAGTATGTGCGTGGGAGGGGGAAGGGAAAGGGGTAATTTAAATTAGCGAATGTAAGCTAATCAGGCGTGTGTTCGGTCAGCAGAAAAACAAGCGCGACCCTCACACAGGTTGAATAATGCACAACGTATTTGTATGATTACACAGGGGTAGCACAATGCCGCGACCTCCTTTCAAATAAGCAATCTGAACGATCGTCGAGCTCTTCCTGGACCTGACAAGAGTGATCTTCAATATTATTGATTGAAGCTGCTAGAACTTGATCTGGACATAATCTGTATAAATTAATTTAGGAGGCAGTGACAACTAGAATAGTTTGGAAATTAATTTGCATTGATTTTAATTAAGGTGATTATGAAACTGTATCTCACAGGACAATGGTCTGGACATAACGTAAATAATAATATACTAATATTCTAAACAGAAAACGTTCCGTCCATGTTCCAATGATGGTCTGGACAGCCCTCGCAGGCAGCTGTTTGATATAAAAGCCAGAGCGGAGCATTATTTATTCAGTATGTACGGGAACACTATCACCAAATTAGCCCCCAGGCTAGTGTCACAAGTCACATGTTACAAAATAGCCAACGAAAATTACACAGCATTAAACGTGTTAGCATGCTGTCATTAACTGCTTCCGACAACCAGACACACAGTGACGTGATTTTTGCATGTCAAAACTGCATCACTGTCCACAGAGACGTGCGGCTAATCAAACAATGCACCTCACAATCCCAGCATTCCCCACAAATACAATTGCACACACACATATACGCACGCACTTTATTTAATCAAAGCTGATGGCTGAGCCCCCGGATATCTTTAATTATTCATAGTCGATACAACTTTATGTGTGCGTGTAATATGCCTAATGTACGGCCGCAACCGATCCTATCGTAAAAAACACTTCCTCTAGGTCTTTTACTGCGCTTCCCAACAAACAAGTTATTGCGGTTATAGCTTCAACCTGGGCCACATCACAGCTAACGTCCCTGTTAACTGTTGCTTTTTAGAGACGCTCGCTGGTGTTCTCATGACGCGGGTCTCAAATATCAAATGTTAGGATTCGATCCCGAAACCTTAGACGCAGCAGCAAGAACCTTGCTGAGTTCACACAATATTGGTAAAAGAAACTTACACTCGATAATCTTCCATTATAATTCTATACTTGTTAACCTTGTTAACTTAATCCAATTGATTACAGATAACAGTGGATATATCGCACACCACAGGCCTTTTACATCGAAAGAGCTTTTCACTGTCAAACCTAATGTTGAACCTTTAAGTAGCCAACAGTTGCTTATAATCGTATTAATGCAGCCAATGAGCGGCTTCGGTGGCGTAGTTGGTGGCATGCTGAACTGTGCCCAAGATAGCGGGTTCAAACCCTGCTTAAGCGTTAAAAATCCATGAGGATGCCTTCCTTCGGAGGGGACGTAAAGCCGGCAGTCCCATGTCATAGATTTATGGCATGCAAAGGATCCTCCCACAGACTAAACTTGAGTGGAGCTAAATTTCTAGGTTAGATTTCGTTGGAACGCTCTATCAAACTTCCAACGTTCACCACTAGGTATCATTGACATCTGGTGGCGAAAGTTGGAACTACTTGAAATTGAATGGAACGTGTAGCTCACCGTCTGGGTGTCCGCTGGAAGCTGCTACAAACTCTGGCAAGCCGAACATGTCCTCGGACACTCCGGGCACTAAAAGCCATACGATAAATAAATAATGCAGCCAATACCCATTTCTTTTCTTTTCGTGACGGATCAGAGAAGGGATTTTGGAAGCAAATCGACCGTGGACCTATTGAAAGGAATATCCCGGCATTTGCCTGAGTGAAAATGGGAAATCACAATATCAGAGGTGGGATTCAAACCAACAAGACACGAGTTAGCGCGTCCAAATGCTATTCGAGCGGAGTGTACCGACTATGCTGACCACAAGTGGCTCACAAGGCTTGCGCGCCAGCTAATCCGGCCGCATGATGTTATATTACGTTAGACATTACACGCAGCCCACTTTCAGAAAATAATTCATCACTTCTACACTTCATTTTCAGAGACCTGACACGGCAGTTGCTTCCCCAAGTATAAATACTGTACACTGTGTTGGCTGACTCACTGACTAAAGGTAAAACTTTCCGAGTTACTGGCTCTAGACAGGTTGGTCTATTACAAAAAGCAAACGAGTGGGGGGTTGAATCCAGCTATTGTCTGCGCGCCAGGAAAAGTCAATTCGACACGCTGTGGCTGTACGCATGCGCAGTTTGTCTATTCCTGACCTACAATATATCAGTTACTGATACCTTGTTCATCACGGAAGGCCTCTTGCCACTTTTCCCATTTGCAGGGAGTGCAGAGTACAGAGTATGAATGAAGAAAACGAAGGCGTGAATGAGTGAATCTGGCAGTGATGGACTTATACTCTGTGAGCTGCCAGAATGGGATTGACAGTTCTCGCCTCGCCACGTGGTCTGAGAACGAGGTTGCCAAACTGTAGAAGCCTCAGATATAGTTGTCCAGGCACTGACGCACGTGGGCTGTAATATTGCAACGCCGAGTATTATGACATCAACTATGCGAACATGGATGGGTCAAGAGGCAGAGGGGTGACTGACGTGGAATTTCCGGCCAAATGTCAATACCATTCTGGCACCTCACAGAGTAGGCCTATATGCTCGGTATGCAGTTCCTCCTGGCGCGCTGAGCTAGCCTGGTCTGCTAATCAAACGCTTGAAGCATTGCTGCAAAATTGCACACCATTACCATGACACAATTTGTCATCCCTTCGCGCCATCTGGGTATCTCGTTGGAAAGGTTGATTCAAACTAAGATTCTACCAAGGCAGCTCGAGTTATGCATATGGACTGCGCGATGAGGCACAGATTCTGTGAGACGTATTGAACCGTAGCTACCTTCTTGGATACGGAGGTGTTCAAAATGGTGCATGAGAGAACTAATGTTCTTGACCCGGAGAGATCACGGATGAACTTAAACAAAAGGTTGGTCACAACGTATCAGCGAGGTGCACGCACAATTTGTATCGTGCACTCGAGTTCGAAATTGTCACAAAACATTTCCGGTACAGGAAAATCTGTTGAAGCTAGCTACCACGGCCCACGGGTGCTCACAGGTGAGCACCTGACGAAAGAGTTCTGCATTTTCTTGGAGCATCATCAACTACCAACAGTATGGTAACTGTTTTTTATTTGGCTCTGCGCTTTGCAGAAGCTCGTAGTAACTGTTTTGTGATACCGTAATAAGGCGGGTTCACACTTGCGAGCGACTGGCGAGCCAAGCGGCTCATGAGCCGCTCGAGGAAAAAGTAAATGCCCGAGTCTTCTATGAGCCATAATGCTCGCGAGCAGACTCAAGTCATTGTGTGTTGTTTCCACGTGCAAAACGGATGTCTTCCGAACAAGAAACTCTGCTTGCTGTGATGGTTGCGAGTGGCGCAGCTATGATGATGGCCAATTTAAATGAAAATGAAAAGAAACCCCGTCGTTGTTGGCGCAATGAACTGTACAAAAGACGAATTGGGTCGGAATTATTGTTGGATATGAAGTTACAGTATAAACATTTCACACGGATGTCGCCTACTGACTTTGAGACTTGACTAAGCAGAATAGGCCACAAAATCTTGAAACGGGAGACATATCTTCGCTCTCCGATTTCGGCTCAAGACAGGCTCGCAGAAGCTGGTACAGACTTGCGAACACGTATCTCTGCCGTCCACACTGTCACTGAGGATTCCTTTGTGCTCGCTGTAAAAACCAACATCAGCCGGCTCAGATAGAGCGGCTCAAGGTCGACTCGAACTAGGCTCAGAAGCCCGTACACACTGACGAGGCTGGTAGTGTGAGCGGCTCTGAGCGGCTCTGAGCCGCTCAGCTCGCAAGTGTACTGTATATCCGCCTAATTTAAAGGAGTCTTACTGAATTCATGCCAAGAAACACCACTATAAATGTTGATGCCTTCTGAGCTACTTTATAGACGTCTTCGCTGAGCTATTCAGAATCGCCACACAGGAATTGTCTTTCTCCAGAATAATGCTCGACAAGAAACAGGACTTGTTGCATGAAGTTTCCCACAATCTCCCTATAAATCAGACTTTGCGTGTCTGATTTTCCCACGTTTTCGAAGATAATGGAGCACAGGATGCTGTCACCCAACAGGCGGCAATACTTGATACCAGAAGTGTCTAAATGAGCAAAATTATAAACATGCGATATTTCGTCCACGTGCCGTTTACTTTAGTAGTTTTGATGTCAACTGAGCGTATATTATACACCTCGAGGGTTTAGCCGAAAATCCCAGATGTACAGTAGAGAGATTTAGCAGAGGCAAGTGAAGGCGAGATGAGCGATATGTTGGCCAATTACACGCTGCTAATTTCAACACGCAACCAAAAGGCGTCAATCAATCGCTGCGTCATTGCACACCTCATGCTTCACTGGACACAAACGTTAAAATGGGCGGGGCACATTTCCTCTCGATGCGGACAAGTTTACAGACAAATACACAGGAATACCGTCACATAACGAGGATGTTCTACCCTCAGCCACACGCCTTTAAGGCGGATATTATTATTATTATTATTATTAATAATAATAAACAATAGCGCTACGCAGCCAATCCATGTACAGTAAAGTGAGAAATGAAACATTTCACAATATGTAGATTAAGGCGTTTATGGCCCCGATTACTATACAAATAATTCATGGTTTTTGGGCTAATGCCGTGTGAAATTAAATTAGATACCACACGTTTCGAAGGAGGCAAGGTTCCTTCGAAACGTCTGGTATCTAATTTAATTTCACACGGCATTAGCCCAAAAACCATGAATTATTTGTACATTTCACCGTAGTTTGAAGGAACCTATTTTTATTTTTTATCTCCTTAGTTGACACACATTACGTGAGGGACTTATTGAAAAGACGTAACCTTTGTTGTTGATGATGATTAGTTTAGTAGGCTTGCGACTTGGGTGTGTAATATTGTGATGACTGTATTAGCAAGTGTGTTTGCAATTGGGGCTAGGAGGGGCATGAGGCGGCCGTGGCCTTCAGTTGGCATCTGCCAAGAGAGAAGTGGGAACTCACGGGGCGCAGCTGGCACCAGCCCTCAGGACCGAATGACGCTTCTCGGCAGAGCCGGAAATTGGGGCGACAGCCAAGAATGCTGGCCACAGCGCCACGAATACTTTGAAAAACTAGTCATTTTCCTTTAGTAATTATTTCTTGTGCAGTAAACTATTGACTCGAAGACCTGTGATGTGCTTTGCGGCCCATGAGGTTTCATTAAAGGCGGCAGTTCCAGGCTAAGAACACAAGTTGACATTTGATAGCGAATCAATGAGAACCTTTTAGAGGCAGGGTACTGTATTACTATTGGATGCAATTTGTACAGCACCACTCGATTTCGCTATTATTGAAGTGATAGTGTTGTCTAGTTCTATTAAAGAAAGCTTTTCAGTCGGTCAACATGATTGTACCCAATTGTAATGAGTGTTATTCTCTAAACCTGACGATTACAATTACATGATATTGATAAAGTCACTTGGATTAAGAGTTTCGATCGTCAAGCGATCATCATCACATCCCTTACACTCGGACTTTAAATATATGTCTACGATTATGCGGGAAAAAATATTTACAATAAATGACAGAATCCCAGAAAATACTGCTAATAAAGCTGTTAAAAAGCAAGACCCCTTAAAACGAAAATTTACTATTATGGGGAGAAAAGAAAGGTGACAATCTCCCCCCGAAACAATCTACAAACGTGAATAACAAATAAACAGTAAAATCTACAAATGGAGTCAGCGCTACAGGCAGATGATCTCGTAGTTCCGCCCCTTAAAACCTCAATAACTACTGTCCTGTGCTGAATGAAGTGAAGTGAACTTATCTGAAAGTGTGTTGTTGAATATAACAGAGTTATGGGATGAGAATATTATTGAATGCACTGAACACCTAGTCTACGTCTTGCGACAGTTTTCATTAATCGCTGGAAGGTTGGTAACAATTCACAACTCAACCACTGTTCACTGTCCGTAGGCTACTCTGGAAATTTCAGAGGTATATAATTATTTAGTTAGTTATTGTTCTTTTAAGGGGCGGAACTACGAGGTCATTTGTCCCTCTTAACACATATTAAAGGTGACCGTTTACTAATGGGTTTGTGATTTCTTTTGAGCCTAGCGCTTCGGTTTCTTAACAGCTGTATTGACAGTATTTTTGGGATTCCGTCATATATTGTAAATATCTTCTCCCACATAATCGCACACACATTTCAAGCCTGGGTGTAAGGAATCTGACGATGATCGCTTAACGGTCGAAACTAATCATCCAAGTAATATATCAATCTCATGGCATCGTGCTGACCATTAAACAATGTAAAATCCAAAATATCCTCCCTTAAAACAAGTTTATATTACTGTATTTACAAAATTTGGAAAATCGTCCATTCAAAACGCCCCTTAAAATAATCATGCTCACAATTTGGAATTAACAAACTACGCCTCTACAGTGGTCTGGTCTGGCAGACTAGCTCTCAATACGGAGGCACGAGATGTGACGAGGCTCGTGACCTTGCAATTAAATCATTTATACACAGAGCATGTCGTCATTGAACTAACGTATCTTGATACTACAAATAAAATGTCAAAACTGAAAAATGTAAATTAGTTGAAGAGCGATCCCGCTTGGGTTCTGAACTATTGCTGTTTGTTTTCAGTTTTCTCATTAATACGCCAAGACGATTTAGCAGATTGTGTTGGCTCAGGGAGTTACACAAGCAATTAACACAACAAACAAACGTAGGAAGAATAGCTACGCCGTTAATCTTGTTCGCAAAACAAATAAGAAGGAGCCAGACACTTTGTTTTCCTTTCCCGTACATCATCAGCAATTCTCTTTGCACCAGTTGCAAACAAATAGAGTAAAGTGATTAAGTGGTAGAGTTGACCTCTCCACGGTAAAAATATGGATCTTCTCAAACAGTGGACCAAACAGAGGTGCACAAAACCTCGAGGTCACTCCTAACTGATGACACGGATTGAAAAGAAATAGAAGATACATATGAAATCTAAGATGTGTTGTCTTATTCACGTCTCCTGGACAAGGTCCACACCTAAAGGTATAATCGACTTGGACCGCACCACAGCTTCTTACCAACTCCTTTATCGTTAATGGAGCAAGGGTGCTCCAGAATCATTCAAGATAAAGTAGGCTACACCACATTTTAATGATGTTGTTCTTGTTTGCGTCTACATTCTTTTGACTGGTTTGATGCAGCTCTCCATGCCTCCCTGTCCTGAGCTTATCATTTCCATCTCTATACATAGCTACCACATCCTACATCCGAGGCAATCTGTTTAACACCTTTGTCTACCCCCACAGTTCTTATCCTCGACCCTTCCTTCCACAACTAAGTTTTCTTAGCTGAATGTACTGCTTGACTGCATGCACAGAACGAAGGCACGCATGGTTCAGAATGTGTGAGCTATACATGGCATGCCTAGTGTTTTCCAATTTATGCCTATATAATCATTGAAATGACGTGTAACTTTCCAGTCCCTAAATGAATTAAATAAGCAGGGTTACTGGTACTTTTCATGTAGAGGGAATATTCATTTCCAATCAAACGTCCGTTTGAACTAGCTGTACCACTTTCATTGTGAGTCACTGTAAATCTATATTCGATGTCAAAAACAGATTCCTTTTCAGTAGAAATGCTTTCCTTGCCTGTGCTAACCAACTTCTTATATCATCCTTGCTTGGTCCATCACTGGATATTTTATTCATTTTTAATAAACGCTTGTAACCACAAGTAGGGCATGCTACATAGACTACAACACGAACTTGGATGTTTCTACTTCTCGATTTTAGCTTAACGGTATGTGAGATAGAACTTTTGCCAACTTCTTATTGCTTAATTCTCGAGTTAAGTGAGAAGGTGACGCGAACCTCATCACATAATTAATGAAATTGGGCGAGGTATTGGAAAGAGACCGACCCGACATTTGGCTGGAGATGAAAACCATTTCAAGGACAAGTGTTTGGTCGGTATGAAAATAAAGAGATGATTGAAATTTAAATGCTTTTCAGTCGGTAAACACGATTGTACCCAAATTGTAATTGGTGTTGTTCCATAAACCTGAAAGACATTACACACGATTAATTATACATGCAATTTCTTTCATTTTTAGGGAGTAACACCCATCACAATATTGTTGATCGACTGAAAGACATTTACATTTTATTTACTAAGGCACACTGAAAAATGGCTTCCAACACGATAACATTAAGAAAGAAATAATACAGCAATTGGTGGTGATAGTATTTTATCGAGGCCATCTGCTTCCAGGTAATAATACTAATACAATATCAAATATCCCTCGTGGTTTAATGGTACTGTGGCTAAGCATAGTTATGTCTTCTTGCGACAACTACAGTGAGTCCGGGAATGTTCTCCGCAGCGCCTACATGCGCCTGCGAGAGCTAGCTACAGCAGTTACGTTGGTAGCACGGCTGCCGCTTGCATCATCTCTATCTCTACTTACAAGGGAAGTCTCTGAACCGGGGAATCGCAGATCCTGCTGGAACTTTGCAGATACGTTGCGTGAGCCCAAATAGGCAGAACCGTGAAGAGAAATCTTTCGGAAATTAACTTCCCCTTGTACTAGATGAAAAATTAAGATTTACACGTTTAAATTGGCGCGCCAGCAGCGTGAGCTTCATTGGCTGCGTCAGAGGTTGTTTCCCGGCCTACGGCGTACAGTCACCGAATGAGAGGCGACAGACCCGGCATACGCTTATATCCGTATACGGGGAGTGTCCCATGCATTGCATGATGAATATTAACATTGCAAAAGTTATATGTTGTCTGGAGGAAAAATATGGAAAATGTATGGAAAGGCCTCTCAGCATTCAAGAACAGGACCTGTTGGACAGTTTGGATGGTAGGCTATAGGCTATTGATGGTTTTGTGCCTATCTGACTTTCTGGCGTTCGTCTCTTGTAACAAGTGTTTATTTGTCGTGGTAATTGATATTTACAGGTATCATAACTGGTTGTATAGAGAACAGTACTATAAACGTGGACTCCTATTCTACTCTTACTGTCGCCACACATGAGCTACCGGATTACAGTAACACCAGTAACACCAACAACTCTGATGAAGATAATTTTTGGGCTGCCACCGATGGTAGGCTATAGGCTATTGATGGTTTTGTACCTATCTGACTTTCTGGCGTTCGTCTCTTGTAACAAGTGTGTTACCCAGGAAAGTGTCAGATGAAGCTGTAGGTATGGAATACAAACAAAATGCTGTTGATTATTGGAAAAGCGGTAAGAGGCGCCCGCTTTCATTTTCGTCGGTAAAATGTAAGTTTCACCGTTTAAAAAGCAAGAAAGATTTATATTTGTGGGCAGAGCAAGTGAAAAGGGGAGGCACCCGCCGCGACAAATTGAGGAGAATAACATGTGTCGTAAAAGCCCAATTTGACATTGCCCATCAGAATAAGGAAGTTATACATGACGTGACAATTCAGCAATGGGCTATGCTAGCTGCACAGGACGTAAAATGTCCGGGGTTTAAAGCCAGCCATTCCTGGGTGCAGCACTTTAAGGATCGCTATAATATCATTTCGCGAAAAATAACAACTGTGCCGACATCAAAGAATGCCCATCGAGAAATGGATATTATGTCAGCAGCAGAAATATTCGTAGAAGAGGTTACATCGGTTCTTGATTCTCTCGGCCCTGGGAACGTATGTAATAGTGATCAAAGTGGGTTCAATTTGGAGATGTGTTCGGGTAGGACACTGGCTATAAAAGGGTCGAAAACGGTTTGCTCCAAAGTGCAATCAGTGGGGGCCACAACGCACAGTTATACAATAATGCCAACAATAACAGCAGCCGGCAAGCTACTAGGACCTCTCTTCATAACTCTGAAAGAACCAAAAGGTGTGTTTGGAAAAAGGGTGAAGGATTGGTTTCACAATGTTTTCAAACAGCATGTACCGTCCGGCAATGTGGCACTCCTTCTGGATTCCTTTTCTGGACATAAATCGTTAGAAGTTTTTTTTTTTTTTTTTTTTTTTTTTTTTTTAGAAAGTGAAGAGCGCATACGACTGATGATGATACCTCCTGGAGCCACAGCCTATTGTCAACCATTGGATGTATACGGCTTTAGGGTCTGGAAAAGCTTTGTCCGTAGATTTTCGAACACCGTTCGGTTATTGAATTTTGACATCAATTTGGCCCAGAGAAATACAATCTTAAAAATGCAGTCTCTGACATATCACCAATTGTCGTCCCCTCGTTTTACTTCAATGTGGCAATACGCATGGTACCGAAGTCAGTACCTGTCCGACAATCCCGGTGGGTTTGAACACCCTGTGCCATATTGTTTCGATATCAGTGCAATACAATGTAGTACTTGCACTCGCCCGTGTTTCATACGGTGTGGATGGTGTAAGACCAGTTTGTGTTTCCAACATTATTACCACGAACATCACTGTTGTCAGAACTATGTGAAGTAGCTTGGTCACTTACTCACTTGTTTGACTATTGGTTCAGTTTACTCTGTGTTGTGCTGTAATGATATGTATTTGTGGTACCTTACATTGCATGATTATTAATAAAGCACGACGTGCAATATATTGTAAAGATGCAGCATTAATGTCCACGCCGCAGCGCAGGTTGTGAGCGCGAGTACGGGAGGGCAGTCATTTGGAGCATGACCTTTTGAGCCACCAATCAGGCGTGAGGCACACCCGCGCTTGACCAGCGCGCACAGTTCAAAATTGTTGTACTTATTGCCGTCTACGGAGGGCAGGAGTTAATTTCCGAAAGATTTTTCTTCATGGTTCTGCCTAGTTGGGCTCAAGCAACATATTTGCTAAGTTTCAGCAGGATCCGCGATTCCCCGGTTCAGAGACTTCCATTGTTAGTATAAAACAAAGGCCCCGGTTCTTTGGATGTTACGGGTAAACTAAGGAACCACTGGATGGATTTTGATGCGGTTTTCACCATTCTGTAAAGGATATATCGAGTATGATTTCTGTAGAAAATTATTTATTTATGATCAAAGGAAGCCGAGCAGTAACGATTTTAGTGGAAAAGTCGATAAAAATACCTGGCGTCCGAGCACTTAGCAAGCTTACGCTGGGCAAACCGTTAAAAATATCTAAATACTATGAGTAAGAATTGTTCAGCATGAAAAGTTCTACAAAAAAGTCCGCAAGAGCATGTGTCTCTTCCGTACATCGCCCACTATAAGGGAACAACTGAAGCTTGTCTCTTACAGCTTTATGTGCTGTCGACTTAGAGATTCCTGTTTGTTGAGCTAATTTTCATGTTGATTTACTTGGACTACGCAGCATTATATCGGAGATTTTAATCAATTTTTTCGTCTGTTAAAAGCGTAGGCCTGCCTGTTCCCGGTACATCGTGCACTGAGCCAGTCACACGAAATTTACTTACCAAATCCCGAACGGTATCATGATTTGGACACTTTGAATTAGGAAACCGCGCCTGAAATCTTAATTTTAAATTTTCTGTAAACCGATCGCCTTCGCGAAAAACGTATTCCACCAAAAAACTCTCTTCAGTAGTAAACATTACCGCCTGTATACTGTTGCACTCTTCCAATAATAATCTATCTGAACGCTCGCTGACTAATACACGCTGAAGAGATGCAGGCTGCGCGCTTATCGCGATACACACCGACAGCTCAAACGGGGAAGTCCCACTTTGAAGGACACAGTGCAGTGCAGCCAACTAAAACGCATGACTCAACTACTCACAGCTGCACGTACCCACTGCGGAGGACATTCTCGGGCGCCCTGTATTTTAGCTTTCATTTTTAATGGTTTCTTCTTTTCGTTCATAGTGGTCCTGTATAGCATGAGAGGTGCAGCTCATTATCCTCCCCAATGTATTTATATTAAGCGATTAAAAATGCGCAAACTTTAAAGCACCTTAGGTCCTACACACGACACCTAAGAATGAAGCGAAGCGATGCGCTAATCTCGCCGACTCTGCATGGCGGGCGGGCAGGCAGCCCCAGTGCTGGCAAACACCGCACCGCGCTTGTTGATTCTGTATCCCCGCTCACTAATTACCCGCCGATTAAATTAACTCCGTATTCCAGAGAAATGCGCTTTGCTTTGCTTTACTTTTACTTCAGATCCGGGGACGTTTTGCCTTTTGGGAGAGAGCTATTTTTAATTTTTATGTGTGTGTTCTGTTTATATTGGAGCTCTATATTAATGAGAGCTTTTGACGAGTAATTTTTATAACATAGATACTGCTCCCTCTGTTTGTCATCGCACTATTAGCACAGGGAAAAAAATTATAACAAGAGCCAACATTTCTGCAGAAGAGATTTTGTGAAGAAGAATTCTGCTCCAAAAACATGACCCACTCTCGACATCGGACCTCCCTCGGAAATGTATTTATATTTCAAGTCACGTTTAAAACCAACGGTCGAGTACTCAGACAGATTCCTCCAAACTCTTTGCTAAAAATGTAGCCACGAATAAAGGATTTTAAAATTCAAAATCAAGCAGTTCCAAAGCAGGGTAAGTAAATTGCCCGACGCTTCATTTTAGGGATGAAAATTAATATTCAAGTATTCCCATTTTTTTTGTTTTTGTCGGGTGGCCTCCTGAGAGGCCGAGTGCAGGTCTTTCTAGTCGACGCCCGTGCGCGACCTGCGCGTCGGGATGAGTGTTGGAATGGATGAAGATGAATGAAACTGGGCAATGATGTGGAAGGAAGCGGCCGTGGCCTGTCAGAAGGTACCGTCCCAGCATTTACCTGGTGTTGAAAATGGGAAACCACGGAAAAGCATTTCAAGGACGGCCGACGGTGGGGCTCGAACCCACGCGTCTACCGAGTCAGCAGAGAGCATTGCCCCATGGCCTAATGCTGCGCTTTAGCCAACGTAGTGACTGCTGTCGAGTATTCCCAAGGACAGTTTTTGTTCTACACGCTCTGCAAGCTTCGTTTCAATCCCCGCCACCTACAGATACCATGTACTAGTACATAACTCCACTCATCAGGCCAGATCGAGCTGCGGAACCGCTCGCCCGACGGACGTGACATCTCGGAATCGAACCCGCTTCACTTGGTGGGAAACGTTTCACAGTGAGAGCGTGACGGACAATAAATGCACGCTATTGTGAAACATTCTAAATTACTCAATATATCAAACGCCGTACATTGCTATTTCGCAATGACATGCATTTGATACCTTCATGAATTAAATAAAATGTGTATTTTCAAAATTGTCAAACATTATAATAAAATCAAGAAAACAAAATTAGTGCACTGGTCCCACTAGCCAGCTAGGCAAAGGGAACTGGTACTACAATTGGACCGAGTTATGCATCAAGGAACCAACCACCATCAAGATGGAACTGAGATATTGATATAATAATAATAATAATAATAATAATGTTATTGGTTTTACGTCCCTTTTAACTACACTGGCTTTTAGAGACGCCGGGGTGCCGGAATTTTGCCCCGAAGGGGATCTTTAACGTGCCAGTAAATCTACGGACACGGCTGCCTCGCATTTGCGCACCCTCAAATGCCAGCTGACTGCGCCAGGATACGAACCTGCAACCTTGGGCCCAGCAAGCGAGAACGTTACCCCTGAGCCACGCAGCCAGCCTGAGATATTGATATTTAATTCCTATTAGACACGTGCGAGATCTGAAAATATATTTACGTAGAGAGAGAGAGAGAGAGAGAGAGAGAGAGAGAGAGAGAGAGAGAGAGAGGGAGGGGGGGGGAAGAGATATATTTTACTACGCTCTTTTACTACGCTGAATTGTATCGTTTGGCAGCTTATTTTTACAATCTTTTTCACTTTTATATAAACACAATTTGACTTGTAAAAAACGTATTCATGGCAGAACAGCTAAAATCCGATTAGGAAAAAAAAAGCACTACAAAATATCCGATGCAAGCCATTTGGTTGACTTTTGTGTTTTCTCCAATCTGCGATACAGATGAAGCAATTTTTCACACTTAAAATTTAAAATTATCATTTCATGCCTGACATCCATAATTACTGGTCAGATATTTCCTCCACAAGATGGTAGTAATAACCCAATTTGAGTAAAACTGGCACTTGATTCCTTATGCCAAAATAACCTATCGCAAGTTCCACTCTCATCGAAAAGAGTGTCATCTTGTACGTTTACGTGACCGTTAATCTAGAAATCATTAGTCACGGAGCCTCCTTTTTACGTGGAATCCGAATCACAGGTCGTGGCAATTCATTTAGAAAATCTCACAAGTATTCACCGGAAATCGAACCCGGTTTACCTTCGTGAGAGGCAAGCTGCTTCGCCACTGCAGTAGATCAGGATGGCGCGGCGTTGGGTCCTGAGAGGGGAAAGGAGGAGAAGAGAGACTGCTAGGAGCTGTAGCAACTAGCAAAGTGAACGTTTCTCCCGTCCCAATAACGCTGCAGCACATGGACTCGCCCGCATTGCGTACACTTGTACCATCAGGCACGGTCGACTCGAGACAGGTCGGAAGTTTCGACCTGACAACACTGTAAGTCATACTTCGTCGCGAGCGCCTGAACAGCTGTTTGCTAGCAAAGGAGGCGACAAAAACTACGGAATTAATTTTGTACATGTTTAGCAAAACATCTGTTTATTTTTATTTACTGTACATATGACCAGTGTTACAATCGGAAATAAATGAATAACGTGCATATGAACGTGAAAAGTTGTTATAAGAGCCAAGCAGCGGATATAAGGCGTGAATGACACGGACATAATTTACCAATATACACGTGTTTAGCAAAATAAAGAAAAATCTTTTGGTTTCTTTTCGTATTTTACTACTCTGAAGTACGGTAATAAAAGATTGGCAGTGTTATAATAATAATAATAATATGGTGTAAGTAGATGCAATTGAGGGTTGTGATGCAAAATTGTAACATCTTTACACTGTAGGCCGACAAACCCTCAATTCCGCCACACGTGTATGTAGATAATTTACTACCATTATAGAAATACTCTGTTGCTACTGGTGTTCCATAAATGTAACATTACTTCGTGTTGCTTCCTCAAGTGTCTGCAATTTCCTCTTCCCAGAACCAAGTTTGCCGACATCAATAGCATCATTCCTTACCGGTGAATAATTGTTTAGCAATACATTGGCAAGAACTGAAATAATTTTTTCACTTAAGAGACTAATTTCCACTCCACAAAGGCACGCATCGTTTGGGAAACCAGTATCACCAAACAAAATTGTTTTAGACACTACTAACACCCCCTTTTGATCTTGACACTTTAAGAGCATGTCTTCATTAACATCATTGGAGATAAATGCACTTTGGACACAGCTAGCAGTGTCGGCAATGTGGCACACTAGGTCTGATGGAACAGAGAGACCACCTCTGTTAAGGGTGTCAAAGTAAGTAGGCTATCATTGGTAGAGGCTTATTTTCCTACTAAACAAGCAACACAAGGTGAACATTCTAGCTTTCAGGAGACCTGGAATGCAGCATAACCTGATACATACAGAAGACAGGAAGAGTCAAATTGAAAGTTAAAAATATTTGTTTCCTGAACAATGCTTAAAAATGGGGCTACATTTGCAGAACCTGTCCCTTCCGAAATTACCATTTTGTAAGTCTTTGTAACTGCCAAAGGACCATTTCAGAACACCATACTTGACAGATTTCATGTCTAATAAGAGAGATTTTAATCTCAGTTTCTTTTTTCTGCCTCTAAAACTTGATGTAAAAACCCAATAACTCTCTGTAGCAACTGAAGCGTTCCTCAAGATTGCCTGTTTGTAACTTGCCATGAAGCACAAAATCTACCTTAAGGGTTTGCAAACTGCACTCAATAAATTCAATCAAAACTGAAGTGTTCTGAAACAAAGCCTTATGGGTATCACGGGTTAACCCATTCCCAGTGTTGCAGCCATAGTAAAAACTGCATAAGAATACTAGGCGATCATCTTAAACACTGTAAAAGGGATTTGCCCATTCATTTCTTTTTCGAGTACCTATTCGTTTCGAATTAACATTCACAATACTCATCAGTTACGGATTATGAGAATAAACTGACAAGTAGCCTACCTTCACCAGGTCCGGATTTAGATTTTATATCTCCTAGACCCGTGGGTTTTTGCCGCCCCCTCTTCATACCATTGTGAAGGAGAGAGAATTTAGACCTCAGAAAAGTCTTTGTGAAGGTAATTTTTATTTTATTCTAATGTATCGTGAAGTAAAATCAATTAAATAAATTAAAATAATGAGAGATTCAACTGTTTCTAAATGTGTATATTATCATCATCATCATCCCCTTTTCCAGTTGACACTGGGTGGGGGGGAAAAAATGGTTCCTCTCCACTTTGTTCTGTCGTTCCACCATTCCTCTTCCGACACAGTGTTCCAATCCAGGTTCCGTTTTCTAATACTATTCTCCACCGAGTCCATCCAACGCATTCTTGGTCTTCCTCGTCCTCTCTTCCCTGTCATCCGTCGTTCCAGTGCTCGTCTTGGTAGCCTTACTTCGTTCATCCGTTTGACATGTCCAAACCATCTCAATGTGTTTTGCTCCAATTTGTCATTTAGTTTCCGTACTCCCAGTTCTCTCCGTATATCTTCATTACTCACTCTGTCCCTCCTCGTTTTATGGGCCATACTTCTCAGGAATCTCATCTCAGCTGCCTGTACTCTGCTCTCATCCCTCGTAGTCATTGTCCAAGTTTCTGCTGCATATGTCATTACAGGAACATAATATGCTTTGTACATAACTTCTTTAGCCTTAATTGGCATATCCTTGTTCCATACTAGTCCCCCTACCTGTTGGTAGAAAGCACTCCCGAGTTGTATTCTTCTGCTAATTTCCAAATCTAGTCTTCCATCTTCAGTCAGTTCACTTCCCAAGTATTTGAAGTGTTTCACCACTTCCAATTCCTCATCTCCTACTTTGATTACTCCTTTTCCTTATCTCTACTCATCACCACTGTTTTACTCTTCTCCACATTTATCTTCAATCCTCATTGCTCAATCATTTCATTACGTCTAAATGTGTATACATAAATTATAAATAAATAGGCCAACGAGATATTAAAATAAGTTTAAGCCATTTAAGACTCATTATACACTTACAGATATACAATCATATACAATACATCATACAACCTACCAACTATACAATAATGAATTATTCAAATTAAAGTGATATTAATATTCAAGACAAAATATACTCTGTTGAGTACCACCTAGCCTTGCTGAAAATTAAGTTCAAATGTTCAATGGTGAATTTAATTTGTCTCTCAATGTTAAGTTGTGGATCACCATTTTCTGTGAACAATGAAAGAAGAACATTCAACTTGTCTTGAATGTCTGACAATACAGACTCATCACTTCGATGGTTAACATAGTGTTCATTATAAAACCCATACTTTTACAAGATGCACTCTGAGACCAGCGGGTGAGTTTCAAGTTCCCTGGTAGTGTTGCATACAGTTCATTTCTGGATAAAATGTTCTGATTCACACATACTTCACAAGTCATGTCATGTCATTGTGTACCGTAACGCTCACTGTTATCTGTGGAATCTTTTGAAAGTTGCACTGATAAATTACCACACTATCACAACTGGTCTAAATACACCAATCCTTTAACAGCAGTGGTTAATTGTGAATGCTAGCAGCAAATGAAGGAAAGTCTCTTAACAGTGTCCTTCACCAAAAAAAGTCTTGTGCTTTCAATTCGAGAGTTTCGCCCTGCTTGACTCTTCTGTCCTCAAGATCCCTTCGCTTCTTGGTTTCAGGAATAGACAAGTATGCTGGCAAATCTGGAAATATTGTAGGCAGGGCTCAGATGCCAATTTCAATCTATCCATCGGGCGCTCCTTCCATCCTCCAGATGAGTCCTTATATGTCTCTGCTTTAATAATATCACCTTCGTGAAAATTATGTATGCAAACTACAGACCATTTCGAAGGTTTCCAGTCCTTCCGAGGAATTTTCCTAATCCAGGCCTGGCGCAGATTTTCGTCACTTGAGAACCTAAACACTGGTGTGTAGCCTCCCTTGCTTGGATAATTTGCGTTTCAGTTGGGGACACAACATTTATCTAGCATTGTTACGGTGCCGAAACATTCCTGGAAAATCGAAGTTTAAAACATGAAGTACCGGTACATGTGATAATTCGATGTACCGTATTTAAAAATACCGGTACCATATTTGCCAGATACAAGGCACACTCGTCAGTGTGTTCTCAATTAAGGATTACAGTTAAAACAAAACTCACTTTGAAGGGTAGTTGAAATATCCCTGTGAGATAAACAAGGACACCTGCCAGACTGAACGTTCCCTTTGTGTTCCTGCCTGACAAGGGTACGACTGAGAACATGTTGCCAAATCTCAGCCTTCCGACCTGTCTAGAGCCGACCGTGCATCAGGTAATAATCATGGTCTCTAGATCTCACGGCGAGTAAAAAAAAAACCCACACACACACACACACACACACACACACACACACACATACGCGCTTCTCTAAACCATTACGGATCAATGGAACGTAACACTTAACATGTTTCTAATTCTAATCCGTCTAGTTTTCGAGTATAGAGAAATGTATCCTGTTATCAGCACTGTCTTAGGCCTACAGTTTACGTCAGATGGCATACGCGATTGATTCTTTGCGTAAAGCATGGCCTACTGAACATGTCAATAGTAGCTCTGAGTGTTTCATTGTGTAAAGCATGGCCTACTGAACACGTCAATAGTCAGTCAGAGCGTTTCTTTGTGTAAAGCATGGCCTACTGAACATGTCAATAGTCAGTCAGAGCGTTTCTTTGAGTGATGAATGCCTTACTGAACATGTCAAGTGTTCCTTTGCGTGATAAATGCCCTACTGAACATGTCAAGTGTTTATTTGCGTGATAAATGCCCTACTGAGCATGACAATTGTCGGCCGGAGTGTTTCTTTGCGTGATAAATGAATGGCCTACTGGTCACGTCAATTGTCGGTCAGACGGTGATAGCTCTACCGCTCTTCACACTAATTATCATCCACAAGCTCCACTCAAAAGTCTCTCCACATAATTACCCCTGGTCTCGCGGAACAAAGCTAAGCTAAGCTGGGCAGGTTAGACTATCCCCCCGCCCCCAGTGCAGTGCATTATACATCGCCTCATCCCAGCACTCATTGCACAAAATGCTCATATCATATTCCGTTAACAATGTGTGTGCTGGCTACGCTTGCTGGCTCGCTCTGTATGTATGGGGCCGTGGATACTCGCGCTCGGCCGCAACTGGAGCACCCGCTATCTATATATTAGTTTACTTTGGAGGACATTCATCAAGTCAATATGTCAGTACGTTTTACTTACGTATCCGTAACAGGGAAACACAACCGAGTTTACCATCCAGGAGCGGGTTCTTTGAATACTCAACGGGCTGGGGAATTACACGGGGGTCAAAACATAAACTTGCTACTATCTCAGTTATTATCAGTCTCCATGTCAAATACATCTTTACCACACGAATGCTTGCCACGGTGGGTGAGTGGTTAACGTGTCGGTCTACTAACCCCAAGCTTGCAGGTTTGCTCCTGGCCGTGGTAGGTGATTTTTGAAAGGCGGCAAAAATTAAGACTCCATGTCACACGATGTTGGCGTGTCAAAGAACCCATTTGAATTCAGTAGGCCGTGTTCATAATGGCAAAATTAATCTCGGGAGTTTCCGCCAACACAAAGTTCCTCATTTCTCTACTAGAAAGCGCTATATTGTTCAAGGAGCTTGGATACCTAACCACCTTGACTGACTTTCATAGTGCTTCAAGGAACAACGACATTCGACATGCAAGCTACCCTCTGGGCGTCAAATAACGAAGCTTGCACACGGCACCCGAGGCCATACGATATTATATTATATTATATACCACACGAGTAATAATACCAGAGATATTAACAATCCTTTCATTTTCTCTATATTTTTTATTTATTCATCACACACCTATTTCAAACGAACAGTGTGAAACAAGTCTCGCAGTTTGTAATCGTACAGCCCTCCAGGTGACCAACGAGACCATTTTCGTTTTCCCGCGATTATCACAAGAGAAAACATAGGAAGAGCGAAAAATGAAGAGGAGTTAGTTCTTGCAATCAATCAAAACTGTATTTTTTTACTCGATGTATGTTGGAGAAAAACACTTCTCATACTATACTGCAAACTGTTGTTACATTAAGCTTGGACATCTGCAATCACAGTCTTAAGTTTGGAACCATCCCAGCATTTTGGGATACCACCTCTACTGTTCCAGCCGGGCCAGGTGTGACAGCAAACAATAACTAATCTAGTAGAAATAGACACAATCACGAATACATGAACATTTTTTCTTTGAGAACATGTGACTGGATTCACACATGTTTACTGTCCTAGGAAACCGCCACATCTTCTATTCTCCACATCCACAGAAATGTCGGGAAGCTCACCAAACAAGGTCGTCGTCAAAGGAAGGAATTAAAAGAGTGTCTTGTCCTCTATATCGTGAATGGTGGAGTAAATATATACTTACTAAGATTGGAATCTGTAGCATTCTTAGTTGTCACAGTGTTCGATTCCCGACTCTGCCAAGAAATGTAATTCTAGACTGAGAGCTGGAACGGGATACACTCAGCCTCGTGAGAAGAGGCTCTCAGTTTTGCCTCACGAGGCAGAGCATACAGTACTCCGTTCCAGCCCTCACACCAGAATTAACATTTCTGAGCAGGGCCGGGAATGGAACCCGAGCCGCGACAGCCGCTATACTAAAACTAACATTAAACTGAGGGTATATACAGACATATTATTGTAATGTTAGTGGCGCAACATTGTTTTATTACAGTACGCATATAACCGCGACTGACGTGAGTGGATACAAGATGGCGTTTACTTCCCCCGAGACCATTGCGGAACTTGTTTTTAAAGCGCTCCACACTCTGGGATAGCATCCCCCGTGGGCTTCAACTCCAATCGCACTGCGCGTGTATTTTACATCAGCCAGCACTCATTGCATATTCCCATTTACCCAGGTGACCAAATTTCAACCAATCATGTCTTTCACACAAAACAAAAGACTGCCAATGAATATTCCAAGTGCTGGGAGTACAAGCCGCAGCGCTAGTGACCCGTCCCTTACAAGCGCGAGTACTTGACCCCGTGGAGAGATCCGATGCTCGTGCGGAACAGCCACCACATCACACAACACCGTAGCTCAATCACTGTGTTCAAATACCAGACAACTTCAAGTTATCTGCAGAGACTTCAATAAGATAGGTACTCTCCGGATTCAAACTGATTTCTTCACTGCTGGCGGGATTTGTTTTCGTTCTTCCTGGCATGTTCCAGCTCATCTATCCGGTACAAGTCTGGGCCAGTTGAACAGATTCACAGGACAGGAGCATTATTGTGCTGACAAGACCAATTCCTAACGCTAACCACAGAATTGTTGCCTAAAATATCTTGGTACAGGTTTAAAACTAATGGCCTAAGGCCATAACTAAACGAACAAAAAGAGCTCCACGCAATACAACCCCATTAATGACCAACTGCTTGCCCTCCCTCTCGTCTCACCACCATACATTGTGTAATACGGGAGTTGGGAGCTGTAGTTACAGTAATGGAGCCTTCATCCTATCAGCCCACTTCAAATCCAGACAATCGATTACATCCGAATACAAATTGAAATTACAGGGAAAAGCAATGTATGAGAGAGTCAATTACATCACGTTATGACCTACAATCACTCAAGTGAATCTGACAGCTTCAAACCGTCTACTTTCCCGTCGGAGGAATATGGTTTCCCGATTGATCTGACACGGGATAGAGTTAAATAGCAATCTCAATGGTGTTAAAAGACTGAGAGACCAATACAAGAGCCAGCCATCTGACCCTCAACACAGTCACAGTCTACATTTCAAATTTTAAAACTTACATGGAAGTGCCATAATAATAATAATAATAATAATAATAATAATAATAATACATAAAATACACCAAAATATTAAAACTAGAATATTTATTTATCGTATGGCTTTTAATGCCAGGAGTGTCCAAGGACATGTTCGGCTCGCCAGAGGCTGTAGTTGCTTCAAGCGGACACGCATAGGGTGAGCTACAAGTTCCGTTCAATATCAAGTAGTTCCAACTTTCACTACCAGATGTCACTGATACCTAGTGGTAAACGTCGGAACTTTGATAGAGCGTTCCAACGAAATCCAACCTAGAAATTTAGCTTCGCACAAGTTTAGTCTGTGGAAGGATCTTTAACATGCCATAAATCTATGACAGGGACCGCCGGCTTTACTTCCCCTTCGAAGGAAGGCATACTGAAGGATTTTAACGTTCTTAAAAAATCCGACGACTTCGGCCGGGATTTGAACCCGCTATTTTGGGCACAGCAGTTCAGAATGCTACTAACTACGCCACCGAAGCAAAACTAGAATAAAAAGTGACGGTCAGTCTGAAAGACTAGACTTTGTATCATTTTAAATGCTACAAACGCTGAAAAATGCTAAAAAGGCTTTTGACATGTTAGAAAATTATCTGCATAATACTTATCTTGCTTCAAATTACTCGCGAACGGCAAGTGCAAATCAAGGGCAAAGCAAGGTCAAGCGCGCGGGATGCGAGCGTGCGGGGACGTGCCCCTTCCATACAGTCTAAAAACACTTATAGAGGGCGATGTATTGAAGATAGAGATATGCTCTCCCGGACTTTTTTGTAGAACTTTTCATGCTGACCAATTCTTACGCTCATAGTATATTGATTCAAACTTTCCTCCCCAGACAACACTCCACACGCGACGGTACTTGTAGCTCACCTAGAAGCAACTACAAACAGGCGAGCCGAACATGTCCTCGGACACTCCCGGCACTAAAAGCCATACACAAAAAAAAAAGATATTTTTAATGGTTTGCCCTGCGTAAGCTTAAGAAGCGCACGGACGCCAAGTTTGTTTTCGACTTTTTCACTGAAATCGTTACTGCTTGGCTTCCTTTGATCATACATAAATTATTTTCTACAGAATCTTTCCTCGAGATATCCTTTACAGAATGTTGAAAACCGCATCAAAATCCATCCAGTGGTTCTCGAGATTACCCGTGACATCCAAGAATCGGGGGATTTTTGTCTTACGCTAACGAAGTAGATTTTGTCGGGGAACACATGCACCAAGCGGTACTATGACGTCCCACACCTCAGTGCATCTGGGTAAATTTCGTCCCGTCACCGTAACGTAACGCCAGACTCCAGCGTAACGACGAAGTCGACAAGATCATTTAAAATGATAAAATCATCGTATTTAAAATGAAAAAGGAACACAGGACCCACTTTACGAGGTGAAAAGGGGAACAACGTCCAGGGCGCCAGGAAATGTTTCCGCAGTGCCTGCCTGCATGCGTCTGCGAGAGCTAGCATCAGTAGTTACGTTGGTAGCACGCCTGTCGCTTGTATCAGAACAAACAAACAGTAAAATTTAGAACTCACCACAGTCATTAATGACTGATGCTGGAAGTGCTGATGACACACACGCTCGCTTATTGCAATACACACTTCGACAGCCTACAGCCCACACGTGTGAGATTTACCCTGTCAAGGACATCGTGCTGACAACTAAACTGCTGAAGCCGGCAGTCAGTGCGGAGAACATTTCCTGGCGCCCTGTATCTTTTAACTAATACTCCTATCTCGCTTAAGTAGGTAGCCTAATGCCCAACTTACACAGATCAATTAGCGTGTTTCTAGATTTGGCCATTTTACGGGGGAAAGAGGGCAACATGATAATGGTGATTGAGGGCGAAACGTCTAGATTATCTGCCCCTAGTAGATAAGATCAAACCAGTAATTACAAGTGGAAACCTGCAGAAACTACTCATAGCAATAGTAATGTGCCCTGGGCTAGAATATATTCAACATGTGTTTTTGCTGACTGCCCAATATGAGCAAATCCAATTTCTTACACAAGTCCCCAGTTTATGAAGAGCAGAATGAAAGTTACGTTAGAATCAACAACAAAGGAAGGACGTGGCCGTTAATCTCGCGATCATGATACCTCCATTTCACGTGGAATCCGAACCACTGGACGTGATATTTCACTTCAAAAATCCCACATAGCTTAAATTGACCGGGAATCAAACCCAGTCCACCTTGGTGCAGATGCAAACAGCTTTACCACTGCACCATTACGCTCCAATAACAAAGCATATCTGCTTGTAACAACAGAGCAGTCCCACTGAGGGCAGTGTGTGATACTAACCCTTTTTTGCTACTATTTCTGAAATTTTAGATTTTAGTTATTTCGATTCATTTCATGTTAAAGAGGAATACCCTACGGAACATTTCTGGCATATATCTTACAAATATTCATGTTATTTCAAGGTATTAACTAACCAAATCCGGTAATAGAAGTAGGTAACGCCGTGATATTCAAGTTACTCCATGTTAGTGCTCAAGTTACTCCGAGATAGCATGGTGTTCACCATTCAGTGTACCTTTTAATCGTGAAAACTAATATTTAATGTAATAAAAGTGTTCAAATCGTATGTAGACTATAAGTTTCTTACCCCATATTGCCCATATTGAAACATTTCACTACACATTTTTTATAGAAAAAATAAACCATTCTATTAAAAATATTCCATTAAACATATTTTAAGTCTTCTTAGTCACTATGAGATTCCTCACACCTATCACACATAAAATAGACATTATAGGAACCAGACATTACAAAACTGATAATCAACCCATTCGGCTCCATTCTTCCTCTCGGTGTCATCCGCCAGGGGAGCCACCTCACGCACCACAACCATCATCATCATTGTTCAGGGGTCTGGAATTAGGCCAAGACCGATCTATTGTGTCTATCTTGACACACTATCTTCACTTCAAATTCAGGTGACACAACGAATGGCTTTCCAATTTTTGCAAGGGTTGCACTTCCTGGATCGGCTGAATATTTTGTGCAATAATCCTTTAGTGTTCTCTACGGGTTATTAAAACGTCTATTGGCCTTGTATACTGACTATCCTTCTTCCTTCATCGACCACAATGCTTCTTTACCGGGTGAGTTAGCCGTGGTCGTTACGGCATGACTGCTGGCAGTCGCTCACATCCGGGAGGCGAGGAGGTTCGAATCCCCCCGCCGGCAACCTTGAAGATGGTCTTCTGTGGTTTCCCATCTTCCTTCCAGGCAAATGCCGGGGTTGGTCCCTAACTATAGGCCACAGCCGCTACCTTCCAACTTTCCTCCCCAACGGTACTTGTAGCTCACCCATTGGGTGTCCGTCTCGAAGCAGCTACAAAACTGGCGAGCCGAACATGTCCTCGGACACTCCCGGCACTAAAAGCCATACGCTAAAAAAATGCGTGTTTCAGCTGTGTAGGAGCGAGCCTTTTTTATTCCGTTTTGGCGCCATTTCAGCGTCCAACCTAAGAAAAAAGTACTTCTTGCTAAGCTCACACACCTTGCATGCGTAACACTACATGCATGTAAGTTTTGTATGCGAATGGTCTGCATCGTACCTCTGACTGGTTTTAAAATGACACTTATATAATGAAACAGCTGTTTATAAGAAATTAAAATCTTCACCACAGATTTCACTGGATGTGGATCACTTGTTGAAATGTCAACTCTCTGTTAATATATTTTTTAAACCTCATTGAGTTGGTCAAAGATAAAACGCAAGGGCTTCCTGGATTCCTGGTTTCTACTGCCATCTGTTGGTAAAAACTTGGAACTTTCGGAATTGAATCTACGTGGTGATAGAGGAAATACCCTTTATCACGGAGTTACTTGGTATCACGGAGTAACTTGACTTTACCCTACCTCCTCTAGCTGGCGGAAACTCGAAACGCCATTGCTTAAATTTTCGATATCTCGCAGTAATAATAATTATTTCCCGAAGAAACGACTTATAATTTACATGGATTTTTTCTTTAAGATGAAATTTTATAACTCAAACTTGGGTCTCTTATCTCGAACATTTACGTATTTTTGCAGTGCAACTCGTCTCATACTATAGATTATTGTAGTTGAGTATGTTGTAATCCTCCATGCAATATGTCCATAACATCCCCTAACAAGGGATAGGAAGTTTTGCACAGCCCTGATTGTGAGCATCAAAAGAGAAAGCCGTGCAAAACGCTTTTTTGGTTTTGTAATGGTAAACAGTTCCATCAGTTAATATACACGTCAGTAATATCTCAAATGCTGATTCCAGTGCTTTACTGCTCCCCCTCCCCCCCGCTCCCACCCCAACCCCGCTCGCCTCGCCAATCACACACAATCGCTCAATAGAGCTTCAAAAACATTTCCCGCGGGACTCCCTCTCCAATCAGCACTCAAGATCTCTCCCCGCCCAGCGATATTGTTCTTGCAATAAAAATAATTAAAAGAAACTCCCGACTCACACAACCTTCGGACACCACTTACAGTATACTATGACCACAGCACAGCACAGCACAGCACAGCAGAGCAGAGCAGAGCAGAGCGCCCCCCGCGTGTTTCGAGATTCAGCATCCTGTTTCACATTTTTAACGGCCCAAGGGGAAGCAATCTTCTTCTGAGCAGTTACAATGATCGCAACGCCAATACTATCGTTAGCTTCATTTGCACGGAACAATGGATTCCAATAATAGATTAAACTATTTATTCAACCACCTAGTCAATATTTCATTGTACAGTAACAACTTAAAATTGCGTTGTGGACAATTTCGAGTCGAGTAGAAGAATAACAACGTAGGCTTAATTACATAAACACATATCAAGTAATTTGAGCAATTCACAGGGCTTCCATCCACTCACTCGTCCAAAAATAGTGAAATAGTGAGTGGTTTTATTTCAAAAAGGTGAAAAAAAGGTGAGTTTTTGTATGAAAAAGTAAGTAAATAGTGAGTAAATTCATAGCATTATTCGCATTTATGGCCATAGGCCTATATCTGGTGCACAATTTTAACTTTTGTTGATATATGTAGGCGCAATTATGGAGGAGGGGGTCTTGTGTGGCAAAGCTCCCCAAAACAAACCATAACCCCCCCCCCCCCCCCAATGTGACCAAACTGTATTAAATAGACAAAATTTTTAAAAATGTGCATCTGAAAAACAAATTAGCCCCCCCCCCCTAAAATGTCAACCAAATTGCGCCTAGGTTAATATCTCTGAGTACTATTTGTGATTTTTTCGTCGATCGCTGCACGGCACCGGTTGTGGTCACCCTGGAAGCTTTTTATGCTTTCTGGCCGCCTGGCTCGCTGCCAGCAGCGGTGGCAGAAAAACGAATTACCCATTCATGGGTATATTTTGGGTAATTTCTAACAATCTGATTGTGCACGAGACAATTTTTAACGCAGAATGTGACCAGTTTTGAAAAAAAAAGTGAGAATAGGGAGTAATTTTATGAAATAGTGAGAAAAGTGAGGCTGCTTTGAAAATAGTGAATAATAGTGAGAAAAGTGAGTCGCTGGTAGCCCTGACAATTCATCATCATCATATAGGCTACACCGAGTGGCTAGAAGTCACGGGAAGGAGAAAATGAGCCGTGTATGACTCCTGAGCGTTGCGGCGGAGCAGAGCAGTCCGTCACACACACGAGTGTACTGAAGTTGGCAACACGTAGCGAGTTAACCGACTCTGAACGTGGGATGATCATCAGCGCACGGCGCATGGGTCATAGCATTTCGGAGATTAGGCTTACACGCGAATTCGGGTTTCGCAGAGATAATGTTACCATCCGCGTAAACCGCCACAAGGAACGACCACAGGCGTTTCATGAACGGACATCACGTTGCCTCAGCAGAACCATACGAGGCGATCGACGGGCTACTGTGAGTCAGAACACCGCCCATTTCTTGTCGAGTCCATGACTCGCCTTATTGCTGCCGTTTTGAAGGCAAACTCGTTATTAGTTATATGCAGAATCTATAAGATAGAGGGCGTGGTGGCGGGTTCGATTCCCGGACAATGCATACGAGATTTTTAAAGTGAAATACCATGTCCTGTGGTTCGGATTCCACGTAAAATGGAGATCCCGTGGCTCATGATCGCGAGATTAACGGTCACGTTAAACTACAAACTTCCTTTCTTTAAACTAAGTTATATGATGCTAATGAATTGTAATCACCAATTAGGTAGGTTTTATCAGCTAAGTTTTTTTGTGCCTAAGAAGGGTCTACTGGACCCGAAATATTGACTAGGCGGTGTTTGAAGCCATTTTCAGTGTTGTCTTAGTAATCGAAATTTGATGTTTTTCATTACATGCGATTAATAAATACCGGTACATATAGCCTATAATTATGTATATATATTTATTAATCTCATGTAGCCTATTTCATTTCAGGATTAGGGAATAACCCATCACAATTGGGTAGAATCGTGTTGACAGACTGAAAAACATCAAATTTCAAATAGATGTCAATGAATAGAAGTTATTTTGTAAGCCAATGCGGGATCTCAACATAAAAAATCAAATGGTTTATTTTATGGCTTATTACTCCAATGACATGGAGGAACAGAATGAATTGGCAATGGTTAACAGAATTTCACGAGGATAACCGAAATTCGACGCCCGGCACTGTCATAGGCTACATTTTAATCATAGTTGTAGGTTCGTATCCTACTCGCGGCCCCCTTGTCAATCTTAGCGCCTAGCTACAAGCACACGATCACTACAATAGCACAGGTTATGAGAAACATTCAAATATTCGGGCTGAGACATCAATAAATAGCTCGGGCTGGCTCTGTTTTAAAAGGTTATTCACCACTGCTCACTCTCCACATCCAGGATAATCTCTCAAACAACTCTTGTATTTAGGATCAAAAACTGTAGCCAGAGATAAGTTACAATCCGCTCATTTCATTAGTGAAAAACGCGCTACCTCGTGTCTCGCTGGCATCGGGGGAGCGTGGTTTCGAATCCCACCTCGGCCGTCCTGAAAATGATTAATGAGGAGCGCAAATACTTCGGTAGAATAACGATTACTCCTATGAGAGAAGACTCCCCAATCGAGGATTTAACACAAGACTACAGAATGAGGAGCTAGACATTTGTGAGTCATGAAACCAAGGGCACAATCAGTGGAATGCCCAAGCATCCTCGGCAGCTGCAATGTCTATTTCCTCTTTGGCCACAACACAAAAACTAGACACATTCCCCACATCAAACTTGCCAAGTTCTTTGACACTTCTCTGGTGTTAGGATGTTTCTCGAGAGCCGAGCGGGACAGACGGAGATAGAGTCAGCTGCGACGGCAGCGCTAATATCGACGAAGACTACCACAACAAAATTTCTTTTTAACGAAATTAAGTGGCAATGAAATAGGAAACCTCTAAACCCAACATTTTTTTTGTAAACCCTGACATTTGAACGGTCCCCGGACGGGTGTCAAAACGAGGACGTCTGGTAGCTTCAGTCGAGATATGGCGAACCTAATTTACTGTGCTGTACCGTAACGCTGTTAAACACGAAGAAGCCGCGTGTTCACATTTTTAGCCGACTACACTCATCTCCCGGGAGGTTAGGCTATGTACACAGACACACAATATGAGGGAGGCTTTCATTTAGATTGCATCCATTCTTGAGCAAACCCTTCTTCCTTCATGTATGGACAGACAGACAGACAAAAATCCTCGGCGTGCCAGTAATTGCGATTCATATTTCATACCCGCCGTTCTTGCTTCCTTTTTTAGTAACTCTCTAGTGGCCCCTGGCGACTTAATTGGGCATCGCGCTCGAGTACAGGGCACGCCATAAGTTCGCACTAACTCACTTCGTTGAAATAATGTTGTATTGATTTCACAGAGATTAACAGCAATATGTAAAGGCTAAGGTAGTCATGTATTTCTGCTTCAAAAGCCTAGTTTACATTTCCCCTCACTAGCCAGACAGTCCATTTTGGCCTAACTTACTGCGGACCGCAGTAAACAATCTCTTTTCTCCTCCCGGAAAATCTTCATACGGTCGCTGTCTTCACAACAGATGACCTTGTTTTTATCATTTCAAATGATCTTGTCGACTTCGTCGTTATGGTTGGGGTCCATCGTTATGCGTTACGGACACGGAGACGGATGTGACGTCATGCAGCTGCGCGGGAACGTGAAGTCATGCTCACGCGGAGAGCGAGAAGCAGACGCTAATGATTATTGGAGTCTGTTGAAAGAGGCCTGGCGCCGAGCGACCTGGGGCTTTGAGCGAAGCGAACACAAGAATACAGGGTGACTTCTAAAGAGATATACAAGATGCCATATAAGAATACAGGCTGCCTCCTACAGAGGTGAGCAGGATGTCAGAGCAAAATACAGGCGAAGCGAACACAAGAATACAGGGTGACTTCTAAAGAGATATACAAGATGACATATAACAGGGTGCCTCACCAAGAGGTGTGCAGGATGTCAGAGCAAAGCATCGAACCAGTCCCAATATTCCAGCCCTACTCTCACTCAAAATAGCCCCCCTCATCCTAATGTTCAGCCCGCCACTGCTCGCTCCCAGGTTCTACAACTCATCTCCCCAACTCTCTACCGTTACACTAGTCTAGCCAGATCGAACACAGGACTGCTTGGGGCAAAAACACTCCTTTTCAGAGAAATAACAACTCCGCAACAAGCTTCACGAAAACCCAAATTAAAATAGAAAATTACATTCTACAAACACCAAATTCAGTAAACTTCCCTCATTTCAGTTACTCTATACTTTAAACAGACACAGAAGGCATAGTCATGACTCCTTCATGGAGTAGCTAATCATGTTCACCTCTCCTTCACCTTTACCATAAATTTCATAAACTCTATTTAAAAATCAGAAACTCACTCCACAAATCTGTAAATCAGTATTCTTCCCTTATTTCAGATACACTATTCATTAAACAAACATATAAGGCATAGTCATGACCCCTTCATGGAGTAGGCTATTGTCTAAATCTAACACTCATACAAATACACTAATACAAATTTACGGCCAAATGATCCTTCTGACAGGGAGGCAAAGGTTTCCGCCGGCTTGCCTGGGATGATGGGCCACAAAACCGCTATCAAAAAGTACACAATTTACGCTTTATTCAACCAAACACATCTCTAATACAAGTACAAGAACACATTTCTTCCCGTGACCCTTAAAGAGGTGCCCGCGCGGGAAGCCTAAGTTAATGGGTAATGCAGTCTGTTGAAAGAGTCCTGGGGCTTCGAGCAAAGCGAGAAGCCCTCCTGAGCCTTTCTAACATGTGTAGCATTTGTAGCATGCGTCATTTGAAATGATACGTCTAGTCTTTCAAACTGACTGTGATTTTTCCTGAAAGCCTTTGAACATATCAACCTTCCCTAAAAACCCTGTTTGTAGCATGTACTCAATTGCAATTAAATGCGTTCCCGATAACAACTTTCTGGTCACGTACGCCAGGCAAAGTGCACTGGCTCACTGGGGAATAGTGCCAATACCCTTATGCATGAAGACTACCCATTAATCTATAAACACAAAAAGTACAGCACTTTTCTGGGAACTTATACTGGCCACTATTATCGGTCAGCTAACCCGCGGGTAACCACACAATTTAAATTGTACAAATCATCAATTACAACTTCAAACCAATGGTCATCAGCCCCCAGACCACGCGCGAAATTTAAAACACCAAACGAACTTACAAACCAACTATTATAGTTCTCGCACTTTCCACGTCAACGAGCGGGTAGCCTTTGAAACCCAGCTGGGCGGATATTGCATTCCACGTCCAGTGCGAGGCACAGTGTTGTCACCTATCCACCGTAGCCACTGACAGCAAGCAGCGAGACTGTGCACCACCGGACACCTGCCACAGTAGCCACCGCGTAGAGTGATAAGAGTCAGCAGTGACGGCGCGTGCTACTACCTAAGTTTGATCCGACGGTCGTTTAACGAGGAGAGTGAGAGAACTATAGTCTACTTACATCTTTGCTAAACGTTAATAGGCACTGGGCCCAGTATAGAAGCTGTCTGACCGAGAATGAGCCTTGTGAGGACAGTATAGATGCTACCTGAGCAGGAATGAGCCCCACAAGGAGAGTATAGAAGCTGCCTGACCAGGAATGAGCCTCACGAGAACGGTATAGAAGCTGTCTGACCAGGAATTAGCTTCACGAGGACAGTATAGTATAGAAGCTGCCTGGCCATGAGTGGGCCTCGCGAGGACAGTATAGAAGCTGTCGGACCAGGAATGAGCCTCACGAGGACAGTATAGAAGCTGTCTGACCAGGAATGAGCCTCGCGAGGACAGTATAGAAGCTGTCTGACCAGGAATGGGCCCCACAAGGACAGTATAGAAGCTGTCTGACCAGTAATGAGCCTCGCGAGGCCAGTATAGAAGCTGTCTGACCAGGAATGAGCCTCGCGAGGCCAGTATAGAAGCTGCCTGACCAGGAATGAGCCTCACGAGAACGGTATAGAAGCTGTCTGACCAGGAATGAGCCTCACGAGGACAGTATAGAAGCCGTCTGACCAGGAATGGGCCTCGCAAGTACAGTATAGAAGCTGCCTGACCAGGAATGAGCCTCGCGAGGACAGTATAGAAGCTGCCTGGCCATGAGTGGGCCTCGCAAGGACAGTATAGAAGCTGTCTGACCAGGAATGGGCCCCACAAGGACAGTATAGAAGCTGTCTGACCAGGAATGAGCCTCACAAGGACAGTATAGAAGCTGTCTGACCAGGAATGAGCCCCACAAGGACAGTATAGAAGCTGCCTGACCAGGAATGGGCCCCACAAGGACAGTATAGAAGCTGTCTGACCAGGAATGGGCCCCACGAGGACAGTATAGAAGCTGTCTGACCAGGAATGAGCCTCACAAGGACAGTATAGAGGCTGTCTGACCAGGAATGAGCCCCACAAGGACAGTATAGAGGCTGTCTGACCAGGAATGCGCCCCACAAGGACAGTATAGAAGCTGTCTGACCAGGAATGCGCCTCGCGAGGACAGTATAGAAGCTGTCTGACCAGGAATGCGCCTCGCGAGGACAGTATAGAAGCTGTCTGACCAGGAATGGGCCCCACAAGGACAGTATAGATGCTGCCTGACCAGGAATGGGCCTCACAAGGACAGTATAGAAGCTGTCTGACCAGGAATGAGCCCCACAAGGACAGTATAGAAGCTGTCTGACCAGGAATGGGCCCCACAAGGACAGTATAGAAGCTGTCTGACCAGGAATGGGCCCCACAAGGACAGTATAGAAGCTGTCTGACCAGGAATGAGCCTCACAAGGACAGTATAGAGGCTGTCTGACCAGGAATGGGCCCCACAAGGACAGTATAGAGGCTGTCTGACCAGGAATGGGCCCCACGAGGACAGTATAGAAGCTGCCTGACCAGGAATGGGCCCCACAAGGACAGTATAGAGGCTGTCTGACCAGGAATGGGCCCCACAAGGACAGTATAGAAGCTGCCTGACCAGGAATGGGCCCCACAAGGACAGTATAGAAGCTGTCTGACCAGGAATGAGCCTCGCGAGGACAGTATAGAAGCTGTCTGACCAGGAATGAGTCTCACAAGGACAGTATAGAAGCTGTCTGACCAGGAATGGGCCCCACAAGGACAGTATAGAGGCTGTCTGACCAGGAATGGGCCCCACAAGGACAGTATAGAAGCTGTCTGATCAGGAATGGGCCCCACAAGGACAGTATAGAGGCTGTCTGACCAGGAATGGGCCCCACAAGGACAGTATAGAAGCTGTCTGACCAGGAATGAGCCTCACAAGGACAGTATAGAAGCTGTCTGACCAGGAATGGGCCCCACAAGGACAGTATAGAAGCTGTCTGACCAGGAATGAGCCTCGCGAGGACAGTATAGAAGCTGTCTGACCAGGAATGGGCCCCACAAGGACAGTATAGAAGCTGTCTGACCAGGAATGGGCCCCACGAGGACAGTATAGAAGCTGTCTGACCAGGAATGGGCCCCACAAGGACAGTATAGAAGCTGTCTGACCAGGAATGGGCCCCACAAGGACAGTATAGAAGCTGTCTGACCAGGAATGAGCCCCACAAGGACAGTATAGAGGCTGTCTGACCAGGAATGAGCCCCACAAGGACAGTATAGAAGCTGTCTGACCAGGAATGAGCCTCGCAAGGACAGTATAGAAGCTGTCTGACCAGGAATGAGCCCCACAAGGACAGTATAGAAGCTGTCTGACCAGGAATGAGCCTCGCAAGGACAGTATAGAGGCTGTCTGACCAGGAATGAGCCCCACAAGGACAGTATAGAGGCTGTCTGACCAGGAATGAGCCCCACAAGGACAGTATAGAAGCTGTCTGACCAGGAATGAGCCTCACAAGGACAGTATAGAAGCTGTCTGACCAGGAATGGGCCCCACAAGGACAGTATAGAAGCTGTCTGACCAGGAATGGGGCCCCACGAGGACAGTATAGAAGCTGTCTGACCAGGAATGAGCCCCACAAGGACAGTATAGAGGCTGTCTGACCAGGAATGAGCCTCACAAGGACAGTATAGAAGCTGTCTGACCAGGAATGAGCCTCGCGAGGACAGTGTAGAAGCTGTCTGACCAGGAATGAGCCTCACGAGGACAATATAGAAGCTGTCTGACCAGGAATGGGCCCCACAAGGACAGTATAGAAGCTGTCTGACCAGGAATGGGCCCCACGAGGACAGTATAGAAGCTGTCTGACCAGGAATGAGCCTCACGAGGACAGTATAGAAGCTGCCTGACCAGGAATGGGCCTCACAAGGACAGTATAGAAGCTGCCTGACCAGGAATGAGCCTCACGAGGACAGTATAGAAGCTGCCTGACCAGGAATGGGCCCCACAAGGACAGTATAGAAGCTGCCTGACCAGGAATGGGCCTCACAAGGACAGTATAGAAGCTGCCTGACCAGGAATGCGCCTCGCAAGGACAGTATAGAAGCTGCCTGACCAGGAATGAGCCTCACGAGGACAGTATAGAAGCTGTCTGACCAGGAATGGGCCTCGCGAGGACAGTATAGAAGCTGTCTGACCAGGAATGGGCCCCACAAGGACAGTATAGAAGCTGTCTGACCAGGAATGGGCCTCACGAGGACAGTATAGAAGCTGCCTGACCAGGAATGGGCCCCACAAGGACAGTATAGAAGCTGCCTGACCAGGAATGCGCCTCGCAAGGACAGTATAGAAGCTGCCTGACCAGGAATGAGCCTCACGAGGACAGTATAGAAGCTGTCTGACCAGGAATGGGCCTCGCGAGGACAGTATAGAAGCTGTCTGACCAGGAATGGGCCCCACAAGGACAGTATAGAAGCTGCCTGACCAGGAATGGGCCTCGCGAGGACAGTATAGAAGCTGCCTGACCAGGAATGAGCCTCAAGAGGACAGTATAGAAGCTGTCTGACCAGGAATGAGCCCCACAAGGACAGTATAGAAGTTGCCTGACCAGGAATGCGCCTCGCAAGGACAGTATAGAAGCTGCCTGACCAGGAATGAGCCCCACAAGGACAGTATAGAAGCTGCCTGACCAGGAATGGGCCTCACAAGGACAGTATAGATGCTGTCTGACCAGGAATGAGCCCCACAAGGACAGTATAGAAGTTGCCTGACCAGGAATGCGCCTCGCAAGGACAGTATAGAAGCTGCCTGACCAGGAATGAGCCCCACAAGGACAGTATAGAAGCTGCCTGACCAGGAATGAGTCTCACAAGGACAGTATAGAAGCTGCCTGACCAGGAATGGGCCTCACAAGGACAGTATAGATGCTGTCTGACCAGGAATGAGCCTCGCGAGGACAGTATAGAAGCTGTCTGTCCAGGAATGAGCCCCACAAGGACAGTATAGAAGCTGTCTGACCAGGAATGAGCCTCACGAGGACAGTATAGAAGCTGCCTGACCAGGAATGAGCCTCGCGAGGACAGTATAGAAGCTGCCTGACCAGGAATGGGCCCCACAAGGACAGTATAGAAGCTGCCTGACCAGGAATGAGCCCCACAAGGACAGTATAGAAGCTGTCTGACCAGGAATGGGCCCCACAAGGACAGTATAGAAGCTGCCTGACCAGGAATGAGCCCCACAAGGACAGTATAGAAGCTGTCTGACCAGGAATGGGCCTCGCGAGGACAGTATAGAAGCTGTCTGACCAGGAATGGGCCCCACAAGGACAGTATAGAAGCTGTCTGACCAGGAATGAGCCCCACAAGGACAGTATAGAAGCTGTCTGACCAGGAATGGGCCCCACAAGGACAGTATAGAAGCTGTCTGACCAGGAATGAGCCCCACAAGGACAGTATAGAAGCTGTCTGACCAGGAATGGGCCCCACAAGGACAGTATAGAGGCTGTCTGACCAGGAATGGGCCCCACAAGGACAGTATAGAAGCTGTCTGACCAGGAATGGGCCCCACAAGGACAGTATAGAGGCTGTCTGACCAGGAATGGGCCCCACAAGGACAGTATAGAAGCTGCCTGACCAGGAATGGGCCCCACAAGGACAGTATAGAAGCTGTCTGACCAGGAATGAGCCCCACAAGGACAGTATAGAAGCTGTCTGACCAGGAATGGGCCCCACAAGGACAGTATAGAGGCTGTCTGACCAGGAATGAGCCCCACAAGGACAGTATAGAAGCTGTCTGACCAGGAATGGGCCCCACAAGGACAGTATAGAGGCTGTCTGACCAGGAATGGGCCCCACAAGGACAGTATAGAAGCTGCCTGACCAGGAATGGGCCCCACAAGGACAGTATAGAAGCTGTCTGACCAGGAATGAGCCCCACAAGGACAGTATAGAAGCTGTCTGACCAGGAATGAGCCCCACAAGGACAGTATAGAAGCTGTCTGACCAGGAATGAGCCCCACAAGGACAGTATAGAGGCTGTCTGACCAGGAATGGGCCCCACAAGGACAGTATAGAGGCTGTCTGACCAGGAATGGGCCCCACAAGGACAGTATAGAAGCTGCCTGACCAGGAATGGGCCCCACAAGGACAGTATAGAAGCTGTCTGACCAGGAATGGGCCTCGCGAGGACAGTATAGAAGCTGTCTGACCAGGAATGGGCCCCACAAGGACAGTATAGAAGCTGTCTGACCAGGAATGAGCCCCACAAGGACAGTATAGAAGCTGTCTGACCAGGAATGAGCCTCACGAGGGCAGTATAGAAGCTGTCTGACCAGGAATGGGCCCCACAAGGACAGTATAGAAGCTGTCTGACCAGGAATGAGCCTCGCGAGGACAGTATAGAAGCTGTCTGACCAGGAATGGGGCCCCACGAGGACAGTATAGAGGCTGTCTGACCAGGAATGGGCCCCACGAGGACAGTATAGAAGCTGTCTGACCAGGAATGGGCCCCACAAGGACAGTATAGAGGCTGTCTGACCAGGAATGGGCCCCACAAGGACAGTATAGAAGCTGTCTGACCAGGAATGCGCCCCACAAGGACAGTATAGAGGCTGTCTGACCAGGAATGAGCCCCACAAGGACAGTATAGAGGCTGTCTGACCAGGAATGAACCCCACAAGGACAGTATAGAGGCTGTCTGACCAGGAATGAGCCCCACGAGGACAGTATAGAAGCTGTCTGACCAGGAATGAGCCCCACAAGGACAGTATAGAAGCTGTCTGACCAGGAATGCGCCTCGCGAGGACAGTATAGAAGCTGCCTGACCAGGAATGGGCCTCACGAGGACAGTATAGAAGCTGCCTGACCAGGAATGGGCCCCACGAGGACAGTATAGAAGCTGCCTGACCAGGAATGCGCCTCGCGAGGACAGTATAGAAGCTGTCTGACCAGGAATGGGCCCCACGAGGACAGTATAGAAGCTGTCTGACCAGGAATGCGCCTCGCGAGGACAGTATAGAAGCTGCCTGACCAGGAATGGGCCTCACGAGGACAGTATAGAAGCTGCCTGACCAGGAATGGGCCTCGCGAGGACAGTATAGAAGCTGTCTGACCAGGAATGAGCCTCACAAGGACAGTATAGAAGCTGTCTGACCAGGAATGAGCCTCGCGAGGACAGTATAGAAGCTGTCTGACCAGGAATGGGCCCCACAAGGACAGTATAGAGGCTGTCTGACCAGGAATGGGGCCCCACGAGGACCGTATAGAAGCTGCCTGACCAGGAATGAGCCTCACAAGGACAGTATAGAAGCTGTCTGACCAGGAATGGGGCCCCACGAGGACAGTATAGAAGCTGTCTGACCTGGAATGGGGCCCCACGAGGACAGTATAGAAGCTGTCTGACCAGGAATGCGCCTCGCGAGGACAGTATAGAAGCTGTCTGACCAGGAATGGGGCCTCAAGAGGACAGTATAGAAGCTGCCTGACAGGAATGAGCCTCACAAGGACAGTATAGAAGCTGTCTGACCAGGAATGGGGCCCCACGAGGACAGTATAGAAGCTGTCTGACCAGGAATGCGCCTCGCGAGGACAGTATAGAAGCTGTCTGACCAGGAATGGGCCCCACAAGGACAGTATAGAAGCTGCCTGACCAGGAATGCGCCTCGCGAGGACAGTATAGAAGCTGCCTGACCAGGAATGAGCCCCACAAGGACAGTATAGAGGCTGTCTGACCAGGAATGAGCCTCACGAGGACAGTATAGAAGCTGTCTGACCAGGAATGAGCCTCGCGAGGACAGTATAGAAGCTGTCTGACCAGGAATGAGCCTCACGAGGACAGTATAGAAGCTGTCTGACCAGGAATGGGCCCCACAAGGACAGTATAGAAGCTGTCTGACCAGGAATGAGCCCCACAAGGACAGTATAGAAGCTGCCTGACCAGGAATGGGCCCCACAAGGACAGTATAGAAGCTGTCTGACCAGGAATGGGCCCCACAAGGACAGTATAGAAGCTGTCTGACCAGGAATGGGCCCCACAAGGACAATATAGAGGCTGTCTGACCAGGAATGAGCCCCACAAGGACAGTATAGAAGCTGTCTGACCAGGAATGGGCCTTGCGAGGACAGTATAGAAGCTGTCTGACCAGGAATGTGCCCCACAAGGACAGTATAGAGGCTGTCTGACCAGGAATGGGCCCCACAAGGACAGTATAGAGGCTGTCTGACCAGGAATGGGCCCCACGAGGACAGTATAGAAGCTGTCTGACCAGGAATGAGCCCCACAAGGACAGTATAGAAGCTGTCTGACCAGGAATGGGCCCCACAAGGACAGTATAGAAGCTGTCTGACCAGGAATGAGCCTCGCAAGGACAGTATAGAAGCTGTCTGACCAGGAATGAGCCCCACAAGGACAGTATAGAGGCTGTCTGACCAGGAATGGGCCCCACGAGGACAGTATAGAAGCTGCCTGACCAGGAATGGGCCCCACAAGGACAGTATAGAAGCTGTCTGACCAGGAATGCGCCCCACAAGGACAGTATAGAGGCTGTCTGACCAGGAATGAGCCCCACAAGGACAGTATAGAGGCTGTCTGACCAGGAATGGGCCCCACAAGGACAGTATAGAAGCTGTCTGACCAGGAATGAGCCCCACAAGGACAGTATAGAAGCTGTCTGACCAGGAATGGACCCCACAAGGACAGTATAGAAGCTGTCTGACCAGGAATGAGCCTCGCAAGGACAGTATAGAAGCTGTCTGACCAGGAATGAGCCCCACAAGGACAGTATAGAGGCTGTCTGACCAGGAATGGGCCCCACGAGGACAGTATAGAAGCTGCCTGACCAGGAATGGGCCCCACAAGGACAGTATAGAGGCTGTCTGACCAGGAATGGGCCCCACAAGGACAGTATAGAAGCTGCCTGACCAGGAATGGGCCCCACAAGGACAGTATAGAAGCTGTCTGACCAGGAATGGGCCCCACAAGGACAGTATAGAGGCTGTCTGACCAGGAATGGGCCCCACAAGGACAGTATAGAAGCTGCCTGACCAGGAATGGGCCCCACAAGGACAGTATAGAAGCTGCCTGACCAGGAATGAGCCTCACAAGGACAGTATAGAGGCTGTCTGACCAGGAATGGGCCCCACAAGGACAGTATAGAGGCTGTCTGACCAGGAATGGGCCCCACGAGGACAGTATAGAAGCTGCCTGACCAGGAATGGGCCCCACAAGGACAGTATAGAGGCTGTCTGACCAGGAATGAGCCCCACAAGGACAGTATAGAAGCTGTCTGACCAGGAATGGGCCCCACAAGGACAGTATAGAAGCTGTCTGACCAGGAATGGGCCCCACAAGGACAGTATAGAGGCTGTCTGACCAGGAATGTACCTCGCAAGGACAGTATAGAAGCTGTCTGACCAGGAATGGGCCTCGCGAGGACAGAATAGAAGCTGCCTGACCAGGAATGAGCCTCACGAGGACAGTATAGAAGCTGCCTGACCAGGAATGAGCCCCACGAGGACAGTATAGAAGCTGTCTGACCAGGAATGAGCCTCGCAAGGACAGTATAGAAGCTGTCTGACCAGGTATGAGCCCCACAAGGACAGTATAGAAGCTGTCTGACCAGGAATGAGCCCCACAAGGACAGTATAGAAGCTGTCTGACCAGGAATGAGCCTCGCAAGGACAGTATAGAAGCTGTCTGACCAGGAATGAGCCTCGCGAGGACAGTATAGAAGCTGTCTGACCAGGAATGGGCCCCACAAGGACAGTATAGAAGCTGCCTGACCAGGAATGGGCCCCACAAGGACAGTATAGAAGCTGTCTGACCAGGAATGGGCCCCACAAGGACAGTATAGAAGCTGTCTGACCAGGAATGGGCCTTGCGAGGACAGTATAGAAGCTGTCTGACCAGGAATGAGCCTCGCGAGGACAGTATAGAAGCTGTCTGACCAGGAATGGGCCTCACGAGGACAGTATAGAAGCTGTCTGACCAGGAATGGGCCCCACAAGGACAGTATAGAAGCTGTCTGACCAGGAATGGGCCTCACGAGGACAGTATAGAAGCTGCCTGACCAGGAATGGGCCCCACAAGGACAGTATAGAAGCTGTCTGACCAGGAATGGGCCTCGCGAGGACAGTATAGAAGCTGTCTGACCAGGAATGAGCCTCACAAGGACAGTATAGATGCTGTCTGACCAGGAATGGGCCCCACAAGGACAGTATAGAAGCTGCCTGACCAGGAATGAGCCTCGCGAGGACAGTATAGAAGCTGTCTGACCAGGAATGAGCCTCGCGAGGACAGTATAGAAGCTGTCTGACCAGGAATGGGCCTCGCGAGGACAGTATAGAGGCTGCCTGACCAGGAATGAGCCTCGCGAGGACAGTATAGAAGCTGTCTGACCAGGAATGAGCCTCACGAGGACAGTATAGAAGCTGTCTGACCAGGAATGAGCCTCACAAGGACAGTATAGATGCTGTCTGACCAGGAATGGGCCCCACAAGGACAGTATAGAAGCTGCCTGACCAGGAATGCGCCCCACAAGGACAGTATAGAAGCTGTCTGACCAGGAATGGGCCCCACAAGGACAGTATAGAGGCTGTCTGACCAGGAATGGGCCCCACAAGGACAGTGTAGAAGCTGTCTGACCAGGAATGGGCCTTGCGAGGACAGTATAGAGGCTGTCTGACCAGGAATGGGCCCCACAAGGACAGTATAGAAGCTGTCTGACCAGGAATGGGCCTTGCGAGGACAGTATAGAAGCTGTCTGACCAGGAATGGGCCTTGCGAGGACAGTATAGAAGCTGTCTGACCAGGAATGGGCCTTGCGAGGACAGTATAGAAGCTGTCTGACCAGGAATGGGCCTCGCGAGGACAGTATAGAAGCTGTCTGACCGGGAATGGGCCTCACGAGGACAGTATAGAAGCTGTCTGACCAGGAATGGGCCTTGCGAGGACAGTATAGAAGCTGTCTGACCAGGAATGGGCCTTGCGAGGACAGTATAGAAGCTGTCTGACCAGGAATGGGCCTTGCGAGGACAGTATAGAAGCTGTCTGACCAGGAATGGGCCTCGCGAGGACAGTGTAGAAGCTGTCTGACCAGGAATGAGCCTCACGAGGACAGTATAGAAGCTGTCTGACCAGGAAAGGGCCTTGCGAGGACAGTATAGAAGCTGTCTTACCAGGAATGGGCCTCGCGAGGACAGTATAGAAGCTGTCTGACCGGGAATGGGCCTCGCGAGGACAGTATAGAAGCTGTCTGACCAGGAATGGGCCCCACAAGGACAGTATAGAAGCTGTCTGACCAGGAATGAGCCTCGCGAGGACAGTATAGAAGCTGTCTGACCAGGAATGGGCCTCGCGAGGACAGTATAGAAGCTGTCTGACCGGGAATGGGCCTCGCAAGGACAGTATAGAAGCTGTCTGACCAGGAATGAGCCTCAAGAGACAGTATAGAGGCTGTCTGACCAGGAATGAGCCTGGCGAGGCCAGTATAGAAGCTACCTGACCGTGAATGCGCCTCGCGAGGACAGTATAGAGGCTGTCTGACCAGGAATGTACCTCGCAAGGACAGTATAGAAGCTGTCTGACCAGGAATGCGCCTCGCGAGGACAGTATAGAAGCTGCCTGACCAGGAATGAGCCTCACAAGGACAGTATAGAAGCTGCCTGACAGGAATGAGCCTCACAAGGACAGTATAGAAGCTGTCTGACCAGGAATGAGCCCCACAAGGACAGTATAGAAGCTGTCTGACCAGGAATGGGCCCCACAAGGACAGTATAGAAGCTGTCTGACCAGGAATGGGGCCCCACGAGGACAGTATAGAAGCTGTCTGACCAGGAATGAGCCCCACAAGGACAGTATAGAGGCTGTCTGACCAGGAATGGGCCCCACGAGGACAGTATAGAAGCTGTCTGACCAGGAATGGGCCCCACAAGGACAGTATAGAAGCTGTCTGACCAGGAATGGGCCTTGCGAGGACAGTATAGAAGCTGTCTGACCAGGAATGAGCCTCGCGAGGACAGTATAGAAGCTGTCTGACCAGGAATGGGCCTCACGAGGACAGTATAGAAGCTGTCTGACCAGGAATGGGCCCCACGAGGACAGTATAGAAGCTGCCTGACCAGGAATGAGTCTCACAAGGACAGTATAGATGCTGCCTGACCAGGAATGAGCCTCACAAGGACAGTGTAGAAGCTGTTTGACCAGGAATGGGGCCCCACGAGGACAGTATAGAAGCTGCCTGACAGGAATGAGCCTCACAAGGACAGTATAGAAGCTGTCTGACCAGGAATGGGCCTCGCGAGGACAGTATAGAAGCTGTCTGACCAGGAATGAGCCTCACAAGGACAGTATAGAAGCTGTCTGACCAGGAATGGGCCTCGCGAGGCCAGTATAGAAGCTGTCTGACCAGGAATGGGGCCCCACGAGGACAGTATAGAAGCTGTCTGACCAGGAATGAGCCTCACGAGGACAGTATAGAAGCTGTCTGACCAGGAATGGGCCTCGCGAGGACAGTATAGAAGCTGTCTGACCAGGAATGAGCCTCAAGAGGACAGTATAGATGCTGTCTGACCTGGAATGAGCCTCGCGAGGACAGTATAGAAGCTGCCTGACCCCAGCGGCACACACTCTACACAGAGCCCGCGCGGAGCACAGCCCAGCCCAGCTCGTGTGTACACAAGCAGCAGACATCTAAGCACTTATTCAGCAATTCACAAGGGACTTCCCCTCTCCCATCAAATCTTTTCATTCTGCCTCTCTCCTCTTCTAAATTTGATGGAACAGCCAACAAGCCAGCGAGGCAGACATTTTTGAAGACTACTCCCTAGAGAACCAGTGCGCAATATCAAAGGTGCCCAAAACGAAAAGAACACGCTTAAACTAAATTAAGTAAGGAAATACATGGATTAGCAAGTCTTTTTATACAAGAGGAAGTTAATCTACACCACGCTCTTCAAAACTTTGCACCACAAAAGGAGGTAACAAGCGTGGATCGTGTGCAGCCTGTGTGCCCGACAATGTATCCGCCTCACAACATTCAACTACATGGAGGGATCCAAATAAGACACACATTGCTATCTGTTAAGTAAAGCAATGTATTCAATGAAAACATGTTAGTACTCAAATACTGATGAAAAGTTCAAATCAGTATAATCACTATTCCTACTTTTTTTTTTTTTTTTTTTTGCCGTGTAGCCTCCTGAGAGGCCGAGTGCAGGTCTTTCTAGTCGACGCCCGTGGGCGACCTGCGCGTCGGGATGAGAGATGGAATGGATGAAGATGAATGAAACTGGGCAAGGATGTGGAAGGAAGCGGCCGTGGCCTGTCAGGAGGTACTGTCCCAGCATTTGCCTGGTGTTGAAAATGGGAAACCACGGAAAACCATTTCAAGGACAGCCGACGGTGGGGCTCGAACCCACGCGTCTACCGAGTCAGCAGAGAGCTTGGCCCCTTGACCTAACGCAGCGCTTTAGCCCGCGCAGCCACTACTGTCGGTACTATTCCTACTGATAAGGGGGGAGGAGGCGTGGTGACGCAGCAGTTAAGCTGTTGGTCTCGCACCAAGGTGGACCGGGTTCGATTCCCGGTCAATGCACGCGAAATTTTCGAAGTAAAATGCCATGTCCTACGGTTCGGATTCCACGTAAAAAGGATCTCCAGTGGCTCATGATCGCATGACTGACGATCACGTAAAACTAAAAGCTTCCTTCCTACTGATAAGTGAACTACTCAGGATTTTCTGGAGCAAAAGAGTCGCTCGGATTGGTCTGCAGAATAACCACTTATCATCATCATCGGCTGACCTGCTCGCTTTGCTCGCAGTCAGCGACTTCATTCAGAGATTAGCCGAGTCGCAGGAATCAACTGTGCGGATGTCAAAGTCATGGTTTCTCTTAGCTTGATGAGCCCACTTTCCAGTTCTTAGGTCGCTATTTCACTACCTTTGCGTAATTTGAATTATTCGGAAACTTCATTGAAGTTTCCTTTTTTTGACCCTGACCAAACAGTGCATTGTCTGACTGCCTTTCCACACCCACCTATCATGTACGTAGATTTTCCGCTAGTTGAAGGCGGTCTTTTGTCCTCCGAAGTTAAGGCAAAGACATTGAAGTAAACAAAAGAGGATATAACTAGGTAGCCTATCTCTTATTTGGGTACATGATTTGAGTAACCTGGAATGTTCGTTAGAAGCGCACCTGCCTCTCACCCGCAGGGATTTTACAATCTGACGTGAGGGGTGCGCTCAGCGTCGTGAGAAAAATTGAGTAGCTATTGTTCAGCGAAGCAACGCCCGGTTAAGACAAACGGCCGAGGGGACAGACGTCCTGACCAAGCGTAGGCCGGGCAGCAGTCGTTTGGTAGGTCTTCTATTTCCCATCGAACAGAGTTCAACCCACCGGAGCGTTATCAATTAATCGCAGACTGCCAACTAAAAACACATTTTACATTTAATATTATAACCTACAAGAGATCTCAGTTTAAGGTACGGTAGTGAAATATATTTTTATTTTCAAAATATAATAACAGAATAAAACATTTCCATTTACGGAATTTTAATTTAAAAGAAGCACAATTTGACAGATTCACGCACTGAAGAATGAAGACGTGTCTCAAGCCAACGGGCCTGAGATACAGGAACAAGTAGGTAGTCAATTTTAATCAAAATGTACAACTTGTATACTTGGTTTTATTCCTGGGCTTTGCGACGTCGTGGTTATTTAGACCCGAGGCATCGGTCTGATAAGCTGTGTGTCTTTATCGAGTCTAGGGAGGAAGCGGCCACGCCTCAACCCAGCATTTGTCTGGCGAACAAGTGCGAAACCACAGAAAACCACTCCTAAGATGCCTGAGTTAGGAATCAAACCCAGACCTAAGGAAAGACAACCCAGAATGCTAACCACTACACCACGAGTTGATCTATAACCCCAACCTCAGGAGTGACAACCCAGAATGCTAGCCACTACACCATGAGTTGATCTATAACCCCAAACTCGGGAATGACAACCCAGAATGCTAGCCACTACACCACGAGTTGATCTATAACCCCAACCTCAGGAGTGACAACCCAGAATGCTAGCCACTACACAACGAGTTGTATAACCCCGACCTCGGGAGTGACAACCCAGAATGCTAGCCACTACACAACGAGTCGACGTATAACCCCGACCTCGGGAGTGACAACCCAGAATGCTAGCCACTACACCACGAGTTGATGTATAACCCCGACCTCGGGAGTGACAACCCAGAATGCTAGCCACTACACCACGAGTTGATGTATAACCCCGACCTCGGGAGTGACAACCCAGAATGCTAGCCACTACACCACGAGTTGATCTACAAACCCGAACTCGGGAGTGACAACCCAGAATGCTAGCCACTACACAACGAGTTGATGTATAACCCCGACCTCGGGAGTGACAACCCAGAATGCTAGCCACTACACCACGAGTTGATGTATAACCCCGATCTCGGGAGTGACAACCCAGCATGCTAGCCACTACACCACGAGTTGATCTATAACACGACCTCGGGAGTGACAGCCCAGCATGCTAGCCACTACACCACGAGTTGATCTACAACCCCGATCTCGGGAGTGACAACCCAGAATGCTAGCCACTACACCACGAGTTGATCTATAACCACGACCTCGGGAGTGACAGCCCAGCATGCTAGCCACTACACCACGAGTTGATCTACAACCCCGATCTCGGGAGAGACAACCCACAATGCTAGCCACTACACCACGAGTTGATCTATAACCCCGACCACAGGAGTGACAACCCAGAATACTAGCCACTACACCACGAGTTGATCTACAAACCCGACCTCGGGAGTGACAATCCAGAATGCTAGCCACTGCACCACGAGTTGATCTATAACACCGACCTCGGGAATGACAATCCAGAATGATAGCCACTGCACCACGAGTTGATCTATAACACCGACCTCGGGAATGACAATCCAGAATGCTAGCCACTGCACCACGAGTTGATCTACAAACCCGACCTCGGGAGTGACAATCCCGAATGCTAGCCACTGCACCACGAGTTGATCTATAACCCCGACCTCGGGAATGACAATCCAGAATGCTAGCCACTGCTCCACGAGTTGATCTACAAACCCGACCTCGGGAGTGACAACCCAGAATGCTAGCCACTACACCACGAGTTGATGTATAACCACGACCTCGGGAGTGACAACCCAGAATTCTAACCACTACACCACGAGTTGATCTACAAACCCGACCTCGGGAGTGGCAATCCCGAATGCTAGCCACTGCAGCACGAGTTGATCTACAAACCCGACCTCGGGAGTGACAACCCAGAATGCTAGCCACTACACCACGAGTTGATGTATAACCACGACCTCGGGAGTGACAACCCAGAATGCTAGCCAAAACACCACGAGTTGATGTATAACCACTACCTCGGGAGTGACAACCCAGAATGCTAACCACTACACCACGAGTTGATCTACAAACCCGACCTCGGGAATGACAATCCAGAATGCTAGCCACTACACCACGAGTTGATCTACAAACCCGACCTCGGGAGTGACAATCCAGAATGCTAACCACTACACCACGAGTTGATCTACAAACCCGACCTCGGGAGTGACAACCCAGAATGCTAGCCACTACACCACGAGTTGATCTACAAACCCGACCTCGGGAGTGACAACCCAGAATGCTAACCACTACACGAGTTGATCTATGACCCCGACCACGGGAGTGACAGCCCAGCATGCTAGCCACTACACCAAGAGTTGATCTACAAACCCGACCTCGGTAGTGACAGCCCAGAATGCTAACCACTACACCACGAGTTGATTTAGTCTATAACCCCGACCTCGGGAGTGACAATCCAGAATGCTAGCCACTACACCACAGTTGATCTAGCCTAAAACCCCGAACTCGGGAGTGACTGCCCAGAATGCTAGCCACTACACCACGAGTTGATTTAGCCTACAACCCCGACCTCGGGAGTGACAACCCAGAATTCTAGCCACTACACCACGAGTTGATCTGCAAACCCCCTCGCGAGTGACAATCCAGAATGCTAGCCACTACACCACGAGTTGATCTATAACCACGATCACGGGAGTGACAACCCAGCATGCTAGCCACTACACCAAGAGTTGATCTACAAACCCGACCTCGGGAGTGACAATCCAGAATGCTAGCCACAACACCACGAGTTGATCTACAACCCCGACCTCGTGAGTGACAACCGAGCATGCTAACCACTACACCACGAGTTAATCTACAAACCCGACCTCGGGAGTGACAACTTAGCATGCTAACCACTACACCACGAGTTGATCTACAAACCCGACCTCGGGAGTGACAACCCAGCATGCTAACCACTACACCACGAGTTGATCTAGCCTATATCCCCGACCTCGGGAGTGACAATCCAGAATGCTAGCCACTACACCACGAGTTGACCTACAACCCCGACCTCGTGAGTGACAACCCAGCATGCTACCACTACACCACGAGTTGATCTAGCCTATAACCCCGACCTCGGGATTGACAATCCAGAATGCTAGCCACTACACCACGAGTTGATCTATAACCCCGACCTCGGGAGTGACAATCCAGAATGCTAGCCACTACACCACGAGTTGATCTACAACCCCGACCTCGGGAGTGACAACCCAGAATGCTAGCCACTACACTACGAGTTGACCTACAACCCCGACCTCAGGAGTGACAGCCCAGCATGCTAGCCACTACACCACGAGTTGATCTACAAACCCGACCTCGGGAGTGACTGCCCAGAATGCTAGCCACTACACCACGAGTTGATTTAGCCTACAACCCCGACCTCGGGAGTGACAACCCAGAATGCTAGCCACTACACCACGAGTTGATCTACAAACCCCCTCGCGAGTGACAATCCAGAATGCTAGCCACTACACCACGAGATGATCTATAACCACGACCTCGGGAGTGACAACCCAGCATGCTAGCCACTACACACGAGTTGATCTACAAACCCGACCTCGGGAGTGACAATCCAGAATGCTAGCCACAACACCACGAGTTGATCTACAAACCCGACCTCGGGAGTGACAATCCAGAATGCTAGCCACTACACCACGAGTTGATCTACAAACCCGACCTCGGGAGTGACAATCCAGAATGCTAGCCACAACACCACGAGTTGATCTACAAACCCGACCTCGGGAGTGACAATCCAGAATGCTAGCCACTACACCACGAGTTGATCTACAAACCCGACCTCGGGAGTGACAACCCAGCATGCTAACCACTACACCACGAGTTGATCTAGCCTATAACCCCGACCTCGGGATTGACAATCCAGAATGCTAGCCACTACACCACGAGTTGATCTATAACCCCGACCTCGGGAGTGACAATCCAGAATGCTAGCCACTACACCACGAGTTGATCTACAACCCAGACCTCGGGAGTGACAACCCAGAATGCTAGCCACTACACCACGAGTTGATCTATAATCCCGACCTCGGGAATGACAATCCAGAATGCTAGACACTACACCACGAGTTGATCTACAACCCCGACCTCGGGAGTGACAACCCAGAATGCTAACCACTACACCACGAGTTGATCTATAATCCCGACCTCGGGAATGACAATCCAGAATGCTAACCACTACACCACGAGTTGATCTAGCCTATAACCCCGACCTCGGGAGTGACAATCCAGAATGCTAGCCATTACACCACGAGTTGACCTACAACCCCGACCTCGGGAGTGACAATCCAGCATGCTACCACTACACCACGAGTTGATCTAGCCTATAACCCCGACCTCGGGAGTGACAATCCAGAATGCTAGCCACTACACCACGAGTTGATCTATAACCCCGACCTCGGGAGTGACAATCCAGAATGCTAGCCACTACACCACGAGTTGATCTACAACCCCGACCTCGGGAGTGACAACCCAGAATGCTAGCCACTACACTACGAGTTGTTCTACAACCCCGACCTCGGGGGTGACAGCCCAGCATGCTAGCCACTACACCACGAGTTGATCTACAACCCCGACCTCGGGATTGACGACCCAGCATGCTAGCCACTACACCATGAGTTGATCTATAACCTCGACCTCGGGAATGACAATCCAGCATGCTAACCACTACACCACGAGTTGATCTAGCCTATAACCCCGACCTTGGGAGTGACAATCCAGAATGCTAGCCACTACACCACGAGTTGATCTACAACCCCGACCTCGGGAGTGACAACCCAGAATGCTAGCCACTACACCACGAGTTGATCTACAACCCCGACCTCGGGAGTGACAATCCAGAATGCTAACCACTACACCACGAGTTGATCTATGACCCCGACCACGGGAGTGACAGCCCAGCATGCTAGCCACTACACCACGACCTCGGGAATGACAATCCAGAATGCTAGCCACTACACCACGAGTTGATCTACAACCCCGACCTCGGGAGCGACAATCCAGAATGCTAACCACTACACCACGAGTTGATCTACAAACCCGACCACGGGAGTGACAGCCCAGCATGCTAGCCACTACACCACGACCTAGGGAATGACAATCCAGAATGCTAGCCACTACACCACGAGTTGATCTACAACCCCGACCTCGGGAGCGACAATCCAGAATGCTAGCCACTACACCACGAGTTGATCTACAAACCCGACCTCGGGAGTGACAACCCAGAATGCTAGCCACTACACCACGAGTTGATCTACAACCCCGACCTCGGGAGTGACAATCCAGAATGCTAGCCACTACACCACATTACTAAACAATACAAGCACGCGGTACATAATGTGCGAGCCGCTATACATACATTACCTGTGCTATTGTCCTACACAAAGAATAACGATGTGTCCCGGGTGGCGGGAATTGTTTTATTTACCCACAGACCTTGTATCGTCATGTGCACGTAGCTGTCACCCCCTCCGGTTATTACTAATCTATAAACGTGTGGATCAAGATGCAAACTGGTCCGAATAAGCGAAGTGAATCAACACTGATTCTATTCAGTTCTTCCTAGTTCGGCTGTCTCCAGACCGTAGTTTTGTTCTCCTCTTGTATGTTATATTATAGGATCCGGCTCGTGACTTCTCCGGCTTGGAGCAGCAGTAATGAAATTAAAACAAGAGAAGTGCTATATTTTTCAGCAACCAAACTCAAAGACGGCAGGCAATTTTAATTAAATGAACCTGAAGGTAAACACAGACTTCTACACGGTCGAGATGTGAGCGCAAGAAAGGTTACATTATAGAAACGATTTCGCTGCCGGTAATGTGATGAATGCAAGGGGAGAAAAATATCAAACAGAAGCAAAGTAATATTTTAACCGTATGAGATGGTTAAGATTTTTAATGGAATATTAAATGAAATTCATTTTCGTGATAATTTGGAGAGCGACGTTGCCATTCATCGAACATTACACTGGCCTCAGAGAGAAATAAGAATGTGTTTCATTAACATCTTCAGTACTCCTAACCCATCTGGTCCAAGTGACGGCCAGCTTCATCTTGGATGGGCGGGGCGGGGCGACCTCTCCTTTCCCCGCACAGTTCTTATTACTGATCAGTACGCGAACTTTTGATTCTAAGGATCCCGTCTAATTAGACTTGCACCACGCCTGTGGCCGTAGCTGGGCTAGACCAGCGACCATCCTACCGCAACTGAATCCTGACTTAGGACACGAAAATCTGCAGAAAATCCCTTTCCTCTTAAAAGAATGAAGGAAAGGAAGGCAGGCAGGCAGGCAGGCAGGCAGGCAGGACGGTAGGCGCTACACCACGAGGTGGTGTGTTACCTAGAGGTTCTTCTATTCTGTGAAAGAATGCACGGGATAATACTGACAGTGAGTGACGAAACACGCCACGCGAGGTCCTCCACAGCTGTCAGCATTCTTCTTTCGTAATCTCTACTTACTTGTTAGTATAAAAATAAGTCCCCGATTCTTGGATGTCACGGGTAATCTCGAGAACCACTTGATGGATTTTGATGCGGTTTCCACCATTCTGTAAAGGATTTCTCGAGGAAGTTTTCAGTAGAAAATAATTTATTTTATGATCAAAGGAACCCAAGCAGTAACGATTTCAGTAAAAAAAAAGTCGAAAAAAGAACCTGGCATTCGTGCGCTTTTTAAGCTTACGCTGGGTAAACCGTTAAAATATCAATATACTATGAGTGTAAGAGTTATTCAGCATTAAATATTCTACAAAAAAGTCCGTGCGAGTATATCTCTATCGTCAATACATCGCCCACTATAAGTGTTTTTAGATTAGACGGAAGGGCGATGTGTTTCATACACCTCACCATTCTTAAATTACGTCTGACAAGAATTCGTTGCACATGCATCTCCATGATTAATAGTTCAGTCAGTGATTTTAACCCATCATGCCGAGACGGAAAACGGATATATATAGGTCGTAGGTGCTTATCACGTGATGCATTCACAGCTGTTCCCAGGCGGGTTGCTAGTACAGACTAAAGTGTTGTTTTTCAGTCTGTCAACACGATAGATAATGAGCCCAACTAAAATGTGCGACGAGTAGCCTAACACTTCCCATCTACTAACCTGTAAATGTATTACAAGACTCAACTCGACACGTTTCTCACACTTCTTTGAAACAGAGGGGGTTAATTGAAGGAGATGTTTCTCCGCCAACTAAAAACCAATTCTTATACTTAGCTAGTAGCAGGTACCACAACGCAGACGTCGCGTTGCGTCGCTCGTGTTTGTAACGGGAACAAAAACAAAAGCCTCCGGATAACTTGTCTGAAGGTGGGTGCGCTCTTTCAAATTAAATTACATTATAAACAAGAGATTATTCTGTTCTGTGCGCCGCACTTTTAATGTAATTACAAAAATGTTTTCAAGCTCGACACAAACACAAATTAAAATCGAAAAGTAACACACGGCACGGTTCACGGAACAGACACCTAGGAGATTGTTATCGGCTCGTCAGGCCTAGATGCAGGTGCTAATAATACACTACTCTTCCGTTAAGCGCATTCACATAACGCACATTTCAAGTACCGTACCAAACTGACCAAACGCAATGATTGTGCCTCACTGATTCATCGACCTACAAGTGCAGACTGTACCGCTATCTGCGAGGAAACGTAGTGTCACACTGTTGACAGCATCTCTACAGCCAAGACTGGGAAGGGTAGAGTATTGCAATCCTCGAACGTTGCAGTAGGGGTCTGGATCAGCCTAAGAAAATTTTCCGCAGTGCCAATTTTTCAGGTAAAACAAAACAAAAACAAAAACACGATAAACCTGGAAATTGCTTTCCTCAGCTATTTGCCACGTTCCGCTACCGGGATTGTCGCGCAACACATCTGTTCACCACAACCATTGTGGTCTGTAGTATTTTCTTGCTGTTGTGTTGTAGACTGATGGTTACCAATTGCTGCGAGTCGCTCGTGTGAATTGAACATTCATCAGGGCAGTTCATAACCGTATCTCCAATGCCGTCTGCAAACCTTTAACACCTTTCCTCTAGCTAAATGCAAATACGACAAAGTTTTGACACATGTCTGCGATTACGGAACTCAGCAGCCATTTCCCTCATATATCGCGATCCTTGTCACAAAGTACCAGGTGGATGCCAAAAAACCTGACACTCGCGCTTAGAAGTTCGGCTGGGAGCTGTTTGATCATCCACCGTACAGTCATGATCTTGCTCCCAGCGATTTCCATCTGATCTTCCATCTCAAGAAATTTCTGTCTTTCTCAAACGCTGGTTCCATTCCAAGACGAATACAAAAGTTGATTCCACCATGCGGCATGTGTCTTAATTCTGGTGGTGGTTGTCGGACATTTATGTATCTGTAGCTATGTTTTCTTTTTATAGAAAAAAAATATATATAGGGAAACTTAACTTCTGGATGGGCCTCAGTTGTCATAACATTTAAACATTGAATGAACTGTGGATTGTTTATATGTCACGGTTTTGAAGCCATATCGCGTTACTAACAATGTGATCTGTAGTGTTTCCCCATCATTACAAACATGGTTATCATTTCTTGCTTTCACTGTTGCTACTCATGGTGCAGTCGTCTGTCTTCCTGTGAAACCAACTATAATATTTTCGGCGAGTGGCACATGTCGATAAAACACACCGACTGAAGAGTTAATTAATTTTGTGAATGAAACTGGAATTGAAAATAGCAAACCATGGAAAACCATTTCAAGGCCAACGTGTGCCGACAAGACGTACCTCTTAGCGTGGGGACAAGCATGGTTGGATTCCTGGCTCTGGAAGAGGGAACAGTGCTACGTCTCTACTTCCAGGAAAGGTACAACTATCAGCCATCATCATTATTATTATTTACATCGCCATTTCTTGTCCAAACATTCACCTTACCTAATTTTGTAATCTTACAGATCATGTTCTTATAGGCTACTGGAGTATTCTCTCTCCACAGGTCCCCAAACGTGCTAAACGAGCCACATAGTGCAATGAACTTGGAATTTGCTCTAAAAGAAGCTTTGAACCTTCGTGTCAAATGTTACCACAAGAGTTATAAGTGTTTCATGGCATGCTGAAATAACCCTTCCCAACGTGTTAACTGGTGACTTTTCAGACTGTTTGCTTCAAGTAGTTTCTACTTTCGCTACCAGATGCTGCCGTCCACGACACCTGGCTGTAAAATTAGCTACTACTAGATGCCATCGCAACCAGTGCCTGGTGACGAACATTGGAACTTAAGAGCATTAATCAAACCTAACCTACAAATTTAATTTCACACAATTGCAGTGAGCGGAAGGTTCTTTTACATGCCATAAATCTATGACATGGGTCCGCCGGCTTTACTTCCCCTCCGAAGGAAGGCATACTGAGGGATTTTTAACGCTCTTAAAAATCCGACAATATCGGTCGGGTTTGAGCCCGCGACCTTGGGCGTAGAAGATCAGCATGCTACCAACTGCGCCAGCGAAGCCGCTAGTTTTTGAACACTGAACCAATACTTAACTTAATAGTAATATGGAAATGAAGTAGACCTACAATATCAATGCAAAAATCATTGAAACACAGAAAGCAATAGTTCCAATAACAGCAATTCAATGTAATGAGAAAATGCAAAAACAACACTGATGGGCTATTATGCACAAAGAGTACAGACGGAGATTTCACAAGCTTGACACAGCCGTGGAGTCATTTCAACACTAAACGGAGGCCGTAGTTATCATCTGTAGTATCACATCAAAAACTAGTAGGCCTATTTCGTAAAACCCTTTTTAACAACAAGCGATCCATTTGGATGTAAACCAGTGTGAAATTCTAAATCTTGGATTCGATAAGCTAACGTGTTCTCACACCGAGTTCCACCACCTTTTTCTCCAGAAAAGAAAGAAGGTAGTAGCTCTAACATACTGTAGAAGAATCTGTAACTCGACAAGATTGCATCATTCTAGTGTTCTGGACCTTCAAACAGCTTTGATACAATTCGCTACTCAATCCTTGATATAACCTTTTGGGTTAATTTTCCGTACCCCAAATAACATACCGTAACCAATAACTTCATTATGCGTTACTCTGATTTATTATTGACGTTCTGTTATGATTGTTTGGACACGTTACAAGTTAGATACGGTATTCCTTCTTTTATACTTGTTTTATTACGATATTTGTTAAACTTTGTAGCCTATATTAGCAGTGTAACTTGCGGAAGCATACAACACTTTTTTTTTTACTTTCCGTTTTTCAGTCACTCCTGCAAAATGAAATTTCATTCACTGAGAAATTATTTTAAGCTGATTTAAATAAAAGAAAAACTCTATTGTCTGAACCTTCGCTTCAGGTCAGAGCAGGCCTGTAGGAATATTATTTCGTTATTCCTAGAACTAGACTATATGCACTCACCGGTAAAAAAAATATTTTTAATTATTCTCATAATTTATTGCACTGAAATTATTCTTATGTAAAAATTATGCATAATTAATTGTTTCTTAAACATTTAAAAGCCAATTCACATACAGAAAAATGCTTCAAATAAAAAATCTGTTTATTTATCTAGAATAAGAAAGAAAAGTGAAAATTTCTTAAATTTTGAGTAAATTACATAGTCGTTTAAAAATGTTAATCTGAGTTCCAAAATGTAGGCTATCATTACAGAATTAATCCATTCCTTTGGGTACTGACACAAGAAATAAACACCTCTGCCATACTTGGGATGATTTGTGAAATGCTTTCCTGTGGGATGCGTTCCAACTCCTCATGCAGCATCACCCGAAGTTGCTGGAGACTCAAAGGAGTACGTTGCCGAACATTTCTGGTCAACATATCCCAAACATGTTCAATTGGATTGAGGTCAGGGCTCCTAGCTGGCCAGTCCAGTGCGTAAATTCCAACCACATGCAGGTACTGCTGGACACATCGAGCAGTGTGTGCTGGTGCGTTGTCGTGCATCAGGCGAAATTCATCCCCGACAAATGGAGCAAATGGTACAACATGGTTTTCAAGGACTTTCTTTGATGTACCGGTCAGCTGTGAGAGTCCTCTTATTAGGTCAAGTTCAGTCCTGGCATCCCCGGCCCTGAGCATGACAGAACTCCCGTCGAATGCAGTCCTGGAGGAAATTGTTACAGGAGAAAACCTTTCTCCAACCTTCCTCCACACTCCTTCTCTTCCGTCAGGCGATCTGAGACCGAATCTCTTCTCGTCTGTGAAGAGAACGGCTTGCCATTGCTGTTTTTTTTTTTAATGTTAAAAATCAAGTGTTGCGTTATTTTTGCCGGTGAGTGTATATTATATATATATATATATATATTGAACCCTTATTGTTTTGCCGATCAATAAGTCTTCATGATTATTATTATTATTACTGATGCCCAGGCAGAACATGTTGAAGTTGACAAAGGGGAGTCAGGTCGTGTGTCGCAACGATTACAACAGAAGCAGCTTGGTAGTTATTCCTGAAGATGACCGGTTAAGCCGAGTTCAAGGACAAATTCTGGACGAACGCGCACCTCAATCGGCGTAATTATGGGAGTATCAAAAGTGAGTTCTAACCGATCCCCGATTGAATCAGCAAATCAGGAGAGAGGAAGCCAAAGCCACGCGGTGGATCGCGTACCTTAGAAAAAGGCGCGAAAACGCGTATCTAAAGAACCGCCGATACGATATAATTCCGCATAAGTCCATTGAGACGTTTGGATGAAAAGAAGAAGATTGATACTAGTCCCAAGTTTGTGAGGTAAAAACTACAGATTATTTTCACAAATTGCCCCCACCCTACCCCATTCTGTCAGTTTCGAATAAATTGATCGGTGATGAGCTGTTTGGGACACAACTTTATTGAGCTCTGGTGAGCAACGTTCACGCTAGTTAGCGTCACGATTTATCAAGCTCTAGTGAGCATACTTCACGTCTGTTTGACAAACATTTCATTTTGTGCTCAAGGGAGCAGAGTTCACGCTTAGCGGTGGAGATCTCTAGTCGAGATAAGCGCTGCGTGATAGACATATTTGAGACTTGTTTGAAGCCAGTTGCGTTGAGATTGAAGAGTGTAATTTATGTAAATTTTTGTGTTATATTTTTGAGAGATGTATATGTGCGTGTGATAAGCAAATGCTGAGATGGGGCCAGTTCTACGTTAAGTAATCGCCTAGGACATTTATTGTGAGTGAAAGTCAGTAGCTCATAGCGATTATAGCTAGGCAAACTAATAACTTTGAACATTTCTTTCCAAGAAGCTACGCCAAGATGTCTGCTGAAAGGTCGTATGATGGAATGAAGTGCATCGCCTCTACCAATACGTCGACGATGGACGACTAGATTTCCCGCAGGGAAATGTTCTGGGATGGAGGTTAAGTTCTACAAGCTGCAACGGTGATGTACAAACCATTGATTTACTCAAAATGTAGTTAGATTAGACGCGGGAACGTTGTACATATTTTATTCATTGTTTTTCTTGTATTTAGATTTGTGTGTGTGCCGACACTATTATATTTAAATGTACGTTGGCACGTGGCCAAAGTTGTTTGATTGTATATTTTTCTTATGAGTCATATTTAGTGTACACGGCGTGTGTATTTGATTTTATCCATGCGAATGCGAAACTCGTTACGGTCGACAAGTGGTGCTTTATTCAAGTTCATTTCTTTTTGTAGGAAAAGGGGGTAAATGTTGTAAGATGTTTTTCGAACAGGTTTTTATTCATACTAGGGTTGCCGAGCGCAACGAATTTAAGATGTCACTGTAGAACGCCTTAGTTCTATTTTTTTTGAGTTTTTTTTAGTCCTTTTCAGGTTCTTTAGTCACGGACTAGATTGGGAGCGCAAGTTGGTGGAAAATATTTTATGTCTTTTATTTCAGGTTTCTGTCAAACCCATACGTGTGTTTCTGTGTGTGTTCTTGTGTCAGGTGTGTGTATTGATTCTTCGTGATGAGGGGTAGGATGTACTACCGCCCTAAAATATTGTGGTTGTATTTTATGGAAAGGCAGAGCACTCTCAAAGTCTACTGTACCTTGTCCAGTGCTGATTCTTGGATTTCCTTGGGAAATGCCGAGATATTTTATTTTTTTGACACTCACACACGTATATTATGTGCTTTTGGGAGCGCACTTCTTCGAGACTCGAACCTGTGCCACGGCAGGTCGAGGTTATTGACACGTGGGTTGACAGATGTGCAGATTCCACTTAGCGCCCGACTATGTCTGGTGATTCATATTTTAGGCAGTCCAGCTGACCGACTGACCCTGTAAGCTATCAGTAGCAAACCTGTTCTTTTGTGATGGTCATTGGACCATAATTAATTGGGAGTTCGCCATGTCCGTTACGGATTACCGCATATCATATGAATGGAATATTGCTTTAAGATGTAAATGTTGGCTTTGAGCCTAGTGATTTCTATGACTCATTTCATTGTTAGATTTGTCTGTTGTGACACCATTGGGTGTACTTGTGTATTTTTCTTGTAAAAATGGCAAGCGGCCATATGTGTATTTATCTTGTTTGGTCACGTGTTAATTTACTTGAGTTGATTTGAAAAGTCCTAGTTTTAGGCGTTAATGTTGTTTGCTTCGGCAGTTCTTTGATTCCAATTTCATGCCGAAATTATTAGTTGTTTTATTTAGTGTAGGAAGTGTCGGATAATTTAATTAGTATTTAGTTGGTTCCCCGTGTCTCTCTAGCTCTAGACAATGCAGATTCGTCCTCTGAAGGTTTACTGGATGGTGACGAATCTCGCATTAATTTGTACACATCGTAACGCATGTAGTACAGCCGCACACGCATATTGTCATTGTAGTAATTTGGGACATTTGGTCCAGTTTACAATCTCTCCTGAGATTAGGCCTAAATTTGGCAGTTTATTAATTCAAGTGGGAGTCATTTTGGGAGACATTGTTTGTTTTGTTATAAATAGTGTATATATAGTTGATCTGTTATTAAATTCATTTGTTTTAAACTTGGTATTCACTTCTTCCTGCATGTTATTTTGTTATATGGTACCCTGCATGTTATAAGAAGCGCTTAACAACAACTTAACGAAATGGACTGTTACACCCCCCGAAACTGAGTCCCATATGCTTCTTTGCAAGGGTTCAATATATATTTAATTTTCTAAGTAACTTAGGGTATATTTTAGTGTAATCCAATTTCGCTTGAGTAACAGCTAAAACCAAAGGAACTATCCGAGCATTAGTTTATGATACTGAATCGGCTCACTTGTTGAGGTTCCGGTTACCATGCACCACCGTTGTCAGCAATGTTGGAGAGTAACGACATAGTAACACTTACTTTTAACGGTAACAAAAATGATGTTAGTTATTGTTTTAAGGGGAGGAACAGCGAGGTCATCTGCCGTTAACGAAAAGCATGGAGTACGTAGGAATGGAACCATCTCTTGTCTTCTTCGCCTTTTGAGACCACAAAGGATCACTTTAACCAACCATTAGTTCGTCGACTTGCAAGACCTGTACGAGCGTTGCGGTCTTCCCAGTACTTCTTCATTCGTATTGATCTTTTTGCCCTTGCTTGGGCGGAAAATATTCTAGTTGGAATTTTCTTTTTAATGAGTGGAAAATGAAAAGTCATATTTTTAAGTGCTGTAGTTAAACTTTTCTTATTCATTAGGCCAATTTCTTTCAAGTCCCCTCTGATTTCTTTTAACAATCGGCATCCAGTCGTTGTGTTTTTTGAAGCAAGATAGTACTGTATTAGTCGAGTTGTTTTAGAAGACGTGAATCTGGCGTTCTCGTGGTGTGCCCAAATAATCCTTGTCTTTTCTTTCGCATGGTATCAGTAATGGGTTCTATAGGTTGTTATAGACCATATTGTTAGGTAATATTCGCCGTTGCCCATCTTTTTTATATCATTTATTGATACAAGTTCTTCCAATTCGCCTTTCGATCTTCTGTAATTTGTCTTTTTTAGAATGTTCATTTAGATGGAATAATGTTTCTACTGCGTATGTGGCTTCCAGTTTTATGACTGTATTGTATTGTGATGTTTAATTTTTGCATTAATTGATAAGCATTTATTTTTATAAGTTTCCCATGCTAAGTTTTGTGCCCTAGATAGGCCTAACTTGTTTATTCTTATTTGAATCGATGCTTTCTTATTTAAGTTGTTTGTTATTAACTCTCCTAGATATTTGAATCTTGTTACAATTTTAATTTTTGTGCCATTAATTTGTATTTTCTTTAAGGGTGTTGGATTTCGTGGCATGATTTCTGTTTTTTTTTCTTTTTCTTTCAAATGGTAGGCTATATTTAGGCCAATATTGGCAATGGTTTCAAGCTCTGATATCTCTGTCTTCAACACAAACAATAACTATAAATGAACCGTTTGAAAGGTTCGAGTAGGTACCTGTACGCTCGCACGGTGCCCTGAGTCGCAATAAGTCTGACATAGAATATTTAATTGGAGGCCTGAGAATAGCAAACTTCCCACAATCTTCTGTGATGCAGATCCGGTTTGCAAAAGATTAGGCCTGACCCTCAACCGGTCTTTATGAACCATTCTCGATATACAGTATAACGTGTCAAATGAGCAGCTATATTTCAGACATGTTTCTGTGGTGAATTCTAAGAAATGAACTACATTTTCTACTAGAAAACAATGCAACATTTTATTACTTCGTTGAAAAGGTTTGGAGAAGGAGAGGAACCTCTGCCATATCTTATGTGGTACGCCTAATGTCTTGTTAAAATCATTCACGAGGTATTACTTCGCTGCGCTAGTGACATTGAAGTTAAACGTGTTTGTGATTCGAGTTGTGCCGTCATACGCCGGTATAGTTAATTTCTTAAATCGGATGTAAAGTGTGCACAGGTGGGAAAATAATGCAGAGCAGTCGCAGTTCCACAGCGAACTACGGTATGTGCAGGTAAGAAATCGGTAATTCTAGGCATTGTACTGGTTTACAAAATATTGTAGTCTATAGTTTAACTACATACTGTTCACTTTCCATGAATTGATGTGTGCTATCACACGACGAGCCCCAGGTTGTTGTAGCGATAGTTCATTTGTTTTTCCATATACTGGAATCCAATGTTCCGTTCAAATCAAGTGAATTATAGTAGCGGGAGAATCTTGTCTATATTACTCTCGTTACTTTGACTAACGCAGTTACTATTTATGGGTAACAGGAGCTTAACTACGATAATACTTCAATAGTCTAGGCTAATTAAGTTTAAAGGTGATTTCGTTTCCCTCTCCAAGTCCTATGAAGAGAATTTACATTCTTCTCGACAGGTACCGCAGTCCTTGTTTCGAGCTTTCCAACAACAATTAAATTCCCTTGTTTGATTTGAATTCATTAAGAGCCCGACCCCGTGTACTTGAGCGTGCTTAACCCGTGTTCTTCTAGTGTGTATTTGTAATTTAGGCTAGGATTGGCCTTTAGTTGGGAGTAGAAGTGGGGAAACCCAAGATGGTAGAGATGGGAATGGAATCTTCTCGGTTTCGCCCCACGAGGTTGAATGTAGGCCAACTTACTCCGTCCCAGCCCTCTTAGCATTTCGTGGCAAGGCCGAGAATTAAACCACGACCTCTAAAGCCGGAATGTCAATACGTAGTCTACTACCCCGAGACCTGATTTGATGGTTCTTTCTTTTTCACATTTCATGGAAAAGCGGCCAAAACATCAGATCCCGTGAACGTGTTCTTTTAAACTGTGGCAGTGCTCATCATAATCAGTATGTTGTTTTTAAAACTTACAATTAATAATAATAATAATGCAAATCCTACGGTATTTTTATGAAAGATTAATTAAAATATAAATAATTGCCCTGAGGGGGATCTTTAACGTGTCAGTAAATCTACTTGCACGGCTCCATTGCATTTGCCCCAGGATTCGAACATGTAACCTTGGGCTCAGCAAGCGAGAACGTTTCCGCTGAGCCACCCAGCCAGACGAATAATTAAAACTGCAGCCTATAGGATAATGTTAAGAACAAACACGATGGCTTTTGACTTGTATGGTTGGCAACACTGGACATAGACATCAACATAATACTTTAAATGGTTTACTATATCGCCAATATACAGTAGGCTACTTTCCAAACTGCGATATTTTGGCTAGTTGCTATGGTCATTTAACTCCAATTCTTGGAGCAAAGAACGTCTAATGTTAATGATCGCTAGCTTCATACACCTCGTGGTGTAGCGGCTTGCTGTCGCCGCGGAGGACCGGGTTCGATTGTGGTGCGAGGGCTGGAACAGGGCTCACTCAAGTCTCGTAAGGCAGAACTGAAAAGAGGAGAGTTCGATTCCCACCTCAGCCAGCCTGGGGGCCACGGCCACCTCCTTCCCAATCATATTCCCAATTTGCAATAACGCAGGTTATCACACAAGTACACGGGGCTACATGGCCACTATGTCGCGAAGCCTTTAAAATAAGCAACAAGTAAGGCTTACCATCACACTTGAATTGTTCATCATGAACAAATATTGTTATGGTGATTGAAGGTAGGCCTACATATTCTCTACAATAAATCTCAAGATAAAACTGAAGAGTTCCAAATCCTAGAAAAAAAAAATAGGGTATCGAACCCCAGACACTGTTCTGAAAACGTCCGTATTACACATGCAATGCTAATAATGCGCAGTTCTCAAGTCGGAGGGAACATTATTTAATGATAATCACACGAGGTATTTTTCCTATCCATTAATCCATTCTCGTCAATTTAACGTGTTAACATTCTTTCATTGGTTATTATTTGGAGTCCACCCCGCCAATGGACGGGCGGGAGAGGTGCGCGCGCACAGTGCAGGCCCCGCCCCCAGGGAGCACCGCCCCAAGACAGGCGGAGCGCGATTCACGTCACGTCAGTGTGACCATGTACTCGCTGTACCGAGCATGGCTCATGCGAGACGCCGTAGCGGCGGCCACTCTTGCGAATCCCGCCGACGTAGTGGTCAATGTTGGTGGTTCGCGACAGTTCGCGGCTCACCGAGCAGTGCTGGCAGCCCACAGTGGCTACCTCAAGGCGCTCCTGTCCAGCTCCGGAGCGAGCTCCGAGAACGCCATGAGCATCTCCGTGCCCAACGTGAGCCCCGAGGCGTTCGCACCACTGCTCACCTTCATGTACACAGGCTACTTGGACGTGACGCACGACAACATCTACGGTGTGCTCCTGGCGACACATCTGCTGCACATGCCGCGAGCACTGGACCTGTGTCGAGCCTTCCTGGTGCAGAACCAACAGCAACCTCGCTTGCCGACACTGGTAAAGCCCATCCCTAGCCGCAAGATGCTGCCCATGTTGCTGCCTCCAGGTCCCTACTGGCCGCCCCCAGGCTACCACACACTGCCGCCACCTCCACCGCCGCCACCACACATGCTGCTGCCCACCGCCGACAACTCGCCGTTCCGCTCCGTGCTGCCCATCGAACACCCACTCCCTCAACCCGAGCCTGTCCGCTGCAAGTCGCCTCTCGCCGTCCCATCTACCTCTTCCAGCCGCAAAAGACTGACCCCCTCCCCCCCATCCAGCGTCTCCCCCTGCCTGTCGGGGACGTCCCTGTCCTCAGACGACCGTCACGTCATCTCCACGTCGCCGCCACCAGTCAGGAGTTCCAAGAAGAAGAGCAGCGGGCGCAAGTCGGTCCCTTGTAGCAGCAACAGCAACAACAATAATAATAATGAGGAGGACGAGGGCGCTGGCAGCAGCGGCACAAACAACAAGGTCATCATCGACGTGGCGTGTTGCGACGGGCCGGTGCGCTTCCACCGCGTGCTCAACGACAACTACGGACTAGCACTGGACGACATCGTGGTGAGCGAGAAGGAGGACGAGGAGGACGAAGACAAGAACAGCAAGGTCAGCAGCTCGGGTAGTGGCGACACGGTCTACACTTGCCTGTATTGCAACCACACGTTCAAGAGCCACTACTGCTACCAGAAGCATGCGAGGCGACACATCAACCCTGTGACGTTGGACCTGAGTCGCCTGACCGCCAAGCTGCTGACCGCGGACAAGGACAAGGAGAAGGACCCAGCGACCACCACCAGTACAACCACCACGAGCACCACCACCACCAGCAGCAGCAGCGGAGTGCGCCGCGAGGTGCGACTGCTCGACATGAACGTGCAGTACTACCCCTGCAAGACGTGCGGCTGCAAGTTCCCCAGCTACTACTTTGTGCACAAACACCGCAAGATGTGCCACGCTAATGAGGAGACGGACTCAGTGGTGAGCAGCGAGGAATCGCATTCCCAGTCCCAGACAGCCGCGGTCTGACATTCTCTTTGTGTGTGTGTGTCTTGTAGATAGCCTATGTACCGTAAGTACAGTGCCTGCCTCCTTTATTTGCATCAAAAATAAAACTCGTTTCCAAAATACGCCACTGTCTTTTAGCACTAACTTTGATCAGTTGGACCATAACTTACTGGTCACCAGTACAATATTTCGACCGCTTTGTTATGGTTCATCTGACATTGTTTAATTTTCAAATTTTTAGTATAAAAAACACATTATTACAATTTCCTTTTACTAATAAACATACAATAGTACATTATGCAACGAGCCTATAATGCCAATAATTAAGACACGAGTATGTTTATAAAACGAGCGTATGCGAGTTTTATCATTTCCATTCGAGTGTCTTAATTACCATTATAGGCGAATTGCATACGACTGTTTATGTTTGACGATAATTATTATAACTATTTTATGTTCGAACATAAATATTCATAAATATCTGTCGAGATTTCGCCAGTTTTATGTACTAAACAGAGCGCAAGGGACGCACAGAATACCTTGTATATGGCCATGGCCTCCTCGATTACCCTACTATGACACTAGGCCACGCACTGAAATTTAAATTAGAAGGCCGTGGAACTCGGCGCTGGTGAGATGCTATTCTTATGTAATTGGTCAAACAACTGTTTATTGAGCTCTGATTGGTGGGAGAAACTGTTTCAAAATGAAAAATAGTGTTATAATGAGCCTCATTATGATACAGTTTTCTGACATATAATAGTCAGGGTCGAACATAAAGTTTATTACGAAAATTTGGCTCGTACAGCCCAATGAGATTGTGTAGAAATATTCTAAATCTCATGTTGGTTCTTGCAGCAAAACAGCTGCATGTTGTAAAATGAGCAAGGCTCTTTGATGTGGGCTCCATGTTTGCACAGCAAACCGAGGGAATATCAACGTATTTGGTTCAATTAGCTTCCCTTTAATCCAGTCAAGCCCACTAATACAATTTGCTCTGCTGTCTTTTTAATACCACTAACATAACATTCACTTTGACACAACTACATTTGATGAGATAGAACGCACCAACACGATGACCGCCGACCAGAGAAAATTCTTCAAGCAGGTAAGTACGGCTGACCACTTAACCCTGCAATACTAACATTATTAAATTGACGCTTAATACTAATGATACGTTAAATGTACATGCATTACGAACTTTGTGCTAAGGCACCAATTAGTTAAATGGTTGAAATTAATATATATTTTGTATGTAACACTATTTATATACACTGAATCCTCTGTGATCTTTGAAGTTCAATACGCTAAGTTTTATCTTAAATACAACAAATACAGAAGTCATTTACTTTGACGTAAATAGCAGTACGTAATCTCTCCAGCCTCTTATACGTCTCTGGTTTTCATGAGGTTGTTTTTATAATCCTTCTGAAGTGATGTGACATATCTACATCAAATTCCCCACCTCTTTGTTATTGCCATGGAGAAACCAATACGTTGTTAAATTCAAGGATAGTATCCAGGCAATTCTTTGCACACTATTATGCCTCGAGAACTGATTGGCATTAACAACAAGAGCATTGACATCACCACCATAGACCAGTAGAAGCACTGCTGGAAGATGGTAGGGTGGGGACCGATATAGAGGGAATTCTAAGCAGTTGAATTATTCATACACGTAAATTTTACGTATGTTAGTATTGTAGGGTTAAATACAGCAACAGTAATCTCTACTTAGTGGCGGAGGAAACTTCTTATGAATTTTACTTCCTGCTGTGCTCACTTTAAACTAAATATAACAACACAAATCTTCTGCCTGTCAACTTTAGCCTATACTGTAAAGGAATTTATAAAAGTTGAGATAATCGATATATAGATGGCGTTGAAGTCATTTTGACAGTATTGCCTTATTGATAATTGAAATTGCAACTTTTCAGTTGGTCAACACAATACTGGAACATGCAAAAGAATTACATGCAATTAAAATAAATTTATTATGGACTACAGAAGAGCAAGACATGATTCGCTCATAGTATTTATCAGTAATAGTTTCCACACTTTCCAAGATTCTGCCATGCTTTTTGTTATTGGAGGGCTGAGACCGTTTGTGGATTTGGTAGTGTCTTGTAGAGCTATTTTGTCTTGTATATTTGGGCTTGATGAGCAAAACTCGTCATCATAACTCTTCTGTAATCCATAACAAATACAGTATTTCTTTTCTTATCACCTGTACATTTTTTCACATGTTTCAGTAATTGGGATTATATTGTGTTGATAAACTGAAAAGCTGCAATGACACGTACTCAGTTTTGTAAGCAGTTCAGTATATGACACAAGTTTGTTTACATTACAGCTTCACGACATTATGTATACGTTTCATAAGAATCAAGCCTCGAAGGATTTAAAGGCATGGTCGCTTTGTCACCTGTATCACCTGTAGCTCAGTCGGAAGGAGTGATGGAGTGTATGATGTCTTACAAAATTACTATTAGTACTGACTTGGAGTAGTTTCAATTGTTTTGTAAAAAAGAAAAAAAGAGCACACACAAAGAAAAATTCCCAGGCGTACAAGTTCTAGTCTACACAGATTTCATAAGTTCGTAAAGGAATTAATAATAAGGCAACACCGAAATGGCTTCAAAGCTAGAAAACAGGGACTCTCCTCTGAAGTCAATCCAGTGCATTGCACAGCAGTTTTCCCTGACAGAGTAATTATGAATAGCACGTAGCTCGCGTGTGTTGGAACTAACGACATTATGACGCATGGTACATTAAAACCTACGTCAACCAAAACGTGAAAGTTGAAGTTACCCTCATCACATCAGGGGAGTGGACGGAGAAAGTGAAGTCCAAGTCTTTATTCCATTCTGTTGTTGTTAACGGGGCTTGGTCTACCACGAGTGTGGAATTTTGTCTAATAACCTGTGATAGCTATATTAGTGTGTGTATTTGTAATTCCGGTTAGGATTGGGAAGGAGGTGGCTGTGGCCTGAGTTAGGAACCATCCCGGCATTCGCCTGGAGTAGAAGTGGGATGTCTGAGATGGGAATCGAACTCACCCGTTCCGGCCCTCAGACCAGAATTACATTTCTTGGCAAAGCCGAGAATCGAATTCAGACCTCCAGAGCGACATATTTCTACTGCTGTGCCTTGAACTCTTTCCTTGCTAGCAGTTCATGATCAACTTGCTTGCCTCTCACCCACGATCTTGGTCAATGGATGGGAGATTTTCCAAGTGAGACATCACAGTCACGAGCTATCTTCAAGTCATCGATGCGATCTGATCAATCAAACCATGGGCAGGAGTGCTCATCTTAGAGTAATATTCTGCACAGACAAAGTCTTTTCTTTGACTTTGAAACGAGCGGAACAAGAGCTGCCCAACAACGATTATATACAATGAACATTCTACAGGACTTATAGTTCCTCCCATGAAACCAAATTTCCTACACAGAATTAATTCATTATTAGAAGTTTTTCAGTCTGTCAACACGAATGTACCCAAATTAGAATGGGTGGGGAGTTATAACTAATATCCTAGTGCATACATTATAAACACACTCAATTAAACAACCTATACAGAAACCAGACAGCAGTTATTCGAGCGAAAGGACTTGAGAGAGAAGCTGGTATTCAGAAAGATGTAAGGCAAGGCTGCAACTTATCACCCATACTTTTCAATCTTTAAATTAAACTAGCAATGAAGGAAATAGGAGAAAAATTTAAAGTAGGAGTGAAGATTCAAGGAGAAATAATTTCAACTCTGAGATTTGCCGATGACATCGTCATCTTGGCCGACACGCCTGAGGATTTGAATGAGTTTTTGAATGGTATGGACTCCGTCTTGAGGAAAGAATTCAGGATGAAAATTAATAAATGTAAAACAAAAATATTGGAATGCAGCCAAAATAAATCAGAATCCTCTATGGACATCAAATTGGCAGGTGAAAAACAAGGAAGTAGCAGACTTCTGTTACTTAGGGAGCAAAATAACCAGTGATGGATGAAGCAAAGAGGATATAAAAAGTAGGTTGGCTCAGGCAAGGAAAGCATTTCTACAGAAAAGGAATCTGTTGACATCGAATATAGATTTAGGTATTAGGAAGTCATTTTTGAAAGCCTTTGTCTGGAGTGTGGTGCTCTATGGAAGTGAAACTTGGACTGTTGGTGCAGCAGAAAAGAGGAGACTTGAAGCGTTTGAAATGTGGTGTTACAGGAGAATGATGATCAGATGGGTAGATAGGGTTACAAATGAAGAGGTATTAAGACTAGTAGGAGAGGAGAGATGTTTCTGGAGACTGCTAATGAAGAGAAGAGATAGGTTGGTAGGACACATACTAAGACACCCAGGAATAGCAAACTTAGTTATGGAAGGAAGGGTCGAGGACAAGAACTGTACGGGTAGACCAAGGTTAGAATATGTTAAACAGATTGCCTCGGACGTAGGGTGTGGTAGCTATGTAGATATGAAACGATTAGCTCAGGACAGGGAAGAATGGAGAGCTGCATCAAACCAGTCAATAGACTGAAGACTAAAACAACAACTATTAAACACTTCTCACACAAATGGGGGGTTTAATTAGAAGACTATACTTTGTGAGATGCCTGAATAGGATTGACATTTTGCTGGAAATTCCATGACAGTCATCACCCCCCCTGCCTCATGACCAATCTATGTTCACATAGTTGATGTCATAATACTCGGCGTTGCAATATTACAGCTCATGTGCGTCAGTGCCTGGTCAGCTGTGTCTCTGGCTTGTACAGTGTGATCGCTTGTTATTCTAACTATTTGGCAACCTTGTTCCCTGATCACATGGCGAGACGAGAACTGTCAATCCTATTCTGGCAGCTCACAGAGTATAGTCATCAGATCCTGCTCACTTAGGCTTAATTTAGGTCGGTGGATATGTATTCCATACTTATTAAGCCTAAGTGTGCAGGATCTAATGACTTTTCTTCTAATTAAACCCCCCCCCCCCCCCTCCCATTTGTGTGGGAAGTGCTCTATTAAGGGTATAAATAATTTATTTCAGGCACTAGGAAATTAATTGTATGGTAATTACCCACCCAACACTCGTGTTGACCGACTGAAAAGCTTCTAACAATAGATGACCTAGGCAACACTGAGAAATGACTTCTGGTATTCCTATCATCTATATACTGTATTTACAACACTAAGGGGATTTTTGTTACTGCGAGATCGAGAGAACCGATCGACTGCGTGAAGCAGCTCTTGGCCTGTAGATTTGCAGGGTGTCTTAAAATAAAAAAAGTAAATAAATTATGTATATTTATACTTAATATTGCTATAATATAAAAATTATCACCAAATTACCTTACTTTACCCTATTTTTTTAATAACAAAGAAAATGCAAAATTCTTGGCACTCACACATCCGCAGAATCGCCTTGGCTCGTGACACATGGCGGATAGACTCCACCGCTTTTCAATGCAATAGTTATTTATGAGTATTATAAAGGAAGGGAATATTTTCTATGTTGTTTCCACGATATATATACTGGAATAGAATTATAAAAGAAGGGAAATGTTGAAAAACATTAACTGACAGTTGAATGTGTATGTTGTTTATGTAGCTTAATATTGCGTTCCCTTTTCATTGGTTCGATGGCTCAGGCGCAGACTATGAATTATATTATGCTTCATCGAAGGAGTTTGAATCCCACCTCAGATATGTTCTTTTTTATTTTCGTATTCTTCTTTCTTGCTATTGATATTACATTGTCAAATATTTTACTTTTAACATTCCCGAGGCCTTCAGTTAGGAACCATCCCGGTATTTCCCTGGAGTGGAAGAGGGAAACCACGGAAAACCACATCCAAGATTGTTGAGGTGGGAATCGAACCTTCCTCTTCTTAGTTATGCCTCAAGAGGCTGAGTGTGCCCCGTTCTTGCCCTCAGGCAGAGCAGGGAATCGAACCCGGATCTCCAGGGTGATGGCCAAGAATGTAGCCTTAAGAGTGGGCTTCCCTGTGTTAATACAATTTTTGACATGCCCGGGACATGGAACTCTAAAACTGCCTCCATTATGGTGACTGGCAAAGTGAGTCTATGCTCATACATTCCAGTAGTTGGCGAAGTGAGTCTGTGCTCCCCTGCAAAATTTACTGTCATGGACATTCAAAGGATTCTACTGCACCTATAACTGGTGTTGGAATTTCCTTATATAGAGCAGTTTTGTACTGTTTATATCAAAATGAAGAACGTCATTCTGAGGTGTGTTTTCAAGCTATTGCAAAAATTGTCGCTGGCAGGGATAAATATAAGGATTTATTGTTAGCGATCAGTCTCATCGCATTCTCCTCAGCAACCAACTTGAGTGTGAAAGTCTCTGGATGGTGAATACACTGGTCATGTTGAACTTGATTGTATAAGCCAATTGTTTATTGATTATTTGTTTAGAGTACCGAGTCTACCACGCTGTTGATTTTTGCAATGGAAGTATTATTTGCCATTTAATATTTAGTGGCTCCATTGATGCAGGACACTATAATGTTATCGAATATGACGTTAATTTGGGGAGAAATGCTACTGTAAATAAACCTGTTTGCCGAAAAAGAACAATGTCCGCAAAAAAGTGAGAAATCCGAGAAATACGGAGCCACTTTTAAAATCCAATATAAATATGCCATTTCAGAAATTATGCAGCAGTCTACAGTGTAGGTAGGGTCATTGACGAACAAATGTAAACATTGTTCTGCATAGTATTACTCTTGCGTGAAATCTATGCTTGGTTACTTTGGCCTTTGCTGTTGTGATGATCTGCTGAAATATAAAATATTTGACAGGCTGCAACAATTTTTTTAGTTTCCTTTTGTGCCATTGTTACCGTGCCACATGAATACGGCCCATATTGTATTAAAATTTATGGAATTGCACTTCATCGCATTTCTTCCTTATATTCCAATAATATAAGCAACCGTTCTTAAGGTCAGTTTTATATATTAGACTCTTCGGAAGGTAATCAAGTCAAATCTGCTAATGAAGCGAATTCTTGCATCAGGGAGGGTACACTTCATATTTTAAACAATATATTGCAAGGGCATATAACCCCTACATTCAACATTCAAAATAACTCTAAATTAATTTGCAATCCACCTGACGATATTCGATTAGCTTGGCTCAGAATATGGGATGAAGCCCAAATGGCAAATATTCATTCATTAACGTGTGTGAATCGACTTCTAAAAGATGTTATACGTAACAAATTTGCTTAATGTTAAAAACGACTACTCGTTTGTGGATGATGAGGAATCAAATGTTACTGAATTACCAGCTAGACTTTCAACGCATGAGCATGAGGGTATCGTGACTCAGATTTACGGTGAAACATTCACTTCTGTGAAGGATATGATACATTTCTCGAAAGTTAATTCTTACACCAAAAAATGAACAATGTAATGACATTCATTTAAAAGTCATTGAACTTATATCCAGTAGTTCAAACACATACTGTACATGAGTGTTAACATATTAAATACTGAAGATGAAAGCCAGTTACTTCATTTCCCCTACTACAGAATTCTTCAATTCCTTGGAATTAAGTTATTTGCCTCCACATATTCTTACTCCAAACGTTTGAGCCATAGTTATCTCCTTAGAAATCTCAACGCTTCCCAAGGGCTCCTATATAGAACCATACGAATTTTAAGAAAATTAATATGTAAGAAATTGCTTGGATTTGGATATAATAAGTGCAGTTAATATTAGGCAGAGAGCTCTAATCCTATGACTGGATTTAACACATTCCAATAAAACACTTACAGTACATTTTCTTTTAAGAGGCAACAATTTCCAATTTGCTTGGCATACTTTATCACAATCAATAAGGCTCAAGGAGAAACTCTAGAACGTATAGGTCTCTATTTACCTAGTTTTCAGTCAAGGCCAGCAGTATGTTGCAATGTCGAGAGTGCCCTCTAAGTTTGCAATAGTGCCAAAAAGTAATCGTACAAAGAATGTAACTTATATAAGAAACTTCTTCAGTAAATATTTTTTCCATTGACCGTCATGTTTTGACGGGTTTCAACTAATTAGAATTAACTGCAGTAAAAGCAAAAATCTATGCCTCTTGAATGATACTGTATAGACCAGTGGTACTCACCCTGAGTGTCCACTATCTCCTCATCACTCGTCTCCATCTCTTCATTACTCTTCTTCTTCTTGTCCTCTTTTCTTCGTTCCTTCTTCTTGCTTTCTAGTTTGCCTTCACTGCAACAAGAAGAGAAAGCATCACACACACTGAGCATCATCAGGTGAGTAGTAACAGGACAGTCATAGCCTCACAAAATCTGTTAAAAAGATGCCAATCAATACTGTTGTATGGAAACATTTCTTGAGGTTTCTGCTTAACAATAAAGCCTTCTTCAGCTACAAATTCAATTAAGAATTTTAATTAAGATATAGTTGAATTACTGTTGACAAAGAACAATATTATGCTATGTCTAAACCTTAGAAATAATTATTAAAACAAATGGATATCCTTACAAAGAATAAATGAATTAAAAAGATGTAAAAAGGGGAATCCGCTGTCCTTGGGATAAATCTGAGACTTGTCCCATACAAAACTGTCGCTTACAGTGACATCGGACAAGAGTGTAAACTCTCAAAGATTACCATGAAAGTGGCAAAAGCAGCGCATCATTGCGGTTCTCATCAGGAGGAAAAAGATGTAATATAAACACGTAATGTTGAAGTCGTCAAAAAGCTCGAAACCACATTGTCAATGTTAGGTGGTAATTTTGAATGTCGTAGTGCTTGAGGTTGTCTGAAGCTTAATGTGTTAAATACATAGGTGGCAATCGATTTAAAAAAACAACATTGGAGCGCATCTATGTTTTATGTGCCAACAATTAGGTTATGAACATGGGTCGTTATTTTGGATGCAAATGAACGTAGACTATTAATGAGCATTAAAACAAGTTACAGAATGGGAGGAATTTACTTAGTTATTGTTGTTTTAAGGGGTGGAACTACGAGGTCATCTGCCCCTGATGGGAAGAATACATTTGGAACTTGAGATCATATACATTCCTATTAACAATTCCGTCACATTGGAAGGTATTTTAACACATTAAGCTTTAGACAACCTCATTTCTTATCTCAAGCTCCAAGACATTCAAAATTACCACAAAACATTTGTAACGTGTTTATGAACTTTTGATGATTGTAGCATTAGGATCTTACATTTTAATGAGCTATTCATAAATATTGTCAAATATACATCTAATAAATTCATTCATTCTTCGTAAGGATATACATTTCTTTGAATATTTATTTCCAAGGTTTAGTCATTATTTGTCAACAATAATTTAAATTTAATTAATATTCTTAATTGAATTTAAAACCGAAGAGGGCTTTATTATAGCCTATACTATCTCTTGGTACGTCTCCATACAACAGTACCGTATTTTTAAGAGATTTTGTGAACTATAGACATCAATACCAACTCATTGCCAATATGGTAAATGTTATTACATTCAGTAATAGCTTGACCTAGTTTGTAAAGAATTGCCTGTTTGAAGTAAGGTGTGTGATGGTAATATTGCCTGTGCATTTCTACTGAAGCCGAGTGGTTGTTTTCTCTGTACAATCTGGCAAGCAAGGTTCTTGTTTCAGGGGCTTGTGCATGTTCAGCTAAAGGTGACCGAAGTCCACAGAGCTGGTCTGTGGCCATTAAAATTAAAACTAAACAAGCTGTGTATTGCTTACACTACATATTTACCACAATAAACAAAAACTTTTAATTTGATTAAAAATTCATGATAGCAGCCAGCACACACATTTTATTAATAACCAATCCCTGGTCGGTCAATCCTCAATTAATCTGGATTGATCCGTATTGAAAATATTCCTCCATCTAGTTTTTAATAATAAACAGGGCCGGATACCTGTTTACACTGCAGTATGCAAATCAGTCAATATTGAATGGTATATTGGTTCTACCTTGTGTCAATATATACACACCCTCCCTCCACACAAAAACTGCTGCCATACTAGTAATTATTAAATTGAATATATCCAATCGGCCAGCCGGCTGGCCGCCCGCCACTTTATAATTAATTAATGTGCAACAGTGACCCGTATCTGGTGGTAAGGTGTTCACACGACACCCCTTATCTCACGTACAGTCTTGTACAGTACACATAGTGTACAGAGCTTATAGGAATTCAACAGCTAATACAGATGTATCATTTAAAACATTCCGTAACACCCCGCAGGCTCACCCTGTACACCCTCTTAAAATAGCACAAAAAACAATTAACTTTATTTTCCAGAACTGAGGACCTGTACTTATAAGAATAATCTGTGCGGTATGGTTGGTTGGTTCCTCAGTTTAGGGGCTGCGACAATGCGGTCATAAAGCCCCATGTACTTTGGGTCTGTGTAGAATCTGTCTGATAACCGGTGTTAATTGTGATGACTGTATTAGTGTGTGTTATCTGATTTTAATTCAAGTAAGGACTGCAGACAATTTTCAAGGAGTTCCCACTTTTGCTACCTAATACTACCGTCCACGACACCTAGCTTGTGGACTTTACTACTAGATGGCATCGCAGTCAGCACCTGGCGGCGAACGTTGTAAATAATAGAGAGTTATCAATTCTAACCTACAAATTTTGGCTTCACACAAGTGTAGTTAGTGGAAGGTTCTTTTTCATGCCATAAATCTATGACATTCGACCGCCGGCTTTACTTCCCCTCCGAAGGAAGGCATACTGAGGGATTTTTAATGCTCGTAAAGAATCTGATGACTTCCGCCGGGTTTGAACCTGCGAACTTGGTCATAGAAGCTCAGCATGCTATCAACTACGCCACCGAAGCCGCCCCTGTGAGGTATGCCTTCCAGAGAAAGGGCCTTCATCTCCAACAGAAGTGTTATCTGTGGTTGTAAGCGGTCAAAATGTTCAGATATAAACCCGCAACACAAGCTATTGTGGTGTTGGCATAACAGGCCCTAGTAGAGAGACTATTATTTTGTTCATTTAGAGATGAATGATTAACCCTTTTGTTGCAACCGAACTGCATATTTTAACCGGAAACTGACTTGACTCTATGACTTGTAAATTCTATTAACCTTAGCTGTGGAGGTCGGAAATAGCTAACATCTGGTGGTACTTTAAGAACTGGCGCTACAAGATGTGTATACAGAAGAAGAGTTGCTTTGCTGTTATTGGTTCATTTACAGGCTTGCCACATTGTGGTTATTTAGTCTCGGATGCGACAGGAATTTGTCTGAAAACTAGTGTTACTGTGGTGTCTGTAGTCGAGTGGACAGGTAACATTCCAGTAAGAGTGGGAAATCACACCACCTTTTCTCAGTTCTAAGTTCCTTTGGGGATGACAAGGTGACTTGTGAACTTATACTATGGGTACACTGTGGTGTAAGCAATTCAGAAACGTGCTCGAAATTGAGTCCCGACGACAGTTTTGTACAGTTTATGCTGGATTTTTGATTTGCAATTAGCATTTGGGAGGGTTGAGGAAAATCACAGATGTTGACCTCAATGTTCTGTCCCTTTCACCACCATCAACTCTCGAGTATATTACCAAGATGGTTACATGCTAGTTTGTCTCCCCACAGATTCAAACACAGAGTACTGAACCAGTCCTTATGTTATTTTTCCTTGTAATTGATTACTTGAACCAAGACAGAGCTTGCTGTGTCAGAGCCAGATCACTTAATCAATTGCTATGCAAATTATGCAGGGGAAGCCCAGCTTTTTGCGCAGATTGCTTTAGGTTAATAGTTGGCAAAAGATGATCTTGTAATGCATTCCACTTAATCAATGTAATGCTCCAAGCCGGGTTGGAAATTTAATCTGCAATTCAACAAAAACGCAGAGCAAGGCAAACACGGGTAGACAGGATTGCTTTACCACTGGCAGCAAAGTTCACGAGCCAAGCTGCAAATCCCATCACAAAATGAAACAACAATGAAAATGACATTTTTAATTAAAGCAATTCATTAACTGGGTTCACTGCTCAGTTTGGTGGAGCTGGAACACTCACTCACTATCTCATTACATGGAAGCTCATTCTAGTCCCATCTTGGGTGTTTGGGGTTTTTACCCAGTGATTCACCCTTCAGGCTGATAAAACTTATCAAAATGCTTACTCCGTTGGGATTATTCTATCAAGCTAATTCTTTGCAATAATAAGGCAGAATATCCCAGTGCAGTTATCATGTGGAACAGGCATTATAGTCCAGTCAATGACACATCAAATAGGAGTGGGTTACCCTGCATGAAATCAGGTATACATGATTTTCTAATGTTTTATAATTTGTGACACTGTTAAGACTAAACCAAACCGTTTCCAAGATAGGCCTACTGTTATTCCAAGTTTCTAAACATTTTCATCAAATTTAGCAGTTTTCTATTAGAGAAAACCAGGTTTACAAATAAATAACGGTATCTAGTATTAAACTGCAGGCCCCGTGGTGTTGGGGTAGTGCACCTGCCTCTCACCCGGAGGCCCCGGGTTCGATCCCCGGCTCCGTCAGGGATTTTAGAAACTGACAAGAGGGCTGGAACAGGGTGCACCCAGCCTCGTGAGGACAATTGATTAGCTTTCTGACGGTGAGGCAGTGCCCCAATCACGAAAACCAAGATTAACGGCCGAGGGGACCCGATGCGCTCATCACGCGTCACCCCAATATCTGCAGGCCAAATGGCTGGGCAGCGGTCGCTTGGTAGACCTAGGCCCTTCACGGGCTGTAGTGCCAGGTGTTTTGTTTTGGTATTAAACTACAATGAAGCGCATACCTTAAATATTAATAACCATAATTTCTCTCAGAAAATGATTACTAGGACCAAGAAATTACGGACTGAAGAACGGAGATGATGTTCAGTGCCCAGATGAGGAGAGTTTGAGAGAAGAAAAAAACATTAGCTAAATAAGTTCCTCTCTCTCTCTCTCTAAAGATGCGCATAATAATGAAAATAATAATAATAATAACAACAAAGATGCATGGACACAAGAAAGGAGACAGGCAGCGAAAGGATGAGGAAGTTTTGGGAAGACAAGAAGAACAAGAAGATCAATGCTAACTAATGGTTCTGCATGCTCTTTTTGGGCCAATCAGCAATCAAAACGTGCCGTTTGTTTTAAAAGTACTGAATACTTAAACTCACATCCTCAGGAAGAAAGAGCTGCAGATATCATTCGTCCACACCCTCTAATAACTTTTCACACAACATAAATTCTGTAACCCGGAGTCAGTACAGCTCTGATTTGTACAAGTAATCTATTATATAAAGCTCAAATACCACTCATTCATTCATCATGAAATCTCAGAAACCACCGAACGGATTAGAATGAAATTTGGTATGCAGCTTCTTCAAGGGCCGCAAACACCCACTAAAAAAGGATTTTTGGATATTCAGGTTCTAAAGGGGTCTTCATTGAATAGCAATATCTTTCGATTGGTTTCATTGGGGGATGTGATACTCGGCATATAAACTCACCATTAAATATAAGAAGACACGTGTCTGAGGGTTTTACGATGTGGTGTATATTATGAGGTGAAAGGGGTGAAAAGTGGGGGTTGAAGGATTCCTAACGGAGCGTGTATCTCTTAAACGACATAGGCGAGGAATTTGAAACTCAGCGGAAAAAAATCAGCATAAAAAATAAGTAAATAGGTGTTTGACCGTATTTTCATAAATCCAATTTAAGGGATTTTCTAAGACCCAGGAATGACATAAAAATTGATTCGAATGAAATTTCAAAAAATAGTTTTTTTAAAATACTTTTATTATATTTTTCACGCCTTTTAGGGTCCGAAACCAACATGATATTTTGATGTTTGTTTTTTTTCGTCCCATGCATTTTTGGTTTCAGGTGATAGAATTATTTTCCACTAGGACCCATGCTTATCTATCTCTATTATATAAAGCTCAAATACCACTCATTCATTCATCACGAAATCTCAGAAACCACCATACGGATTGGAATGAAATTTGGTATGCAGCTTCCTCAAGGGCCGCAAACGACCACTAAGAAAGGATTTTTGGATATTTAGGTTCTAAAGAGGTGTTAAGGGGGTAGACCTGCATTTCATTGAATAGCGATATGACATGACTATGTCGCGAATGAAGCCGCAGGTACCTGCTAGTTAGAAATAAAAATGACACTATCACATGCATTAATATCAGCAGTAAGGCCACACATTCGTTCCTCATTGCTGTATACAATATATTAGAAGTTTTGATCAAAATATCATTTTTAAGGATTGCTAACTCTGGAGTTTCCTTTAAATTACAATGAAACCATACTACTGAAATGTCGACCTACTTGTGACCAGACGAACTGTCCATGGACAAGCATTCTTTCTCGCAATTCATTGTTTATAATGCCAATTTTAATGTTAATATGGTGGATGGAGGAGGTGCTAGTGACATGAGCATTTGAAGCTCATCAAAAAGACAGAACATTGTTCGGAGGCATAGTCGGTAGCATGCTGAGCTTCTGGGCCAAGATAGCAAGTTCAAGCCCGGCCGAAGTAGTCGGATTTTTTAAAGAGCCTTAGAATCCTTCAGCATGCCTTCGTTTGGAGGGGAAGTAAAGCCGGCGGGCCCATGTCATAGATGTATGGCACATAAAAGAACCTTCCACTAATTAAACTTGTGTGAAGCTTAATTTGCAGGTTAGATTTTGTTGAAATGCTCTATCTAAGTTCCAACGTTCACCACTAGGTGTCAGTGACATCCGGTAACAAAAGTTGGAACTACTTGAAATTGAACGGAACTTGTAGCTCACCACATGCGTCTCCGCATTGAAGCAGCTACGGCCTCTGGCGAGCCGAACATGTCCTCGGACATGCCCGGCCTAAAAGCCATATGCTAAATAATAAATGTATATATATAATGAAGAGTGGAAATACACAATGGGCTGAGCAAGAAAACCAATATTGTGAAGAAACCAATATTTTAGGAATTGATCATTAGAATTGCTTAAGCTATGTTACACAATTTTTTGCATATTATTTCATTACGGGCAAACATCTCCAGGCAAGTTTAAATCATCTTGTGATTTAAAAGTGTCATGTTCAGGTATGAGATTTATGGTAATGTGAAGGAGAGATTTAGTTAGTTATTGTTGTTTTAAGGGGCGGAACAACGAGGTCATCTGCCCCTTGAAGGAGAGAGACTTGTGTCAGATCATTATCACTTATTTTGAATACAGAACATAACGGTGCTAAAAACTAAAACACAGACTAATTCTCTTTGTCAGCAATAGTTTAATACACCTACATGTTTGACTTTTTCTTCTCCTAAAGAAAATAATTCAATAAAACAATGTTTTTATATAGCATCAGTAAGCAAAGTGATTTTCATACAATATCTTCAGCAGAGCTTTTCGGATTATTAGGTCGTGTTACTTCTTGATAACATGTTTCTCGCGTAAGAACAAAGATTTGTTCCAAGGTTTATATAAATGCAACATTAATGCGTTCATTGTTTCAGTTCACACATGGCAAGGTCATTGTTATTGGTTAGCTGCTGTATGTCTCTCGAAGTGCCTAGCTCGATTTGGGCAGTTTTCTAGGAAATGAGCACCGGGAGGTCTACTGCTGATTTCTTTCCCGGACATGTTCTATTATTCTATTACAACAGATTAGTCTGCAATGTCTGGAATGTGGAACGTTCTTTATCTTTCCTCCTCCCGCTTAGTGATGCCACTTGAATTTGAAATGGCCAGTTTCCCCACATCTCCTTTTCACAGGAAGGACAAAGATCAATCTCATCAAAATTGAATTTTGAGCCTCATTGTCTTAAGAGTTTGTAGAAGTCTATGAATAATTTAGTTGTCTGCACGGCCCCTTTCTGCACCGACTCTGATGATTCACGGCGAATATCTGGAGGTTGGATTTCTGCCGATAGTAGATTTTGTCAAGTGATGTAGGTCTGAGACAACCTGTAATGAGGCTGCAATGTCTACCTGCTTAGCCTGGCTGAATCTGTACCAGACAGGACATGCGTATTCTGCAGCTGAATAGCAAAGGGCTAAGGCTGAAGTGCTTATGGTGAGAGGCTGCACCACACAGTTTACGTAGAATATTGTTCCTTGCTGATACCTTTCGTTTGGTGTTCATGCAGTGCGTTCTGTAGGTGAGTGCTCTACTTCTGTACCTTCCCAGGTCACCTGCAGTTTTCTTACTGCCTCTCTGTTCTTGAGATGATGGATTGGGTTTCAGCTGATTGGCTCGGTAATAATCTCTGAAATATTCTAGAGCATTGCAAAGTTTTTGGTCAACTTGCACGAAGCTTGCCACTTGGAACTGATAGCGCGAGGACATCTGCATTGATGAAACTCTTCGTTCCTTCTGGATGGGGCTGATCATTGGTGTAAATTTTAAAGAGTATAGGAGCCAGTATGCTTCCTTGTGGTAGGCCATTTTTAGAATTCTTCCATCTACTCCTTCGTCCCTGGAACTCTACGAAAAACCTCCTATTCTGCAGAAAGCACTCGATCAGTCTGGTTAGTATATAGTCCTTTGTTGTATCATACAGTTTTTTTTTTAAATCAGAATGCAGTGATTAACTGTATCATATGATGAAGTGAAATCAATGAAAACAACCCCAGTGATGCTCTTGTTTTCGTAGCCATCTTCTATATACTGCGTCAGGTGCAGCTTTTACCAGGTCGAAAGCCTGCTTGTTATAGTATAAGTAGTGGTTCCAACTTTGCAGATAACCTATCCAATATCATTCGTTTGAGAATTTTATGGAGATGGCACAGCAAAGAGATCGGTCTGTAGTTTTTGGGGTCATTCCCATTCTTACCAGGTTTAAGCATTGCGATAACTCTGGCAGTTAAAAAGAAAGAAACAAATCGTCTAAATGGCAGGAGAACTAAAATTAAACATACATACCTGCCAACCTTCTAAAACAAAAAATCAGGAGATTTTGGTATGAAAATCAGGAAAATTCAGGAGATGCAAACAGTGCATATCACTTCAATTAATTGGCAAACTATGCTTCAAAATGAATGATGTAAATAGGCATTTATTATCCCATCACTTTCACTATAACACCAAAATATTTTTTATTTTAATTTTTTGCTGCACTTCGCATTTTCTTGATACTTCTTTGTTCCACGTGTTTCGATATATAACTTTATTTCACCATGTGATATAAAAAACATTACATCGATAAACAGTAAGAAATGCAAAATAATTGACCTATGTTGGATTCAATCATGCTCGGAAATTGTTCCGAAAACTGTTTCAAAAACAAAGAATTGAATATTTTGGTCACAGTGAAGAGTCAAACACCGAGCAAAAACACTAGAATGTGACGAAAATGTTGCAGAAAAGTCAATGAACGACTGCTTACACTGAGACAAAACCCATTTCCATATTCAGGTACCCAAATAACATTCATTGCCTGCCCACTATAAACACTTCCAAAAAAAAAATACAGGAAAATGTTTGAAGTTCACCAATAATTTACAAAAATCGGGAAGATAATTTGAGTAATCGTAAGGCGAGAAAAACTATGGAAAATCAGGAGTCTCCTACCTGTCAGGTATGAACATAGCATTCAGTAATAACAAGAAAATATACTTCAGATAGTTCGTTTATGGATTATCAAACCACTGATCACCTAAGTGTCTGAAAAGTAGGTTTTTGACGCCACTGATCTTGGCTTAACCATAACACCATGTGGAACCTCATTAACAATTACGTTCTTTAATGTTGTGCCTTTTTTCATAACTGACCTCGATTCGTTCATGTCAGATTTGTACGATACTTCACCTTTGATTAGAACATGATTCATTGATTTTGTTCGTGAAAGTATGAACTATTTGCACAAGGAAAACCGAAAGTGCCACTGTCCTGGCTGTGGCACACTTTTCCCAGTCTGACACTTGACAGTCTTCACCTAGTTTTGTTACTGTTCCATGCTTGATGAAGACATTGGTATATGTATCAGGTGTAAACTGGATTTCTTTCTGGGGATTTTTCAATTAAGACAAAAATCCTGTCTGATGGCAAGAAGGAATGGCATCTAACTGGAAAAACAAGTTCTATGTTCTTCACATTCTGAGGAGCACACAATCATTTTAGAATTGCGACACACGCAATGGCACTCGCGTGACCTCCCAGCTAAGCTGTGATTGGCAGTTGGATTAGGACGACAGGTACGTTGGAAAAGACAAGTTTCGCTATGACACTGTGCTCATTTCTAACAGGAAAAGACCAGTTATAACACGATATGTTTATCACTAGCGTAAGGGATTAAACCAAGGAATCCAATGCTATAACTATCTCAATTTCAGGAAAAAGTGGATCAAGCGAGTTTTGGCATGGGACGCCTCAATTATTAAAATTCAAGAAACGCCATTGAAATCAGCAAATCCTACCGCCTTTGGTGGTAGAGTGAGGGCAAGTACCTGGTGCCTAAAAACGAGGTTCTCTTTACTAAGATATGGTAACCCTAACGGAAGAGTCCCTGGTCCTCCAGGCTGGTATCCTGTTCACAGAAAAACAGTAATACTCAGAAAGGAAATAGCCGGACTGATTCTTTGAATTGTTGGACCAGCAGTTCTTGTATTTTACGTTATAAACATTGAAAATTACAGAACTTCTTGGTACCAGCATTTATTACGAATTAAAAGTTCCTGGCTTCCTGCACGAATCTAATGTTACCAAGCAAGTAGTAGAAGAAGAATAATTGGTAGACCAAAGAAGAGATAGGTGAGACAGAACAGGCCTAATGGTCTAAACCGTGCAGTTTTATGATGATGACAATACCTGTTTCCATTATCTTTCTTGTTCTTGCTACACAAATCAAGTCAACCATTGCCACCAATTCAACAATTTTGTCACCCAAAAAGAGCAAAGAGAGTTTAAAATATGTTTGCACTGAGACAATAAAAGACAATTCATCATCATCATCATTCCAGCTCCAGTCGCCCGGGTGCTGTTAACGAGCCCTCGTCACCTTTTCCTGTCCATAAATAGTTGGTCTTCATGGGTTCTTCTCCAGTCTAGTCCTTTGCCTTCAAGATCATCCTTGATTTGGTCCAACCATTTCTTCAAAATTTAGAGATTTAGTAAACAACCTTAGTGACGGAAATTTTCTGCACTAATGATATGAATCTAACCATTTTTTTCAGCGTAATTAACTCTTCAGTGTGGAGTGCCGAGCTCTGCTTCTTGCGTTGCTAGTTTCTCACCCGGTGAAGTGACAAGCAGAGCTCGTGCATGCCAGGCTGTTTTTGTTTTGCTCCATGGAATAAAACTACTGTTCTTTTAATCATTTGCTCCTTGCTCTGGACATATCGAGCTAATGGATAGAAACCAATTTTGTTTCAGGAAAAACTTAGGAACAAGGGAAGCCATACTTGATAAGGGAATGTTCATGGCATTTGTAGACTTACAAAATGCTTTTGATAATGTTGAGTAAGTTGTCTGACATTTTGAAGGATTAGAATCAAGTACAGAGAGAGGAGGATGATCTACAATCTATACAGAAACCAGACGGCAGTTATTAGAACCGAAGCACTTGAGACAGAAGCTGGTATTCATAAGGAGGGACTGCAACTTATCACCCATACTTTCAATCTATACCTTGAACAAGCAATTAAGGATATTAGAGAAAAATTTAAAGTAGGAATAAAGATTGCAGGAGAAATAATTTCAACCTGAGCCGATTCACCAGAGGATTTGAATGACTTTTTAAATGGTATTTAATCCATCTTGTTAAGATGAAAATCAATAAATATAAAATTAAAATAATGGAATTCAGCCGAAGAAATCGGAAACCCTTATTGATGTCAAATTATCAGGTGAAAAGCTAAAGGAAGTAGAAGACTTCTGCTACTTAGGAAGCAAAATAACCAGTGATGGACGAAGCAAAGAGTATATAAAAAGTAGCTTGGCTGAGGCAAGGATAGCATTTCTAGAGAAGAAATTTGTTGACATCAAATATAAATCTAGGTATTAGAAAATTATTTTTGAAAACTTTTGTCTGGAGCATGGATCTATGGAAGTGAAACTTGGACTGTTGGTGCAGCAGAAAATAGGAGAATAGAAATGGAGTGATACAGCAGAATTACAAAGATCAGATGGGTAGATAGAAAAGACGAGTGGGAGAGGAGAGATGTTTTTCGTGACTGCTAATGATGAGAAGAGATAGGTTTGTAGGACACATACTAAGACACCCAGGAATAGCAAACTTAGTTATGGAAGGAAGGGACGAGGACAAGACTGTAGGAGTAGACCAAGGTTAGAATATGTTAAACAGATTGTTGTAGCTATGAAATGATTAGCGCAGAACAGGGAGGCATGGAGTGCTGCATCAAATCAGTCAAAAGACAAAGCTCAAACAGCAATGTCTCCATCGAACTTCTTTGGAGTCCTTGTTATTTAAAGATAATTTGAATGAAATCCACGTGCATCTACAGTAGTATCCTCTTCAACCATCGTGTGAAGGGTGCGGAATTTCCTTGAAGCAGACAGACCACATGTTGGCAGAGTCCTCTCAGTGCCTAGCCCTGTTCACTCTTAGGAACACTCCATTCTTCCAACCACAGATTCCCCATTAGTCACATGAACATCTAACAAGTGATGAATCTAACACTTGAGGATTCTGAGGTTGGTTTGAATTCAAACAATGATTCGGGTGATACTGAAGATTTAGGAATGTTACGATTCATTTTGGATCCGTATTGACACAGTATAATAGGGTAATACAAATTTATGATTAATTAAATAATTTAAGATTCGACAGTACGCGATACGCTCGATACAGAGTGTAGTGTCTCCGGGCACACACCTAAGGTACGGAGTTAATTATTGTTGCTTTAAGGGGCAAAACAGCAAGGCACTTTTTAAATATTTTTGTTTAGTTTTCAATGAAATGGATTGCAGTTACATCATTTTCAATGAGCCACAAGAAATTTTACTTGTACTTTAGCTCGTATGTCGGAAATGTTCCAACAATGCTATTTCCTGTTGTGCTTGTATGTTGGAAATGTTCCGACATTATGTTTACTCCAAGATTAAACAAGTTTTTGAGGGAAAATATTTGTAGCTAGTGATTCACGGACAACATCTATACTCTAGAGCAGAGATTCCCAGACTGGGCGAATTCACCCAGTAGTGGGCGATTTTAGATCGCCAGTGGGCGAAATTGACAGAATGTGAATTCGATGGGCGATTTGAAAAAAAAATGGTGGGCAAATAATTCAGTTTTTTATATATACAATATGACCGAGAAGTTTTTGCCTATAAAAACAAGGAATAAAATAAAATTGCAAACAAGTAATTTAATTATGTCAAATAATCTTGCCACGAACTCTAGAAATAGGTTAGAAATTGAAAAGCGAGGAGATCTTAGAATTTTTCTTAAAAAATGGCTCCTCACATCAACAAATTGATTTAAACTCATCAATTCCATCCCTCACATTAATTAGACATAGGTATTCAAGTTGTTTAATTAATAAGATATAAAAATTCTTGTAGTTTTAATTTAATTTTCTTCTTTAATTCACTTCATTAATTGTTATTTCTTTTTTAGACCTATTATTTGTAAATGTTTAATGTACATAGTTATACCTAAATAAACATGATGTACCTATTAAGAAAAAATGTCTGTAAAAATCCTCATTTCTCAACTTATATGTAGGTATTTAAATGTGTGTGTTGGTAATTTTAAGATTTGTTCGTTTTTTGAAATGAGATGGGCGAAAACAAATTATAAATCTAGAAAGTGGGCGATGGTCAGAAAAAGTTTGGGAAACCCTGCTCTAGAGAATCCATGGCCTTCTGAATACTGTATATTGTTAGCGAGCTATGGGCAGGCAGCCCACAGAACGTATATCGAGCAGTGTGTTTATAATCGGTAGGCGCAAAATGGCCTGACGCAAATCAAATGGACTGAGCAGTTCGGACATTAGCGCGATTGTTAATGATTTCAATTCAATTCGAGTGAAGATGAATGCCTTTCGGAACTTGATTCAGAAAATGAGTATCGAGGTGCTTCAGGAAATAATAATGTTATTGGTTTTACGTCCCTTTTAACTACCCTGGCTTTTAGAGACGCCGGGGTGCCGGAATTTTGCCCCGAAGGGGATCTTTAACGTGCCAGTAAATGTACCGACACGGCTCCCTCGCATTTGCGCACCCTCAAATGCCAGCTGACTGCGCCAGGTTTCGAACCTGCAACCTTGGGATGCTTCAGAAAAAGATAGCAGTATAGCCATACTTATCTTGAAAACCAAATACAAGTAGAGGTATGTGACCAGCTAAACAAATTCGAGTGCTAAGGGTTAACCAATAGTTGAGGCTATGAGTCCAAGGGCTGGTTTTCCATGTTGCTCTGCAGAGGAAAATGACCTTTAAGGGTTAGGCCCCTATCGCACTCATAGCCTCAATTATACCATGCACAAAATACCAATATGTAAAATATGCATTAAGTTTTCCACTATGTTCTACAAATTAAATTCCTTGACAAACTCTCCACCAATGACAATTAACATTGTAACTTTCAGTCATATTATAATTCGGAATATGTGAAAAAATAAGAGCCTAAAACAAATTCCATGTGATTTAGATACAGTTTGTTATGGACAGTGTGTATGTCTTGTGCTCGCTAGCACAGGTTAGTACAGGGCGCCCGAGAATGTTTTCCGCAGTGGGTACGTGCAGCTACGAATGGTTGAGTCATGAGTTTAGTTGGCTGCACTGCACTGTGTCCTTGAAAGCGGGACTCTCCCCGTGTGGGCTGTCGGTGTATATCGTGATAAACGAGCGAGCGTGCATGTCTTCAGTGTGTATTACAGTCAGCGAGCGGTCAGATAGATTAGTGCAACAGTATACAGGCGGTAATGTTTACTACTATAGAGAGAGTTTTTTTGGTGGAATACGTTTTTCGCAAAGGCGATCGGTTTACAGAAAATGTAAAATTAAGATTTCAAGCACGGTTTCCTAATTCAAAGTGTCCAAACCGTGATACCGTTCGGGATTTGATAAGTAAATTTCTTGCGACTGGCTCAGTTCACGATGTACCGGGAACAGGCAGGCCTACGCTTTTAACGGACGAAAAACTTGACGAAATCTCCGATATAATGCTGCGTAGTCCAAGTAAATCAACACGAAAATTAGCTCAACAAACAGGAATCTCTAAGTCGACAGCACATAAAGCTGTAAGAGACAAGATTCAGTTGTTCCCTTATAAAGTTACCGTGGTTCATGAATTAAAACAAACTGATTACAGAAAAAGAGTGGTGTACTGTGAATGGTTCCAAAGATTCCTAAATCGACATGGACTTGACGTTTTAAATAAAACCTTCCCCCCCCCCCCAGATGAAGCATGGTTTCACTTATCCGGCTATGCAAATTTCCAAAATTCACGAATTTGGTCTTTAGAAAATCCCAATGCACTAAGACAATTACCCGAGGCGTAGCGCTATAATACGCCGATATGCCGGGCGTTCCCTGATTTAAAATGTGTATTCATCAGAGAGTGAAATATAACATTGTTTATGTTCGACCCTGACTATTATGTGCCAGAAAACGGTATCATAATGATGGTCATTATAACACTATTTTTCATTATGAAACAGTTTCTCCCACCAATCAGAGTTCAAGAAACAGTTGTTTGACCAATTAGATAAGGTTAGCATCGCACCTGCATGGAGTTCCAAGGCCTTCTAAACTGCGTTGCCTAGTGTCATAGTGGGGTAATCGAGAAGGCCATGGTCAAATACAAGGCATTCTCTGCGTCTCGTGCGCTCTGTTCAGTACATAAAACTGGTGAAATCTCGAAAGATATTTATGAATATTTATCTTCGAACATAAAATAGTTATAATAATTATAGTCGAACATAAACAGTCATATGCAACTCGCCTATAATGGTAATTAAGACACTCGTATGGAAATTATAAAACTCGCATATGCTCGTTTTATAAATATACTCGTGTCTTAATAATTATAGCCAATATAGGCTCATTGTAAAATGTACTATTTTATTTTATATAAATGTGGCGTTAGCATATTACATGGCGCTTTGTTATTTTATATCCGCACTCCCCATATAACTAGTCTTAGCCCGGCCGCAGTCTACTGCTGTGCGTTGCTCTTCTTGCCTGTACGCCAGAGATTCTTGGCGTCAAGAGCTATGTACCACCCTGGCCAGATCACGTTGCAGCGCATGCGCCAGTTCATACTTGTTTCTCGGAAGGGAAGCGCTACCGTACGCTGGCGTTTGCTTTGTATGATCACTGTTCTGTTAACTCAATAGCCCAGTCGCTGCGCTAGTGCTATAGTTCTAACTGTAGAAGTGTAGTTTCTTTTAATTGTGCGTGTGTGTGTTTAATGCTGCCAATATGACTGAAGTAAGTTCACCTGACTCTAATGTTATTCATTTTTTAAAGGCAACTCCTTTGAGCACTTTATCATATGAACAGCGATGTGAATTAAAAACAAAAAGAATTAGAAAGAAAATACAGGAATTCTGCCTTTCCAATACTTGTATTGAACCTACCACAGGTACATGTTTCGAAGGTGAAACTCCTCCTTCCTCAGCCTGTACATAAAAATAACAAAGATAAATTACCTTTATAAGAACATACGTTACATGAATAAAGAACGTTACATGAATAAAGATTTGTGAAATAAATAATATGAAGTTCAATTGTTTCCGTTTCTCCTTGGAAGATCTTCCAATTGGATATCCAGGCCTGGGTGCATTAAAAAGCAGCTGAGTCAGGCCGGTGTTGTGAGTCGCTATTTGGTTGCGTCAGTGATTTTCGAACTAGTCTTTATGCTGCCCTTGGAGAACCTCATGGCAAAGAAATCAACATAATCCCTGTAGTAGTGCCATGTCCTGCTGCATGTAGTGTGTCTGGGCGTGAACAACAGCAGATCAAAAAACGTGTCTCAAACAAATATCACTCCTTTGCTTGTCCAAAGACATACTAGGCGAGAAGGGGAAAGGAAATAGAGGACGGGAATAAAAATTAAGGAAGAAATAAATGTAGAATGTTTATGAAGTGCTGATGGCTGTTGTTTTGGGGTGGATGAATGAGAAAAAAGAGAGATATAATCATTATTGAATTTGGAAAATAAATGGTATGAATGGTGGAATACAGCTGATCAATTTATCTATTACTAAATAATGCATCTATTAGCCTCTCAGGAGGCTACACGAAGAAAGAAAGAAAGAAAGAAAGAAAGAAAGAAAGAAAGAAAGAAAGAAAGAAAAGTGTTCTGTATAAAATACTGGTTTCAAAAACTATTTCATTAAGATTGTGGGAAGGGTTAAATCTCTGTGCTTTGTCAATCTCTATTTGTTCCAGAATATTCATGAGTATGTCTTTGTTTTCTTGATGTAAAATAACTAAATCGTTCTCTATGGTTGTGAATTTGTGCCCGGTTTCTACCATATGGTTGCCTATCGCCGAAAATTTATTATGTTTAGAAGATTAACATGTTCCAAAAATCTGGTTTTGAACCCTCTTCCTGTTTGTCCCACGTAATCCGCGTCACAATCATTACATTTGATTCTGTAGATGGCAGAATTATTATATTTGTTTGTTTTATTGAGAATATGCGAGTTGAAAAATTTATTGTGATTAGTGTTGTTGGTTCTGAAAGCTACTTTTACTTTATATATCGTTTTTAGTACACTAGTAACATTGTAGGTGGATTGATTCACAAAGGTAAACATTGCATAAGTGGAAGGTTCTTTATCCTCTTTTGCTAATCTGGAAGTGGGTTTGTTCTTGATTTTGTTAATACTGTTAACATATTTTCTATTGAAACCATTAGCTTCGGCAATTTGGTGAATTACTGATATTATGAATTAAAAACAAAAAGACCAAAGCCAAATTTATCAATTAAAGAAGTCGGTAAAAATCGCACATGGAGTTTTCAGCTTTCTTGGTATGACAGGATTTCCTGACTAACTGGGTGTGTTGAAAAAAAAAGGTTTTGTTACGTTTGCCTTATGTTTGGGGCAAAAGATACTGAATGGTGCACGGAAGGAATTTCGGACCAGAGCAATTTAATTAAAAAGGCTGTAAAACACCAGTGTTCAAAACACCACTTGTTACATTGTGAAGCATTTCATCTGCTAGGTAAAACTCGCATTGAGCATGCATTATCTGAAGCTGCTCGACTACAAGCAGTATAACATAATGAGATCGTGTCTTCGAACAGGCAGTATGTGCGACGACTCATTCAATCAGTAGCATTTCTCTGTACACAAGAACTAGCCTTCCGTGGGCATAGAGAAGATGAAAGTTCTATTAACAAGGTGAATTATTTGCAACTGTTGAACCTGCTCGCTCAAAATGAATCGATAGTTAGAGACATTTACAGTCATCATCATTACTGAAAGGAACATCACCAGACATTCAAAATGACTTGATAGAAGTTACAACAATTGCATTAAATGAAAAAATCAAATCAGAAATAAATGAAGCCCCCTTTCTCTCCATACAAGCGGATGAGACATTAGATGTGTCGTGTAAGAGCCAGATGAGCATAATATTTAGATATTGTGTGGATGATAGAATAGAGGAGAGATTCGTCGGCTTTTATGTTGTTTTCCAAGAATAAAACAGCTGCGGGATTATCAGAAATCGTGCACAAAGTTTTACTTGACTGGGAAAGTAAATGGAGAAAAAGTTGTAAGCCAGACATACGATGGCGCAGCTGTAATGGCAGGCAGACAAGGAGGAGTTCAAAAGCTAGTGAAACAGTTTTGCCCATATGCTCTTTTCGTCCATTGTTACGCCCACCAATAAAATTTCGTACTTCTGTATGGCTCAAAAACAATAAAACAGGTTCGTTTGTTTGTCTGTGCTTTGACTGCTTTTCATAGTTTTATCAGCAAGTCTTCTAAAAGGACGGTTTTGTTGACTGAAAGAGGATTTAAGCTTCCACAAGCTAGCAATACGAGATGGAATTTTCATTCGAGGGCAGTTTTCACCATTAAGAAACATTTCCAAGGATTGTATAGTACTTTTGATGAAATTATTGATGATGAAAATAGTGAATGGGACGACGACTCTGTGAACTGTGCCATTGGTCTCAAAAGACATATGGATGACCCTACCGTTGTATATTTGCTATGTGTATTCGAAGCTTGTTTCATTTACACTGATCATCTTTTCAAATTGTTACAATCATCGACAGTGAGTATTGCAACTTGCCATAATGAGATAGAGGCTGTCGTCAAAAGAATAGAAAACTTAAGAAAGGAAGATTTTACTGACAGATGCGTTCAAAAAAAAATTAGTCAGTCTGAAAGACTAGACGTTACATCATTTCAAATGATGCATGCTACAAATGCTACACATGTTAGAAAGGCTCAGGAGGGCTTCTCGCTTCGCTCAAAGCCCCAGGACTCTTTCACCAGACTCCATTATCCATTAACTTAGGCTTCCCGCGCGGGCACCTCTTTAAGGGTCACCCTGTATTTGAGTCTGACATCTTTTACAACTCTTTAAAGAGTCACCCATTATTTGAATCTGATATCTCGCAAACCTCTTTAAGGGTCACCCTGTATTTGAATTGAATCTAACATACTGTACACCTCGTTAAGTGTCACCCTGTAATTTGCTCTGACATCCTGCACACCTCTTTAAGGGTCACCCTGTATTCTTGTGTGACATCTTGTACACCTCTTTAGGAGTCACCCTGTATTCTTGTCTGATATCTTGTGCACCTCTTTTAGGAGTCACCCTGTATTCTTCTCTGCCATCTTGTACACCTCTTTAAGAGCCACCTTGTATTCTTAATTGGCATCTTGTATATCTCTTTATGAGTCACCTTGTATTCTTATCTGGCATCTTGTACTGTATTTTGCTTTGACATCCTGCACACCTCTTTAGGAGGTGTTCTTATCTGGCATCTTGTATATCTCTTTAGAAGTCACCCTGTATTCTTGTCTGATATCTTGTGCACCTCTTTAGGAGTCACCCTGTATTCTTCTCTGCCATCTTGTACACCTCTTTAAGAGCCACCTTGTATTCTTAATTGGCATCTTGTATATCTCTTTATGAGTCACCTTGTATTCTTATCTGGCATCTTGTACTGTATTTTGCTTTGACATCTTGTACACCTCTTTAGGAGTCACCCTGTATTCTTGTCTGATATCTTGTGCACCTCTTTAGGAGTCACCCTGTATTCTTCTCTGCCATCTTGTACACCTCTTTAGGAGTCACCCTGTATTCTTAATTGGCATCTTGTATATCTCTTTATGAGTCACCCTGTATTCTTCTCTGCCATCTTGTACACCTCTTTAAGAGCCACCTTGTATTCTTAATTGGCATCTTGTATATCTCTTTATGAGTCACCTTGTATTCTTATCTGGCATCTTGTACTGTATTTTGCTTTGACATCCTGCACACCTCTTTAGGAGGCACCCTGTATTCTTATATGGCATCTTGTAGTCTATATCTCTTTAGAAGTCACCCTGTATTCTTGTCTGATATCTTGTGCACCTCTTTAGGAGTCACCCTGTATTCTTCTCTGCCATCTTGTACACCTCTTTAAGAGCCACCTTGTATTCTTAATTGGCATCTTGTATATCTCTTTAGGAGTCACCTTGTATTCTTATCTGGCATCTTGTACTGTATTTTGCTCTGACATCCTGCACACCTCTTTAGGAGGCACCCTGTATTCTTATATGGCATCTTGTAGTCTATATCTCTTTAGGAGGCACCCTGTATTCTTGTCTGACATCTTGTGCAGCTCTTTAGGAGTCCCCCTGTATTCTTCTCGGCCATTTTGTACACCTCTTTAAGAGTCACCTTGTATATCTCTTTATGAGTCACCCTGTATTGTTATCTGGCATCTTGTACTGTATTTTGCTCTGACATCCTGCACACCTCTTTAGGAGGCACCCTCTATTCTTGTATGGCATCTTGTAGTCTATATCTCTTTAGAAGTCACCCTGTATTCTTGTGTTCGCTTCGCTCAAAGCCCCAACAGACTCCAATAACAATTAGCTTCTGCTTCCCGCGTGGCTGCACGACGTCACTTCCGTCTCCGTAACGCATAACGTTGGACCCAGGCATAACGACGAAGTCGACAAGATCATTTGAAATGATAAAAAAGCACCCAGTTGAATAAAAACGTAATGTATGATGGAAATAAAAAGAACACTTTGAGAGTAGATTCACTAACAGCTCAAGCGGCTTCGGTGGCGTAGTTGGTAGCATGCTGAGCTTCTATGCCCAAGATAGCGGGTTCAAACCCGGCCGAAGCCGTCGGATTTTTTAAGAGCGTTAAAATCCCTCAGTATGCCTTCCTTCGGAGGGGAAGTAAAGCCGGCGGTCCCATGTCATAGATTTATGGCATGTTAAAGATCTTTCCACTAATTACACCTGTGTGAAACTAAATTGGATCTGTTAAGAATGTAAACAACGCTCTTAGGTTGCTACGTTCGTTGCCAAGAGCCGACTGCGGTGGCGTCTAGTAGCTAGTTCTGAACTAGGCCTAGTAGTCGTTGACGGTGGCGTTTGGCGGCAAAAGTAGGAACTATTTGAAAATTCAAAGTTGCAGTCCCTACTTGAATTTAAAAAAAACAGATACACACACTAATACAGTCATCACAATTAACACCGGTTATCAGACAAATTCTACACACACCCAAAGTACACGGGGCTACATGACCGCGTTGTCGCAGCCCCTAAACTAAGGAACCAACCAACCAACTAACAGCTCAAATGAAAAGTAGATTTTAAGATCTAATTTTCATTGAGTTAGTACAAGAAAAGAAGTTTAAAGAATACACTGAAACATTCCCCCAGAGCAAATTAGATATTTTGGTAAAACAGTATCCATTCTTTAATGTTAACCAATTACTAAATGAACTTCACATTGTTTATGGAGATCAGACAAAGCATTTAGCTCCAAAGGAGCTTTTAAAATATTTTGTTGCCAACGGTCTCGACTCCATCTATCAGGAAGTAACTAAACTACTACGCTTACTACTGACTATTCCAACTACTACAGCTATTGTCCGTCCAGAGTTAAGAGTGTACTACGGGCTCTTATGGCACAAGCGTTGCCACGTCTAGCGAGTGTAGACGGGCAGCTATTGTACAGCACTCCACACGAGTAGTACAGCCCGCTGCCGGACTGAGTATCAGCAAGCTCTTCATCCCGACGGAATTTCGATCCTTCGCGCTATTATAATCTGCAACCTTTTACTATAATTCCCGTAAGAATAACAGAATTTGGAACAGTTTTTAATAAAGATAAAGACTGAGTTATTCCCCTAAGGAGTGGGGGAGCCGAGGATAGTAATTGATTTACATAACAATCCTTACAACGGATTATAGATACTGCGACAATTTACTATTTAATTACATTGGAATTTTAGTTACGTACGATATGGCTATGACAAAACAATTGAAATGACATGAATGTTAACCTGAGTCATCCGTTAGATACGGATCAAGTTTAATACGAAATATGGTAATATATTCTCCAAGGTCAGCCTAGGTCAGTGACATGATACAAATCATCTGTCGCAACGACACCTACACAGATCCCAGTGAGTCACTTTCATCTGCAGAGGCGAAGAGAGTACCCGGAAATAACAAGTAATTCTGTTCTTATCATATGATACTCCACATATTATTACACGCGTAGATGAAAGATTTTTTTTACAAGTTGCTTTACTTCGCACCGACACAGATCGGTGTTATGGCGACGAAGGGACAGGAAAGGCTAGGGGTGGGAAGGAAGTGGCCATGACCTTAATTAAGTTACAGCCCCAGCATTTGCCTGGTGTGGAAATGGGAAATCACGGAAAACCATCTTCACGGCTGCCGACAGTGGGGTTCGAACCCACTATCTCCCGAATACTGGCGACTGCAGCTATCGAGCTCGGTATAGATAGATGAAAGAAAGTAAACAAAAAATTCAGTGGCACAACGTACATTGGACAATGAATGGCAAATACTACAGACTGATGTGGGAAATTAGCGACAATCTGTTCTTTAAAATATTTCTCAAAACAATCATTATCCATTTCATAATGAGCCTTATCGGTTTATTTTACACAAAACTACAAGCTTCTCATTCGCCACAAATCGCGTAGTTTAACTGCATGAAAGTTCTGTTACGCACATTATTTCAGGTGAGTATTAATAATAATAATACTAATAATAATAATAATATAATATCATCACGGGTTTTTCAAAAACGTACAGCAGCACTTTTCTCCTGATTCTTGGTTTTTATATAATTGGTAGACGTTACAAACTATCTGTCGTTCTCTGCGCCTTAAAATTTCCCCGGGTTTAAGTTTCTCAAACGGAACATCAGCCATATCTTTAATGCCACTTATACCTAAATCACAATTATTTTTATATTACACAAAACGATCCTTACACTCCAACACTGTTTCAAATATCTTGGAGAGATCTGGACTCGTGCCTTCAGTGAAGAGCTAAGACACGTACTACAGCGTGCGCGCTGTTCCATCCAGCGCGCAGACTCTGCTGTCAGATACATTACAAAATCATGTTGCATATCAAGAATGTAAGAATTACATATCATTAAATGAATGCTGAGGATCATGTACTATCCACCCATGACCATTAACCTATTAAATACCATAGCAAAAATCCAGTTTTAAAGAATTCGAAGTCATCAATTCTGGGGGAGTCCGCTAAATGTAAAAGCCCATAAGAGCCCGTAGTACACTCTTAACTCTGGACGGACAATAGTAGTGAACGCAGCATGAGCACGCTGAAAAGAATTAAAACCTACCTTAGAAATTCTATGAGCAATAGTCGCTTGTCGTGTTTAAATTCATTGGCCATTGAAAAACAGTTATTAGGTGAGCTTTCATCAGAGCCGGCATTTCTTGAACACATCATTGACATTTTCCCAGAAAAGAAGAAAAGACGAATGGAGCTGATGTACAAGACTGTGTGAGGTATGTGAAAGTATCTTTCTTATTAGCTTTTTGATTTGTTCCTTAGTTTGTCGTTATAAACTTTGGCGTCCCCAGCTCAAAAGTTCACGCTACGCCACTGACAATTACCATTGCATTCGCAGAAAATTGGGTTGCCATATCACGAGCACGCGTAATAAGGCCAATCTTCTTTGACAGTTCGGTGAATTCTGATGTCTACGGCTCTGAGATAATGTACAAGTTTCTTGCTCAGTTAAATGAAGACGAAATTGAATGCTCTTTCTTTCAACAGGACAATGCTACAGCACATACGTCCCATGAGTCGCTTCACCTTTTAAATCAATTTTTTGGGGATAGAATGATAACTAATGGCCTCTGGCCACCACGGTCTCCCGATTTAACCCCACCAGATTATTTCCTTTGGGGTGCGGCGAAATCTGAGGTATATAAAATTAATCCAAAAACGATTGAGGAACTTAACAGTGAATATCATTAATTATATGCAGTCCATTCCGCAAGAAACTTTAGTGAAAGTCTTATACAATATGTGTAGACGTGTTGATGTATGTCTTCAAACACAAGGACAACACTTCGACTTCCAGCATCTGTTATGAATGGCTAAGGTGAGTACAAAGTTTACTGTATATTTGTTATGATGCAACGTAACTGCTGTAGCTAGCTCTCGCAGATGCATGCAGGCGCTGAGGAGAACATTCCCGGACTCACTGTATTTCGCTTATTCCAGTAATTGTGTGTTGACCGACTGAAAGTTACAATGTCAATCAGGCAACACTGGAATGTCCAGCCGGCTGCTCAAACGAAGAAGCATAAGCTGTTTTAGCCACAAGAGCTTGCAAACCACGTGTGCACTTATGAATCATACAAACAAGGTTGTTGTTGTTGTTGTTTCCTATGGCTAGCCCGCCTTCCAAAAGAGTTGTGTGAGGTTTTGCCATCAAACAAACAAGACTTTTTATATCCCCCCCCCCAAACAGTAACTGAAATATGTATTTCTCGTGAGAACAAAAATTATTTTAATTATGATTTTCAAATTTTTTTGTTTAATTCTGTAAATGCTATAGTTTAACAGTATTTAACTCATCATAAAGGGGCAATACTTTGCTGTATTCACAAGGCTTCGATACGTTTACTGTAAATGTCACTTTTTGGAAGTAGTACAACCCAATGGAAAACATTCTGTTAGTTCAAACTGTACCAAGATGCTGGCTAGCACATAGTGTGAAGGCCACTGCAAGCCAGTGCCAATGATGAGCTCAATGGTACACTGGGAAACCAGTTTGAACTAGCCGGATTAATTTTTCGAAGCATTATATTATCTTTGAAATCCAATATCCTGCCTTAAGTTCATTCAGAGTACAAAGAACCTGGATCCTTCGACAAATAGTTTCATTTCAAATTGCAATTAAGGAATCATCACAGATAAGAGTCTTACATAGCACCTTACTATTTTGGCTTCATGCACAAAAACTGTCACTCTGAAGCAGGAAGGCCAATAAAGATATGTTGTGCATTAATTAAAGAATATGGTCGTGACTAACTGCTGGAGCAGTTCAGGCTGACTTATTGATGACTGGGACCATCAGCTTCATGGTCCCAGGATATCAGAACCCTGTCAATGAGAAGAGATGCTGTATATTCCATCTTAAGACAAAGACTGTGATGAGACCAGCTGGCATTGTGTTTATATTCTCCTTTTCTTCCCCAATGATGATTCTGTTAAGTATTCACAATTCATACTTCTCCAGCAATAAACCATACTAAAAACAGTAATGTCCGAGGACTTGTAACTTGGAGATCTAGCCCTATGATACAAAGATACACGCACAATTTAGAAGATCCCACACCGATCAATTCAATAATTCGTGCTCACCTGACAGTCTTGTTTTCCTTGTCGTTCACCAGATGTTGGTCGTCGTCGACAGTGCTCGTGTTATTGCTGCCGTTTTCGTTGGCAACCGTACTACTACTCGACACGGCACTCATGGTCACGGTCCCGGTGTTCGTTGCGGGACTGGTCGAGACCGTGGTACACGACGCCACCGTGGGTATAGCCGGAAGAGACGTCGTCGTCGCGACCGTGGCCGTGGCTGTCGTGGTGGTGCTCTCGACGAAGGTGGACGGCACCGGCTGTTCGTTGGATGCGGAAGAGGAGGGAGTCGCGACGGTGGTGGAGGTCATCGAGGTCGGACCACCACTCGGCTGCTCTTGTTTCTGTTGCTGTTCGCGCTGCAGTCGCGTCGTCACACCCGTAGGACCACTAAGAATGTCTTGCAGATTGTTCTGGGTAGCGTTCGACGGCTTCCCATGGGGATTGTTACGGCTCGCACGCGTTCTTTGTCGTGATTTACGAAGCAATTGTTTGTAATTCTCAGTCTTCTTACTCAAATAATAATATTGTACACAATCACACACACTTTTCCGCTCCAAATAAGAACCTATCACACCAAAGTTTTTCGGATGTTGGAGGTACTTCTCTTTGAAGATCTCCTTCTCATTGTCCGTCCACACGTTGAGAAGATGACGTTCTTTGTACTCTGCTGCAAAATCCTCTATGCGGCCGTTATTGTTCATGTACGTCATTCTCCTCTGCTTCGAGTCCAGAAGCATGGGGGGCACCACTGCATACGAACGCATCTTCTTGTCCTCCATCTGCAATATCAAAATCAAACAAACTTTACACTCCAATACCAATTCAAAGAAGCTGACTGTAATAAATAGTAAATGAATAAGTTAAAAAACATTTCTCCCCTGAAAATATGCATAGTGCACACTGAAGTTGCATTCCACATAGGAACCAGCCAGAATAACTCTGCATTGCCTCTCACAAATAATCCAATTTCCAAATGATAGTTCTAACCAAACATAACAATGGTCCTTATTGTCAAGGGAATTAGATTCGGGCAACCAATTACATAATTTGCGTACACCAAAAAAAAAATTGTCACAGACTTTTCTCGATTGATTACATTCATAACCTAGCTTTGAGGCTGATAGACCGACAATAGCATGTCCCGTCATCGACGTTAGAAGGAATGAGTAAACAATAGCACATCATGTCCATGTCCAAACACAAATCGTATACCTTGACCTCCCGAGACTAAGAAGGTGATGATGGTGACATAACTACAGAGAGCAGGTGGTTAGCCATTTCTATCGCCTCTCGAATGAGCCTAGGTGTGAAATGTTTCATGATGGTCACAGGAGACATTCACTGACCCTTATTGCGATGTCTGTAAGCACAGGAACATGGAACCCTATAAATTCCAGCACAATCAACACCAACTGAATCTTGGACGGATCGCAAAGATTAGGCTTGAATACTGCGTATTCTGAGAATGTTGCTAATCCTATCCATGACAAATTGCATGTATGGCCAACAGGCCACTTTTGCAGGAAAAGGGTTCTGCAATAATCCGTGTAGCATGATAGCTGTTCTGGAATGTCTCAGGCAGAAACAGAAGTCCACTGTCTAACTTATCCGAGAGTGTTGAGGACAAGTTTCTGGCAAGGATGGTGGTAAGAGGACCAATGTGGGTTTACGATAAACACTGCTGCTGGACTTCCTGGGAACCAAGACATCCAGGAAAGGCATGCAACCTCCATGTCCCATCTCCATAGAGGCTGTTTGCTCAAATAATCCAGAAACATGCATAACACCCCAGCTAGATGGAATGCTCGCCGTTGTAGCGTGGGCCTCATTGTGATGCACAGGGGAGGGGTCAAGTGAAAAGTGCTGTTATTCCAAGAAAGTGGTAATATTGTTACGGCTGCGAGTTCGTTTCATCGCTCGCCGTATGAGTCACAACTGCCCCAGGGCTGGGCTGCTCTGCCTCAGTGTATCGCGTGCGCCTTATGCAACAGGACTACTAGGACAAAGGGATGGTCCAGAATATTCGTGACTCAGCCAGTGGAGGAAACCTCGAGAATCCGTGAACCCTGGATGGGTCTAGAAGCATTTATTGAGTCACCGGCCTGCTATATAAGAGCGACCTTTCAAGCAGTGTGGGTTGTGTTTTACGAGCTAGTGCGAGCGTTTATCCTGAGCGACAGAAGTGTGGTGACTTGCGAAACCCCTAGTGAAGCTGATTCTCTACACAGCGAGGGAGTGAGAAGCCTACAGGGGACTGCCTGTGTTTTGAGCGAGTGTGATTTCACTGAGCGACAGACGTATTGTGGCGAAGTGCCGTGCGAGTTACGAAATCCAGTGACATTGTTTCCCAGCTTGTGAACAGCAAAGCAGCGTGTATCAGGTTATCGTAAGTAACTGTGGTTTGTGTACATGAGGGAGAGGTGCAGGTAGTTTCTGTCAAGGCCACCGGACTCATTAGCACGGATTAACTTCTGTGGTTTGTTGACAAGTGAAAGGGGGCAAGAGCTCTCCATAAGGGAGAGACTTGAGGAAACTGGAGTAAGGTTCTAATTGTTTGTATTTGCAGATGAGTAGTGTATCTTTCTGGCCACAATAAAGTTAATTATTTATTTAAAGGAACAATCTGTGTTGTGCCACAACCCACCGTAATCCAGTTAACAAAAGTGTCACTAGGGGGGTGGCACGTAACAATATTATGCATAATATGTCTTAAAATAAGAAAGAGTTGGCGTTGATTTCCTCAGTGGATCCGTGATCGCAGAGGCTTTCCTACACCTATCCTGTTGTGATTAAACAACACCTCCAGACACTGCACAACGCATCAATAACATCCGTCAGAGATTTCTCAGGAGATCCACTGTTAGCAATGTTATTGCGAAGCACAAACGCCAAGGAAGAACTGAACCCAACCATTGCTCTGGTCCAAGGACCGCCGAACTCTAAACCTACTGTATATAGCTTGTCTACTATTGCAGGCAGTGATAGAACGATCCATAGGAATCTCATTTTCGTGGTCGTACTGCAGCCCATAAGCCACTGATCACAAGAACGAATATGCAACAATGCCATCATTGGTCTACGGAACAGTGGAAGATAAGTCACAGTGTATGGTATGGCATTCAGATGAGCCACGGTCTGGTGCGTGGACCATTAGTTTTGGTCCATGTTCATGAAAACACAGCAAGCTCCTGTTCATAAAGTAAGAACCTGAACACCACACAACAATTTGGGACGAACTAAATCAACAACTAACATGAATTGTACTGTTGGACGGCTGGGAGATACCCGCTAGTCAAGTTCAGTGACGCATGTGTTCCAGCTTGCGGTATAATTCTTGTATTTTGTACTTGTGAACATCACGTACCTAACAACACACACACACTGCAAGTACCCGATGCTAGACAGGTGCAGCACCGAGTACGCTCTTCACAAAACATGGAATCACCCTACACACAGTCTCTCATTTCTTCTGACAAGCTCATGCCAGGTTAGTAACAGATCAAACGCCAGCGTGTGCGACCGTGTAGCGCACAAATCATGAATATGAATTTTATAAAATAATTTCTGAATTTCATAAAAATGTTGTTTGAGTCTTCAGTCTTTTGACTGGTTTGATGAGGCTCTCCATGCCTCCCTGTCTTGAGCTAATCGTATCATCTCTACATAGCTACCACACCCCACGTCTGAGGCAATCTGTTTAACATATTCTCTAACCTTGGTCTACCCTTACAGTTCTTGACCTCGACCCTTCCTTCCATAACTAAGCTTGCTATTCCTGGGTGTCTTAGTAAGTATCCTATCAACCAATCTCTTCTCTTCATTAGCAGTCACCAGAAACATCTCTCCTCTCCCACTAGGCTTAATACCTCTTCGTTTGTAACCCTATCTACCAATCTGATCTTAATCATTCTCCTGTAATACCACATTTCAAACGCGTCAATTCTCCTCTTTTCTGCTGCACCAATAGTCAAGTTTCACTTCCATAGAGTGCCACGCAACAGACAAAGGCCTTCAAAAATAGCTTCGTAACACCTAAATCTATATTCGATGTCAACAGATTCCTTTTCTGTAGAAATGCTTTCCTTGCCTGAGCTAATCTACTTTCTATATCCTCTTTGCTTCGTCCATCACTGGTTATTTTGCTTCCTAAGTAACAGAAGTCTCCTACTTCCTTTAGTTTTTCACCTGCCAATTTGATGTCCATAGAGGATTCTAATTTATTTCGGCTGCATTCCAATAATTTTGTTTTACATTTATTAATTTTCATCATGAATTCTTTCCTCAAGACGGAGTCCATACCATTCAAAACCTCATTCAAATCCTCAGGTGTGTCGGCCAAGATGACTATGTCATCGGCAAATCTCAGAGTTGAAATTATTTCTCCTTGAATCTTCACTTCCACTTTAAATGTTTCTCCAATTTCCTTCATTGCTTGTTCAATGTAAAGATTGAAAAGTATGGGTGATAATTTGCAGCCTTGCCTTATACCTTCCTGAATACCAGCTTCTCTCTCATGTCCTTCAGCTCGAATGACTGCTGTCAGGTTTCTGTATAGATTGTAGATCACCCTCCTATCCCTGTACTTTATTCGAATAGTTTTCAAAATGTCAAACAATTTAGTCCAATCAACGTTATCAACCAATCAATGTTATCAAAAGCCTTTTCTAAGTCTACAAATGCCATGAACGTTCTCTTATCTTTCGTTATTCTACCTTCCAAAATCAGCCAAATCTTAGTACAGCTTCCCTTGTTCCTAAGTTTCTCCTGAAACCAAACTGGTCTTTACCCATCCTCTTGTAAATTATTATTCTTAACAGGATCTTTGAAGCATGAGTAATCAAGCTGATTGTACTGTAATCTTCACATCTGTCAGCTCCCACTTTCTTCGGTATAGGGATGATAACATTCTTCTTGAAATCAGAGGGTACCTCACCTGTCTCATAAATCCTACACACCAAGTGAAATAACCTGATCAGACCTTCATCTCCTATGCAGCGTAGCAACTCAATCGGTATATCATCTATGCCTGGTGCTTTGTTCCTGCTTAAGTCTTCCAATGCTCTGTCAAATTCTGATCTGAATATTAAATCTCCTTTTGCATCCTCATCAATTTCCTCCTCCCTTCCCATTACATGATTCTCAATCTCCTTTCCCTTATACAAACACTCTATGTAAGCTTTCCATCTCTCAACCTTTTCTTCCTTAACTGTTAGAGGCTTTCCATTTGTGTCCTTAATATTACAGCAATTAGTCTTCTTTTCCACAAAAGTATTCTTAATCCTTCGATATGCTGTGTCTACTTTTCCTAATTTCAGACTATTTTCTATACCTGCACATTTCTCTTTCAACCATTCTTCTTTCGCTTCCTTGCATTTCTTGTTAACCTCATTTCTCAGACGTCTGTATTCTGCTTTCCCCTTTTATCTCTTACATTCTTGTGTTTCCGCCTTTCATCCATTAATTCTGGTATATCCTGAGTGATCCATGGTTTTCTACCTATTCTTTCCTACCAATGTTTTCTTATGCGGATTTTGTTATTTCATTCTTTAAAAGTGCTCATTCGTCTGCAATTGAAAGTTTGTTTAGGGTTTTTCCATTAGTCCTTTTATACTCCTCTTGAATCTTTCGTTTACATCCTTCTCTTTCAGTCTGTCTATTGCTAACCTTTTTGGCTTTGGACTTTTCTTCAGTTTCTTCAACTTAAATCTGCATTTCATAACAACCAGATTGTGGTCAGAGTTTACGTAAGCACCGGGATATGTTTTACAATCCAAAATCTGGTTTTGAAACCTCTTCTTGACCATAATGAAGTCGATTTGGTAACGCCCTGTATCTCCTGGTCTCATCCATGTGTATATTCTTCTATTGTGGTTATTGAATAAGGTGTTGGTTATAACCAACTCATAAAAATAGGACGCGATGAATACTGTAACCCCAATGCCACTAGACTCTACACAAGTTTCTCAATAGTGGATATCGAAATGATATGCTATGAAATAAATCCTATCAAGATGAATATTCAGATGACCGCAACACATGAGATTCTTCTCCCTTCATTAGCGAGAAGGGGTTATTTGAGGTGCAAGTAAAATTTAATGAAAAGGGACGTTCATTTGTAATGATGTGAAAACAACACTGTAACACAACCTATGAATTGTTTGGACAACTTAACAACCCTGTGTTTACATTGTAGACATTGACTTCCCACTTACACGAGACAGATTACAGACGAAGCCCCATTGAAGAATGCCCCTCTTGCTACTAACTATTTTGAGCAATAGAACTGGTTACAGCCCTCGTGATGAGATAAGGAGAACAAAACTATAACACTGAAGAGCGGTGTTATTTCTCTACCTCGCAAATACATACCAAACTACCTATTACAACCTAACTATTTTCACATCCACATCTCTTCTATTCCACACTGCTTTTATCAAGACTTTTTTCATGTTTTTCTTAACACATTTTGTAACAGATCCGGTTTTTTAAATTTAAATTTCTGAGCTTTTGAACAAGAATAGTTTTGGAATCCTCTGTTATGGCAAAATTTATATTACGTTTATGTTCTTGCACATTTACATGTCCTAAATTATGTTGAGGAAGGTCATAATGTGACAAACCGGTACGGTTTTAATGTACAACATATATTATTATTATTTATTTACCATAAATCGTACACGAAGTATGGAAGGCCTAGTGAAAAAGGGCAAGCCCCACATACATATTTCATGACTTGTGATTTATCAACTGACAGTAAGGTATTATTTTGTAATTTGTGTCAATGTTCAGTGGCATCTACTCAAAGGTTCCTGGTGCAACAACACATTTCAACCAGCAAACATCAGACTAACTAACTACGAAATTCCAAGCTGAGACAGTTGTTTCTGACACAACCATCAACTTCGAGTGTAACGTCCGAGTTCAACACCGATCTCTGCCGCGCTCTCATCTCTTCAAACTGAATAATCATTACTACAGGGAATTCCTCGAGAAATATACTAACCGAACTATCCCGGATGAGTCAACGTTCAGAATAACCTATGTTTCAGCCATATACGATGAAACTGTTCAGAAGATAAGACAAGAAATTAAAGACGGTCCGATTTAGGTTTCCATTGACGAGACGACAGACAAAGAAGGTAGTCTAATTGGCAACGTAATCATTGATTTGTGAAGTGAAGATTATTGTAAACGGATTCCTTTACACTGTGATGTTCTAGAAAAGTGCAATAACAAAACTATAGCAAAACTGTTCAATGAAGATATGGGTATCCTCTGGCCACAGGGCGTTCAATATGATAAAGTGTTACTTTTTATTAGTGATGCCGCACCTTATATGATGAAAGCCGGAGAAGCATTGTGTTTTGTATATCTTAAGATGACTCATTTAACTTGTGTAGCACATGCCTTTCATCGTGTGGCAGAAGTGGTAAGAGGCAGTTACCCCAAAGTAGATCTATTGATTTCCTCAGTGAAAAAAGTTTTTCTCAAAGCCCACAAAAGAGTTCATCTTTTGAAAGAAATGCACCCAGAAATTCCATTGCCGCCTAAGCTTCACTTTCCAGCACTTAAAAGTGATCCATTGTTTTGGTAATGGAATTTCTGGGTACATTTCTTTCAAAAGATGAACTCTAGGTGGGGTACGTGGCTGCAAGCGGTTGAAAACTATGCTGAATATATAAGACTCCATTAAGAACGTTCTGCATGCTATGGACTCTGAAGATGCAGCCTCAATTGAAGCTGCGCAAACAGTTGTGTGCGACACAAGTGTGAGGAATGACTTGATTTACATTCAGCATAATTTTTCATGCATCACAAAAACACTCAAAAGTCTCCAAAACTCGCATCTCTCACTTTCTGAAAGTTTCAAAATTGTGAATAGCACTGTGGAACAGCTAAATCATGGTACAGGTAAAGTTGCAGATGAAGCAAAAATGAAGATGGACACTGTACTTTCAAAGAACCCTGGATATGAAAGAATGGGAAAGGTTGCTGCAATTATGTGTGGAGATTTAAGTGTCAAGTTAACGTTGGATTTAACCCCAGCATACGTTGTAAAGTTTAAATATGCCCACATTACCTCTTCTGATGTTGAACGAAGTTTCAGTCAATATAAATCGGTACTTAAGAGACAATAGGAGAAGATTCACTTTCCAGCACTTAAAAGAACATTTTGTGATCCATTGTTTTGGTAACAGATTAAAACATTGCGTGTTCTTCAAAGATCATATTAAAATGAGAAGTACAGCATTATAGTTCATGTAGATCTACTTTCTATAGCTTCTTTGAACTTTGATATCAAATAGAAATGATAGATTTTTGTAATTTTAAGTCCATATATAATTCAATATTTCAATAAAAATAACTAATATGTACATATTTCATGAATTATTAGTACATATAAATCCGTTCCCTGATGATGACTAAACAAGGGTTTCCTAAACACAGTGAAAGAGAGTCGAAGGCACCCTTAGAATTAGTTCATTCTGATGTAATGGGTAAACTTCCTGTGTCCTTGGGTAATGCTAAGTATCTGTTAACCTTTATAGATGATTATTCACGACATTTGACAGTTGTACCACAGGCAAAGAAGAGTGATGTATTTAAGGAGTTTAAGGATTTTAAGGAGAAGGTTGAGAGGCTACATGATTTAAAGATTAAGGCAATACCAACTGATGGTGGGGGAGAGTATTGTAGCACAAATTTTGAGGCATATCTAATTGAATGTAGGATAGCACACAGAATGACTGTAGCCCATTCATCTTCACAGAATGGGATTGTACAATAGCAAATGCTGTCAGATGTATGTTGTCAGAATCAGGGATGCCCAAAACAGTTTTGGCCTGAAGCGGCATCAACTGTGGCAAATATCAGGAACGTCTGTCCATCCCGTTCAATACGTTTCAAGGTAACTTTAGAATTATGGAGAGGGAAGGCATTGTAGGATTCACTCGAGTATTTGGTTGTAGAGCATGGCTATATGTGGGAGGTACGGACAAATTTGATGGGAGAGGTGTAGTATGTGTATTCATAGGGTATGAAGAACATGTACAAGGTTATCGTTTATGGTTAACCGAAGAAAGTAAAAATAGCTCATAATGTTGGATTTCAGGAAGACGTATTCCCAAATAAGATTACGAAGACTGAGGATATTAGCTCTAGGCCTGTCATGTATCTCGAAGATATAGTGCAAAATGTAGAGATAGAAGATAGCGAGAATGTTGAGACATTTGAAGTTGACGAGAATGTAGTAGATGAAAATGTATGTAATCAAGATGTAGTACATGAAGGTGGCGTAGGCATAGAGCAGGAGACTAATAGTGAGAGGGATGATTCACTAAGTAATGAACCCTTCTTAGGATTTGATGTACCCCCAATACCTGACGTTAGAAGATCAACTAGATTAGCTGAGAAAGAAAGAAATAGACTCAGTTGTTATTACGGATGCATTAGTTCATCAGATAGTGGATGTTATGTTACAGAAGTAAGAATACTATGAGATTGTAGATAGACCAAAGGGTAAAAATGTACTGACTTGTGAGTGGGTATTGACTGTAAAGCCTAGTTATGATGGAAGAGCAGCAAGGCATGCTGGTTTAACCAAATTCCTGGAATAGATTTTAATGACACCTACTCACCTGTAGTTAAGAAAAAGACTATTAGATTGTTGTTATCCTTATCAGTGCAAAAGAGATGGGTCAGGGAATATGTTGATGTGATGGCAGCTTATCTCAATGCGAACCTACAGGAGGAAGTATACAGTATTTGGAACAGCCACCTATGTATCAGCAAGGTGGAAGTAATAAAGTATGCAGATTTTTAAAGAGTTTATATGGTCTTAAACCGAGTGGAAAGGAATGGCATAACACATTAGATCAGATATTACACGATTTTGGTTTTACGAGAATAAAGGAAGACCCTTGTATTTGCCTAGATCAGTCTAAAGAACTAGTGGTGTTTGCGTATGTGGATGAAAAAGTTGAGGAAATGAAACAGTTGTTGTCAAATGTTTTGGAGATTAGGGAGATGGGGAGGATGACAAATTTCTTATCAATGAACATTGTGTTGAGTGATAACTCATTGTTGATTGATCAGAGTCATTATATTGAGCGATTGCTTAACGCAGGACTGCCCAAACTACGGCCCGCGAGACTATTTTGTCCGGCCCGACGCTCCGCATCCGCGCCGTGTCGCCAAAACATTGAAACAACTAAATAGATAATAATAATATTATTGGTTTTACATCACGACAGCATTCGAGCCCCATTGCAAGCGCCTTATGATGGTCCTTATCATGTAGGCTACTTAAACGACAAGAAAAAAGTCATGTCCTCAAAGTTAAAGGAAAGCCAACAACAATAAACATTGATCGGCTTAAGCAGGCCTATTTACTAGTTAATGAAAATGGAAACAACTCATCGCAGGCACATTCACAAACAACAAGATCTGGCCAGCGAGTACATTTTCCGAAGAAGTATTTGGAAACGTTACCACTGGAAGGGGAGTACTGTGGCAGCACTTCCAATGAAGAAAGAATACGCACGTCAAAGAACATAGAAGACCAGAGATAGACAGAGTGGAATTGTTTTATTATCTCATTGTATCTGTTTATATGTTTCATTGTTTTCTCTATTATTACAAAATAGTTCATAAACATCTTTACTGACAATCAAAACTAAACAGTTTTTAAATCTATTCTTTGTTTTTAAAACACAATGCCTTGCTCCAAAAAGGGGAAGATTGACAGCGAGTGTAGAGATTTTCAAGAAAAGTGGGGTGAAAAGTACTTTGTGGTAGAAAACAGCAACAAAACATTGTGTCTCATTTGTAATGAAACCATAGCGGTCCTAAAAGAGTATAATGTCCGAAGACACTTTGAAACCAAACATGGTCAAAGCAAATATGTTCAGCTCTCAGGTAAACTTAGAATAGGAACATTAGCCGCTATGAAGGCATCCTTGACCTTACAATGAAAGATATTTACTAAACATACTGATGAAAATGAGTCTGTAGTACGCGCAAGCTACAAAATTGCTCATATTTTAGCTAAGGCAGGCAAACCTTTCACTGATGGGGAAATAGTAAATAATTGCATTTCAAAAGCTGTTCAGGAGCTTTGCCCTGACAAACTTCCGTTGGTAAATTCTATTAGTCTGTCTCGTAACACTATGACTCGTCGAACCGAAGATCTTGGCAAAGACGTCAATCGTCAATTATTGTTAGCTTGTGAAAAAGTTGAGTGTTTTTCTATTGCTTTGGATGAGTCCACTGATACCTCTGATTCAGCTGTGAGCTGTACCTGTGAGCAGGATGTGGATAAGAGAATTGGCGCAGCCCATGCAGCATATGGACGATTAGCGCACCGGGTCTTCATGAATAAAGATCTGTCCATGAGTACAAAGCTTATGGTGTACAAAGCAGTAGTCATTTCTACATTGTTGTATGGCTGTGAAACGTGGACCCTTTACCGACGTGATCTTAGGAAGCTTGAGCGTTTCCACCTACAAAAACTTCGATTAATCCTGAAGATTAAATGGGAAGACCGCATTACCAATATTGCTGATCTGGAAAAGGCTCAAATCAACAGCATAGAATCATCCATAATAGGTCACCAATTTAGATGGATTGGTCATGTCCATCGGATGGATGATGTGAGATTACCTCGTCAAATGCTATATGGTGAGTTATGCTATGGCACCAGACCTCATGGTGGTCCTAAGAGGCGCTGAAGACCGCTCAACTTGGCGCCGTACCATCTCGGATACTGTAAAGACGTTTGAAAGGGATCGACGCGCACATGAAGAGGCCAAGCGTTAAGCTAGGTAATTTCGAGCAGCCCAACCACGTCCTCCTCCAGCAATACTATGTGACTTGTGTGGACGCTTGTTCCATGCTAGGATTGGACTCTTTAGTCACCGTAAACACATCCACAAACTGGACTGAAGGAAGACGATTTATACTCGGATTCAAGTTAAAGCCGATGATGATGAGAGGAGTGAAGAGTGAATTTCAAATTACCGAAGAACTGGCTGAAGTTCACTCAATGGAAACTAAAACAGGGTGTCTACTGTAAGGATGAAGTAAAAATTAGTTACTTTTTAGGTACCTTTTAGTTACCCTTTAGTTAATTTTAGTTACCTTTGAATTCAAGATACTTCTGCGGTCTGCAAGCATAGGCGCTCATCACGCGGTGAAGAAAAACAACAATGAACTGTTTTTAATGAGGTTTTTTATTTATCGTATGGCGTTTAGTGCCGGGAGTGCCCGAGGACATGTTCAGCTCGCCTGAGTCTGTAGCTGCTTCCAGCGAACACCCTTAGGGTGAGCTACAAGTTCCGTTCAATTTTAAATTGCTACCAGATATCAATGATACCTAGTCGTGAACATTGGAACTTTGATAGAGCGTTCCGACGAAATCTAACCTAACAATTTAGCTTCACACAAGTTTAGTCTGTGGAAGAATCTTTTACATGCCATAAATCTATGACATGGGACCGCCGGCTTTACTTCCCCTCCGAAGGAAGGCATACTGAAGGATTTTTAACGCTTTTAAAAAATCCGAAGACTTTGGCCGGGTTTGAACCCGCTATCTTGGACACAGCAGTTCAGCATGCTACCAACTACGCCACCGAAGTCGCTTTAAATGAAATTCACATAATGTTATAAAATTTTTTAAAATAATAAATATATATACTAGATATTTAATATTCAATGAGTTGTTTCAGCTAATATGTCGTCTTGTGCAAATATGTTGTTATAATTACGGTACCAAGAGTTTGCTCTGCTCTTGACCATTTGGCGAGATTTCCTTCGTCCCCGCGGTAGGTCGCGAAGAAATGTATGCGATGTTATGCGATCGTCACCGAATTCTGTCATCGCAGTCAAATACGGAGAAATATCAAGATGTTACACGATCGGCGCTGGTCTCAGTTGTTTGATGAGCTTCCCGTAGTTTTCACGATAGAACACTGAGAAAAATCGCGATTTAGATAATCAGTGTCACTTTTTGTCATTCGACGAGATTTCCATTGTCCTTGAGGTTGGGCACAAGGAAATATAGCGTTATTATGCAATCGGCGCCACTTGCTGTCCGTTTGACAAGAATACAGTTGTCCTCGTCATTGAATGCGGAGAAATATCGTGATGTATCGCAATCGCTGCCGCTCTCGGCCGTTTTACGTTGTCCTCGAGATATTATGCAATCGTTGCCACACCCGGCTGTTCAACGATTGTCTGCCTATCTATCTGTCCTGACAGAATGGCGGAGGCAAGCCCAAGGTTGGGCATGGTTAACATTCACGAGTAGTTATGAACATGTTGTTCAGTCGGCGCCGTGATTTCCTTTGTCCCTATGCTGTGGTTGGGAGTTCATCAGTTCAGGGTGGATCACAAGGACGAATTAGTATTTCGATGCTATATAGGATGTCATTTTTAAGTGGGTTGATGCACTTCTCGCTCCCCACATGCTTTTAAGTATACGGTCATGCGGAAAGTGGCAAGTAGGTTTCGTGATGGGTGCCCATCACCTTTGACAGGAATCCCGCAGTCCTCGTGGTCACAAGTTCACGATAGGGGACGTCGATCTCGGTCCATTTGACGAGATTCCCGCAGGCAAGTCGTGCGGTCAGCCAGCCGTCTTGAGGATGCGATTTTGGAGGATGAACATTCGAAGTAGGTACGGTATCGAATATTACGAATTATTCTGAGAGGATTGCACGAATAATACGACAAGAGGGCAAGTTTTATTTCGACTGAGAACCACGAATTATCTACAAGTTATCGAAATAATCGGTTAGATTATATATCCGATGGAATGAAAGTTCGAAGGAAAAATCGACTTATAACGGAATTTCGAATTAACCATACTGGATGTCGCAAATTTACTAGACATATTTTTTAAATAAGTTATATGTATTTCGAAGATTATTCGCTTTCCCCCCCCCGAAACGGTAACATTTAGCAAGGTTGCGACATTAAATTGTTTCGCGTTCTGGACCTCAATTTGACATAGTTTCCAAATAACAGAAATAAGAGATTTCTTTTTAGTTTCGGAAGTATTCGCGAATAAACATCTCACGAAAAGTCAGGTTTCCTAATACAGTAACACAGAAAAATATTTCACACGAAACTTAAGTCTTCTTGATGCCGAAAATATACGTTGAACCGATGTATACCACTCAAGGTATCCTCAGTATGTATTTCCTTGAGGTCGGGCACGGGGAAATATAGCTTAGTACTATGCAACAGACACGGCGCCGCTTGCGTGAAACTCGCTCCTTCGCAATCTCTGAGCCTAGCGGCGCGAGTTTAAATGATTCAAACCGCCTTCAGAAAATTTTCGTTACCCGTTTGTAAAATTCGTTACTTTTTCGTTACTTTCGTTACCAATTTGTAAAATTCGTTACTTTTTCGTTACTTTCGTTACCGGTAGACACCCTGCTACAGTAACTGGTGAAGAAATATTGTTTTAGGTTAAGGAAACTATTTTTGCACTTGGACTTGACTTAAAGAACTTAGTTGGAGTGACTAAAGACGGAGGTCGAAACATGTGTGATGAAAAAACTGGTTTTGTTGGAAATGTATGCAAACCAGTGAAAGACACCGCTGGAGAAAAACCAATCATACTGCATTGTATCATACATCAGCAGGCTTTGTGCGGCAACAGTTTGAAAATATCTGAAGTTGTGACTGTTGTTGTTAAAACAGTAAATTACATACGCTCACACTCCCTAAAACATCGCCAGTTTAAGTTATTTTTGGCCGAAATGGGCAGTGTTTATCCGGACCTTCCCTATCATTGTGAGGTCCGATGGCTCAGTAGAGGTAAATTGTTACAAAGTCTTTTTGAACTTCGTGCAGCAGTAGATATGTTCATGTTTGAACAACGCCGTCAAGTGCCTGAGCTTTCTGATCCGTTGTGGCTGTGGAAGTTAGCATTTTTAGTTGGCATTACAATGCACATAAACTTTTTAAACTTGAAACTACAGGGAGTTAATACACTTATTTTTGATGCCTACCATCATGTTAAGGCTTTTAGGAAAAAACTTGCTCTGTTTGAGAAGCAGCTTACCAAGAACGATTTGGGTCACTTTGAGACATGTAAAGATCTCTTATCTGAAGCTGGTGCGCCCTTCCCTTCTGACTTTGCTGCTGATGACGTCAAGCAATAGAGCCAGAAGTTTGATGACAGATTTGAAGATTTTGACCAAGAATGTGATAAAATCCACCCATTTCACAAACCTTTCAAATGTGAAATTGATTCTGTGCCAACAAGCCTTCAACTTGATATCATTGACTTAACAACAAATGAAATACACAAGGAACATTTTCAGGAGTGCTACAAAAATGGTGACCTGTTGCCGTTCTACAGCTCCTTGAACAATAAAGATTTCCAAAACTTGAAAACGTTTGCTCGTACTATGTTTTCGGTGTTTGGCTCAACTTTCGTTTGTGAACAAGCATTTTCCAAAATGAAGTACATAAAATCAAAATTTCGAGCTTCTCTCACTGATGAACACTTAACATCCTTATTAATGATTGGTACAACTAAGTTCGAGCCAAAATGGGGAGAAATTTTAAGTACCGGTACAAAGCAGTTCCATTCATCGCACTAAACTAAATTTTTATGAACTTTATTTCATGATTTTATTAATAATTGTGTCAAATGAAGATAAATATTCACTTTTTGTCATTCATGCTGTAAGAGTGTATTAAAAATCATCGTACATCTATTTTGAAGGGATTTATAAAAATATTTAAATTTATTTTTAGTGTTTTATTTTTATATCCACAATAAATATATAAAACGGCAACAATACTAAGAAAACTAAGCTCAGACTGCTACAAAACTCACCATATTGCACTTATATTTTTTTTATTTCATACCCTCCAAATCTCCCGGAGTGTTATTGGCCCGCAAAGCCCCCCCAACTATTTACAATGTGGCCCTTGGTTAAAAAGGTTTGGGCACCCCTGGCTTAACGAGTTCAAGTTCACTGACATGAAGGGCAAGTCATTCCCAATAGAAGCTAAAAAACATTGTAATACAGATGCTGAAAGTTTTGACAGTCATGTTGGGAGTTTACTGCATTTATCCCAATCCACTAGGCCAGATATTAGTCTCGCCGTTTGCAACGTAAGTCAAAAATGTGAAAACCCCACTGTTAATGATTGGAAAGATATAGAGCATATTTTCCGATATTTAAAACATACTAAGGATTTTAAACTTGAATATGTTAAACAGGCCCATTGTATTATTCTGTGATTCAGACTTGAGTAAAGATAAGAATGACAAAGTCAATAACTGGATTTGTAGCTACTATGGGAGGTGGGCCAATGCATAGTTCATCTAAGAAACAAAATTGTGTGGCAGATTGACCAGCTCTTGCAGAATATTATGCTATCATTGTACAATGTACATTATATGATTGAATGGATGAATAAAAAATACAAATACAAATACAATATATTCATGAGACTGGCAAAGAATTCAGATGGTTAACTACTATTCTCAATGAGTTAGGATGTGATGAGTTTATTACTTCTTCATGTCTGATTTATTCTGATAGTCAAACAGCAGTTGCCATGTGCAAAACATGGGAAGAATCCGAAAGGATTAAATCTTTAGATTTAAAGTATCGGCACTATCTTGTTAAGAGCATGGTTTAAAAAATTGACAGTCAAATTACAGCATATACCAGATAAAGGAAACCCTGCTGACTTGTTCACGAAACCCTTAAATGGTTCTCATACCAACTACCTTTGCAGTAAGCTAGGTATAGCCAAACATTATTAAGAGGTTCATTTTTTAAATTTATATTATTTTGATTGATTTATGTTTACGTTATGTTTTTTTGTCTAAGGGAAGTGTTAGTTATTTTGCTTTTAATTAAGTAAGACATAAAAAATTATTAAGTATACCTTCCTTTGACTATGGTGGTGCGACGGTGGCGCACTATCTGCGGCCTTGTTGGTAGGTTTGGTTTGTTTCGTCTTACGAATCAGTGTGTTTGCATGTATTGGTTCGATAACACTACGGAACAAGAAATTGTTTGCTAATTTCTTGGTGTTTATCGTATAAACGGAACGTGCTGATACTTTTTTTGATATTTTACCGATTAAAGAAAAAATCAAATTTACCGCCTTTTCTTGTAATCGTACTAGTTCGAAGTGGTTACCGGTAGATGGCTGTAAGGTGAAGTTCCACCTTTATTAGTATAAAGCTGGAAGGCTTCAATATACAGTATAGACTTCTTTAACAAACCAACTATAACTGTGTACAGAGTCTGCCAGAAAAATGTATACACTCTTTGTCAGACGATATCGGAATATGGACATTGTCAACTGTTATCATTGTTTTAAAATGTTGTAGTATGGTCTTTCGCTCAACAGATGTCGGTACTTACATCACAATAGTAGGCACGATAGTAGGAAAACGAAATGGCTGGAGCACGCTTGACGTTCGAGCAGCGAAAGTATATTCTGAAGTGGTTTATCAGGTTTGGTAATGCCGTTTTTGAAGTGCAACGTCAGTGGAGGAGGGAGTTTGAAACAGAACCCCAAACACGCCTAACAATTAAATGCATCACTGGGAAGTTTGAGACGCATGGAACGATTTGTGATAATCACAAAGGAAGATCGGGAAGAACGCGTACAGCTACTAGTCCTGCTTTGTCGGCTCAAGTGTTGGAAATGTTTGCTAATTCTCCACCGAAGTCTGCTACGTAATGTGCGCGGGAAGTGGCAATTAGCAGTACAAGTGTACGACGGATTTTGAAAACAGCTAAGTGGAAAGTTTACATCCACGATTACTGCACGCGCTTAATGAGGATGTCCCGATCGACGAATGCAATTTTGCGAATGGTATCAGCAAATGGTCACCCAAGATGAACAATTTCTGATGAAGTTAGTGTGGTCTGATGAAGCCCAGTTTAAACTTAATGGAACAGTGAATCGGCATAACTGTGTCTACTGGACTCCGGAAAATCCACATGTTCATGTGGACAAGGCGGTCAATCTACCAGGGGTTAATGAGTGGTGTGGACTGTCGTCGAGGGGCTTACTAGGAACCTTTTTCTTTGATGGTACCGTCACTGGAGCAGTGTACTTGGGAATGTTACGCACATTAATTTTACCAGCTGTACGTGCGCTTTTTGGAACCGATGATGAAATCTTCTACCAACAGGATGGGGTGCCACCACACTACCATGTAGCAGTAAGAGCTTTCATGGATGACAATCTGACGGGACATTGGATTGGACGAAGAGGGCCCATTGAGTTCCCCCCACGATTGCCATATCTTACCTCTATGGACTTTTACTTGTGGGGAACTGTGAAAAATAATGTCTATCGACGTAAGCCGCGCACGCTGGAGGCCCTTCGCCAGGAGATTACAGGGGCATGTGCAGCGGTCCCCATTCAAACATTGACGGACATTGTTGCAGCGACCGCTCGTCGTTCTGCTATGTGTCTGGCAGCCAACGGTGAACATTTTGAACATCTCATGTAACCATATGTGTAACTGAAGACAGTACTACATGTGTAATCAAAATTTAAATGTAAAAGAAACACAAAATAAATAGTTTTTGTTCCGTAAAGAGTGTATACATTTTTCTGGCGGACTCTGTATATTGATATATTTCACAAAATGGCATCCTGTCGTTCGTGAATTTGGTTGGTTTGTTCCTCAGTTTAGGGGCTGCGACAACGCGGTCATGTAGCCCCGTGTACTTTGGGTGTGTGTAGAATCTGTCTGATAACCGGTGTTAATTGTGATGACTGTATTAGTGTGTGTTATATGTTTGTGAATTTAGTTTAAAGTTCTGTGGCTGAAAGTTAAGGATTGTTGTCTGTATCCAGACGTTGTAAATTGCCTGCACAAACATTTTGTTATGTTTGTGGACATTATATCGGATCTCAGCAAGTGAAACATAAAATTGTGCTTGGGACAACGTTCTGTGATGCTTACCAAGCGTATTTCGGTGCACCAATTGGTGATCAAAATGTTATATGGGCTCCTCGTGCATCTTGCGGTAGCTGTAGGTCCATCTTAGAGGCTTGGCTACGTGGAACAAGGAAATTATGCCGTTTGCAGTTCCTCGAATATGGAGAGAGCCAACCAACCATCTCGACAACTGTTACTTTTGTTACACATTACAAAAGTACCAAGAATAGAAAACATATCATACCATCATCTCTGGCTCCGTGGATAAATGGTTAGTGCGCTAGGCTTTGGCCCAAAGTGCTCCGGGTTCGATTCCCGGCCGAGCCATCAGGGATTTTAATCCCCTGGGGTTAATTCTCGTGGCTCGGGGACTGGGTGTATGTGTCGTCTTCATCATCACTTCATCATCATTACGACGCGCAGGTCGCCCACGGGCGTCATCTAGAAAGACTCGGCCTCACCGGAGGCCACACAATCATTCATTAATTCATTCATCTATTGCTCCAGTACCGCAATTCCATTGCCACCAGAACATTCTAGTGAATGAAGATAAAGTAAAACATTCTACTGATGACTGATTTCTCGAATAGTGATGAGAGCATTTCAAAGGAACCACACCTCTTGATTCAAGAAAAGTTGGATAACCGTATAAAGAAGTTGGAACTAACGAAATCCAAGTCCGAACTTCTTGCTTCCCGTCTTAAGGAAAATAACTTGCTTGCTGAAGGATGCCAAATAGCAAAATACAGATTACGCCATAAGGAATTTGCTTCCATCAAATGTCAGAAAATCTATGTTTTTGCAGCGATGTTAACACATACAGATTCTTCATGAACCTGACCAGTGGCATATTTTTTATAGATAGTTCAAGTACAAGTCTCAAAGCAGTCTTACAACAAGTTACCTTCCATCCCAGTTGCTCATTCTGCTCACCTGAAAGAAACATACGAAAACGTCAAGCTGCTCTTGGAAAAATTAACTATGGATGCCATAAGTGGGAGATTTGTGGTGATTTCAAGATGTTGGGGTTTCTTATGGGTCTTCAAGGTGGCTACACTTTAGTATTCTTGCTTCCTATGCTTGTGGGATAGCAGGGCAGACGATGAGCATTACACCAGGAGAATTATTATTTATTTATCGTATGGCTCTTAGTGCCGGGAGTGTCCGAGGACATGTTCGGCTCGCCAGTATCTGAAGCTGCTTCCAGCGGACACCCGGAGGGTAAGCTACAAGTTCCGTTCAATTTCAAGTAGTTCCAACTTTCGCTACCAGACGTCAATGATATCTAGTGGTGAACGTTAGAACTTTGATAGTGTGTTCCAACGAAATCTAACCTAGAAATTTAGCTCCAAACAAGTTTAGTCTGTGGAAGGATCTTTTACATGCCATAAATCCATGACATGGGACCGCCGGCTTTAGTTCTCCTCCAAAGGAAGGCATGCTGAAGGATTTTTAACGCTCTTAAAAAATTCGACTACTTAGGCCGGGTTTGAACCCGCTATCTTGGGCACAGCTGTTTAGCATGCTTCCAACTACGCCACCGAAGACTGGCCAACAAGAAAAGATGTGCTTCCAGGCACACACTGTAACCTTCCAAGTTACAAAAGAACTGAACCCGGGTTCCGGGGAGTTACGGATTTTATTAATCGTGTGTATATTTTTATTTTAGGTCTTTTTATGTTTTATAATTATTTATAAGAGTGTATATTATGACGTGCTTAATTTATAAGTAATTTGCTTAGCGTATAAGTATTATAATTTGAGCAGGATCCAAATCAAGGGAAGTTGAAATATTTAACATTAGAGTAATCTGAAAGTTTAGTAACAGAAAAGTGCACACAGGCGATGAAATACGAGTTGGTGTTCAGACACGGGGTAAAACCCGAGCGTCAGTAAGCGTGAGTCAGAGGCGAGACTTGGCATCCATGTACGAGCGGTGACGATGGGCTGTGTTCCATATATGGTGATGTTGAGAATCCGGCGTTGGGATTGGGTGGATCCGTGGATCAACCCAGGTAACCTGTGATTGTAGAAGGGGGGTGATGACGGTACTTGGGATTTTGTGGAAGGCATTGGGAGACACTCTTATTCAGAACGCGGGGCGATGGACACTCTTATTCATACCGCGGGGCGGTGTAGACTCTTATTTTGGACCGCGTGTGGAGCGGGTCTCTATTTAGAACTCCGGGCGGGAGTGGACTTGTCTTTTTGGTCTTGTGTGTGGAGGATAAGACATTACAGTTTTACACTAATTGTGGTTTTGGATACAATAACAGAGTTGCTGGCTATAAGTTCTTAATTGAATGATGAGCCTAGTCTTAAGTATATCGCCAAGGTTACTTATTTCGAACAGCATGAAGTATTGTAGTCTAATATCTGTACATCTATATTGCAATTAGAGCGGCAATTTATTCGTCCAAGGATGCGAGTCAAATATGCTCCACATTAGTAAATTCACGAAAGGATTCCAAATATTGGTCTGATACTAGATCCACGACGCAAAGTAAATCGTTGGATGCTGGTTACAAAAGTAACAAGTAATCATAAAAGTAGGAATGGCGTGTGAATCAAATCAATTGTGCTGCGAGTATAGGCCTAATTCTTTTGGGAGCAAATAACAACCCCAGAATTAGTAGAGCTAGGTCACCACTGCTGGAGCCAACATCTGTAAGTACCAATCAACTTTATTCCTGAGGGTCATCTATATCATGTCATATGTCTGTTGTCTGTTAGGTAGTCAGCCCGAAGGCTGGTTGGATCCTCAAAAAGCACCGCCGTTACGTTATGCGAGTAGATACTCACAAAAACCCAAGGCAGTGCTATATTGAGGCGTTCTAGGCAAGAAGAGGAGTGAGGTAGTTTGCCGTATCTGTGGAAATACGATAGGGAGTGTTATTATTCTGTACGAGGAGGATTCTGCGAAATTTGTGTCTTATGTCTGGTATGACAATATATTATCAATTTTACCAGAAGCTGAAGGGTTTTATTTATTAGGTCACTTAGGTATAGTTAGGTGTGAATGTCTATTGCTGTTGTTATAATCGTACAGGTGTTTAACCCCCACGCACCCCTGTGTAGTAGCCGGGGTCATTACAATTGGTCGCCCAAGTGGGGCTGGCACGTTACAACACAACGTAAAATTTGAACCTCTTGTGTCTACTGAGAAGATTCTGTTAACCCCACTCCATATCAAACAATTTATCAAAGGTTTGAATAGTAACAAAGTCTTCTAAAAACAAATAAATTCAACTTTTAACACTTTTTGACGACTTATTTCTTTCCCAAAACTTCTTCCCGTTCTTCTGGAGATAGGCAATAACATATTGGTTACGCTGTGAAATTTTGAGTTCTAGTCTTGTGTATTTGTTATTCACATTTAGTTTCTCTTCTTTATGTTCAATTTGATGCTTAGTAATTTTCGATTCATCTAAATCTATTTGTATTTCTTTAAACCATGTGTTTTTTGTTTTACTGTTCCACAAGAAATCAATAAGTTGTTTTAGGAGTCTAATATGCGGTAAACGGGAAATGTGTCAATCACATCGTATCGTTAAAGATACGAGAAAATAGCATTTTGAAATTGATTTTGTAGCACTTTCATTTTGAAAAATAGCATTTTGGAGCATTTTGTAGCATTTAAAAGTTCATCACCAGGTACAATAAACAGGATCAAAATAATATGCACGGAAACTAATTCAAACATGTGCAGGATTGGAAATATGGGCGTTTCTGATAAACGGCATAAGCATTTAATATAAGTCTCCTGTTGTGTGTGTGGTTTTTATTTTTTCTAAGGGAGTGTTAGAAGTATTAGAATCCTAATATCAGTATTACAGAAATGTAGAAACTTGACATCATACATTTTTCAGAAATGTGAGATCTCTGAAAATAAAGGCATCAGCCTGGCTAATTGGCAAGATTGAGTTCAAGTGCTGTCGGTTGGTTGTATAACGTGAGACGAGGGTCCCTAAGCTATGCTCAAAAGATCCAAAGGTCATGTTCTCATTATGCAATCAACAATATCAGGTGTTGTGCAGCAACTCAAATATTGAGGGCCGGCGGAGAGTTGTATTAGTTCACTGGTACCAAGGTGCCGATTGTTAGAATAAAGCGAGCTGTGTTCAGGCGACAATGCTTGTCTTATGAAGTTTACTGTGTGGCAGGTGGAATGACGACAATACCAGGCTGTCCTGGACTCGATGGACGAATTGGTTCAAATTCTAAGGATGTCTATGAAATCCTTTTGTGTGGTTTTCCTACTAACTCCTTGCCAAGTTCCTTTCATATCTTTTAATAACTTATCTTGTGAGGTAGGATTCAAGAAGTGCCATTTAACCATTAAACCACCGGCAAATAGAAATGCAATGCCCCTCATCCATGGCCCTCATTGAAAAGTAATAATGTGAATCATACATTTACTTAACTTTGTGTAAATATCACACAATGGATAATTAACTAAATAATAAAATGTATGTTTACTCCCTCATTATTTCCTGACCACACTTCGACTCTTGACTGACAATCTGTAAAACAGTATCCGAATTCACGGAGAAATCGCCGGACGACATGTAACATAACCTATAACTCACACATGGTAGAGATTACTTTCATCATATTATACAACATTTCCCAAAGCAAAGAGAACGCCTAACAAAAATTGTCTATTCATATCACGATACGTACTTGAGAGTTTTCATTTTCATTACAAATACAAGAAATGAGGGTCGGCGCGATATAAACCTATATAAGCATAACCTTATTGCTCTAATTTTTAAAAAGAATCGGCACAAACGATTGGAATATTCCTTTTATTAGCACAACCAACTGAAACTACGAAATTATTTCTCCAAAATCATCGTTTTACTGGCGATAAACAGTGGATATTATGCGGCAATAATAATAGCACCATTTTCAAATTAATTTTTACCGTAATCGATTGTTTTCAGTTTTCACGACAATAATCGATGTTCGTACATATCGATTATTACTCGTAAATATCGATTGTATAGCAGATATTTTCATTGCTGGGAACTCACAAATTTCAAAGTTGCGGCGCGAAAATGTAATAAAACATAATATTCAACATTAATCGGTCAATTCGGCACTTTTCGCATTTATCGCATTTATGGGAATAATTCGCAAGAACCCTTAGTTATCGCACTTTGTCGCACATTCAGTTTCGCAAATTTTGGGTATACATAGTCATATTAGTTACCAGGTAGTTGAAAAAAGGAGAAAAAGTAAAATTCGCATTTGTCGCAATTGCGATTTTCCCGTATCTCTACGTATCGTACTTTCCTTGTAAAGTACTGAATTAGGCAAAAGCCTCCACTGGCCATCAATTTGGTGTTTTTATTAATAAGTGTCCGAATGATTCTTCTATCAACCTTGTGTAATTTATCAGTTGTTGATTGGGTGTTAAGTTTAAATAATGTTTCACTTGCTCAAGTTGCTTCTGGCTTAATGATGGAGTAATAATGTAAAAATTTAGCATTAATCGAGAGACTTTTCTTTTTTTTGGTAAGTAGACCAAGTAATCTGTTGTGCTCGCTGCAATTTTAATGTTTTACTGTCTATTGAAGCTCTTTCATTGGCTTATAATCTCACCAAGATATTTGAGTTTCTCTACAACCTTTATTTTTGGTAATTATTTAGAGTGATATGTGACGTTTAACTCGAAAAGATGCCATCATTTCTGTTTTCTCAAAAGAAATTTTCAACCCAACCTTTGCTGCTAATCGTCCCAATTCCTCTACCTGGAATTTAGCTTATTCGATACTATTTGCAAATAATGCTAAATCATCTGCAAATGCAAGACAATTTATGCGAATATTTTCTTCCAATCTTAATAGTCGGTGGACATGCATTATTCCATTCACACATAATTTTCTCCAGCACACAATTAAATAACAATAGAGATAACCTATTTCCTTGCCGAAGACCAGTATGAATTTCAAATGCCTCAGAGATTTCACTTCTGAGCCTTACTTTATTAATAACTAGCAATCGACCCCGGCTTGGCCCGGGAGCATTTATGAATGCTAGTTCGTGAACTGTCGCTTCTGTAATTGAATGGAGATTGTTGGAAGAAATGAGAACGTAAAAACACTTATAGTGGACGATGTACTGAAGATAGAGATATGTGCTCTCTTGGACTTTTTTGTAGAACTTTTCATGCTGAACAATTCTTACACTCATATTATATTGATATTTTAAACGGTTTGCCCAGCGTAAGCTTAAAAAGCGCACGGACGCAGAGTTTTTTCGACTTTTTCACTGAAATCATTATGCTTGGCTTCCTTTGAACTTAAATTATTTTCTATAGAAACCTTCCTCGAGAAATCCTTTACAGAATGGCGAATACCGCATCAAAATCCATCCAGTGGTTCTCGAGATTACCTGTGACATCCAAGAATCAAGGACTTTGTTTTATACTAAGTAGAGATGTAATTATCAAATAAGAACCTTTTAGGCCTAAAACACGAGATGAAGGTTTGTCTGGCCAGCAATGTACAATGCCTGAACCTCAGCGGGTATATGATTTAATCACCATCATCATCTGGCAACATCATGTCTCATCATTGGTTCAGGACTTGGAAGCAAAAGGGGTCTATTACTGTAAATCCCCCAATTCCTGTTTAGTGATTGCCGAAAATCTGCCTCTCATAACACAATCGTTTCACAAATTCTGAAATGTTAAATGCCAAAATAAAATCATAATAATGACTGTTTGCCATTAAATTTTAAAAAAATACCATTAAATTAAAAAAAAAAAAAACAATAACACTTTTCCTTGACAGAGAGTGCACTCACCTCCTGCTCCTGCAAGCTGTCCATGATCTCCTCGAGGTCTGCCTCGCTCTTAATGCGTGCCCCCACTCGATTGAAACGCTCTCGGTCTTCCCGCTGCTTGCGGAGCTCGGGAAACACCTTCTCGAAGAACTCACGGTTGCGAGCCTCTCGGAACTTGCGGCGGTTCAGAGCCTCGGTCTTCTCCACCTTCCGGAGCCACTCCTGCATGAGTCGGGCGTAGGTGGAGGTCATGTACTTCTCCCGGCTCTCACGCTCCACGTGGCGCCGCTTGAAGTACTCCGTCATCCGGCTCTTGAAGGTCAGGTACCTGCAGGAAACAATTCTCCACTTTAGTCAACCATCTTGCTAAAAAAAAAAGTCAACCACCTTGCAAAAAAAAACAAAAAAAAACTGGCCAGCAATGTACAATGCCTGAACCTCAGCGGGTATATGATATAATCACCAACATCATCTGGCAACATCATGTCTCATCATTGGTTCAGGACTTGGAAGCAAAAGGGGTCTATTACTGTAAATCCCCCAATTCCTGTTTAGTGATTGTTTCACAGTGTGTATGCCTGTGTGTACTGTCTTGCTCGTCAAATTGACCTCCTGGGTCTCCATTGGAAGGACGTTCAACAGTTTCTGAGGAAACTGTGCTTGGTGTTGTGACCTGACACCAAAAGTAAATTGCTAGTTTCCCAAAGGAGTTTGAACCATTTCTTGATTGATAGGTCACAGTTGATACACCAGCCAAAAACAGACTTCAGTTTCGTGAAAAGAAAGCACACTGAACACTTTCTGTTATGGAGTCCACATGCTATGAAGCTAGTGGTACGTTGTGCTGTCTGACCTACCTGAACTTCAAGACAGATACAGATGAGTTGCCTACCTTACCTCACAGGCCAGCCTAAGCATTATAGGTGGAGGAAAAAAAAAAGTGTTTCTCTACTTGTAGAAAGTTACTTATTGAGGTTTTAAGGGGCGGAACTACGAGGTCATCTGCCCCTACTTGTAGAAACAAACCACCAATATATTATACACCCAAGCTGTTTAGCAAGGACTGGGTGGAAAATAAGCTTCCCGTCGGAACTTCGTATATGATCTTGTTTGTCATTTCATCGATTGGCGTTCAGAACCACTGGAACGAACAGCGTGATTATTTCTACACAAGTAGAAGGAACCCCCAAAATAAAACTAGGCTGCAAATAGTTACGTAATTTAAAGGGGGTGAGGGGTTAAAAGGAATCCTCTATTGACACTGTTTCTGCTGTTGTGAGGATATCACAGCATGCATCTCGATCAAGCCCTTCACATTTATTGCAGTTTAACTTCACTGAGGATGTGCTTGTTGTAGATTCCATTGTCCTTCATGAGACTTGTCTGTCCCCTATTTCTCTGTCATAGGATTTTTCTTAGCTGACGGGGATATGACCTGCTTTCCTTCAGTCTATGAACGGTAATCAAAAACTAGCAGAAAATGAGTCACCATTGTCTTGTTCATCAAAACCTTTATTTCCAATACAAACTGGAGAATTGTTCTAACTCAGCACATGCTCAATATGGCCACCATTTCGATTTCAAACTTCCTTCACACGAACACTGATGTTAGCGATTGTCCCACGGCAAACAGGCTTCCTTCCAGTACAAATTTCCCATGCAGCTTGTGAATGTTCTATTGCAAGGGGCTCATCGTGTGTTAAAAACTGTCAAAAACTGTCAATGGACCCATTCAATTTTCTAGAATCCATCTACAATGTACTCGGGAAAAGTATGAGATGTATACTGGTACATCCAAAAATTGCTCCATTATAATAGTGATCATAATTATAAGTACCCCTATTTTGCATTAAATATCTTATGTAATATTTTTCATGTAAGAGCATGTAAATACTCGTTTTCCTGCACAATGTGTTCACCGGCTGCAAAGCTAATACAAGTCATTTTTCCGGGAGTGTTATTTACTTACATACATTGTATCCCGCCCAGTCGTGTTGACCGACTGAAGAGCTACAAATAACAGTTTGTATTGGCAACACTAAAAGAATGGCTTCGAAACTTTAGATGTCAAACTGTTGTCGAAAACTCCTCCGAGTCACAACCAGGCTTTTCGTGTCATGAAAGAGTAACACAACTGCTGCATCGTCAGTCATTGTTGTAAACATGTGGTCTCCTAGCAGCGGGATCGTGAAATATGCATCATTTTGTAACTCATTTCTCTCTCCATGCTCTCCTGACACTGCTGTCGAGATGCTCAACATTTAGCCACATAGCTGATAAAAGTGGCGGCCAAGTTGTAAGGAACGCACACAATGATACCGTATGTCTTACAATGAAAAACCCAATACGGTAAATTTGGAATAAACATTCTTAACTTACTAATAAATATTTATTTAGCTCAAAACAGAGAATTTTGTTTTATGAACCATTTTATTGCTAATATAAAACTGGTGCAACACAAGGAATATCAGAGACATCCCAATCATCTCATTCTTGTCATGTCTAGAAAAAAAAAAAAACTTACTGAAGTTCTTGAGCTACTTCAGGGTGGATTTAGTGGATTGTACAACCAAACCAAGATGGATGATGACTACTCTACAGCAAAATCATGGGAGGGCTTTGGTCAATTTCCGAGGGGAATGGCCTGCCTCCAGTAAGTGTTCAAGGTTCCTAGATGCAGACGACTAGATATACGCGGAAATCGGAACAGCAATACAGTACATGCGAACTTGACTTTCTCTCAATTTTTTCTATTCATACCCACAATTTGCAAGACTGAAAATGCAGCAAAATGGGATAATTATGTTGGTTTTCTCTTTTGCAATTTTTTTCCAAAAATGCATTGAATTTGCAATTTAATGCCCATATTTTATAAATTATTAATTTTGAAAGGCTTCAACTTTGATCTTACCTAGTGACTTACCTTTGAATGTTACAAATCACTAAATTTTAAATTGAATATGCTACAAATTGCTATTTTTCATAATTAACGGGCTACAAAATCAATTTCAATATGCTATTTCGTCATGATGAATCAGTTAAGGAACACTGTTCAGGGTGAAGGTGAATGAACTAACTTGAGCTTTCCCAAAATCAGCAAATAAAAGGAGAAGTTCTGCAAATACAACCTCGAGAGGTTGACCTGCTAAAAGACACAGACTTCAAATTGCTCAACTGTTTCCAACAGTTCTAGCATTATTGTGTGTTAGAAAAGCAAGTTCCCATTTGCAGTTAAGCAAGAAATTTTGTTAACAATCTCACATTTTATTGTGATAAATGCAACAAAATGACAAAAAGGCTTTAATTGCTAGCTGGAACAACCAAGCCACAGAGGCCTACTGAGAAGCGGAACACTTGGATATTGGAATAAAGTACTTACTTTCTCTTGTTCTCGTGGTAGATACTCGTGTCTGAAGGCTGGTTGTACAGAGGCTGCAACATACACAATCAGTTATGTACTGCTGGAAGTTAAATAACAAAGCTGTGCAAGCAACAGTCCAGTGTAGCTGAACATGATGAGCACAAACATTTCATCTTTAAGCAGCACCTTGGCCTCAAATAGCTCATGTATTGGTAAAATTTGGAACAAATGAAACTTTGATTGATCTAGGACAATGTACACTCGGATCATGATGAAACATAGTCAAGCTGGAAATGAAAATTATTAATTTTGATTGATCTTACCTAGTGACTTACCTTTGAATGTTACAAATCACTAAATTTTAAATTGAATATGCTACAAATTGCTATTTTTCAATAGAAAGAGCAACTTCCCGGGGTAATACACTGCACAGTGTACACAGATCTGGAGTAGTGTGCAACCTTGGGAGAGACTGACTGTAGAGGACAAGGAGACTACAGGATAATAATAATAATAATATCGTATGGCCTCGGGTGCCGGGTGCAAGCTTAGTTATTTGACACACAGAGGGCACCTTGCATGTCGAATTTCGTCATTCCTTGGAATGCTATGAAAGTCAAGGGGCAGATGACCTCGTAGTTCTGCCCCTTAAAACAACAATAACTAACTAAAGTCAAGGAGGTTAGACATCTAAGCTCCTTGACACTACAGCGCTTTCTAGTAGAGAATGGAGGAACTTTGTGTTGGCGGAAAATCCCGAGATTTATTTTGCTATTGAACACTGCCTACTGAATTCAAATGGGTTCTTTAACATGCCAACAACGTATGACATCCATGTCGTGATTTTTGTCGCCTTTCAAAAATCACTTACCACGGCCAGGGGCGAACCTGCAAGCTTGGGGTTGGTAATCCGACACGTTAACCACTCACCCACCGTAGCAAGCTACTACAGGATCATTAGCACTAAATCTGCGAAGACAGGTCTTATATGGACTAGAAAACTTGGACAGTGGATTGAGTGTAAATGCACCACAGGAATACATGTGCCTATGCCTACCAGTCAAGCATTTGAAACATGTTAATTGAAAAGGTCTATGGAGGTATGCCTGCCTAGGGTGATGAGAATGTTAAAGTAACGAGAGACTGAAATGTTGTGGTACGAAAAGGAAGAGAAGGAAAGATGGCAGGGGATATTCTGGTGGTTGAAAGGAACGATCCAGGAAGAACCGAGCACAATTGGTCAAATCTAACACATCAATCATTAACTGCAACAGAAGACTATTGACGTCCGAAACGGGGGAGGAGCTTACGGTCAGCTGTTTGCAATATGGCGGCGAGATAGTGACGTGAAGTAATTGGGTGTGCGTTTGTTATGGCTTCTAATTTATGATGGCAAAATACTACATATTTCCTTTCATTGATAGAAATATTTTTATAATCAATTTAAATGCAGTGCCTAATTACTACCAGTTAAAAATATTACCCACATGTAAATAGTTAATTTACTGTCTGCTGTTACATATATGAAGCCTGTACTTGGGAGCCTAGCGGTATCGATATTTTTATTAATTTCACAATATATATATATCTCACATAACACAAAGGATGACTCCCTGATAATAAATTGAATCAAGCAACCCTGAATTTTCATGAATGTTTTGGGTTCAAAGAAGCGTTACTTGGGATGCTCAAATCATACCTCAATATTGCAAATATTGACATACATACTTGCTGTTCAAAGCCAAGAATGTTAATTTATTAATCTCTTGCCACAGGCAAGTTAAAATGGAGACATCCTCTTTATCAATATATTTAATTAAATATTTAAAATACAGATATTTAACAAAGCTGGAGTCTCCATTTGAACTTGTCATAAGCAAACGGAACAGATCAATAACTACACTAAAAGCCAAACCAAATTCACTCCTCAGCTCGACATAAACCATAATACCAATTAAAACCTATACAAAACATACTCTCCTTACTGTTGTACAACTTTCAAACCAACTATTCGCACTCAAAACTGTAAAACCCTGAAATGAGAACTAATTAAAGTTAGAATAGCCTAGGCCGATCCGGTCTCCTGCTACATTACCGCATATGTATACTTAACATCACTATAACTTCAAAATTACTGCTAAGTGACCTATCTGCCTGAGTAGTATAGGTGTTGCCGGCCTGCCTGGGATGATGGGTCACCAAACCGATACTTAAAACTAAGATTTTATATTTTAATTAACTAAATTCAACAGTAGGGAGATCATAGCGAAAAACACAATTTAAGCCAAATCATACTTCAATGACCTACATACTTGCTGTTCAAAGGCAAGAATATAAATTCTCTGGCAAATTAAGGCTAGGAACAGCATTTTTCTTAAGTTTTCTAACCATTCGGCTATTGTCAATTGGAAGAACCCCTAAAATAAGTTTACGAAGAGCGGATTACATTCTTTGTACGGCACAGAAGTAATAGGCTATAAGTTTATCAGTATTTTTGATGTAGCTAAATCCATGTGAATACAAATTAGAGACAATAACTATCAATAATCAACAGTACCGGTGGAAAGAAGTCGTCTTCACAAAAATGCAGGCTGCACACTGCCATGTAACATGTAACAAGTTTTCCAATTGACAGCGCCGAAGCCCATCTTTCTCTCTGAACTTTTTGTACAGGAAAGTAGTGAAGATATTTCGTAGCCGTTTTATACGATTTGCAACCGTATACAGAGCAGTAACTCCTCGAATTTGACAAATTTCTTTCTGTTTCCATCACGACGTCAATGCTTCACCATCTAAATAAATCTCACCAGTCACAATGTTACAGCTTCAACATTCTGCCGCGTGGCTGCGCCATCCAACTTTTCTGACGTCAATACACGTAGATGTCATCAGGAGATAGAGGAAGAGTCCAAATTGACTTCATTCTGGTCAAGCAGAGATTCCAAAACATTTCCCTGGGCAGACTATAACTCTGACCACTGTCTGGTTGTTATGAAATGTACTGTGGATTAAAGCAGAAGAAACTGAAGGAAAGTCACAAGCCAAAAAGGTGGGCAATAAACAAACTTCCACTGCAGGGGAGTGGGTACTTTTGAAGATTGAAATAACAAAAGCTTGGTAGAAAGAAAAGAATATGATTATAAATCAAAAATCCAATTAAGTGATTTTTGATTTATAATGATATTTAGTCAATACGGAAAAATGTGCGACTAAAAGAAGAAAAGAATAGGTAGAAAACCTCGGATCAATCGGGATATACCTGCCTCATGCAATAAAAGACCTTCCTACAAGACAATTTTGCCGCAAAGTGAAGGCTCTAAAGGGACTAAAACCCCATGTAAATTGAATTTATATATAATGTAACTTTCGAGCCTCCGTGGCTTAGGCGGCAGCACGCCGGCCTCTCACCGCTGGGTCCGTGGTTCAAATCCCGGTCACTCCATGTGAGATCTGTGCTGGACAAAACGGAGGCAGACAGGTTTTTCTCCGGGTACTCCGGTTTTCCCGGTCAAAATTTCATTCCAGCAACACTCTCCACTATCATTTCATTTCATCTGTCAATCATTTAATCATTGCCCCAGAGGAGTGTGTCAGGCCTCGGCAGCCGGCACAGTTCATATCCTCGCCGCTAGATGGGGGCTTCATTCATTCCATTCCTGACCCGGTCGGAGACTGGAAGCAGGCTGTGGATTTTCATATAATGTAACTTTGTGAGTGAGTGGGAGTGTGTGCGTGCGTGAGCATGAATATGTGTGTGTGTGCGTGCCTGTATCTTCCCTTTTATTTATGAATTGTATGATATAGACATCGTGTACAGCAGATTATGTGTATATAGCAAATGTAAAGTTGTAAATTGTATATATGTAACATTTCAGATTTGAATAGATTTAATGAACGGAGATGGAGACACTGCGGTGTATGTGGGGCTATCTGCCGTCCATAAATTTTTTGGTAAATAAATAATAATAATAATAATACCAGAAAGGCCGTCTTAAAAAAGATCAATCGATTTGATACTGAAAAACTACGATTGTGCCCTGAATTTACTCAAAAACTAGAATCTTGGAATTCCGAAAACTGGGATGAACTACAACAGGCCTTGGTCACAGCAGCACAGGAGACAGTTCCACTGACGAAGTCAAAGGAAAATGCGTGGTGGAATAATGCATATGATTCAGTGGTAAAGCAAAGACAACTTGCCTGGCAGAAATGGAACTCGGGAAAGAACCAAGCTAATTGGAAAAACTTCGTGAACGAGAGACAACGTGCTGCAAAAATCATCCGCAATGTAAAACGTGCCTACAACAAGAGCCAACTAACTCAAATTGAGCTAGACTTTCAGAGGAACAATACAAGGGACTTCTACAGAACCTTCAAATGCAATCTAAGCAAATTCAATCCTCCGAGTCTACAGTTCAAAGACTCAAATGGGAGACTAGCTTACAGTGAGAGAGAAAATTGCCAGATTCTAGCGAAATACTTTGAATCCCTCCTTAATTGTGGAACTCCAAACTCCACTTTCTCAGTTGAAGACAACATACAAGTCCACCCAGATTCATCCCCTCCAACGAAAGAAGAAATCAAACAGATTATCCAGTCACTTAAGAACAAGGCACCAGGCTGATAAATGACTTAAACAAAAGATGCAAGGAAACTAAAGAAGAATGGTTGAAAGAGAAATGTGCAAGTATAGAAAATTGTTTGAAAGTAGGAAAAGTAGACGCAGCTTATCAAAGGATGTACTTTCAGGCAAAGGAAGGCCAAGAGCTGTAATATTAGGAACTCTGATGGAAAACCTCCAATAGATAGAGAAGAAAAGGTCGAGGCATGGAAAGCATACATAGTTTGTATAGGTGTAGGGAAATTAAGTATCATGTTATGGAAAGGGAAGATGATATTGAGGAGGATGAAAAAGGAGGATAATATCGAGATCACAATTTGACAGGGCACTAGAATTCTTGAGTAGAAACGAAGCACCAGGTATTGATGATATGCCGACAGAGTTGCTACGTTCAGACAGGTTGAGTAGAAACGAAGCACCAGGTATTGATGATATGCCGACAGAGTTGCTACGTTCAGACAGGTGGGCCCTCTGGTTATTAGAAGAAAACAGGTGGTGACAGATGTGAATACTTAACAAGATGATGGAGTAACAGATCAACCCAGTTGGCTGAAGACTAACTCGGTTTCAGGAGCAACATAGCAAAAAGGGAAGCTCTACTAAGCCTTGGGCTGATCTTGGAAGGCGGAATAAGGCTCATGGAATTTGTAGACTTAGGAAAGGCTTTTGATAATGCTCATTGGAGTAAATTATTTGACATTTAAATAAGGGCTGGAATAATGTACAGGGATAGGAGCGTGATCTACAATATTTGCAGAAACCAGACAGCAGTTATTAGAATCGAACGACATGAGAGAGGCTGGTTTAGAAACACCCATACTTTTCAATCTATACATTGAACAAGCAATGAAGGAAATTAGAGAAATTTTTAAGTAGGTGTAAAGATTCAATGTGAAATAATTTCAATTCTGAGATTATTATTAGTTATTGAGGTTTCAATGGGCAGAAAAGAAAGGCAATCTGCAAAATGCTGAGATTTGCTAACAACATTGTCATCTTAGCTGATTCACCAGATGATTTGATTACATCTTGAAGGAAGAAATCATGATCTTTTTCTTCTTCAAGTGCCTCATCAGTAGCATGATCTGCTGTTTGTCTACTGCTGTTCTAAACAGTGACACTGTATTATAGTAAAGCCATCATAACTTCCGACTTGACATTTCAGTGTTACCCTAGAGTTATGTAGCGGTCAGAAGGAAAATCACTTTAAGTAGCTAATCACAGGCACCCATTCAAATCGATATATCACGGCAAATTGAGTTTCGTTCGCGATGTCGTGATTTAGCGAACGAAACTGTAGCCTAGCACTGAAACGTCAAGTCGGAAGTTATGATGGCTTTACTATAAGTCCAAACCACTGGCGTAAGTTCTTTATCCGGGATATTCGTCTGCGTCCTGGACCCCTAATGCCATCAATCTTCCCTTGGATAACTAATTGCAAGAGGTGGTATTTGTTGTTGCGCATGAAATGACCCAAGTATTCTGGTTCTCTCCTTTTGATGATACTGAGAATTTTCAAGTCTTTTTTCATACACCCCTGTACTTCCACATTTGTGACTTTAGCTGTCCATGATATTCTTAAAATCCTGCGATATGTCCACATTTCAAATGCTGTCAGTTTCTTACTTAAAACCTCGGTAAGTGTCCATGATTCAACTCCATAGAGCAGGACACTAAAAACTTAGCATCGAAGCAGTCGGGTGCTTAATGGCAGACTTAAATCACGGCTGGTCAAAACTTTTCTCATTTTCAGGAAAGAACTTCTGGCCTCCTCAATTCTACAGTGAATTTCTTGACCTAAGTCCCAGTTATCATTGATTTGACATCCTAAATATTTATATGATGAAACCCTTTCAATTCTTTCATTACCAAGTGTAAGAATGCCCTGAATTTCATCTTTGTTTCTACTAACAACCATCCACTTAGTTTTTTGTACATTTAAATGTAATCCCATGGCATTACGCTCTTCAGAAATAGAATCCAGTAGTGTTTGTAGATCATCCATACTAGTTGCAAGGATGACAGTGTCATCAGCATATCAGATGTTATTAATGATAGATCCATTAACTACTACTCCTGGAGACTTTCCATGAAGAGCATTTTGGAAAATCTTTTCAGAATAGATGTTGAAGAGGAGTGGAGAAAGAATGCAACCTTGGCGAACTCCCTCCACAATCCATACTTCTTCAGACAGCTGACCATCAACACGTACAGCAGCATGTTGATTCCAATACAAATTTCCAATTAATCGGATGTCACGTCCATGATCAAAATCAATAAATGTAAACCAAAAATAATAGAATGCAGCCAAAAGAAATCAGAAACCCCTATGGACGTCAAATTGGCTGGTGAAAAGCTAAAGCAAGTAGGAGACTTCTGTTACTTAGGAAGCAAAATAACCAGTGATGGACGATGACAAGTAGCTTGGCTCAGGCAAGGAAAACATTTTTACAGAAAAGAAATCTGTGGACATTAAATATAGATTTAGGTATTTTTGAAAGCTTGCATGGCACTATAGGGAAGTGAAACTTGGACTGTTGGTGCAGCAGAAAAGAGGAGAATACAAGCATTTGAAATGTGGCGTTACAGGAGAATGATCAAGATCAGATGGATAAATAGTGATAAATGAAGTATTAAGAAGAGTGGGTGAGGAGAGATGTTTCTGACCACCGCTAATGAAGGGCTAGTTATTGTTGTTTTAAGGGGCAGAACTACAAGGTCATCTGCCCCTTTTAACACAAATTAAATTATTAAAATTTGGAATAGCCTATATAGTTAAATTTTGAGCTGGACACCTAAATGTCAAAAGACCAAAAGTTAATGAAACAAAAAATTAAATAGAACTAATAGTACAATACAATTATAAACAAAAAATTACAGATTACAAATTAAAAAAAGAAATTTAGATTGCTGGCCCTAACACACTCTCACTTATAAAATGGATGACGAGATCAGCAGCCACCATCATATAAGTTTGAGTGGTTGGTAACATACTAATGCACCCAGTTACCGAAGGAAGGGTCGAGGACAAGAACTTGGATGTAGGGTGTGGTAGCTATTAGCTCAAGACAGGCATGTGTAGGGCTGCATCAGACTGAAGGCTCAAACACAACACAGTAAGGCACAAATACATATTCCAATCCAACTCTTGTCAGCAAGAGATGACAATAGTTAATAAAGGGGCATCACCACTAAGGAATTTTGTCAGCATAATATTAAAATAAGTATTTCGAAAGCATGCATATAGCAAACAACTAGCCCAAATGATTTTTGCCAAGGAAGGAATTTCCAGATTTTTCCAAATAAAAATATACCGAAACGGGGACTACTACGATAGGTAGGCCTAAACTTATTGATGGTTTCTTACAGGAAATTTGAAAAAGGAATTTATCTGCCACAATCTGCCTCAATCAATTGTGTATGCAAATAACATTCAAACTTGAGTCAAGAACTTTATGAAAATGTAGTGTTGTGTGCACCTTGGCTTCAAAACAAGACCACAGTCAAGAATTGAAGCATAATATTGCCCATTTTTCACCATGGAAACTACTATGGAAACTACATTACATGGGATACTAAAATACTCCATCACTGCTTGGGTAAAATGTTTGACACTGTCAATTCTGTAATTTTTGAGTAGCCTACACCAAGAGAATAGTTATGCTCTGTATTTTGAAAGAAAGAACGTGAAGGATACTGCAGGAGCTTGGAACTGTACGAATAGCCCAAAATCTTGTGTCAACCCCCAATACATTCCAGTAAGTAAAATAATTTACACACACCAAAGCTACGCCAACTGTTTACCTCTACCATCATCGATATTTAATGAATACAAAAAAGAAGGCTAATGCAAATATACAGTCTCAACACTCAACTGGAATAGCTCATTATTAGCTGAGGTCGATCACAGTTCAATTAATACAGAAACAACGGCAAGCACTTTGTGGCAATATTACGAGTTGTACGGCAATGATAATGTCAACACTATGGATGCGAAACAATGGGATGTAATTTCAAATATATGCTTGTTTTGATGCAATGTCACTGGCAAACTGACACCCTCTCCTTTCTTCCTATAAACCCTCCTACTTGAGCTAGCCTGTGCTCTGGCAACATGGCACGCCAGTTGTCGATGGGAACCCACCAGCGCCCATTTGATATCACTCCCATCAAATCTATCGCAATCTTTCTATGGTAATAAAGTTTACTTTTCAAATTGTTTCACACTCAGCAACACTTTGGAAAATTAACCGACTATGTGTAGAGAACAGCGTGAAACATGGCAGAACTCACCAGATCCACTTTGGGCCCGAGCTTCTCCAACAGGCTGTGAGCTTCCAGCGCCTTCTTCTGCAACAACACAGTAAAGATTGTTAGGGAATTTTTAAGTCACCAGCCTAGGTAATAAAACATATGCAAAGGTACACCCCAGTGTACCATTGGGCTCGTCAGGTGAAACACTGGCAATTATAATTTGAGCTAACCGGACCATTTTATCATATTATTTGATAATACATACACTCAAATGGAAACTAACATCATATTTCCATCGGAAATATTTGAAAACCAAATTGGATTACCAAGGTAGGTTAATTGGTTTTATGAAAGGGAGTTTGACACCCATAGCTCGTGACGTCAATACTACATGTATTTTGTGTCTTGTAATGGCCTTCTCAGTATGTGCTAGCCACGCGTCTTGGTGAGGTGTATTAATTGATAATTGGTGAGGTGTACCGTACAAACTGATTTATTGTGGAAATTAACCATATTTGATTAACTCCATGAACAATGAAAATGAAAGGTTAATGTTTTGTTTAAAGAAACAATATTGTAACGATTTTTAAAATCGTTACGTGAAGAAAATGAAACATCCAAGATTTGCTTACACAACTGCAATTATTTCACAACCGTCTCGAGCTGGTATATTTCGCAGGCACTCCTGCTCCCAGCTAATTGGTTTACAAAACTCTTCAAACTGCATTTGTTTCCCTGAGAAGGAGTTGACATTAATACCCTGGGAGAAGATTGACATTTCTACACTGTTGTGAAGTGCACACTTGCCTGAAATAATAGGTTCCTAGAAACCCCTTTAAGCCCCATTAGTGGATTGAGTTCCTATCCTGGGAACATTTCGTCGTAGCATTTCTAAAAACCTCATTTCTGAGTAAACGCTAGTTATTTGGGTCATGGTGCCACTTGTGGTGCCAACATTTCGCATGGACTCTGTCGTTGTAATGCAGGTCTGGACCCCCAGGTTATGTTGGTATGTATAATTTTCAAAAGAAATATGTATTGACCGTTGAGCCATTATATATTTATCACAAATTGTGCTAAATGTTCCGGCATAACTCAACAAAATGACAGTGTTTCGCCCCGGTGTGCAATTGGGCTCTTCAGTTGGTTCAATGCCAAGGTAAGGTTATAATTGCTTTGGAGTGGAGTTTCGACTCCCATAGTGCACTGGCTTTGCTCGTGATGCGGATACACATGTATCAAATACATCTTGCAATGGCCTTCCCAGTGTGTACTAGACAGTGTCTTGGTGAGGTGTGCTTTAACCAACTGAAGAGCCCAATTGCACACCGGGGCGAAACACCGTCATTTTGTCGAGTTAAGCCTGAACATTTAGCACAATTTGTGTTTAAATATATAATGGCTCAACAGACAATACATATTTTTCTTTTGAAAATTATATATTCAATGCCAAGTGGGTAGTTTATTGACTGAGGAATAACCCACCCACCAAGGGAAGATGATTAAGAGAAGGAAGTAGATTTGGGATTGGAAAAGAAGGATAGAAAAATAGGAGGAGAGTCCCACAAAATTAATAAGTTTAGCTTTAAACACACTTAAAGGTGGTTGCCACCGAAAATCCGCTTTCGGATACCTAAAATGAGTAAGGACTTGGTCTAAGCTGACGAGAAACACAGATAGAACTTGGGCGGTTTGCAACAGAGTGGCTTTCGTATAATCCCTCTCAAGCATATATAAAACTACTATGGGGAAGAGTGATGGTCTGGCAAGACTGAGAGGAACAAATTTACTGTATGTCTTCTCAAAGAAATTGGGTTTTTCAAAATAATTCGAAGAATGCCAATGATTTAACTCAGGTTTGGTATTTTCAATTTCCAAAATTATGGAGTTCCTGTAAGGGCGACCAAGTGTCTCTAAGAAGGAAAATGATAAAGGATTATGCCTTATGGAATAATCTTGGTAAATGAACCAATGGTTGCATTGGAAAATGGCTAAGCTTTTACTCAGCGAGGAGCCGGCTAAAAGTTTAGACAAAAGAAACACTTATCCTTTTGAAAACTGACCATAAGTTTTCGGAGAGGATCTCCACAAGCAGGTAGCTGGCGTAGCGAGCTTTACTTGCCTTACTGGCCAATTAGAATTAGCTATTAAAGCTAAAAGAATCTTTAGTGAGGTTACTGCTAAGAGTTCTTGCTCAAATGCAACGAGTGGTGAAAGCCCTATTAATGGTTTTAATAGCATCAAGTAGGGAGAGCCAAGGAGGACAGGATCTTGCTTACCCGTTGTATTAGAAAAATGAAAAAGCAAAAAAGAAACTCTTAATTTATTTAACAAATTAGAGGAAGTTGATATCTTTAACAATTAAATATGTTTCAATCTTATTAACAATTTGGGGTCGCAGACCTCCGACAACATGTAGAAATTGCTCCAGGCAAATAAGAATTTTTAAGGTTTTAAACCTGGTACTAAAATCTTGGTAAGATTTTTAAAAAGGCAATGAAATGAGTAAAGTTTAAACATTAAATTGAGTACAAAGAGTGTACTATAGGAAATTTCTGAACGAATATTCTAGAGAGAATAACAACTTCGAAAATAACAATAAGGAAAACATAAAGAATAAAATAGAAGTTCCTACAACTTCTTATATTTAAACAGAATTACTTTATGAGAATTATACAAAAGAGGGCAGGTCACTTACTGTGAAACCTGAAGAGATAATCAAAAGGAAGGTTCTCGACCTCCTATATTTTAGATAGGAATCACGAGCCAAATGGGGCAGTTTCCATTTAGTGAGACCTAAAAAATAACTCACACAAGAGTTGAAAGAATTGTTTTCCCTGATTTGAAGGGAGAAACAATGTAAGTTTGAAACGTGTATAAAACACGTAATTATACAGCAATTACTTAATGATAAACAAGCAAAATGGAAGGGCACTTCACAGAGTGACACCTTATTGAAACAGACCTGAATTTAAAGTTTATTACAGATTGTTAGTAAGAGGTTTAGGAAAGAGAAATAGGGATGGAGGAAAATTGTTCATGGCCGTATTTAATATAACCGGACGATCGTGACGCGGTAGAAACGTGGAGCAAGCACTGATTATCACTGTAGTCTATAAAGATGGATGCAAAGTTCACTATAGAAACACTGAAGTTTATGAGAAAGAAAGTTATTGCAATTATGGAAATAACTGATTGCACTATATAGGTGAGAGTCTATTTCTTGAAAAAGTTGTGATTTACAATTAAATGCGCCATAGAATGTTCCAACGGGGGAAGAAAGTTCGCTATTGCAGTAATTTAAGGAAGATCCTCATTTTTACTGGTATTTTCACAAGTGCGTGGACAATACTTGACGGCAAGTCTCGCAGATAGAGTACAAGATCTCGAAGGTTCCAGAACGACCTTAGCAGAAAATGGGGTTGAGAAAATCCAACGGAGGAACTAGCTTTATAATTATAGACAGCGGGTATTAGATAATATCCCACGTAGCGAGAGGATTTCTCATTTGAATAGCTTAAGAAAAGCTCTTTTTTAGTAAGGTTGGCTTATACAAGCAAAAGCTCAACATGGCAAATCCCGCGAAGAATGATTGCCGCCCCACAAGTAATTTCACGCTGTCTATAAAATAATCAATAAAAGCATGTAGATAAAATTGATGAAGATGAGGTTAAAACCTTTAAAATGGTACTTATCTTGATTTCATGTTGAAGGCGAAGTTCCGTACTACTTTGCCAACATGGCGTAGAAGAGAGTATGCCTCTTGGTTTGAGGAGGCTAGCTCGAGTGGAGCTTTAACTGATCGAGTCAACTGCCGACTGAGAAGTGAGAGCTGCTCAACGGAGCACGGAGAGACCGAGGAAAGGGAAAAGAGTGGGGGGTAGGAGACAAAAGGAGAACATATAAGTATTGCCAATATTATAACAAAAAAATGATCTCTTGCTGAGCTGGTCTTCAAAGAGTTGATAACAGTTGATACTAGCGCAGCATGGTGAGTAAAGAAGTGGACGTAGTCCTCTTGCTCAAGGAGAAAATAGCTGGCGATGATAACAGGATCTGGTGGCCAAATGGATAAGTAAGTCCTCTAGCACCAGGAAGAATTGAGGAGCTTCAGAGATTCGCTGCGAGATGACGCTAGGTGGGTCACAGAAGTTATATATCTAGAACAGACTTACGAAGACATAGATTTGCCTAGCAAGGAGAAAACAAAAGATCACTGTTGGTGTTTGACAAAGAAAAAGGAAGAAATGAACATGCAAGGAGCAATAAAAATTATATCACAGGTACCGTGTATTCAAAGAATACACCACCAAGGTAAGGTTATAATTGCTTTGGAGTGGAGTTTCGACTCCCATAGTGCACTGGCTTTGCTCGTGACGCGGATACACATGTATCAAATACGTCTTGCAATGGCCTTCCCAGTGTATACTAGACAGTGTCTTGGTGAGGTGTGCTTTAACCAACTGAAGAGCCCAATTTCACACCGGGGCGAAACACTGTCATTTTGTTGAGTTATGCCGGAACATTTAGCACAATGTGTTTAAATATGTTGGTATGACCGAACTGTACAGGGGAGGGGTAGTCACGTTGTCGCTAGGAAGCAAGTTCTCAGCGCATCAGTCAGTAACCAGCCTTCCTGCATCCCACTCGCGGAACTTGACGTGTGGAAATCCACTCCTCGGGGGGAAGTTCCTTTCTCCTGGGGGGAGGCGTGAAACAGTATAGTATTACCAAAACATTCTTTTGCTTGGGGTATCTGACAAAACTTGGATTTTCTAAGACTGTGAATTTTAAAACATTTAATATGACTATCATAGTGCATTTCCTAGCCACGTGTCGTGTGGTGATTCAGAACTAGCTTTAAGACAACATGTTTTAGGTTAAGTTGTTTTGGAAGAGGATGGGGTCCTCCTCATTTTGCGTTGCGTTGTTTCAGGGTGGGGATTCTTCATTGTTTAGTTTTCCGTTTGATCTTAAGGGTGGGACGTTGGTCTTAACTTGGTCAGAACGACTCCTCGACAACTCAGTTGAGAGGGGCCCTTCAGACAGTCTGTTCGTAATAAGTGACTTCTTTGGTTGTGTTAACCCCCTTAGCGTGTACGGCGCAACGGTGCGCCCACTAGCCTGCTACGTTCACAGCGTGTACGGCGCTAGGGTGCGCCGTCGAATTTGAAACGCCCGCTACGTGGACTTCGTAATAGTTATTTATTTGGTCGCAAGATGGCAGGAAGAGGCAACTTTTGGCTACACTTCGAGCTACTTATTATTGCCAGAAGGTGTCGCATATCTTCACAGTCATTTATTTTTCAGATCTCTGCACACGTGTTCCCGCTTTTGCGGACCGTGAGTTTGCTTGTAAACATGGCAGGTCGTGGCACAGTTATTGATGACAAAGAAATAGCTAATTTGCTCGATATTAGTGCCAACGAAAGTGATTCAGAGTGTGACAGCGATATAGAGGATGAGTTCGCTATAACTTCCAGTGAAGATAGTGACGCTGACGATGTAATTCGTGATAGAACGCCAAGAAATACGAACACATTAGGCGACTGTGATATTGTCCCAGTATTGACGTGCCGCTGACCAGGGATAATCAGGTTATTGAAAGTTTATAATATTATGTTATATGTTGTTGTTATTGTGTGTGTTTTTTGAAAACTTTTGCCAGTGCGTTTGAAAATTATAGCGAAATGCATATGACACCGCGCTTACCATTGGGAGTAGGCTAGAAATAATGCACGTTGTGGGTGCAGCCCAGAGTTTCACAATATCACGCTTGAGGGGTTAAACAACTTCGTTCCCTGGAGTAGCTTTTGGCTTACTTCATGTCGTTATTCCTTTCATTCATGTTTCAGGGAATTACTTTAGAATTCTATAATTGTGAATTATAATGCGGGAACACAAATCGCCACTCGGGCAAGGGGTGTGCTCGGTTGAAACGTGTTTTACATTCACAGGTTTTTAATTTCGCGTTGCCCTAATCGTAAGCTACTGGGACCATTAGATTTATTGTGTTGTGTTTTAATTATATTTAAGGTGTTGCCTAGGTTAATTTGGTTGGTAAATCTTGATTTAATACATGTTATTAGTTATCTTGATTTCTCGTGATTACTGTGCATGCAGGTCAGTGGAAATGGTCCCCTTTTCCTTCCTCCATGTTTTGGTTGGGAAATGTTCGCATTCGGCCTCAGGGTAAGTCCAGCCTTTCCAATTAACAGACTTGTCCTGGCTTTGCGGGTTCCTGCCTTGGTCTAAATTACCGAGGGCGTTCCAAGACTATGAAAATAAGGACGTTCCTCCCCATTCCTCCTTCGTAGCGAATGCCACTGGACGTTTGGATATCAATCTCGATTGCCTCAGTGCCATCGAATTTATTTAACCTTCTTACTTTTATGCTAATTTTGGGGTTTATCAAGGTAGGAAGAGGTGAAGCGTTTCAAATATGTTTAGAAATTCAACTTTTTGTTAACAAATAAACTCAAATTTGTGACCTTGTCACAACTGTTCACTTTTTTTTTCTTCCCTCTCTCTTCATGAACTGCCACAAATATCTTTAAAATGAAATCCGTTTACACAATACAAGTCCGCCTAGTCGATATTATGTATTTTTTTTATACACAAAATTTAATATGGTATACTGTATTAGCTTTCACGGCCAAGGAATTAAACTCAGCAATTTTTCTAGGTTTATTGCCAAGAGCCCGCTGATGAGCCTATCTTGGTGTTCCTAGGCGAAATCCCGCACAAGACACGCCAATAAACCTGCAATGTATACTGTTTGCTAATGTGAACAGGTCTTTACTGCTATTCCTCTAGAGTCGACTTCCTGTCACAGTGCATTGAATGCAAGGAATTTCGCGCTAGATCAATAAATAGGAGTGCTGTTTATATTCAAGTAAACAGACCCTCTATTGTTTTACTTAACTTACAATAACTGGTGACATAAGGTCTGTGTTGTTGCACAGCTTTAGTTTCACATCTCGTTTTACAATAATTCATCCACTCAATGTAAAATGAAACACACTAAACCAGAGAATAGGTTCATCTCACACGAATGTGTGTATGATGGTAAGAGAGAGTTTTGTTGTTATTGTGATTGCGGATTCAGAAATTAACGATGTTTTAGCAAATAATCATATGGAGAGTATAGTTTCATCAACCCACCAATCATCCAACAGCATACAAAGAATACGGGAACTATTATCTGTACAGAATGGAAGTGTCTGCTGGTTTTCACGCCAATCACTGAGGTTATTGGGCGCGTTCAGTGGGCTCATTGCTGGCCAGCAAACGGTCAGCAGATTCTGAGTTTGCCGTCCAGCGGGCTTGCTAGTGGATGTGACGTAGGTAGCAAGGGCTCAGCAGAGCCAGCAAACTTTTTCTCTGCTAGCTTGCTAGCTCGTTTCTGCTGACTTGCGGCGCATGGCGGGGAATCAATTGATATCAAGTTCTGCACGTTTGGCGAATGAACCTATTAGGTTTCTTAAATTCTAGAGACGAAGATCTACACTCAAGAATGGCGACAGGTAATATAATACAATGTTCGTCAATAGCCAGGGTGTCTACTGTATGGATGAAGTAAAAATTAGTTACTTTTTAGTTTCCTTTTAGTTACCTTTAAGTTAATTTTAGTTACTTTTGAATTCAAGATACGTCTGTGGTCTGCAAGCAAAGGGGCTCATCACGCGGTGAAGAAAAACAACAATGAACTGTGTTTAAAGCGGTAAATAAAATTCACTTAGGGTGTTATAAAAATTTTAAAAATAATAAATAAATAGTAGATATTTATTATCAAATGAGTTGTTTCAGCTAATATGTCGTCTTGTTCACAAGGTCCCCGTGGTAGATTACGTAGAAATTTTTGGGACGTTACGTGATTGTAACCGAATTCTGTCTTCACAGTCAAGTACGGAGAAATATCGAGATGTTACACGATCGGCGCTGGTCTCACCCGTTTGTCGAGATTCCCGTAGTTTTCACGATAGATCACTGATAAATATCGTGATTTAGATAATCAGTGTCACTTTTAGTCGTTCGACGAGATTTTCATTGTCCTTGAGGTCGGACACGAGCAAATATAGCATTATTAGGCAATCGGCGCCACTTACTGTCCGTTTGACAAGAATCTAGTTGTCCTCGTCATTGAATGCGGAGAAATATCGCGATGTATCGCAATCGCTGCCCCTCTCGGCCGTTTTACGAGATTCACGTTGTCCTCGCGATATTATAGTATGCTACCCGCGCCGCACCCGGCCCACGGGGATGACAGTTCATAGGGAGCGCGTGGGTCGCGGTAAAGCTTTGCTCTGGATGATCTGCCAACCAATGAAAAATTAATTTTAGCAGTAAGGTTCAGTAGTTGGCCCTCATGAACGCTGACATCAAACTGACAGGCGGAAGCGGGAATAGTCTGTTTTGATTGATTTTCCTCGTGGTGTTGTTGGTTGTTTTGATTTGTTCGGTATTTTGATTATTTATTTGAATTGAATTGAGAGTCAATCATGCCCCTGCAAGGGAGGAAAAATTGCCAAGCACCGGGATGTAAGAATTATAATGATAGTAGGAACAATACGGCAATTTTCATCTTCCTGGTGTTGACCATGTGTAAAACTAGTGGGCAATATGGACTACTCTCGAATAAAAATATATAGAGAATAAATGTGTGCATTTCAACTCTGTTTGTTTTCTTACCCATTTTCCTTTGCAGTGCAATAAAATTTGTGGTGTAGGGCTACGGGGAGGGGTGGGTGGCAGCCGGCATGCTAAGCAAAAAGTGAGGTTATGGCAACATAATGTGCATTTGGACAGTTTTCTTTATATTCATCGAATATCCCAACAATTCTGTAGAGCAGGAGAGCAATGTTTTAGCCTAAAGGTGAATTAAGCTCTAGAACGGCATAACTGTGTCCTTCGTGATAAATCTATTGCCAACATTGATATATATCAAAATGTATTATTTTCCTATCTGGACGTATATTTCAGCGCCTAGCGAAAAGCGCAGTTATGTTTGTGTTATTTTCATGAGTAATCAATAACTCATCGCAGAACATACTGTTCAATTACGTGCAATAAAGGCCACTTTCATATGGCTTTTTACTTTTTATGTTGCCAGACTTGCCGGAGCAGTACATTGCCTCATGCGTTGCTCTCTCTCGGAAATTCTATAACCAAAAGTGACGAATCTCTTGTAGTTTACATGATCCTTGACCCGGCCGTTGAACGATTGTCCATCTTTCCTGACAGAATGGTGGAGGCAAGCTCAAGGTTGGGCATGGTTAAAATTCACGAGTGGTTCTGGACATGTTGTATGGCCGGCGCCTCGATTCCCGCTGTCCCTATGCTGTGGTTGGGAGTTCATCAGTCTAGGGTCGATCTCGAGGAGAAATTAGTATCATTTCTAAGTGGGTTGATGCACTTCTCGCTCCCCATACGCTTTTAAGTATACGGTCATGGGAAAAGTAACGAGTAGGTTTCGGAATATGTCGTGATTGGTGGCCAATCACCTTTGACGGGAACCCCGCAGTTCTCGTGGTCACAAGTTCACGATAGAGGACGGGTTTTAAAATTTTACGCAACTGACGTCGATCTCTGTACATTTGACGAGATTCCCGCAGGCAAGGCGTGCGGTCAACCGGCCGTCTTGAGTTTGAATGTTTGAAGTAGGTATCAAATATTAAGAATTATTCTGCGAGGATTGCACGAATAATACAAGAGGACACGTTTTCTTTCGAATGCGAATCACGAATTATACAAGTTATACAAGTTTTCGAAATAACCGGTTAGATTATAATATATCCGATGGAACCAAAGTTCGAAGGAAAAGTCGACATATAACGGAATTTCGAATTAACCTTACTGGATGTCGCAAACTTACGAGACAGATTTTTAAAATAAGTTATAGCCTAGGTATTTCGAAGCTTTTTCATATTATTTTTCGAAACGGTAACATTTCGCAAGATTGCGACATTAAATTATTCTGCGTTATTTCTGACTTCAATTTGACACAGTCCCTAAATTTTGAGGTCAATAACAGAAATGCGAGGTTCCTGATTAGTTTCAGAAGTTTTTGCGAATAAACGTCTCGCGAAAAGTCAGGTTTCCTAATAACACAGAAAAATGTTTCACACAAAACTGAAAAGTATTCTTGATGCCAAAAATATACGCTGAATGATGTATACCACTCAGGGTGTCCTCAGTATGCATTTCCTTGAGGTCGGGCACGGGGAAATATAGCTTATACAATCGGCGCCGCTTCCGTGAAACTCGCCCCATCACAATCTCTGAGCCTAGAGGCGCGAGTTTAATGATTCAATCCGCCTTCAGAAAATTTTCGTTACCCGTATGAAAAATTCGTTACTTTTTCGTCACTTTCGTTACCCGTTTGTAAAATTTGTTACTTTTTTGTTACTTTCGTTACCGGTAGACACCCTGATAGCATAATTGTTGTAATTGGAACTTTTACGCTTCTAAAATCCAACTTTAAACTCACTAGGCCAAGGTCTAGTTGTTTTCTTGAAGGATGATGACTTTTAATAGTTATTTTATGTTGTATTAAGGAATTGGTTTGGTCAAGGCAAATCCGGCTCGTATTCTTAATCTATTTTTGTGTATGATTTAAACCTATTACAGTCTTCCCGCTGTTAAATCGGGTTGAAATTAAATGCCACTTTGTACCGGTAGCACATGAACGCGATATTTAGAACAGAAGCTTTTCTTAACTCTGTTAACCATACTTTTGGGCTGAAAGAAGTTTTAAATGTAGCCTACTCTGTATATAGGCTACCAAACAGCTTTCGGATTTCCCATGGCCAAATTATGTGTGAGTAGGCTACTGATGAGTTATTTATGGAATTATTCGGACTTTCTGTTTCTGAGCATTTTGATGTCTCTTCCTTGTATGTTTTTTGCCACTAATTATATTCAAGAAAACTGCAGAAACATGGAGATGGCTGTATAATCTAGAAAATCGGCCCCTACTTATTGGTGGTAAAGTTTTAAAACCAGTACCGTATTGTACTTGGGATGGTATTTGAAGGTTAAACTTTGCTTTAATGGTAATTCAGTGGTTAATTTGTGGACATTTGGACGAATGAGTAGGGCCTAGGACCTATAGGAAGAGGAAGGATCTTTTCAAAAGTACCAGAAAGTCATTTGGGAAGAGGTAGTTCCGGCAATGAATTCCCATGGATAAGATGCTGAGCATTTTCTACATGCATCAGATACCAGAGGTAGAATTTTATTGCTGTAATTTACATTTCAGCTCTGATACCGTTAGGCCTATGCCTTTTGTGAAGCCTACAAGCTGTTTTGTCGAATCGGGGGTAGTCTTGAATTACAGTATAGTAGAGCAAGCAGGGTTCATATTTAGTACAATTACATACCGGTACCACTGCAACATTCATTTTGTCTGTACATAAATAAATTCTGCTAAGATTGGCCTCCCGGTGATGGTGGTACTGACTTGACCAGAAGGCAAGGTAGGTACCGTAGGCTAACTTCTGTGGTTGGTGGCACCCTGGTCAATGTCAAATTTTAGTCCTTTAGGAGAGAACCTTAATTGGGAACTTGAGAGGCAGTTGGGCACTTCTTAACACATCTAATTTTTCTGATAGAATTTTGGTTTATTGTAGAAAATTGGTGTTCTAAAAATCTTTTGACAGTTGCAAAGTCTGCTTTGTTTTGAAGAAATCATTTTATCATCCTTAGTGATGGTCACAGCAAATTGTATTTGACCCATGGGTGTTCTATATACTTATTTTTTTTTAAATCATTAAATCACTTCAAACTTACACGATGGTAATTACATGTACAGTGCAGTGGCGATGTTGCTGTGGTCTGCTGCCTTTCCACTGCTTTGAACTATATGCAACCGAAGGCACCTACCCTCATCAAAATATAATGGTGGGAGGAACCACTCGGTAACGCTGAATGACAGCTCATCATACATTAACATTTTCTAAAGTACCATTGTAATTAGCCAATATACCTTTTCTAATAATGGAAAATAAATCAGGAAATGATGTGATAATAGACGATTACTCCTCTGCTGTCCATAACCCACCCACCATAGCCTTTCTAAATCACGACTACCGTATTTACTCGAATACGACCCGCCCCCGAATAAGACCCGCACCCTGATTTTGAAGAACAAAATTAAAAAAAAAAAAAAAATACTCAAAATTATTTACTATCCTAACTAAAAAAACAGAATAGCATTTATCCAAAATAGTTTCCAACAGTTTTGAAGTCGTCCTAAAATAACACACATCAAACGATTAAAAATACAAATAAAAGTACACAAACACTTCATTCATCGTCATCAGAAGTACCAACTTCGGAACTTTTATCACCATCACTTTCCCACTAAATGTCGTCATCACTGCCATCCATAGCATTCGAAATACTACATTTCTTGAAGCTCTTCCGTATGAGATCTCTAGAGATACGATTCCATGCCGTCAAATTCCACGAACACAGCAGCTGAACTTTCGGGCGCTGAATACGACCAGTTGGAGTCGGTGTGTGCTTATCGGCCGCCATCCGCTCCGTACACAGCTGTTTCAAGGCTGCTTTGAACGGGCGGTTCACGCAGCATAGACGTCATCTCGCTCAATCACGAATACATGACTCGTCAATATCATATTTCCTACCGGGCACGATTTCCAATAACTTCAGCTTCCCTCACAACTTTCAATTTCTCACTCACAGTAAATGACCGCAAACGTTTCGTAGCATTCATGTTTACACTCGGAGAACGTGCGTGTGACTGTATGTACAGTAAAACTTCTTTTATACGATTCACACTTATACGTTTTCTACACTTATACGATTTTTTTCTTGGTCCCGGCAAAATCCCTATACTTTCCATGTTAATTTATTTCCGATATACGTTTTACATTTATTCGTTTTTCACGCTTATACGATCATATCTTACGTCCCCGAGAGAAAAATGCGTCGTTTATACGTTTACAACGGTTTCCCTACCTAAAATCTCTAAAAATATTGGAGCCAGAAACTTATGAGACGCACTGTACGTTTCTCGGAAACCATCCCTCGCGCGGCGCTATGTTGTGGCGAGAATGACCTTGAATCTATGTTCAGCCGGAGTTGCGTGTGTTGCGAAATACAACATCACTTGCTTCAGTCATTGTTCTGCCTTGTTCGGTGCTTCAGTTGTGGTTAACCTTGATAGCAGTGAACATGGGTGAAAGGAAAAGGAAGTGCATTACGATTGCTGTTGTTCACTTCTTAACGGGGGGCCATCGCTCGCCGCTCGCCCGCGCTGCCTCCCGCCAGGCACTTTACCGTAATGCGTAGCTCGCGCGGCCTATAGCCTATACTGTAGTTCACAACTGGTGCTGAAAATGTTCGCCATCCACTGCTCCACATCGCTGGCACCTCTTTATGAAATTGTCATTTACGTTCTGAAGTTCCTCACCACCGATTGACTGTATTTCAACTGTAATATAGTCTTGAAGCTCATTTTCGCGAAAGATTTCCTGTACTTTAAGAAGGTATTTACACACGTTCACGTAATGAAAATCGCATTGGAACATCACCTTGAGCACTAAAGACGTGAACAATTGACTAAACTGAACCCCACACTGCTCAAGCACACTGCAAAGGAGGGAAACTTGTGGCGCCAAGAAGCGCATTATGGTCAAGTGCTTGACGGGGGACCGGCGCCGCGAGCGAGGGTCCGCGTCGCATTTAACACCAAGTCCCTGTATAACCCATAATGTCACATACATTTTGCAGTTTTTATTAAGCGACTTTCATTTACGCGTTTTTCACGCTTATACGTTTTTTTTCATTTGGTCCCTTGAAAATCGTATAAGTGAAGTTTTTATCTTTATATACGTCAATACGGACCAGAAATGGCAATTAGTATTCCCATGACTGTATGACGCCGCGTGCTTACGGTAAAACAAAGTTATAGCCGGAAGAAGGCTAGCACCATCTAGCGGATACTCGCCACACCCGATATCGCGCGCGGCGGGCAATTTAGATCTTTCAAATTTGGATGACTCAAATAAGACCCGCACCCCAATTTTTCACGTCCGAATTTGTTTAAAAATGTGCGGGTGTTATTCGAGTATATACGGTAATATAGCAAAATTTCAACTGTCCCATTATATGAGTGAATTATTGTCAAATGCAGTATTGCCAGCCCCACAAATACGGTACTACTGTGTATATAGGCGGTACCGTACTGTAATCCTCCCACCCGCTAAAAGGAGCGTCCGCAGCTACTGAGTAACGTCCACCACGTGTGTATTTGATGTGTGTAATAATTATTGGCTGCTGTGTTATTAATGTGTGTAATATTTCACTGTAATTGTTTTTTGTAATAGTAAAATTTGATAGATCCAGACCAATGTGTTTTGCCTGGACCAATAATTATTAGGTAGCGCGGTCCCCCACGTTAGCCATATATACACTTTTGGTTTTTGTCACGTCGAGTAGGGTACTCGCGCATCAATAATCTTTATCCAGACCAGACCTATGTGGTATATTTTGTACCAGTTGAAGAGACCTCATCCGCCTGCTGTCGTTGAATATACAAGAAAAAGAAACACATATTTACGTAATTTAGAGCATATTCCCGCTGCAGTAGTGATCATGGTTAGTAATTTGTATTGGGAATGTCACCCAGAAGATACATTAATTCTGAATGAGACCAGAACGTGGCTTTTACACTTGCATTAGACGTCATCGTGGCTTTCATCTTCTAGGGTACATTACCAATTCAAATTAGTAACCCTGGTCACTACTGCACCTGAAATATATGCTAAACTACATAAATATGTGCTTTTATTTATTGTTCTTATAACAACGGCAGCCATGTGCCGATGGCACATGAATGTCGTCGAGTCAACAAGGCGCACACATTATTGCCAGCATGTGGGATACAAAATACACCACACTAATTAAAGATTAGGTGCGCGACAACCCCACTGTGCGTGTAGGGGTGTATGCATGGTTAACGCACGCCCGCAGGCTTATACCATTGGATTGGACAAAACAAAGGTTAGAATGGTCGGGTTGAAGTGCGGCAAGCGGGGCACTGTTGATGACATGTTAGGCTGTAATCATTGATCTGGACGTGTTAGGCTGTAACCATTGTCAAAACCACTGTTACTTTCATTTGAACCCCTCACAGAACGCTACCCTTGCCGGCCTATAAGATTAGTACCGTATGGATGGGGTTACGTTGGGGTTGACAATACTGTACGTTACATAATCCATGCTGATAATGGCCGACACAGCTGGAATTTTAGTATATAAGTCGTGATCTAAACGTGGGATGGTGGGTGGGTTATGGTCAGTAGAAGAGTAAACACCTATTAAGTTACTACCGGTACATCATTTCCTGATTTATTTTTCATTTTAAGAGGTATTTTGGCTAATTTCAATACTTTAGAAACTCCAACTGCGACTTGTTACGGTTACCATTGACTGCTATATTATGAGTTCCAAACTTATGCTCCCCATGGAAGGTACCTGTATACTAAGCAATAAATTCATTATGGATTTGGTGTTGGACCCTCCCAATCAAAAGGATTTCATTTAAAAGTTTCTTTGAATGTGCTAGTGATCCTAGGAGTGATTCTTAGTTGCTATTCCACCTGTTGCTATTGAGAGAAAAAGGGTAGTTTTGGCTCAGCTCACCCATGCTAGACCAATTTTTATTTCTATTACATGCATGACAAAGTACATTTTTCTCGTCAGGGACATCATATCACCGACACTCCCCATGGTCTCAAAAGCAGCTGTGTACGGTATAGCAACCCTGGGCAGTGCGTCAACTAAAATACTTGTAAACTTATACCCATACTCCTTATTTCTAATTTGTTCCCCTAGGGCAAAAATGAATTTTCCATTTTGAAGTACCTTTTGTATGGGCAGTCCACTTCTTTTTTAATTATGTGTTCCTTTCTTATTTAGGCACCTGATGGGGATGTAAATTCTGGAATATGGAGGTCAGATTTACGAAAGTCCAGGATTCCGGTCGCTCAACATATTCTGATTCAGTCCAGTGAGAGATTTACAAGTTGTTTGAAGCAATTCTTTCCAACGATGAGACAGTCAACCCTCGACTGACCATATCGACAAAGTTCAGGGAGATCACCTCACCAGTGGAAGCAGCCTGTGCAGCCACATCCACACAATCTGCCCCAGCAACTCTTCAAGTTCGAAGTCCCCAGGGGGGCAAGGAGCGATCTAAGAAGCAGACCAAGTATAGCAAAGATGGAGCTACGGAGACAAGTCCTTGCTGACACTGGAGCTTAGAAGTTGAAGTTGTGCTCCCTACGGTAGGCAGTTGCTAGAGGGAATGAACTGTCTCAACAATGCAACAAATATTTTCATAAGAGGAATGATTTGATGGGAAAAATTAGTTTACCAGTAATTTGTGAAGAAAAAGAAGTGTTGGTTTAGCCGTAAATTGTACAACCTACTTACGTTTTCTATTTGTAGCAATGCCATTTGCAATATTTATTTAGGGTAATTAGGTCTAGTGTTTGGTTAGGCAACTTCGCCTCTGGGTTGTACAGTACTTCATTGCTTCTGCCTGCTGGTCACAAGTCCACATGAAGGAGGAGGGCCTTGTTACAGTGTCTAGTGTTCTCAGCTGTCGCACCCAAATTCGATTCGAGTCGAACTAAGATGTTATTTCAGTGTTGTTGAAGTTGTATAGAGCCAAGATGATAATTGTGTTGGAATTCGCATCTTTTCTCTTGGGATGTGTGAGTACCCGTGAATTTCATACTGTCTCGTTTATATTTAAAATTATAAAACTTTTTCCTCTTCTAATTGTGGTTTTTTAATGTCTGTTGCATTAAGTGTCTATAAAATGGTGGTGGGATAGAACCAAAGTCTAAAAAGAGAAAAAATAGCAATGAATTTTGAATAAATTAATATGAATTAAGATAATAAATGGTTTAAAAAATATGTTCACTTCAATTCTTTTTCTGGTCTCCCTATCTTATACCCTTATTACAAAATGTGGATAAAAGAATGGGTAGATTCCCAGGTAAGAGCACAATTCAATACATTTGTATATTGAATATTACTGTAGTAAATATTTTCTGTCTGTCAGCCAACATAGGGAAACCATTCCAAATATTCAACCTTATTTTGAATCCATATCATTAAGGACATGTATATTTATTTTTCTTGCATTCCAATATTACAGTATTCTATGGTGAGTATCGACTTACCCTCAAGTTTTATAATATTAAAAGAATCTATTTTCAGACAGTCAACACAGCAATGTGGCCAATTAAATCCTTTCCAGTTAGTGTGACAAATTATTCGGGCACATACTGTGTTTAGCGACTGAAAATTGATTCTTTCTTAGATAACAAAGGCGACGCTCAGGATTTTTTTTTTCTAAAACTTGGTCAAGTCTTAGTTGACTGAATAGAGAACATCTCCCCCAGCTGTGAAAACTTCCTATTAAATTTTCATTAACAGAATGCTTTTCAGTCAGTCAACATGATTCTATCCAATTAGTTTGGGAGAGGAGCAACAATTAATATTTTATCACCTAAACCTTAAAGAAATAGTTATTGTTGTTTTAAGGGGCAGAACTATGAGGTCATCTGCCCCCTTCAAGAAATATTACAAGAATTAAGTTATTTATTACTCGACACATTTTTGTAGAAAAGAGATTTTGTATATAAATTTTTAATCGCATCTGATATGGCACCTTTTTGAAATATATGGGGGATTAAATAACTGAACGGCTGGGGCAACTTAGTAATATCCCTCATTTTATTAATTTTAAGCTAAAGCAAAAATAGCTTGCCAATAGCCTTGCACTACAATTATTTACATACAGTGCTGTGTTTTACCACTATGGGCAACAGTAATATGAACAAACTTCTTTGATTGGATTTTATGGAATTAATACATGTTAATTTTGTGGGTTATGTTGCCGCAAACAATTGGCTTGTTTGATAGTAGGGTATTTAATGATAATTGTTTTAAAGGGTGGAACAGCGAGGTCATCTGCCTCGCATAACACGTAGGAGAATTAAATAACTGAAGGGCTAATTCAATATTTCTTTACAAATTTTGACGGATGTTTAAATAAGATATCAGCCTAATAGGCCAGTCACCGTAGACATAAAAATCGCGTTAGGTCGCAAAAAAATTGCAAGGTTCTGATTGTTTGGTATGTTGTTAGGATAGATACCAATAGTGTAAAACCAAGTTTGCAACCTCGAAAAACCTGTGCTAACTTCGTGGTGCTCGAAAAACCTCGAAATTTTCAGACGTTTTTCGTCGTTTTTTTGGCCTACAACTTCCAAAATATGCATTCTATGGCAATGTCACCCGTTACACTTTTAAAGAAGACAAAATTACCGACAATTTGAGCGCAACTCCAGCTCTGTATGTCTTATAGATCTCGAGATACAACACATCGAAAATGGGCAATTTTTTCAAAATTGTTCGAAATTTGTAGTAAGCTAGTCTTTCGAACAAATTACCGTCTAAAATACTCATTCTACGAGAAAAGTCATCAAAAGTAAAGTTGTAGAGCAGTTGTAGAGCTTTAATTTAAGCATTAGCAAAACGCTATAAGACCAATAGTTCTTTTGTTATCAGGCAAAACACAAAAATAGGAAATTGGATTTTTCAAAAAATGTAGCCTGACGAATTGTAGGACTTTTTAAAGGATAAGAAAGACATCAATCAGAGGAAAATTGTTTTTCATGCAAAATGAAATTGAATACAATTAATGATAATGAGTAATTTCTTATCAATATTGATGTCACAGTGGCAAGTGATGGATGGGCCTCAGCTAACACCTGCGACAGAAACACGCAACACGTCAAATACCTACTATTTATTAATAAATTACAACAAAAGGGTAGGTATGTGATGTTAGGCTTACCTACACTAATGAAACAATTCATCCAAGCAGAGATGATGGGAGATTGGGACCTCCACCTCGAGACCATAAAGAGCATGCTTCCCTTCTTCCACTCAGCAGGACACTTCCTGTATGCCATGAGTGCGCGTCTCTATGTGCAGGACATGAACGATCTGCGACAGAATATGGATCCGAGGGAATAGTCTATTCACAGAAGACTTCACCATTCGTCGAACCCACAAATTTTGGTCGGGTCTTTGGACCGACTTGACGATAGAACAAGCCCTAATGAGATCGATGAAGAGTCAAGGGGGCCTAACGGCCGAGGAATCTCCAGCAGTGTTCTCGCCGTTGGACTGAAGGCATGGTATACATGCTTAATATATGTGAGGGGCTTGAGATCTTTTGGAACATCTCATATACCACGATGGAACAACACATTGACATGAGCCCCGCTCGAATCGAACGAGATTCTAATGATGCGGAGAAATTAAAATCCTGGTTCCATGTCCACACACCATTTCCTTCCAATGAAAAAGTACTATCGATCTGCAGTGGCGTGGTTGGACTCGCTGGAGTGAATTGCCACATGGCACGAGAAATTGGATGTAATGGAGTCAAAGAAATAACTGGAAAGGAATTTGGAAATGTTAAATTTAAAAGGAAAGACAAAGTACGAACCTTGGCAGCGGCCACAGTCAAGGTGCACAACAAGCAGGTTTCTATAGACCCTCTCACAATATTCCAACGGCTGTGTATAACGAAACAGTTTGAGACCGACCTACAAAACCACTCAAAATAAGAGTTGGCCCCATATCCCATGGCTCTATTCTCCGAAGAGGGAATGGGAAAAGGAACAAAATCATCGTTCTACTCTGCCTTTACGCCCTTCCAAGAAAACGTCGCCGCTGGACTAAGAACTTTTGTTGTAGTGGATGGAGGATACTTGCTCTATAAGGTTATATGGCAACGGAACCGCTCAATGAGGGAAATTGTAGCTACTTTTATCACCTATACGACCAAGCATTTTGGGAAAATGTCTCAGTAGTATTCGATGGCTACCCAGAAGAGGGGGCAGTGAAGAGCACAAAAACAGCAGAACGGCTGCGACGATATCTTTTTTGAAGAATCGACACAGATCGAAGTGCCCCAAGAAAAGTTTTTGTCCAACCCAAAAAACAAGCAGCGCCTGATCAACTTAATGTGTACTGGACTGGATATACAAGGGGTCGAAACAAAGCACGCTCCAGACGATGACGACTGCCTCATTGTGAGGACAGCATTGGAAAAGAGCGGGAAGTACGAGCACATCATAATCGTTGGAGAAGATATCGACCTCTTTGTGTTCCTAAATGAATTGGGCGCCAACAAACAAAATGTTTCCTTCCAAAAAAGTGCCAAGGGTGGAACACGTTGCAAGCAGTTCTTGTCAACGTGATTCATTCGAGGAGATCTCTCACTTCCTCCTGGAATAGAGTTGTTCCTCCATGCCATCAGTGGTTTCGACACCATCTCTGCCCTTTTCGGGCAAGGGAAAACGAAGATGTTGAGCGTCCTTCAAAACAGCCAGACCTTGACGCGGCTACCACTTTTCTGAACAATAACGCCACCCATTATGAGATAGCCTCTGCTGGCAAAAAATGCCTCATGGCGTTGTATGGTGGTGGAAAAGACGATTCTCTCCAAACCTTCCGTTACGGGATATTTGTCCGATCTGCTGCCAGCGCTAAAAGTCAACCTCGCTCGTCTGCCCCCAACCGAAAAGGCTGCTGCCCAACATTCCTACAGAACCTACCACCAGGTGCAGCAGTGGTTGGGGGTTGAGGAAGAGCCCACCAAGTGGGGATGGACAAGGAGTCAGCAGGGGCTGACACCGGTGACCTCACACAAGGAACCAGCGCCGCAAACTCTGCTCAAACTCCTGTCATGCAGGTAAGGTAATCCATTCGTATTAGGTCGGATCTAGTCAATGTCCAATGCTGGATATAGGTATTTTTTCTGATTAGAATGAAAACATTTGAATCTTTTGTATCCTGGAGTTATTACCGTATAACTGCTGAAATTCTTGTCATACAGGTGCCTGAAAGAGTGCGGAGCAGGGCGATGCTCCTGCCGTAGAGCTGGGTTGTAATGCTCTGCTCTCTGTAAAATTTGTCGGGGGAAGACCTGCCTTAATTCTCCTACCCTAGAAATGACTGAGTCAGACGAAGAAGACGACTTCGACGACCCCCTTTTATATCCAAATCCAAACACACAGGAGTCTCCGGAGCCCCAAGAAGAGCCGTTTGAAGAATCTGGGCCTTCCAAACGAATACTACTGTCTCGTTGAGTGCAGGTAAGCCTAACATCACCAGGGTGTCTACCAACTCATCTTAAAAGAATTCCCTGATTATTCCCTGATTTTTCCAGAATTAATGAGAGAATTCCCTGAGTAAAGAATGCTAAACATTCGCCCGGGAACGGGACGTGTGATGAAACGCACGCTATTTTTGGTTGGTTTTAAGCGCTCTCCAGGAACAAGAAGCAAAATGTAATCCAGGAAAGCAAAAGGAAAATAGAATTAAGTTTTATGTTTTCTGTTCTCGGAAATTCCTGGATCCAAACAGATGTGAGCAATGGCGGCACAAGGGAAACAGTTGTGAAAATAAATTTATTTCAATAAGTGAACTTGTTGTCCAGTAAAATAAGCAAGGTCTATTAAGTCATGCTGCTTTCACTACAGTAAATGCCTCCAATAAAAGGGACAAAGGAAGGTTGAATACACACATCAAGGTGTCACCATATGAGTGGAATCATCTTAGACCAATATTTAATTTGTAAAACATTTCATTACCATTGAAATCACTAATCTACGTCGCAGGTATGATATTCGGTAGCATAAGTCTGAATATAAGCCTATACAGTAATTTACACATATCCAAGGGACGAAGGGAGGCATATTCCAAGTTCTCACTCTGAATTAGGTCCACCTCGTCATGACAGATGTAATTGAGTAATCATCATCCAAGTCCCACTCCAGCCACCCGGGTGTGGTTTACAAGCCTCCTCCACTCCTTTCTGTCCCTCCATTTTTCCTGTTCCATCACTTCTGCCACATCCAACCCAGCTTCTCCAATGTCCTTCAAAATTTGGTCCAACCACCTTCTTCTCGGTCTTCCAACTGGTCTCTTACCCTTGACTTCTCTTTCTAATTCCCTTTTTGCACCTCTTTCTTTGCCAATTCTTTTGAAATGTCCGAACTTGCTTTCTGTATCTTCTGATTTGACGGTTCCATATTTAACTCTTCTCTGATTTCAATATTTTGAATTCTATCCCTTCTTGTCTTTTTAGCTGAAGTTCTTAAAAATTTCACTTCTACTGCTTGTATCTTACTATTTTGCCTTTTATTCGTTACCAGTGTTTCCATTCATATGTTACAATTGGTATGAAATACTGTTTATATAATATTAATTTCGTCAATTTAGTAATTCATAAATACATTTAAATGAAGGAAATCATTATGAATGATGTTTCGACAGGCCAGAACACACCATTATCAGTCTAAAATAATTTAACCTAGTCTGTTTGATAATACAAGGCCGAGTTTGAAAGGTGTTACAAACACATTTCCTGGGCGCAATTAAAAACAAAATAGGACATAAGTTCTAGCCTAGCCAAGGAACGTAGGAGCAATAAATATGCATTTAAGGGCACTAGGCATATCCATCATATTACATAAACATCAAACATTTTCCTTGTTCCCGTTCCAGTCGTTAACCAGAGCCCCCGTTCTCATTCCCGGGCCAATCGTGAACCAGCCTGAACATAACTGGCAGCATCTACAAGGTAAAGATGATCACATTAACAACCTCATAGTGATCGTGAGCTTCCGTTAAGCCTTTTGATCACTACAGTATAAAGTACAAATGAAATATTCGTAAGCAGAGCGAGAGGTTATTTGCCTCGATGCACAAGAGTAGACACAGATCGAATAGCACACGATATAATAGGGGGTAGCACAACCACGTGTTTGAACGACTACGTATTTTAGGGGCTAAATCATATATCAACAGCAGCACAAGAACACCCTGGAAATTATTGCACACCATAAGTTTTCACTATAGATTTAGCACACAATGGCACAAATGTTATATTTTTCGTAAACTTCAAACAGCACACTAAAGCATTAACAGTAGAACTACAGCAGACAATAATCAAAGAATACCGGGATGGAAAAGCCGCACAAACAGTATTGTCAAACCAGGTCTAACACATGTTGCCCGGGCGCGCGCTAACACTTGACATGACAATCCACACAGTAAAACCTCACTTCCTGTACCGAAAGCACTATCGAGACAATATACCGCAATATATGCGCTTTTGAAGCTTACACTGAGCAAACCGTTAATAATATCAATATACTATGAGTGTAAGAATTGTTCAGCACGAAAAGTTCTATTAAAAAAAGTCCGCGAGAGCATATATCTATCTTCAATACATCGCTCACTATAAGTGTTTTTAGATTGGACGGGAGGGGGGTTTGAGTTTCATGCACCTCGCCATTCTTAAATTACGTCTGACAAGAATTCGTTGTACATGCTATATCCATGATAATATAATTAATAGTCCAGTCAGTGATTTCAACCCATCATGCAGAGACGTAAAACGGATATAGGCCTAGGTCGAAGTTCATTGACATCGAAAAAAAAAGAGCTTGTCACGTAATGCATTCATAACTGTTTCCGGGCGAAGCTAGTATATTATACTCTGTGAGCTGCCAGAATAGGATTGACAGTTCTCGTCTCTCCATGTGGTCTGAGAACGAGATTGCCAAACTGTACAAGCCAGAGATAAAGCCGACCAGGCACTGAGGCACGTGGGCGGTAATATTGCAACGCAGAGTATTATGACATCAACTATGCGAACATGGATTGGTCAAGAGGCAGAGCGGTGAAGAGTGACGTGGAATTTCCGCTGAAATGTCAATCCTATTCAGGCAGCTCACAGAGTATATTTATAAACAATACTAAATTTAAAATATTTTGTCGCCAAAGTTGCTATATCTACCGACAAAATCGCTAAATTGGCGATACTGATCGCAACAAACAAAATGCTCAAGGCCCAATAAAATGGCGTAGTTGGCTCCTGCGCAGAAAGCGAACGGAAAAGTTGCCACATCATACGTTTAGTTGACCTTGAGAAGGCACTGCTCATTGGCACTGTCATCCGGGTGTCTACTGTAAGGATGAAGTAAAAATTAGTTACTTTTTAGTTACCTTTTAGTCAATTTTAGTTACCTTTTAATTCAACATACGTCTGTGGTCTGCAAGCAAAGGGGCTCATCACGCGGTGAAGATAAACAACAATGAACTGTGTTTAAATAAAATAAATAATAAAAAATACTATATATTAATTATCAAATTAGTTGTTTCAGCTAATATGTTGTCTTGTGCACAATACGTTGTTTTAATATCAAGAGGTTGCTCTGCTCTTTACCGTTTTGCGAGATTTCCTTTGTCCCCGCGGTAGATCACGAAGAATTGTATGTGACGTTACGTGATCGTCGCCAAATTCTGACTTTGCAGTCAAGTACGGAGAAATATCGAGATGTTACACAATCGGCGCTGGTCTCAGCCGTTTGACGAGATTCCCGCAGTTTTCGCGATAGAACACGAAGAAAAATCGAGATTTAGATAAACGGTGTCACTTTTGGTCATTCGACGAGATTTCCATTGTCCTTGAGGTCGGGCACGAGAGAATATAGCATTATTACGCAATCGGCGCCACTTGCTGTCCGTTTGACAAGAATCCAGTTGTCCTAGTCATTGAAGGCGGAGAAATATCGCGATGTAACGCAATCGCTGCCGCTGTCGGCCGTTTTACGAGATTCACGTTGTCCTCGCGATATTATGCAATCGGCGCTGCATCCAGCCGTTCAACGATTGCCTGCCTATCTGCCCTGACAGAATGGTGGAGGCAGGCTCAAGGTTGGGCATGGTTAAAATTCACGAAAAGTAATGGACATGTTGTATGGTCGGCGCCGTGATTCCCGCAGTCCCTATGCTGTGGTTGGGAGTTCATAAGTTCAGGGTGGATCACGAGGGAAAATTAGTATCGCGATGCAGCATAGGCAGTCATTTCTATGTGGGTTGATGCACTTCTCGCTCCCCGTACGCTTTTAAGTATACGGTCATGGTAAAAGTGGCGAGTAGGTTTCGGAATGTTTCGTGACGAATGCCCAATCACCTTTGACAGGATTCCCGCAGCCCTCGTGGTCACAAGTTCACGATAGGGGACGGGATTTATCATTTTACGCAACTGACGTCGATCTCGGTCCGTTTGACGAGATTCGCGCAGGCAAGTCATGAGGTCAGCCAGTCTTCTTGAGGATGTGATTTTGGAGGATGAACGTTCGAAGTAGGTACCGTATCGAATATTACGAATTATTCTGAGAGGATTGCACGAATAATACGACAAGAGGGCACATTCTCTTTCGAATGCGAATCACGAATTATACAAGTTATCGAAATAACCAGTTAGATTATATATCCGATGGAACCAAAGTTCGAAGGAAAAATCGACATATAACTGAATTTCGAATTAACCATACCGGATGTCGCAAATTTACGAGACAGATTTTTAAAATACCGGTAGGTTATTATGTATTTCGAGGCTATTTCGTATTTTTTGTTTCGAAACGGTAACATTTCGCAAGATAGCAACATTAAATTATTTCACGTTATTTTTGGACTTCAATTTGACTCAAAATTTAGAGTCAATAACTGAAATTAGAGGTTTCTGTTTAGTTTCGGAAGTTTTCGCGAACAAACGTCTCGAGAAAAGTCAGGTTTCCTAATAAAACAGAAAAATATTTCACACAAAACTAGAAAGTATTCTTGATGCCGAAAATGTACGTTGAATTGATGTAGCCTATACCACACAAGGTGTCCACAGTATGCATTTCCTCTAGCTCAGGCACGGCGAAGTATAGCTTATGCAATCGGCGCCGCTTGCGTGAAACTCGCTCCATCGCAATCTCTGAGCCTAACGGCGCGAGTTTAAATGATTCAAGCCGCCTACAGAAAATTTTCGTTACCGTTTGTAAAATTCGTTGCTTTTTCGTCACTTTCGTCACCCGTTTGTAAAATTCGTTACTTTCGTTACCGGTAGACACCCTGGTCATCAGTAACGAGCGATCACTTCCCGCGAAATTCGAAAGTATTGCTTCCACTTTTACGGGATATAGACAAATGGAGAAAAATCCCTGATTAACAAAGAAATTCCCTGATTTTCCCCTGATTATTCCAGAAATTCATAATTCCCTGAGAATTCCCGGTTTTCCCGGTTTTCCCGGGTCGTAGACACCCTGATCACATACCTACCCTTTTGTTGTAATTTATTAATAAATAGTAGGTAATTGACGTGTTGGGTGTTTCTGTCGCAGGTGTTAGCTGAGGCCCCTCCATCACTTTGCTACTGTGATATCAATATTGACAAGAAATTACTCATTTAGATATTAAATTATAAATCCAATGACCTAGTTAAATTAATTTTGTATATTTATTATGCTGTAATTCAATTTTGTTATTGCCATACGCTAAATAAATAAATACTCATTATCATTAATTGTATTTTGCATGTAAAACAATTTTCCACTGATTGATGTCTTTCTTATCCTTTAAAAAAGTCCTACAATTCGTCAGGCTACATTTTTTGAAAAATCCAATTTCCTATTTTTGTGTTTTGCCTGATAACAAGAGAACTATTGGTCTTATAGCACTTTGCTAATGCTTAAATTAAAGCTAAATAACTGCTCTACAACTTTACTTTTGATGACATTCCTCGTAGAATGAGTATTTTAAACGGTAATTTGTTCGAAAGACCAGCTTACTACATATTTCGAACATTTTGGAAAAATTGCCCATTTTCGAAGTGTTGTATCTCGAGATCTATAAGACATACAGAGCTGGAGTTGCGCTCAAATTGTCGGTAATTTTGTCTTCTTTAAAAGTATAATGGGTGACATTGCCATAGAATGCATATTTTGGACGTTGTAAGCCTAAAACCGAAAAACGACTGAAAATTTCGAGGTGTTTCGAGCACCACGAAGTTAGCACAGGTCTTTCGAGGTTGCAAACTTGGTTTTACACTATTGGTATCTATCCTAACAACATACCAAAAAATGAGGACCTTGCAATTTTTTGCGACCTAGAATGTCTTAGATGACTGGCCTATAATATTAATAAGAATAATTAAGGGAGTGGACTAGCCTACAATAAAATTGAATTTCAAAAGAAGAGTTATTCTTATCGTCAAGATGTCTACCGCCTTATTGTTCCCGTTTCAACAGGGTCGGGGATGGAATACGATGAAAGTCTATGTGGCGGGTGGTTTATACCGCCGGATGGCCTTCCTGACGCCAACCTCGTGAGAACTGAAATTAATGAAACTTGACTATGAGATGGAAGATAGAGGTCGAGGCCTATTAGAAGGTAACTTACTGTCCCGGTATTTGCCTGGACCTGAAGATTGGAAACCACTGAAAACCATTTACATGACGGCCGACGGTGGGATTTGAACTCACGTCTCCCGAGTCCGCAGATAGCTTGGCTCCACGGCTTAGCGCCGTGCATTAACAGGGCTGTCTACAGCTCTGTCGCATAAAAGTTATTATTTTCTATGTATTTATCATAGACCATAGACCAATAAGTATGATAGCTTCAAAGGAACTCTGTGCATTGCTCAAAGTTCCCGCGTCAGCATGTAGCAAAGCGTTCAGGAGGGCTCACGCTTGCTAGCCTAGCAACAAGTCAGCAGGCACCTAGCAGGTTAGCAGATTGCTGAGCCCGCTGAACGTGCCCATTGGCACAATAGAGAAAATGAGATCACACGCGACATCGCCCTCGTGCACCTCCATAGATTGTATGTGTATACCATGAAACTAAATGTGCAGTAGCTACGCAATATCTGCAGATAAGCAAGTACCCATACAAAACATTTTCATTTCAGAAATATTCGGATCTGAAAACTATGACTCTGAAGTGAAATGCGACCATCCAGCAGTCTGTCAATTTTACATCGAATCTAACAAGGACACCTCCGAGAGAGGTCATAGGACTGTGAACAACATCAACGAGTAAGCAAATGGATCCGGAATGAAAAGCTGCGAGCAAGAAACATTTGAAAAGTAGCCAAAACGTCCTCGGAGCATGCCCACTTGGACAACAGCAACATCTATTTGACATCAAGTAGTATTTGACCTACAGTCGACATTTTTGCTAGGGAAAGATTGTCCCTAAGGCAAGCGTATATGGTCCTATGGAATGGAAATGACGGGAAGGAGGCCAAGGGGAAGACCAAGGGACAGATGGACAAAAGGAGTTAAGAAGAGTGTGGAGGGAAGAGGAGTGTGCTGGGACACAGTAAATGACGAGAGATGGTGGATGGACAGGAAACGATGGAGAGGCTTATGTTCCAAGCAGACCCGACCAGCGGTTGGAAACTGCTCAAGATGATGATGATGATGATGATGACAACCGGGTTGCAAAGAGAAACAAAAATATACCATTCATATGACAAACAGGGACTTAATGTTAAAGAGTTTTAATTCTCTTATTTTAGAAATATCAGACGGTAGGATTACAAGGGTTCTACTCCTCTGCAAAATGTTATACAACAGGCCCCACCTGTGGATGAAAGAGGCACATGTCCTGCTAAAACCAAAACAAGAATGGAAAAGTTGGTTAGAATAGGAAACGTCATAAAATGTTCTTCAGCATATCAAAGCCATTATGCACAAATTAATAAAACTGTGAATCGGGAGTATTGTCGTTGTTTATTTTAGGGGATGCGTCATATAGCCCTCTGTATTTAGGACGTGTGTGGAATGTGTGTGGTAACCAGTGTTATTGTGTTTGTATTTGTGAACTGGGGATAGGATTGGGAAGGAGGCCGCCATGGCCTTAAGTTGAGAACCATCTTAGCATTTGCCTGCCTGGAGTAAAGTGGAGAAACCACAGAAAACCACTTCCAGAATGACTGAGGTGGGAAACAAACCCTCCTCTTCTCAGTTTTGCCTCACGAGGCAGAGTGTACCCCGTTCCAACCCTCACATCAGAATTAGAATTGCTTGGCAGAGCCAGAAAATCGAACCCGGACCTCCAGGGTAACAGCCAAGAATGTTGGCCGCGAACATGCCTAGACCTTATTGTGTCAATTCATGATTCTTCATAATTTTTAGTCAATAGTGTGTGAAGAAAACCATCGAGGTAATGTCACCCAATCACTGCCATACCTGACAAGGAATTAGTCTACTTCATATCCACATCACGTTTGGAGAGTAACTGAAGAGTTTATACACAAAATCCTTACAGTGGCATCTACGCACACAAGGTGTTCCAATGAACCAGATGAAACATTTGCTGAATGAGTCGAAAGTAATTCAGACTTTGGACTTGCCTGCAATGACTTACCCTGTTCTCAGCATAGATCTTCTGTGCCAGACTCTGATGCTTGGGGGCTGTGATCTCCTCCTCTTCCTTCGGCACGGCCGGCTTGCTCGCCACCTCCTCCAGCTCTTGCTGCAACCACACACACACTCTGTAGCTTACATGTTTAATTGACATTCTCGTCTATCATGATCTAATACCTAATTCCATAAATCAGAAATGAACATGTACCAGTAGTTATGCCTGGGTCGCGAGATAAAGAATGGCGATTAAATCACAGCTCAATATTCTTTTTAAACATGGAAACACTATGTCCTGCAATGCTGTTGGTCTGAAATACGACACATCTGAAGTTTATTTTGCAGGTTCCGATTATTTTGGTGAGTGATGCATAATGCTTGAAAAAGCCTTTTGTTAGCAATGTTCCCCAACAAATAAGAGTTTGAATGAGGCTCGTAATGACTGCAAATATATTCAGAGGCTACTTCCAGCTCAACTTTTGAAACGACTTGTGTTTAAAGGTCCTTCCCTGTTAACACATTGTTTTTGAACTGTATTGGGGTTGGCTTTACACCAACAATATAATTTTACCCACATTCAAGTAATAGCTATAGAATTACAATTAAGAATATTCCACGTTTCCTAAGCAGTAGTTGCAGCTTAGAAACAAGTTGATTGAAGGACCGCATACTGCACCCGCTGGTAATCTGTGCAATTATGATTTAGTAAATCCTTTTTAGGTGATGTCACATTAACTGAACGATGGTCATGATTCAACTCTAGGGACAATTTAACTTGTAACACTTAAATATACAACAACAAAACATTATGAAATAAATTAAAGTAAGAAAACTATGTTTGACAGTTCAACAGACAATCTATTTAACCCTTTGCTGACCAAGCAACAATAAATATTCAACAATACACATTCATCAATACCGACCATACAGGATTTTCTAGGATTTTAAAACTAAACATTTGGATTTCTTGGCAAGCGAGAGTAAATTTTTAATCATTTACGCAGTAAGTGTGTGAAAACAATTCTGCTTTGTTTATGTACCGTAGACCACCAATAATATTAAGAAATTCCTGAAATTCAACAACATTAAAAAATACTCCTCCAAGTAGTAGTTAATAACAGAAGACATAAAATAACTGGCATTAGGAAATCTTACTCCAGACTAGATGGCCTCTTAACATATCCATGGCCTTCTAAACAAAACAAAACAAAACAAAACCCAGTTTGGGGAGAAAAGGCCATTCCACAACGTGTTAGTAAACAAAATACCAATTTCAAATTTGAAAGCCACACATATACCTTTAGGAGCTTGCATCAGCCCCTTAGGGTTGCTATTCGCTTTAGAGGTTCAAAATCGAGAAAGTAACCATACTTAATTCTCACCAATATGTGGATTTGAAAGACAGACCATCCAGCATAATGTGGAGGACTGCAGCCTACGATCCTATTACAGGAACCTGAAAGACTTTCAAAATGCAACGCAGCCTGCTCTTGATAGGATTTCAAATTTAAATATTAACTTGTAAACCTGAACATTTTCTAATTTTGCTTACTGCTGAATATGTGTCTTCTCATCAAAATTGATTTTAATATTCATTGTTCTTGCACATGCTAATTTATATGTTAAATGTGTTCCGTAGCTTGTAATGAAGTACCGTATTTCCGCGCATAATCGTCGCACTTTTTTTGCCTAATATTTGTTGAAAAAAAGCGGGTGCGACGATTGTGCGAGAAAAAAAATTACAAATAATCTTTAAAAAAATTATTATTTGAATAACTATTTACTACAGGTATAAAATTAAAATAAACTAATAAAAATAGGTCGTCTGTAGGTCATCTTCACCCATGGCGACCATCTTGCCGATCTGAAAAAAATGCCGTGATTACTTTACCGATTTTTGTTGAAAATTTTATATTGCAACTGTTATGGTGGTTTGTTCAAATTTAGAGAACTTACCAGATCTAATCATCTGCATCGGAAGAATTTTCACTCTCCTCGCTGCTTCCCGAGAGCGTTTGGTCGTCGTCTTGCTCCTCGTCACTCTGCCATAATTTGTCGTCCTCAGTGCCATCTAAAGCGTTCGAAATTCCGGTCTTCTTGAAGCTCTTCTCAACTGTTTCAAGTGGAATAAGATCCCAGCTCCTAACAACCCACGTGCAAATGCATTCCAAGGACGGCCGCTTAAATTTTCCTGTAGGCGTCACTTCGTGGTTGTCATTGATCATCCATTCATTGTAAAACCGGCGCAGATTGTCCTTAAAAGGTTTATTTAAACAAACGTCCAATGGCTGAAGGATGGAAGTCAATCCGCCGGGAATGACCACCTGCTGAGTATTGGTGTCATTTAGGATCTCTTTCACCTCATTCACAAGGTGAGCCCTAAAACTGTCCATTACTAGCATCGCTCGTTGTTTTAGCAGCGCACCTGGTCGTTTGTTCCACACAGTCTTCACCCAGTCCACCATAAGTTCCTGGTCCATCCAACCTTTATGTTGCACGCGCACGTGAATGCCACGTGGAAATTTCACACCCTTCGGCATCGTCTTTCTTTTAAAAATTACGTAAGGCGGCAACTTTCTCCCGTCTGCAGTAACTGCGAGCATAACCGTGCAGCGAAGTTTCTCGTTGCCTGTTGTTTTAAGTGGTATGCTCGCAGCACCCTTCTCAGCAATTGTCCTACTGCGAGGCATATCAAAAAAAAACTGGCGTCTGGTCAGCATTTCCAATTTGCGACAGAAGAAATGGAGTTTCCTGGCGCTGACGGATCACAAACCGTTGGAACTCTATCACTTTGTCCGTGTAGTCTGACGGCAATTTCTGACAAACAGTCGTCCCCCTTCGCATAGATAGGCCTTCTCGTCGCATAAACCTCGTTACCCAGCCATTACTAGCTTTGAACTGGGTTTCGTGACGACGCGCTGCTTCACGCCCCCTCATTTGAAGCATATCGTACGTAACACTGCAACCGTTGTTGCGCACTTCTCTAACATACTCCAGCACTTCCTTATCAATTTCAGGAAATTTTCCAGATTTCGGTCCTCGAAATGCACGTCTGTGCGGGTTAGTGTTTTTCAACTTATTTTTAAGTTTCCGCCAGTCCCGAACTAATTTTTCGTTAACTGTGAATTCACGTTCTGCAGCTCGGTTCCCGTGTGTTTCAACATACGTTATCACTTTTAATTTAAAGTTCGCCGTATAATTATTATATTTGCCCATTGCGAACACCTAAAAAAACACAACTGAAAAACTGAAAAAAGCACACACTGGTCCTCGTTACAAGAGTCCGCAAAAGTGTCTGACAAGGTACAGCTGTATTTCGAAATAAAGAATTCAAGAATGTGGCGGGACCATTATCAAATGACCACCGGCGAGCTCCGGTTACACAAGACATTATTGTCAATTATTCAGTCGATTATTAGCCTTTGTTTCCCGTCATAGTGTTATAATATTACCGCCTGACATCCAATACCACTCGACAATGCAAAAACACGTCAGCAATATCGCCACAGTGTAAATATTCTTTTACCAAACTTATGTTAAGCGATTATAAGCAGTCAAGATTATGACCCGTTATTTCTGTAATATTATTTTTAACAGGGTCGGGGATGGGATGTTCTTTGTTTGAAATACACCAGAGTGTAGACACGTGCGTATGCCGGCTACCTGCCCCATGGCGTGAGTCATAGGCCTACGCACCGAAGGAAGGAGAGACTTCTTTCTTCAAACAAGGTCACAGCTGGTTAGCAATAGAGCTCGCGTACAATAGAAATACGGCAGGGTGTGTAGCGGACTGGCGCGCAAATACAAATGTGTTATGCGCCGAGTACTTCATGAAATGTAATGAACCAAATTTTCATTCGAAAGGTAGGGTGCGACGAATACGCGAGGAAATTTTATAAACCAAATTTTCATTCGAAAAGTAGGTGTGCGACGATTACGCGCAGGCGACCATTATGCGAGGAAATACGGTACATGTAACATGCCATGCGCTAAATATTTCACCAATATTTCACTAGTGTATGACCACAACCATTGATCTTACATCTGCCAGCTTTCTGTCTGCACTCTGCGTATGTGGCCAGTTATCAATTTTTCCAAAATGTCAATGTTATACCACTCAATATTGATGATTATGATGACTATGGTGGTGGTTGTGACAGAAAAAGAGTAAAATATACCTGTTTCTTCTTGAGCTTGACAATCTGCGATTCAGCTTTGGCAATCTCGCGATCGACTTTGCCAATCTGCTGCAGCAGCTCGTCCTTGGTGGAGCGGAATGACGCATCTTCCTGCATGGAGTCGGACGGCAATGTGGGGGAGATGGCTTCCACTTGGGGATTGTAGGCGGGCTGCTCCTGCAATGAAAGCACCCTCATGGCGTGACTCTACTTCACGATGCATTTTGTAATATTGCCTCCAGACAGCAAGCATTTGTGGAACATTTCAAAATGTTAAAACACTAATTCCTGTTTCTATGAGCTAGCTAACAGGGTCAGGAGTTGAAGGTCTGCACACTTAGGCATGTAAACAAACCCAATCGGTTATGTTAAATTATTTCAAACCAATCAGGTTGATAATACGACAAACTATGACTCAGTAATCCTTGTCTTTCCTCTCCACCCGATATTCACTCTCTATCCTCTCGGATCTCTGTGTGTTATAAGTGGGCCGCTTCTTCTTGACCGGTCAGCCTTCATACCTTTGTGTATGCAATATGTCCTCGGTGGCACATGTGCATATTCAGTGGTCTCAGTGTTCTACTCGGGCATTTGGAAGAATTCTCACGCGCTTGCGACCGGCCCATCTATATTTAGAAGTGATCCCCCAACTATTTTTTCACCACTGAATCTTTTGCTGCACATTTGTATTCCAACTAATTTGAGGCTAGACAACTGATTGCTTCAGATGTAGGGTGTGGTAGCTATGTAGAGATGAAACAATCAGCTCAGGACGGGAAGGCATGGAGAGCTGCATGAAAGCAGTCAAAAGACAGATGACTCACACAACAACAATGAATAGACTGTTTAATTTACATTTACAGCAAATCTAAATAATAATTAATTGAAGCAGCCTTGAAGCGCTTTGCTAAATGTACTCACAATCAGGAGTTTTATCTTTTATTCCTAGGGTGCCAAAAGATGGCCAAGACGTGAATCCCACATAGCCTCTGTCTCTGTCCCTTTACTGCAGGATCACCTGGTGAGGACTGGACACTGGTTACCGAGCAAGCAGTTGTGCCCAAATACTGTAGCATAACAGAACTCGCTCCTCATCCAGCCAAAACTCTCCCTTTGCCTGCCATTGTCAATGCCATTATACAGTTAATTTATGGTGAGCTCAATGTTACAGTACTTAATGCTATAAGTGACCATCAAAAGGGAGAAACAAGCTCTATATTTGTGGAGGAAGTTGGCCTATTCATTGCATAAGAAAATACTGAGTCATTTCAATATGAAATATCATCATGTTCAACTCTGTGTGAAGCCCTTCTTTCCAGAACTTGTGCTCTTAACTTTAAGAATGACACAAGTTGTCCTCAACATCTCCATTGATTTGCAAGTATCTATTTACTCTGCCATACTGTATTCATGAGATAAGACACAAGACTAAACGGACATGGGTAGATTGCAGTGATCAGTGTGCAAATCTCGGCCACAAAAGAATTGCTTGATGTTCATCTGCTCGTCATTGATATTGTGGACCCACCAGAAATCTCTACCAGTACTTTGGCAGTGGATGACTTCATTATTTCAGATTATACAAGTCTTGTGTGGTTCCTGTTTTGTTTTAACAGAGGAACATAAAACAAGTCAAAAGAATATGTACCACACATCATTGCTCATTTTAAACCACAAAATTGTGGTTTCACATAAAATTTCCTTTCTTTCTACTATAAAATGGGAACAAATCCTGAAAGAATGGAGCAAACTAACAATTTTTAGTCAATTTCTACCATTTGCTGAGTCTTCTTGGAGACAAATCTTGGCCAGCACAATTTTACAGTAATGGTTTTTCTGTCTGCAGAGAACTGGAAATGGAAGCCATTGTTCAGTGTTGCCTGGTTCTATTAAAGAAAGCATTTCAGTTGTGCCCAAGTATTTATATGCCCTAACATGAAAACACTACATAACATATTTATCACAAAATAACGTGCTTTAATGTACAAGAAAAGGGGGGGGGGGGGGACTTAAAATGGATGACATGTTTCGAGTGTCAAGCGTTCATCCTCACTTAGGCTTAAGTTTAATTTACATTACATCGTTAAGCCAAGGACATGGCAGATCGAGACAGATAGAAGAACGGTTTCAACTGGAACAAATGGTGTACCACCATCAGATCCAGGGAAACTGGAGATGCATTTACAGAAATATTCATTAATTTTCATTTGAGACTCTTTTTTCTTTCAGCGTCCAGTCCAGTCTGCAAACCTCTGTTAGCGAACAAGTCGCCTCCACGATCCCTTATTATCAGTTAGCACTGCCACCTCCTGTAATTCTACACCTCTCACTTTGAAATTGTCTCCTAGGTCCACCTCTGCTTCTCTTACCCTCTACTGTCGAACTCATTAGCCTCTTAGGTAATCTCTCCTGCCCCATTCTCTTCACCATCTGAGTCGGCTCATACGAGCAGCTTCATTTCTTACTTAGCCTTTCTCTCTTCATTACAAGTACCTACTTGCCATTGCTCCCATCTGTCCCAACAATCATTAGTGCAACCCTTACCTCAGTTATCTCTAGCTTTTGTATCAGCTCTCACTTCCATACAGCAAGGTTGGTCGAAATGCTGAGCGATGTAGGGAGAGTTTCGTTACTCACTAGTTAGTTATTGTTGCTTTAATGGGTGGAACAGCAAGGCCACCTTCCCCTCTACTATTTCAGGGTGTCTACTGTAAGGATGAAGTAAATATTAGTTACCTTTTAGTTAATTTTATGTTACCTTTTAATTCAAAATAAGTCTGCGATCTGCAAGCGTATAAGCTTATCACGCGGTGAAAATAATACAACAATGAACTGTGCTTAAAGCGGTGAATAAAATTCACCTAGGGTGTTATCAAAATTTCAAAAATAAAAAATAAATAATAGATATTTAATATGAAATGAGTGTTTTCAGCTAATATGCTGTCTTGTGTACAAGAAGTTATGATTACCAAGAGGTTGCTCTGATCTTGGCCGTTTGGGGAGATTTCCGATGTCCCCACAGTAGATCAGGAAGAAATATATGTGATGTAACGTGATCATCACCGAAATGTGAGTTCGCAGTTAAGTACCGAGAAATATAGAGATATACGTTGAACCGATGTATACCACTCAAGGTATCCTCAGTATGCATTTCCTTGAGGGGCAGATGACCTCGTAGTTCCACCGCTTAAAACCTCAAACACGAAGTGCATTTCCTTGAGGTCGGGCACAGGGAAATATAGCTTACACGATCGGTGCCGCTTGCATGAAACTTGCTCATCGCAATCTGTGAGCCTAAGCGGCGCAAGTTTAAATGATTTAAAACCAACCTCAGTGAATTTTCGTTACCTCCAAATATCCAGACATACAAATTGGCTACTTTTGGTTACTTTCGTTACCCGTTTGTAAAATTAGGTACTTTTTCGTTACTTTTCTTTACCGGTAGACACACTGTCCTGAGAGAATATACAGCCTAAGCACTTAAAATGGTCCACCTGCTCAAATTTAGTTCCTCCTCCTTGCGTCTCTTCACTACCGATATAACCTTCGTTTTTGAAATGCATATCTTCATACCATACTCCCTATAACTCTGTTCAAGTTGTAACATGTTGGCTTGCAAGCATTAGGCGGAGTCGGCCATTACAACCAGGTCAACAGCATAGGCCAGACTGCTTACCTGGTTTCCACCTTATTGAATCCCACCCAGCCAGTTCAGCAAATGGTCCATATAGAAAATAAACAGTAAAGGTGAAAGTTTACAGCCTTGCCTCGCTCCTGTAACAATCTTGAAGCAAGAAATTATCATCAAGTCTCATTGCAGCCTGATTATCAACATAAATACTTTTGATTGTCTGTAGCAGCCTTCCCTCGATACCATAATCCCTCAGGATGCTCAGCATCTTCTTTCTGGATACTCTATCGTACGCCTTCTCTAGAACTACAAAACACTAACACAACTGTCTATTCCTCTCGTAGCATTTCTCAATAACTTGGAGCATGCTAAAAACTTGATCCTGACATCCTCGTTGAGGTCTAAAGCCACACTGGTTTTCATCCATCTTACTCTTGGCCTATGATCGAACTTTCCTTTCTACAAAGCCCAAGTAGGCTACACTTTGCCTGGGACACTTTTCAAAGAAATCTCTCTATAACTATTGCAATCTGTCCTGTTACCCTGATTAAATTGGGACGATTACACCTTTAGTCCAGTCAGAGGGTAGCTTTCTTAAATCCTATGCAAATTGGATCATCCTAAGTAACTATTTCAGCCCTGCTTTTCCGCTATACTTTACCATCTACTAATGCCGCTTTGTGACATAGTTTATTTACCACCCTCTCTACTTCCTGTTCCCATCTTCATTCACCTTCTGCATAATCTCAAAAACTGCCACATTGCCCAATAAGTCTCCATTTACATTTAGCAAGTTTTCGAAGTATTCTTGCCATCTTCCCAATGCTTCTACAATGAGTTTCCCTGAATGATCTTATCCCTCCATTTGTAAGATTCTTTATAACACTCCAGAAAGGTTTTGCTGCCTCTTGAACTTCTCCAAATTTCTCCCATGATTTCCATTTGGACTCAATTACTATTTTTTGGTTCTGTTCCTTTCCACTGTCGCAGTTCCGCCCCTTGAAACCTCAATAAGTCAACTACCTTTCCACTACATAAAGCTAAATTGAGGGGGCATGGTGCAGTGGTCAAGCTGCTTGCCTCTCACCAAGGTTCGAATCCCAGTCAATGAAAAAGTGAATTATCACATCCTGTAGTTTGAATTTCACATTAAAATGTAGGTCTCATGGCTCACAATTGGGAGATTAACGCTCATGTAAATCTACACTCTTCCTTCTTCTCTATTTGATATAATTCACTAACAGACCAATAGCATAATTAAAAGGAAACATCTTTCCTAATAAATACACCCTGAATATTCCTTCAGTGTCTTGATGCAATCTCTACAGACGGGTCCTGTCAAAGCTAAACTCGTTCCAACTGATGGAGTTATATGACGTTAAGAATGACTTTTTTTTTGTCGTGTGACCTCCTGAGAGGGCGAGTGCAGGTCTTTCTAGTTGGCGCCCGTGGGCGACCTGCACGTCGGGATGAGAGATGGAATGGATGACGATGAATGAAACTGGGCAAGGATGTGGAAGGAAGCGGCCGTGGCCTGTCAGAAGGTACCGTCGCAGCATTTGCCTGGTGTTGAAAATGGGAAACCACGGAAAACCATTTCAAGGACGGCCGACGGTGGGGCTCGAATGCACGCGTCTACCGAGTCAGCAGGGAGTTTGGCCCCATGACCTAACGCTGCGCTTTAGCCGGTGTAGCCACTGCTGTCGTACGATTAAAATAAGCCAATATCATGGTTTCATCAATTTACCTTACCGAATGAACTAACAAGAGACCAGGACAACCCTGGCAACTGTGACCATTATACTCGCGATCATGAGCCACGATAGGACGTAGCATTCACTTCAGAAATCTTGCATCCATTAACCGAGAATTGAAAAAGGAAAGGAAGCTTGTAGTTTAACGTGACCGTTAATCTTGAGATCATGAGCCACGGGACCTCCTTTTTACGTGGAATCCGAACCACGGGACATGGCATTTCACTTCGAAAATCTCACATGCATTGGCCGGGAATCGAACCCGGACCGCCTTGGTGAGAGGCATACAGCTAGACCGCTGAGCCACCACGCCCGAGAATTGAACCGTGCCTTGGCGAGAGGCAAGCAGCGAGAGATGTGTTCAAGAAGAACACTAGGTTGTACAAAATTAACTATAATAGCCTTTAAACAACTGTATCTACAAATGCAACCCCCTCCCCCCAGACTAACTTATGAGCTCACCGGTGAAACCTTCTTCATAGAGCAACTTTGATTCCAGATGCTTCTGCCATCTACAAGGGCATACAAGAACTGTTCGCAGAACTTCAGCACAAGCAAAAGGTGATATGGAGAGATTTCTATTCGACCAAGTTAGTTATTGAAGTTTTCAGGGGCAGAACTACGAGGTCATCTGCGCCAAGGCATTGATATTCTCCGAATGGAAAGGAGTTGATTATGATCTAAGTCACACGCTGACACGTTTTGCGGTTCTTGGGTTCCACCATCGCGTATGCATGCAAGAGGAACCTCGTGCGGGAGACTTTGTGAACGGTATTATGCTCTCTGGTGCCAAGAGACTTGTAACTTTTTACTGACATTGTGCGCTTTCCTATTATTGTTAAAGGACTCGAACCTTCTCAAATAGAATACAATCTTGTTAGATTCATGTCACTTTTTATCATTTCAAATGATCTTGTCGACTTCGTTATGCTCGCGTCAAATGTTATGCGTTACGGAGACGGTGACGTCATGCAGCCGCGCGGTAAGCCTAAGTTAATGGGAATACTAATTGTCATTTCTGGTCCGTATTGACGTATATAAATAGTTTAATCAGTTGAAACTTTCCGTCAAATCAATACAAAATATTTTGCGCTATTATTGCGCTAAGTTAGGTACATGTTTCGAACCTTGCAAGGCGGTCCTTCATCAGCCTCTCACACAAATGGCAACACATCAATAAAACACTGAACAATTTCCAAAAATGCATGCACACTAATAAAACACATATTAAAAACATTCCATTAAAATTTGTACGAAACATATTAAAAAACACATGTTAAAAGTTCTGAGAGTCCATTTATCTTGTTCATTGCCAACGTTTAAACACGTGTCGTTCTGATAGGAGATCTTGTCCTGTTTTGTTATCTGCTTCTTGTCATATGGGGAACGGAAATAGAGTAGTATTCCCATTTGAATGGTCCAAATGCAAAAGACTTTTAGGTACTCCCAGACTAAACAAGTAGTCCTCTGTTGAAAGAAAATTAAAATTTATTTAGTGAATGGACTGAAGTAATGAGAATCTAATTATGATCAACCAGAAAACGATTGCTAGAAAATCCTTACCTCCCAGTGTATGCAGTGAACCTGTGCGCTTGAAACAGCTGTTGCAACTAAAGTGCTGAGTCTAGGCGAGGCGAGGTGAGGCCACGTGAGACATGTAGGGGTGGAGAATACCATTGGTGGAAGCAATGAGCGGAGGGGCGGGGAGGCACTTGGAGTGGGAGGGGAAAGGAAGTTTGGGTGGTACTACGAACCCAGATCTAATTTATGGAGGTTTTTTATTTATGGAGGTTTTTTTATGTTTGTTGCTGGTGACAAAGTTTGTCAATGTTTCGTATAAAACATTGCTATCGAAATTGATTTCATTCAGATTGTGTAACGGGTTGTTTCTCAAGGCCTGGTCTATCTCAAGCTGTTCTAAAATATTAAGCATAATGCCTTTGCTGCAATAATGTAAAATTTCCAAGTCTTCCTCAATTTTCAAAAAGTTGTGGTTGTGTTCCTGCATGTGATTATTAATGGCTGAGAATTTTTTGTGCCTCGCAGCGTTGAAATGCTCATTATATCTTATTTTAAAACTACGCCCCGTTTGACCTATGTAATCTGCATCACAATCCTTGCACTTTATTCTGTAAATAACGGATTTCTGGAATTTGTCTTGTTTGTTGATCGATTTGGAGTTAAATAAGTGTTTCATAGTGGTGTTGTCTGTTCTGTATGCTATTCTAAGCTCTTGTTTCTTGAAAACGTTCGTGATGTTGTGCGTTAGTTGATTTGCGTATGTGAAAACTGCAACAGATTTCTTATTTTCTATTGGTTGCAAGGTTGTGACTGGTTTATTTTTAATTTTGCTTAAAATGGAATCGACGTACATTTTGCTAAAACCATTGGCTATGGCTATCTGATATATGGTGGAAAGCTCTTTGTTCCAATCTTGTTCTGAAAGGGGTACGTTAATAGCTCTGTTAATATATGCCCTGAAAGCAGCTTTTTTATGGCTGGCCGGGTGATTTGAATCCTTCCTAATGGTGGTGTGCGTTTGGGTTGGTTTCCTGTACATTTTAAATCGTAGGCCCATGGTGTCCCTAATGACAGTAAGATCCAGGTAGTTTATAGACTGATTTATTTCTGATGTTGTGGTGAATTTGATGCTATTATCAATTTGGTTTAGCTCTGTTGTGATGTGATTGATGCTACTGATTTCATTATCAACTATCAGAAAAACGTCATCGACGTATCTTGTCCAATAGCTGATTCCTTTTATTTTACTGATACTGACGTTTTCCAAATGGTCAATGTAAATATTGGCATACCTGCCAACTTTTGAAAAGGGCTATCAGTAAAACTCACGCGCGACAAAAAATTTAACGATTTTCGACATACCCCGGCTTGACGAAAATAATAATACTTCTGGGCAACAAAATACAATAATTCATGCTTTAAACAGGATATTTCAATGAAATCATATCTACTTACATGATTTGTAGATGAACATAACAATCAAGAAGAAATCGATGTTAATCAGCAGCAGGCGTGGTGAATATTGGTTTGGAGCATACATAACAGGACTTCCTTGATAAATTAAGCCGATATACGATATTTGAAAAAGGTTTTACACAATAAAACTTGTTTAACGTAACACAGGCAAGAAATAATATAATACACACTGCAAATCACATGCTAGTTCGACTTTAAAGTCATGGTTGTGGCCTTTTTAGCTTCCAGCAAAAAGTCTTGAGAAAATGCTTTGTCATAACAGGGACCAGAACTCATGGTCTTCAAAATAGAAATAGACTCCAGAGATTCATTGGACATGGATGACCTGAACTGTGTTCTATTTTTCTTCACAAGGCTGAAAACACGTTCACATTCTGCATTGCTATGGGGTATGGTGAGAATAGAGAGCATTACTCTAGAAATTCGGTTATACTTAAGAAGTCCATCGGCTCCACGAATTCTTGATATTTGTGCCCAACTGGAATCACTTGCAGCATCTTGATGTGCAGCCAAAGTGTCATCTACCTGAAGAGCTGTAAACTGCCTCTGAAGCTCATTCACCACCTCATCGGTAGTTTCATTCTCTTCCTTGCATAACATGATAGGAAACTTTTCCAAGAAAAAACGAACGGAAGAAAACTGTGCATCTTCAATTTTGTCTAACCTAGCAACTTGAGCATTCTTTAGCACGTCATCCTTGAGTGGAAACTTGTTGATGATGTAGTCACAGGCAGTACAAAAGTAGTTTCTCACTGATCCTGGAGATCATTCACTATGTTCGAAGTTTGAATGCCAATAACTAACTCATCATCACTTCTTTGATTTTGAATCAAGTTGTACTCAACTTCAAGCAATGAGGAGCTTTTGACAATTTTGGGCTTAACAAACTTGGTGAACAGCTGCTTTAGCAAATCCATTAGAAGTTCTAATAACAAGTGAACTTGTGGGGAAGAAGTCTGAAGGGCAACATTCAATTTGTCAAATACAGGAATAGTCACATGAAGAAAAGTGCAAAAGGCCTTGTTCAAGTTTGAGGACAGGAACATAAACAATTTTTCCTCACGAGTTGTAGCAGAAGTCTTATTTTTTAGGATGGGTTTGTCACATTTGGAAGAATATGCTATTCTTTTAGGGGCATGTGTAGTAGCAGAATCAAGAATTCTCTTCTTCTGATACTCTTTGGATCCACTTTGTTCAACTTTAGGTATTCTGAAAGATGTCAAGCTTGTGGAAATGTTTTGGGTACATAATATTACTTCCTCCTTGAAGAAAGAAAGAAGAGGATCCCACTGGTCCAGTAGTCTATCCAAACATCTGCCTAAAGATAACCACCTAGTACATACATGCTTCAGAATTTTCTTTGCTTCCTTATTGTGCAAGTTCTGAAATTTCTGAAGGCGTTCTTTTCTCTTTACACTCTTCTCTAAGAAATAAAATATATCTACAAGGATCTCATCCACTTTAACTGGTAATCTTCCAGCACCTTTTTCAGCTGCTAGATTAATCAGGTGGCAAATGCACCCTATGATGGCAATACCTGGTTGAACTTCCTTCAGAACTGCTGAAACCCCATTTTTGTGTCCTATCATAACAGGAGCATTGTCGGAGCAGAAAGCCACACAGTTTTCAATTGGTATATTATGAGAACTCAGCTGTGATAACATCAGGTTACCTATGTTTCGCCCTGTTGAGTCCCCGTCCAACGCTGGTATGGATAGCACAGTGCTCACTACTTTTTCCTGCCGAACATCATAGAATGTAACAACAATAGGATACAACTTGGCATTCGTATCATTGCTTCCATCCGTTGCCAAAGAAAATGGTCCGTTCTGAAGGCACTTAACAACTTCAGATGATGCATTTTTTGCCATTTTATTTACAATGCACGTCGTTTTCGTGCGACCACAACTATATTTCTTTGCAACTTCTGATGTGGGAAACATCTTCTTAAATAAAGCGCCAGCATGATCAGCCGCACTTAAGGGCACATTGTGTTCCACCAAAAAGGAAGTAAACAGACACTCGGCCCTAATTACGTCACTGTCAACGTTACCAGCCTTGGCAAAAAAGGTGTTGATTTTCTTGCTATCTTCCTTCGATTTAACATAACTTATGTGTTTACCGCACTTCACATGATTACTTAAATCGTTTTTTCCACCATGAGCAATATTAATATCACACGCACATACCGTGCAAAAGGCAAATTTTTCTCCCTTTCTTGATTTTAGTATGCACGGAAAATCAACCGAGTATGATTCTTTAAATGTCTGGAAGTACTGTTTCTTGTTGTATTTGTTCATTCTCGATATCTACTAAAACATCGAAAGGAACCTGGATCACTAAACGTCACATAAAATTATAACATAAATCGCATAAAACACAGCCCACACTTCATTAAAACAAGTCAAAGCACACAAGTCAAATGAACACGACGCCAACCTCGTAAAGAAAGAATATGCACATGGTAGAGAGAAAAAAACACACACGTGGAACGAATGTAATTAGTCCAAGGAATACAGGAAACTGCGAAGCACGAAGATATAGCACAAAAACTCGAACACTTCATTAATATATGCCATAACCTTAAAATACGAAAACATTCAAAGAACGCCAACTTCGCGAACAATAAACAACTCAACTCACGTGGTCAAAGAATATCGTTTAAATCGCAACGAGCGAACGTAGGGGAACAAAGAATTTGCGAAGCAGAGCGTGTTGACACCTAAGATTCACATGGAAGAACGGTTATCCCGGCTTCAAATTCAATTACAATGACGACACAAACATGACACGGTCAAAAGTACAAATCAACTCAAAGAACGAGTTATCGACTATCGCGGACTTGCCTTCGACCCACGCAAACAATCGATTGTACGGAAGTGGGAGGGATTATCGAATGTTAATTATCGTTTCAAATTTTTGTCCGCGAAATCGTAAAATGACACCGTTCATCCGTAAAACCGTAAAATGCTGCAATTTCCGTAAATTTTACGGATAAACCGTAAAAGTTGGCAGGTATGTATTGGCCATTATGCCTAAGTTAATGAGTAATGGACGGCGAGTGCGTGACGTCATGCAGCCGCGCGGGAAGCCTAAGTTAATGGTTAATGGAGCCTGTTGAAAGAGTCCTGGGGCGTCGAGCGACCTGGGGCTTCGAGTGAAGCGAAAAGAATACAGGGTGACTCCTAAAGAGGTGTACAAGATGCCAGATAAGAGTACAGGGTGACTCCTAAAGAGATATACAAGATGCCAGATAAGAATACAAGGTGACTCTTAAAGAGATGTACAAGATGGCAGAGAAGAATACAGGGTGACTCCTAAAGAGATGTACAAGATGGCAGAGAAGAATACAGGGTGACTCCTAAAGAGGTGCACAAGATGTCACACAAGAATAAGGGCGACTTTTAAAGAGGTATACAAGATGTCACACAAGAATACAGGGTGACTTCTAAAGAGATATACAAGATGCCAGATAAGAACACCTCCTAAAGAGGTGTGCAGGATGTCAGAGCAAAATACAGTACAATATGCCAGATAAGAATACAGGGTGACTCCTAAAGAGATATACAAGATGCCAGATAAGAATACAAGGTGACTCATTAAAGAGGTGTACAACATGGCAGAGAAGAATACAGGGTGACTCCTAAAAAGGTGCACAAGATGTCAGAGAAGAATACAGGGTGACTCCTAAAGGGGTGCACAAGATGTCAGACAAGAATACAGGGTGACTTCTAAAGAGATATACAAGATGCCAGATAAGAATACAGGGTGTCTCCTAAAGAGGTGTGCAGGATGTCAGAGCAAAATACAGGGTGACACTTAACGAGGTGTACAGTATGTTAGATTCCATTCAAATACATGGTGACCCTTAAAGAGGTTTGCAAGATATCAGATTCAAATAATGGGTGACCCTTAAAGAGTTGTAAAATATGTCAGGCTCAAATACAGGGTGACCCTTAAAGAGGTGCCCGCACGGGAAGCCCAAGTTAATGGGTAATGGAGTCTGTTGAAAGAGCCCTCCTGAGCTTTTCTAACATGTGTAGCATTTGTAGCATGCGTCATTTGAAATGATATAACGTCTAGTCTTTCAGACTGACTGTGATTTTTGGCATGCTGTATGATTACTTCCCACACAAGTACAGCAACTCACACAGTTCTGGATTAAAATCCGACAACAGAACAGTTTTCTTAGTCACAACAGTACTGAAGGAGATTGTGCAGGTATCCCTTAAATCGCAGGAGTGATCGGTATTTGCTACGACAGCACATGAACAATAAATGCAAGCAACACAGCGTATTCATGACCTTTCCTGCATGTTCTCCTGTTGGTCGAGACCTTGGACCAAACCAGTCAACCCCATTTGCTATACTTCTGACCTAGTGGACAAAACTTTTGCATTTGATTTTTGTCTACCTACTCGATTGTAAATTATTTTTGTAGTAATAAGTTAAACCACGCAGGCTATTTTACTATTACACCTAACGCTCCCCTACTGAAAATATTGCGTACAGCATAGCAACGTTAGGGGCACATGACCTCGTAGTTCCACCCCTTAAAACAACAATAACTGATAACTAGCAACAGCCTGCTGGGCAACACTGAAAAATGGCTCAACCAATGTGATAGTGTTGACAGCTAGCATAATCCGAAGTCATATTGGCTAACATTTAAATCATACGTGCATGTGGGATTTTCCTCAGTACAATGCTTTGTCCTGGCTCCAACAGCCTTTCAACAATCCCTCTACATTTTAGTGAATTACTGTACATTTGAATTCTTGAATTGTTCTGCTTATTCATAGCAGTAACTATAGCACAACTAACATAATATGCTTGTTCCTTCGTTTATTTTGGAACATTATAGCTGGGTGGAACTATTTGGAAATTAAAAGATTAACCTTTTGAACTCCATTACCCTGAGCATATGCTTCCTACTCCACTACTAATTAATTTCTGCACTATGAACAACAGTAGGAAGTGAACACTGCAAAATAATCTACCTCAAAATATAATTAGGTTATGTTATATTTCCACATCAGTTGTTGGTTCATCATCGTAACTGTAGTTGTTGTTTCCTATGGCTAGCCCGGATTCCAATCCATCAGCTTTCTTGCATTCCAGTAGAGTTGTGTGAGGTTTCCTGAAGTTCAAGCAGTCACCTCAAGTTTGTTGCAATGTAGCAGCTGCTCCTTACCCATTTTACTTCCAGGTTCGTGACAAGTGTGCATTCTTCAGATCTCAAGATGTTTCGTTTCAGATGAGCTACAAGGCAGTCATGGCCAGTGTTAAGTCTGAAGAAGGCTACAGCTTCTCTTCTTGGTGTTAATTTATATTGATCCCATTTAGCATCAATGTCCTTCCATAATTTGGTTTCTGCTGTTTTCTTTGCCATTTCTTCTTACCTGTTTTTGATAGTATTTTTCAAGATCCTTTTTGCTGACATAAAATCAGTCTGACTGACAGGTTGTTGTAGTGTGGTACCTTTTTTTGCTGATCTGTCTGCCTCTTCATTTCCTGCTATTCCAACATGAGAAGGGATCCACTGAAATGAGATCTGTTTGTGGAGTCTTTGAAGGGTTTTTATCATACAAAAAATTTATTTCAGTTCTTTACTTTGGGGCTTATAATTTGACGAGATGGCTTGGATGGCTGCTTTTGAATCTGTAATGATAACACATTTTTGATAATCAATGTTTCTGCCTAATAACTGATGGAGTGCATGTGAAATTGCTCTTATCTCAGCATCAAAGTTTGTTTTGTTTTGGCCAACTGAGAAGTAGAGTGAGAAGAGAGATGAATGTATTCCTGCTCCAGTTCTATTTCCTTCGTCTTGTGAGCCATCTGTAAATATTTTTAGCCATTGATTAGATGGATATCTTTCTTCTATTGTACAGAGGGCCAGTTGTTTTAGATCTTGTGGTGAAGAGCCTTTCTTGCAGACCTCTTCTAGCAAAGTAAGATCTGTAGTCACTTGTATATATTCAATGGGGTTGACTGGCATACAGAGTGGTTCAAGTTTTATTTGCAGATTGCTCTTATTGATACATTCTTTGGCGAGACTTAAGGGATCTTTTTGTGTTTTAAGATTGGGGCTAGAAACTGGTTTTTTGATCCATGTCATTCGAGGTAGTCTTTGTATACTGAGATATGCATTGGCTGTTTGATGTTTCATCGTAACTATCACTGTCCAAAAACTGTTCTAAAGTATCCAGTTCCGTGAGCTAAGCTGAAGCAGACACCATGTTTACATTGAATCATTATCAATAAAACTGCCATAAACATTCGAGAATAACGAAGGTCAAAAATTCCTTACAATACCCGCAACTATAATAAATAGGGAAAGGTGATTTCTCGGAGACCACTAGATGGCTCCACAATACTGGAATACAGCACAGACGTCATACGAGCTATCATCATGTAGTGTGGGACTCGACAACGGAGCGGAAGTTAAATATTTTAATGTCGAACCCCACTCGACATAGGAGTGTAAACGGACATACAAAACTACAACGGAAAAGGTAGCAGAACTTAGACCCGTGGAGTAACAACTAACATTCAATACGAAGGAAGTATTGTACACCCATGTACTCCCCAAAGTGTTCCAAGTATGTATTTTTCACCAACTGAACGTAAATTATTCCGATTTTCCAACATTCTACCTTTTCGAAAAAGAGTCCTTTTCAATTCCACGGATTTTTTTTTTTGGTAAATGCTGACAGATATTTGCACCATCTTGATAAAAATTGAATTTGCCCATTTCATTGTTAACTCTATTTCTTTTCAAAGCCAACAGTATTACTCACTTAACCCTAATAATATATTAACTTACCACAACCTGCCATCTTTGTTACAGAATGTGCGTATGTGTGTGTATGAATCGAAAAAACAGTTAATCTTTCTAATGTGACCCTTGAGTAGAAAAAAGCCAAGTCCAAATTTTGACCAGGCTAACTGGCAGGAATTTTCTTTTTTAATTCAATAAAACATAGAGTGGATCCGAGCGGACCGATACTCACCCTGGTGTCGATGCGGAGAGGCTGCTGGACGTCTGGCTTAGCCTCTCCCATGCGCATTTTCTTGAAGGGTTGACCAACATCACATTGCAGGCCATCTCGATACTGCTCCGTCCTGCCACACAACATTCAACAGTTAATGATAGTTACTACTGAAACACCGCAAGTTTGGAGCTAAATTCCAAAACTGTTTAAGACAAATTCCAAACAATATAACTTATCGTTAAAAATCCTATTAAATGGGATTGCATTTATTCTGATATAAATTTATTTGGTTATCAGCAGTTGGATAATAACTGAACGTACTGTAATTTATTATTACAATACAAAGGTATACACAACTGAAATGAAATGTTTGAGAACCTCTCTCCAGAAGACTAGTAAGGATAAAATCCGAAACTCGAAAATTAGGCAAGAACTAAATATAATGGAACCATTAGTACAGCGAATACAGAGGTCGAGATTAAGATGGTTTGGCCATGTGCAAAGGATGGAAATGGATCGAGCTGCAAAGAGGGAGATGGTGAGGAGCCTTGACGGTATTAGATTGGTTGGACCAAATCCGACAAGACGTATGAAACATTGGACTGGATGTGGCAGAAGTAATGGAGTAGGAGAAGTTGGAAGGATAGACAGCAGTGGAAGAGGCTAGTTTACAACACCCGGGTGACTGGGGTTGGACACGGATGAAGATGATGATGATGATGACACAACACAAGCCATGTTACTGTGATTCTCGCTGGTGATTCCAGATAGTAAAATAGATTCCCATTATTTTTATTCGTACTTTATGATTATACAATTCTTTTTTCTACTTTCTTTCTTTCTTTCTTTCTTTCTTTCGTTCTTTCTTTCTTTTGAGCCATTTATGACCTCTTTCAAAGAGATGAAACATAATTCTGTCTCAATATGATGTAGTCCTAGAAATTATCTGAATTGAAGTTCATTCTATTACCCATGTGGAACAAGAATGGGAAAAGTTTAACCCTTTATAGGGCAAAAGACTGGGGGTATAAAATATTAGGTTTTTTTTGCTCATTTGTAATTGGGGGTGATAGATGAGTAGGAATATGCAACAATTTTATGGTTGTGGATTCTATTTTATGAAATATGGGGTGGGAAATAATTATCCCACTGCCCGACAGTGTGTTTTCTTAAATGAGCAATGGGGTAGTAATTTCCCACCTCCAAATTATGATACTGTGTTAACGCTCAATAATGAGGTTTATTTAACAGGATATATTATATAAAAACACCCATCACGCTCTAAAATTTAAAAAAAAAAAAAAAAACGTTACTCCAATGCAACACAAGGTCAGTGAGTGGCCTATATCATCTTTACCGAAAACTGCACAAGAAATATAAAAGTGATTTTGGAATGTTAAAAGTTAGTATATTCGAATATAATTCAATAATTTCAAAATAGTATTTACTAAAAACTCAGAAAATTAATTTCAAAAATCTTCTATTCTATGGCAAACACCCTGAGCAGGATAATTATTTCCATTCTAGCTGAAATATATTTACTCAAGTGACCAAAACCATTATTAACATTGTAATTCAGTTATATACCAACGTTTACAAATCTCTTATCTTCAATAAAAACACCTTCTTCTGTAAAACAATGCATTTCATTCACTCAACACAACCGAACTGGCGAGCGCGTGCACTGTGGAGACCACTGGGATACATGCTTCCCACCTTGTTTCTGATGACAGTATACCTCAAATTAATGGGTTTTCAATATTTCTCTGCATCTAGCTTGTGGATGCATGTAGAACTGCTTGAAATGAAAGGGGTGGGAAGATTCCCTCCCTAACACCGTTCTATAAATACATGGTGGGAAGATAGTGTCCCAAGGACCTATAAAGGGTTAAGAGTGCATTTGTAAACATGTGGTAGAACATCAGGAAAGGTATGGGAAAAGGCGACAAAAAGGTGGAATGATGGAGTGAAAGAAAAGGTAAGAGAGAAGAAGAAAACATGGAAGGAATGGAAAACAAAAAAGACTGAAGAAAGTAGAGCAAAAATATATAGAAGCAAACAGAGATTGCTAGAAAGTAATTGCAAAGGAAAAGAAGAAAAGCTGGGAAGAATTCACCCAGGAAATAAGGGAGGATTTAAATTGAGGAACAAAAAAAAGCTATTTGGAATTATAAAAAGTAGAAATAATGAAAAGGTGAACACTGGGTTCGTGAAAAACAAAGAAGGTGATATATTGACGAAACCAGAAGAGATAACGGACAGATGGAAAGAACATTTCAGCGAGCTGTTGAAGGTGAGACGCCAGGCATGCGGAGAAGTTATGCAAACAGCCAAAACGGTGGAGGAAAAAATAGAAGAAGAACCAGACATTACTATGGCAGAAGTGGAATGGGCAGTTAGGAAGATGAAAATGGGGAAAGCTGTGGGAATCAACGAGTGGCAATAGAAATGATCAAGGCAGCAGGACCAGTGGGACTGCAGTGGACATACAGACTTTTCAGGAGTCTGTGGAGAGAGAAGAAAGTTCCTAAAGACTGGAAAAAGGGAATAATACTGCCAATATTCAAGGAAGGAGACAGGAAGGTGTGTGGTAACCACCGAGGAATCACCATCATCTCGCATGTTGCCAAGTAATGGAAAGAATCCTAGAAAAAAGAATTAGAGTAAAGGTAGAAAGCCAAATAAAGGAGGAGCAGTTTGGATTTAGAGGGGGCAGGTCAACAGTGGAACCCATTTTCATTCATATTAGCTCAACCTTTACTTTCCAGTTGCTAACCGAATAGGCTAAACCCCCGACGACACAACGCAATCCTACACTGTCAACTACTACACATTTAATTTTCGCTATAACTTTTCAATATTAAACGTAAATCAAACACGACAGATGGTCGGAAAAGCTAAAAATGTGGTCTTTGTTATATCACGCATGATATTTTGGTATATACTTCATTTTCAGTCGTTGCTGTACCAGCAGCAAAAATCAAAACTAAAAAATTTGGAATTTTGCGCAGTTTTTTGTTGTTACAATCTTCCCCGAAAGGAGAAAAACATATCCTAAAGTCTTATAAATGGAGTCTGCATGCTTTTTTCTTTCATTTGATACTACTTTTGTCTACCTAGCCCGAGTCGTTTGTTTTTTTACGGGTGTTCCAGGACGGCGATGAAGAATTCCTGGAATTCCAGGTTTCCAGGCCTGGAAATCAAGGAAGCCGGCACATGTACGCCCGAGTATTTTGATATGTTGTTCCCAAGGGTCGAATTAATGGGTTCTGAAAAAATTAACTTTATAACATTTTTTTGGACCTAAAAACCTTATGTTCCTGGGCTATCATAGACAGAACATTGAGAAGAGTTAGGAATATGGGAAGGAATGCTAACGACTTTTATTGATCTAGAAAAGGCCTATGATAGCATCCCTAGAACAAAAGTTTGGGAAAGCTTAACAGATAGGGGGATAGGCAAGGAACTGAGAGACATGATAAATGCAATGTGCATGGATTGCTACAGTAGTGTGAAGACTAGAGTCGGGACATCGGAATGGTTTAAAATTGACACTGGACTAGAGCAAGGAAGTGTGTTGTCACCCTTATTGTTCTTAATGGTGATGGATGACATCATGAAGGCAGCAATGAAAGACTATAGTAGGGCAAAGATGAAGGTAATGTTGTTTGCAGACGATGTTGTGATCTGGGGCGAGGATGAGATGGAGGTACAAGAACAGGTAGACGTAATAAATGAAAAGATTGAGCAATGGGCAGTGAAGACAAATGTGGAGAATAGTAAAACAGTGTTAATGAGTAGAGCTAATAAAGAAGGAAAAGGAGTAATCAAAGTTGGAGATAAGGAATTGGAAGTGGTGAAACACTTCAAATACTAGGGAAGTGAACTGACTGAAGATGCAAGACTAGATTTGGAAATTAGCAGAAGAATACAACTCGGGAGTGCTTTCTACCAAGAGGTACGGGGACTAGTATGGAACAAGGATATACCAATTAAGGCTAAAGAAGTTATGTACAAAGCATATTATGTTCCTATAATGACATATGCAGCAGAAACTTGGACAATGACTAAGAGGGATGAGAGCAGAGTACAAGCAGCTGAGATGAGATTCCTGAGAAGTATGGTCCAGAAAACGAGGAGAGATAGAGTGAGAAATGAAGATATACAGAAAGAGCTGGGAGTAGAGAAACTAAATGACAAACTGGAGCAAAACCGGTTGAGATGGTTTGGACATGTCAAACAGATGAATGAAGTAACACTACCAAGACAAGCACTGGAATGACGGATGGCAGGGAAGAGAGGACGAGGAAGACCAAGAATGCGTTGGATGGACTCGGTGAAGTATAGCATTAGAAAACGGAACCTGGATTGGAACACAGTGTTGGAAGAAGAATGGTGGAAAAGGGGAAATGAAGAAGATGATGATGCAAGTTCATTCTATTCGTTAAACATAAATTAAATGAACTTGCAGCGGCAGATGACCTCATAGTTCCGCCCCTTAAAACAACAATAACTAACTACTAAATGAACTTGCATGTGAAGGTGCCGGTCTACAAACCAAGCATTTAACAACATAATATAATTTACTTCACATTAATATTGTCCGTATATGCAACAGTGATTAGGAAAGATGATATTCAGGACACTTCCACCTGAACTGATATTGCAACTTTTCAGTCGGTCACCATAATATAATCCGCAGTTACTGGGAAATACGAAAAAATTACATTTAAAAATATTATTCTTTTTCTTTAGCATTTGTCCTGCTATGTGGGATCGTAGTGGATGAAGATTGACAGCATTTAGGTCGTTGTGCCTTGGTCGCCCTCTGCCACATCTCGTGTGTAAGCTGCTTTAGCCATTGTGTCGCCCTCTGCCTGCACGCAGCACATGTCCAAACCATCTCACACGGTTTTCAGGCATTATTTTCCTGATTGGTGCAACACCAAAAATCATGCGATTAAATATATATATATATATTTTTTACCACGTGTAATATTTTGCAGGTTATTTTTGCCCATGTCCCAGTAATTAGGGATTATATTATGTTGACCAACTGAAAAACTTTAATATCAATTTACAATAAGTAAAGCCCTGCTCTGATGCGGATATCAGCAGATAAACCCGCGGATATCCGCAACATTTTTCGCTGTGCGGATATAGTTAGCATGTCTGTGGGGATAGCGGATAAGCTGCGGATAATGTTTGGAGAAAATTTGCGGATGGATTTTAAGGGGGGAGGTACACCTTTTAAGGTCAAGATTTTTTTTTTATCCTAAAATGATTAATAGAATGATTTCGAATAGTGAAATAATTTTTAAGAAATCTTTAATAGTTTCGGAGATATAACGTAAAATATAAATAGGTGTCAGCTGATCTGAAACACTGTCATGCCCACGTCTCAGAGCCGCCTTGGATTGTATTACTTCCCTCCTATTGAAGACTGGTGCTTCTAAATCTCTCTCAGGCATGCTCCGTAGTACATCTCTCTTTGTATCTCAGGAACAGGAAGTCACGTGATGCTTTTGATTATCAATATAACTTAGTTTCCCCGGTAACGGAGCACATGTTAACTTGTGAGAAAGAACAAAATTGTTCACCTGTGTTTCAGTACAGTTTTTGCAAGTGGCTGTGTTCATAACTTCGAAATGGGTAAACGGAAAGCAGTATATAGGCCTAAGAAAGTGAATTTCCGTGGAAATAGGCATACAACTGCAAATGCTATCATTCATGATTCACCCAAGCTAAAAAGTGCCTCAGCCAAGAAGCTTCCCAAAGACTGTGGCAATAGCAGCAGTGGTTTTGAGGAGGTAAATATTATTTTCAACGTAAATATTATGTTCGAACAGTTAGAAAAGTGCCTTCGGTGTGTATGTGGGGGAAATGTGAAACTCTGTATACATACAATAGTAGGTTTAGGTTGTAATGTAACAATAGTGTGCCAGAAATGTGGTGTAATTGGTTCCTTGGACAGCTGCCATAAATTAGGAACAAACAACCATGTTTACTCCATAAACAGGCGTGTAATATATGCTATGAGGTGTTTAGGGCAAGGTTTAGCAGGATTAGGTATGTTTTGTGGCCTAATGAATTTACCACCACCTGTAAAGGAGTCCACTTGCTCGCTGGTGTACCAGAGGATTCTGTCTGCCACCAACCAAGTAGCTACAGAATCTCTAAGTAAGGCTGCTGAAGGGGAAGCAAGTCTTACAGGCAGTAGGGATGTATCTGTAAGCTGTGATGGCACATGGTTAACGAGGGGTCACAGTTCACTACATGGTGTGTGCACTGTTATAGGTGCAAAAACTGGAAAAGTGATAGATATAGAGGTTCTGTCATCATCTTGCAAAGGATGTGATCTGTGGAAAGGCAAGACTGGCACCCTAGCTTATCAAGAGTGGTGGGAGGTACATGAAGAGGTCTGTGACATCAACCACAAAGGAAGTGCAGGCAGCATGGAGGTGGAGAGGATGAAAATGATTTTCAGCCGAAGTGTAGCCAGTCACAATTTACGGTATGTCAATTATATTGGGGATGGAGATACCAAGAGCTACAAGTCTGTTTCTGATGACCAGCCATATGGGACAGATATTAAAATAGTAAAAAAAGGAATGTGTTGGCCATGTCCAGAAAAGGATGGGGGTCTCAGTTGAGAAAAGTGAAGGAGAATATGAGAGGGAAAAAGTTAAGCGATGGGAAGCCACTCGGTGGCAAAAATAGACTGACTGATGCTGTGATAAATACCCTCACTGTCTATTATGGGAATGCCATTAGAGCTAATAGCTTATCTGTAGATAATATGAGAACAGCCAACTGGGCCATATGGTACCACAAGGCTTCCACAGATGATCACCCGCAGCATTACTTTTGTCCAAAAGGTCTAGACTCTTGGTGTCTTTACCAGCAGGCTGTGGTACAAGGCAATGCAGACAAGTATAAGCACAAAAATAATCTAGCCCCTGCCATTATGGAGACAATCAAACCTGTTTTCAAGAATCTTGTGAAAACCGAACTGTTGATGTGTTGGTGGCCACACGCAAAATAATAATGAGTCATTGAACTCTAAAATCTGGAAGATATGCCCTAAAACATTGTTTTCTGGAAGAAGAACTGTTCAGATTGGTGTTAATGATGCTACCATGACTTTTAATGATGGAATGATGGATAGAATTAAAGTGTTGCAGCAGTTAGGGCTTGTGGTGGGAACATACTGCTCCCAGTTCCTGCAAGATGAAGATGAGAAACGCATACTTTCGGCAAATAAAAGGGTTCTGGAGACTACAAAAGAAGCAAGGAAATGCAAAAAGAGACTGAGGTTGGAAGAGGAGGCCAAACTGGTCCAGAAAGAGGGCCCTGTGTATGAAGCAGGGAAGTTTTAATGGACATGCAACCCTTTATGTTTATCATGCATTTTCTCAACTTCCATTTTTTACGCAGAGTTTTCACATTAACTCTCTTATTTTTTAAGCTACTGCAATACTATTTTGCATGAGTGTGAAGTTTAATCATGCCAATAACATGTACTAGGATCTTTCACATAACATGTTCCATTACATTTAATTTTTATTTTTTTTTCCAAAATAAATGTTTAAATTTTTCCTCAACTTATTTAAATAATCGAAAATAAATATTGTTTCTTATGCGATGTCTAAGATTCTAGTGTATGTTGTAGCCTTGGGTCTTACAAGCAACGCAGGAAAAAAAAAACATAATTGGGGTAGTTATTGTGTAAACGCTGCGTGACTGCACAAATTACGCAAGGAAGTTTTACAGTGTACTGATGACCAATGGATAACTTTTTTTTAAATTTTATAATAGTTTTAACAGTATATAAGTTATAAATACTAAACCTGTAAATTTTCATTTTTCTAAATCATAGGGCTTCAGAAAAATAAAATATTGAAAATTCATAAATTTACACTAGCGAATGGTGTACCTCCCTCCTTAAAATACAATCCGAACTTGTTTAATACCATTATTAAGACCCGGATGTTTATGACATTTATTTTCCAGTTATGGTATTTTTTTCTTTTTCTTTTTTATGACAAATGTAAGATGATTTAAGCTGTCTTAAATTAAGTCATTAAGCATAATTAACTCTCCGAACAGGAAGGGTTGCATTTCTGGCTGGATAACATTCATTTTCTACATAGCACATGTCATAGGCCTACAAAGCCTAAGGGAACGAATTTCCCTCAAATGTCTAAATACGTTGCTTTATACTCTGTATTTCCAGAGTACGAACCTGGCATATTTGGCGGGAACGTTCGTAAAATGGCTGCCGCGGGCTCCTATTGGCTGGATTTTGACAATTAGCACCACACGTTGCCAGTGCATTGCTCACGATTCAGTCGCTTGTTAACCGCGTGTTGAGTGTTGTTATATTCATCATCAGATTACTTCGTGTTTGTATTTTGTATTATACTAGCGGACACATTCCCCAATAGGTTTATAATGAGATATTTATGGAGAAAGGTTATGTTTTTATTTCAACCAAATTATTATAGAACACTATTTACATTTCAGGATAAAGGAAAGACCTCAGAATGTTAATATGACATGAAACAGGCGCCACAGCGGCCCGTGGACAGCAATATATGGAGCGTATTTTCCTACATCAACGGTGTTTAAAAAATTGTACGAAGTGTGCGATTTGCAAAGTCATTTTTTAAAGAAATTATAGATATTTATGAAATTATAGTGCAATAAGTCACTGCTAATGTCTATTCACCTTCATTTGAATGATCATTTGTCACAATCGGTCGCTTGTGAGCACCGCAGAAGGGATGCATACTACTGAAATATGATGATGATGATGATGATGATGATGATGATGATGATGATGATGATGATGATGAGAGTGCAATGTGGAGGGGCGTGGTGGCTCAGCGGTCTAGCTGAATGCCTCTCACCAAGGCGGTCCGGGTTCGATTCCCGGTCAATGCATGTGAGATTTTCGATGTGAAATGCCATGTCCTGTGGTTCGGATTCCACGTAAAAAGGAGGTCCCGTGGCTCATGATCTCGAGATTAACGGTCACGTTAAACTACAAGCTTCCTTTCCTTTTTAGAGTGCAATGTGTCACTGGTAATGTATATTTTCTTTCATTTGAATGCTCATTTTTCACGATCGGTCTCTTGTGAGCGCCGCAGGAGGGATGCATAATACTGAAATAATATATATGATGTTTTAAGGTGTTAGACGACAACTCAGAATTGCAGCATGTTAGAGCAACAGTATTTGCAAAAAGCACAATTGTTAAAAAAATCGATATTTATGGAATTAGAATGCAGAAGAAAATCCTGTATCGCGGAATATTAACAAACCTGGAATATAATAAATCCATTGTGTAGACGGACGAGCTTAAATCATGTTTGTGCCGAGTGCATTGATTGAAAGCTTAGCAGTAACACTCGCCGGTTATACGATTTGAGTACTCAATCCATTGATTTAGCCTACTGATTCTGAAAACAATGGGATATGATAGAGGAAAGAACTGTAAATGAATTAATGTATATTTGCAAATCGCACACTTCTTACAAAAATTGATATTTATGAAATGCAATTCCTCACTGCTAATTTATGAAATTATACGATTTGAGTACACATTCCTTTGATTTACTGTTTCTGAAATCAATGCAAAATGATAAAGGAAAGACCTCAGAATGTAAAAATGACTTAACAAAGGCGTCACAGTCACCAAAATGTGAAGCGGACACCAATATTATGGAGCGTATCTTCCCGTAACAGTAACTGCAAATCGCACACTTCATACAGATTTTTTTGCACACTTCATACAGATTTTTTTAAGTCATTTTTTTTAAGAAATTATAGATATTTATGAAATTAAGAGTGCAATGTATCACTGGTAATGTATATTCTCTTTCATTTGAATGCTCATTTTTCACGATCGATCTCTTGTGAGCGCCGCAGGAGGGATGCATACTACTGAAATAATATATATGATATTTTGTATAGCTGTCGAGTGTTTGGCCTCTTTCTCGTATTTATTGAATAACGGTGATAAAGGTAGCATAGCTTCGGTGTGTTATTTATTTATGTACCGTATTTATCTATTCGAATATCCTCGGCGTTGACTCAGGAACGACATTTACATTATATTGCGCATATGTAGGTATGTATGTATGTCTACCCCTTATTATTCCCGTTTTCCAACGGGGTCGGGGACGAGATGCGATGGAAGTCTTTGTGGTGATGGTTTTTACGGCCGGATGCCCTTCCTGACGCCAACCTCATGAGAGGAGTTAATGAGAGATGAAATTAATGATGGTGAATGAAACTGGGCAAGGATGTGGAAGGAAGCGGCCGTGGCCTGTCAGAAGGTACCGTCCCAGCATTTGCCTGGTGTTGAAAATGGGAAACCACGGAAAACCATTTCAAGGGCGGCCGACGGTGGGGCTCAAACCCACGCGTCTACCTAGTCAGCAGAGAGCTTGGCCCCATGACCTAATGCTGCGCGTTAGCCAGCGTAGCCACTACTGTCGGCTATATTGCGCATAATAGTACCGAAATAATGTCCGAAGTGTAGCTATGTGTATTATTCGAATCAGCAGATCTACATCAACAATAAAACTTGGCAACACAGCTCAGCTGTTCCAAGTTCCCTCCATTTCCTTCACGTTCTTTCTTTTGAAATACAGAGTATAGTAATTTATGCTTTACCAAATTAAAAATCTTATTCTAATGCCAGTAGATTCGGATAACAATGTGGGAATGCGGAAAAAAGTTGTGCAGATGCGGGGTGGAGGCAGATAACAGTCGTGCGGATGCGGATAACAGTTGTGCGGATGAGGGGCAGATGAGGATAACTTTTTGTTTATCCGCGCAGGGCTCTAACAATAAGGTAACACTGACAATGTCTCACCTAACAGGAACAATAACGTTCATTTTATTGCTATGCCTCCTTACTTCAGGAGGATCAAAATATATCATTTCACGTCCGGCTGCCTGCTATGGGCAGACTAGTGAGTACTATCAGCACCTAAGCCTGGACAGTCCAGACTAGAGCGCACAGCCGAGCCGTGACAGCGAGGTGAGGACAGGGCCAGGGAGTGTACATTCTAGTGTATCCAGGCTAATCTAGGGAACTTTCACCATTCTATAAAGCATGGTTTTAATCCAGGGTGAGTTTTGATCTGCGAGCCTGTCGACTAGTGAGTGAGCCTTCCCCAGAATCATGCGGCCATCATCATCATCATCATCATCAACAGTTTATCTGCCTGATGGCAGGTTTCCTCTCTCCACCTTATCTGGTCTTGAGCAGCACGTTTCTTCAGCTCATACGATTTATGAATCTTGATGGAATCCAGCATCTGAAACCTTCTTCTTCCTCGTTGAATCTTCCCTTGGTCTGTTCCTTCTAATGCACTTTTCACCAAACCATCTCCCCTTATGCAGAAAAGCATTAACGTGAAAATCCCAAGTAAAACAGATGTATTGACTCTGAAATAGATTTAAGTTAGAATTTGTTAAAAGTTCGCACCAAAGAACAATTTTAGAAGCCATCATGCCGAGAAATAAAACCAAATATAGGTCGGTTACCTGTGAACTGCTATTAGGAACCCGCCACAATACTCTGCTTGTGGCGTGAAGCCAAACATTAGATCAACCTGCATATTCAAAAGCAGTGTGGAATTTCATCTGTTCAGTTACCCCAAAGGCAGCAAGAGGTTTGTCTAAGCACCAAAACAATTACCCAAGCATTCATTGCATGAGCATGTGCTATTTTATATGGCATAATGACAATTGATTCACATTAGCCCTTTTTAATCGATAAACCAATATAGTAGGCTCGCGATAGTCCAACAGACTTTCTAAACTATCTTTTGAAGCTAAAATAGTCCTCGCTCCAGTGGCTTAGTGGCATGGCGGGTTAGTTGTTGTTTTAAGGGGCGGAACTACGAAGTCATCTGCCCCTGTTAACACACGATTCAAGTATACAAATTTACAATGGAAGTAAAAAATTAGAGATGGACACCTAAATATAAAAAGATCGAAAATTAATAAAACAAAAAATTAAATAAAACTAATAATTATAATAATAAACAAAAATTATGGAAAAACAAAGCTCACAACAGGGAGGCACGGAGAGTGCATCAAACCAGTCAGAAGACTGACCCAAGCAACAACATCAACAACAACAATGGTATTCTTGTCAAAACAAAGTAATACGTTCTGAAACGGATTTACCTATCCGCAATATCTGTGCATGTTACATTTAATAATTAATAATGCAGTTAGATACATAATCAATCAAGGTAAGTGTATGTGTACAACCCATCACAGAGTCCGCGCATGGCTCATGAACACTTGTGATGGAAACCATGCACTGCATATCCGGTAACAAGGTGTCTGAGCTGATGGTTTGCATCTTTCAAGTCCATCGTTATCATTGCATATGTGGTGTAAAATTCCATCCAAATATCTTGTTTCTTTGCTGTGTGTTCTCTGACTACCTCTTTGTAGGCCAGCATGGGCGCAAGTAGCATTTTCAAGAGTATATCACGAAAACCAAGATTAACGACCGAGGGGACCCGATGCGCTAATCACACGTCACCCCGATATCTGCAGGCCAAATGGCTGGGCAGCGGTTGCTTGGTAGGCCTAGGCCCTCAAGGGCTGTAGTGCCAGGGGTTATTATTTTATATCTTCTAACAGCATAGTTTCTTTAGATAGTTCGTACACAAGCCTCGTCAGTGTGTATAGTGTTCGCTTCAGGAATGTTGCTTTCACCTTTTCAATGTCCTTTAACCCCTCAAGCGTGACATTGTGAAACTCTGGGCTGCACCCACAACGTGCATTATTTCTAGCCTACTCCCAATGGTAAGCGGGGTATCATATGCATTTCGCTATAATTTCCAAACGCACTGGCAAAAGTTTTCAAAAAACACACACAATAACAACAACATATAACATAATATTATAAACTTTCAATAACCTGATTATCCCTGGTCAGCGGCACGTCAATACTGGGACAATATCAGAGTCGCCCAATGTGTTCGTATTTCTTGGCGTTCTATCACGAATTACATGGTCAGCGTCACTATCTTCACTGAAAGTTATAGCGAACTCATCCTCGACATCGCTGTCACACTCTGAATCACTTTCGTTGGCACTATTATCGAGCAAATTAGCTATTTCTTTGGCATCAATAACTGTGCCAGGACTTGCCATGTTTACAAGCAAACTCATGGTCCGCAAAACCGGGAACACGTGTGCAGGGATCTGGAAAATAAATGACTGTGAAGATATGCGACACCTCCTGGCAATAATAAGTAGCTCGAAGTGTAGCCAAAAGTTGCCTCTTCCTGCCATCTTACGAGCAAATAAATAACTATGGCGAAGTCCATGTAGCGGGCGATTCAAATTCGACGGCGCACCATTGCGCCGTACACGCTAAGGGGGTTAAATAAGTTGCATTATTAAGAGGAATCTCCAAAGTATTTCAATCACGTAGGTGAGTATGGGCATAATTTTGGCCTCAAATAGTTTCATAGCTGTTTCTAGGGAAATCTTTTGCAGGTGATTGATGTCATTCATTGCTGTCATAGCTGCTATGCATGTTACATTTGCCGTTAAGTTAACCAGCCCTGCCGAATGGTCTCATCTCGACCCACACGACTCGGCACTCCTCTTAGGTAATGCAGGCAATAAGAAGTGCAAAAGATCACGGGTATTACAAAACAATTAAGTTTACCAGTTGCCATTTCTACTAACTTGCAAACACCCTCCCCCCTCAGTTTCATAGCTCTCACAATACACAGCGTAGGCTGAGCTATCTGGTGATAATTATATTTTAAGAAGTGTAGGCAACAAAAGAACAAAAACACATATGAAACATGTAAACAAAGGAACATAGAACACCAAAAGAATCAAAATAAAAAGTACTCAAAAACCTAACACACACTAGCACATTTGCCAGATGCAAAATGGCTGTTAACCTGAATAAAATAATGCACTCAAAGCTACCGAGACTTATGGAAGGTTTCCTGCTCCCTAAGAGTAACCCTTGGCATTTGCCTTGCTCTCACTCTTTGTAGCCTTCTTCTTAGATTCCCGTCGCAGTACATTTGGTCATTATTAGGGCCCGGATTTTTTAAAAATGCATATGCGTATTTTGACATATTTTGAGGTATAGTGCATATTCTAGACGTAACAGCATATTCCGGTATTTATGTCTGAATTTAAGGACAATTACAAGAACTACTAAAATAAATCTGTTTTGTGCATCCCTAGCTAGTTGCCTATATTATGTGCATCCCTCACTAATTGGTGTTTTCGACTCTCTGTGTAACGGCACTTTACTTTCACAACTGACAATGGCAACAGATAGCTTAGGTATGGGTAGGCAGGCTGGCTGGACTTCCCGGAATTCCTTTCTCTACCACAGTAGATAATAATCTCAGGGGGTTGGGCAATTGGTCAGAACAGAAGTATCTTCAGTTCACTAGTTACGTTCCAGTTTAATGCCCTGCATCTCAAGTGTTAGTTTCTAAAAGTGCCTAAGGAAAAGAGCAGGAGAAGAGATTTACTAAATCAGTGGGTGTCGGGTAATAGGGACTATTCAACAGATGGTGTCATCGTGTACTGTCAAGTTTGCTCAAAGGAAGTAAAATGTGGAAAGAAATTTCAGCTTGAACAGCATTCAAAAACAACTGCACAAATTAAAGCAAAGGAGGAGAAGAACAGCACACCACTACAACTACTTCTTACGCAGGTAAAGCCTAAGTCCAGTATTCTTAATACATTTTCAAATGATCTTTGTAGGGCTTTCGTATGCAGCAACATTCCATGGAATAAATTAAACAATCCAGTTCTGCGACCATTTCTTGAGAAATATTGTGTAAATCAAAATATACCAGATGAATCAACTCTTAGGAAAAATTACCTACCTCCGCTATATGAATCTACCCTGGAATTGATCCGTTCTGATATCGGAAGGAACTATGTCTGGATATCGGTGGATGAGACAACGGATTCATGTGGCCGTTACATAGCAAATTTCGTGGTTGGTAAATTACATCCAGACGAACCCGGTAAGCCGCATCTTCTTGCTTGTAAAGTACTAGAGAAAACCAACCATAGCACAATAGCAAGATTTGTAAATGATTCTCAGCGACTATTGTTGCCATCTGAAATTGAGGATAATTGTTGTAAAGTGCTTGTACTGCTCACAGATGCAGCTTCGTATAGCCTATGTTGAAAGCAGCAAAGGCCCTCCAAGTATTTTATCCGAAACTCATACACGTAACCTGTTTAGAGCACGGATTACACCGCATTGCAGAAGAAATACGCACATAGTTTCCAGCTGTTAACAATTTAATTGGATGTGGGAAGAAGCTGTTTCTGAAAGCACCAGCTCCTGTCCAGTTCTACAAAGATTGTCTACTTGAAGTTTCTTTGCCACCTGAACCTGTCCTGACTAGGTGGGGGACATGGTTATCTGCAGTATAATTTTATCAAGAGAATTTTAATGAACTGAAAGAAGTGGTTACAAAACTTGAAGATGAGCATATTGCGTGTGTCCGTGATGCAAAAGTTGTATTTGAAACCGCTACTGTTTATCAAGACTTGAATTTCATTCATGCACATTTTTCTAAACTTCCAAAAGCCATTGAGAGCTTAGAATCTTCTGGTACTCCCCTCCATGAATCACTTGATCTCGTTGAGAAAGCTGCATCTTCATTGAATTCCGCTCCAGGCGAAATTGGAGAGAAGATTAAATGCAAGTTAGAAAAGGTGTTGAATTCGTACCCAGGACTGAAGAAGATTAAGTTAATTAGTCAATACTTGAGTGGAACTAGGGTACCCTTGCCAGATGTATGCTCCGAAACTTTGGTGCCCGTGTATAAGTACTGTCCAATCACGTCAGTTGATGTAGAACGATCATTCTCAGCCTATAAACTCATTTTGACGGACAATAGACATACTTTGTCTCCAGAAAACATTGAAAGACTATTAGTTACTTATTGTGATGCTTCTTTTTGCAACAAATGATACCTGTAAATAGGTAAGTGAATAAAATTGCATGTTTTAAGTGCATATTTCATTATTTTCCGTGCATATATTCTAACGTTTTAGTGCATATTTGCATGCATATTTTCAGGTTTTTAGTGCATATAAATCCAGGCCCTAGTCATTATACACCTCATCCGGGATAAGTACACAAAGCTGATAGTTTATTTCCTCCCTGAATCAGTCTTGTGGCAACCTAAATGTTCAGATCTCTGTATCTTCTACTGTAGATAATGTTATCAGTAATTCACAATAGATCACACAATTCTAGCTAATCGACAACATCCCAGAGTGTTGAACCAAGTAGTAGAAGAAACATCAATAGATGGGGCAAAGTAATCTGGTTCATGTCACACTCCAAAGGAATGGTCTACCACAATCTCAATGAAGTGCGAAAGGTTGGACAGGCATCTTACGATCTGTGAGTGTGAATTTATTTCTATATGTACTCACGGCTGCAAGCGGCGGCCCATGCCGGACAGGTACTCCTGCGGAGGCAGCAGCGAGATGCGGTTCCTCACCTGCGGAGCCTGTACCTCGCGCACGTACTCCACCTGAGGTTGCTGCTGAGGGGCGGACTGCTGGGGCGTGCTCGGCCGAGGGACGGGCGGCTGCTGAGGGGGTGGGGGCTGGGGAGGGGGAGGGGTCGGCTGCGGTGTCGACTGGGCCTGCTGCTGCTGCTGTTGTTGTTGCTGTTGCTGTTGCTGTTGCTGCTGCTGCTGCTGCTGCTGCTGCTGCTGCTGCTGCTGAGCAGGTGGGGCTTGTTGCTGGGGAGAAGGTGCCTGAGTCGGTGGCGGCTGGTTGGGAGGATGAAGAGTGAGACGGTCCTGAAAACAAACAGATTCTCTCTTATTCACTAGATTACATTAAATATGATTTCAGGCACAAAAGGGATGTTAAAAAAGTCACTAAACAATTCCAAAATTCGCTGCTTGAGGTACGCAACACTGTGGCTGTCAGCAGACAGTTGGCCAGAACTAAATAGACTCCCTCTACCACAAGAAGGAGACTAGATCCACCAGATGGTTGTAATCAACTGGTGGGATGTACATTACCGGCAACGGCACCTCCATAGACACTTCCTTAAACAAGGACTCTATCATCCTGGTCCATACTCTCTGCAAAACAGGTCGAATTTGTTATGGTGGAGGTCATAGAAAGCCTATTGCAGTTTGTGTTGACCATCCCAGGAAGAGGTGATCTAGAGAGGAGTAAACCAGAACAAAACATCCTACCCAATTCGCTGGAACACTCTACAAACACGGGTAATTAGACAAATTATTTACACACAAGAACAATAGAAATTATATTTCATTAGAGAAGCCCAGAGCAGTGGCAATAAAGTCATGCACGGTTCAAGATGAAATGAGCTAGTTTTACTAGCAATAAAGGTAACGTCCAGAACCAGAGGCAGCCACACAAGGTCAGACCAAGGTCCATAGTGTAGTTGCATGGTGCAAATATGCTCATCTCTGCAATACCGTAGCTTGCAGATGCACAAGTTATAACAGAAGTCAGTCCAGTCTGTCTCCGTAAAACTCAATCTAGGGAATTATTGCCCAACTGTCACATCAGATCCAAATCTCTTGAAATACCGTAGCTCCTTGTTTTACACAATGCCGTGGCACATTTCAAGCAAGGGAGTTATTATTCAAAGAGACAACATTGACCTTCATTTCCCTCTGAAGAGTTGTGTCTTAACAAGCCTAACTAACCAAATTTCATCAGTGTTGCCAACTTAATTTCATGTCCCTGTATTGTAAAGCAAGTGAATACCTATTAACAAACAATATTTACATTACATTATGCGAACCGGCCAAAACTAAGGACCACGCAAATATCATTTCATTTCCTTCTCCTTCTCTTCCTCCACACTTCCTTCATTCTTTCAGAGTGTTGTGCCTTTCTCTCTGCTGTCCACCTTCCTCCCCTGCGTTCCTTCTTTTCTCCCACAAGAACCTTTATGTTGGAAAGAATTTCACTTAACTGTGTTCTGACTCGACAGTAGTCATCTGTAATTTCTAGCCTCCGGAGTTCTTCCTTGATCTGCTTGGTGTAAACCCCTTGGCTCTTCAGATTATATATTTTATTAAAAATCTGTTTATTTAATTTTGTTGGATCCATTCCAACCACATGTCCATAGAAACATAAACGTCTTTTCCTAATTGTTGTTTCCAGGTCTTCCACTTTTTCATATATCTCCTTGTTTGATCTTAATCTGTAGGTTCTCTGTACCGGTACCACTTTTGGGCCGTAAATCCTCCTCAATCTCCTCCTTTCAATCTTCAGAAGCTTTTCCAGGTTCATCAAATTTGCCGTCTACACACCATATTAGATCACAGGTTTTACCACAGCATTGTAGTGTTGTAGTTTGGCATTAAGGGAGAGGTTCTTTTTGTTGTATATATTTTTGGTGGAGAAGTTGAGTTTTCTAGTTTATGTCTTCTGTTTTCCATCGACTCTTTGTCCAGTCCATTGGTGCTAATGATCTCTCCGAGGTATTTAAACTATTTTGTGACCTTTACCTCCCCATATTTCGTCTTAACTGTTTTCTTCATGTAGTTCTTGTTGGTGCTCTGTTTTTGGAAAAGAGATTTGTAAACCTGTTTTCCCAGCGATTACTTTTAGTTCATTTATCTGTATTATTGCTTCCTCTTCCGTTTCAGATAGAAGTGCCAGATCATCTGCGAAGGCCAGACATCTGGGTTTGATATTTGTATTTTTACTTCCAAGTAAAGCCCCGGAGTCATTGGTTGTCCACAATGTTTTCATGATCTTATCTAGAACCACATTGAACAACATCGGTGATAGGCTGTCACCCTGCCTCAATCCAGTTTTTATTTGAAAGGGTTTGCTGATCTCTCCCCGGAATTTCACCTTGGATATAGCGTTTGTTAACGTCAGCCTGAGTAGGTTTAGCGTCTTTTGATCCACTCCCTATTCCCTCAATATGTCCATCAATGTGTCTATCTATTGAATCGTACGCTTTGTGAAAGTCAACGAATGAGATGAATAGATTTATTATTATTTATTTTCATTTTATGGCCTCCCTTCTTTGGACCGCTTTTAGTCAATGCTGAGCTTCTATGTCCAAGGTCACGGGTTCAAACCCGGCTGAAGTCGTCAGACTTTTTGTGAGCGTTAACAATCCCTCAGTATGCCTTCCTTCAGAGGGGAAGTAAAGCCCATGTTATAAATGTATGGCATGCAAAAGAACCTTCCACTAACTAAACTTGTGTGAAGCAAAATTTGTAAGTTAGATCTGATTAATGCTCTTAAGTTCCAACGTTCGTCACCAGGCGCCGGTTGCGTTGACTTCTAGTAGTACACAGCTGGGTGTCATGGACGGTAGCATTTGGTAGCGAAAGTAGGAACTACTTGAAATTATAGTCTGCAGTCCCTACTTGAATTAGATACTCGTTATTTTCACACGTCCAATTTGTTGCCCACGTTTCATGAATGTTGGTTGTTTTATTCTCAATACACACTGATGATACATAGCATTTTGGCTTGACAATATCCAAATCGTTTCATACGACTTACACATATAAAATACAAGGTCAGTTGGGTTAAGATTATGTACTGCATTACCAAATTGGGAAGCTAATTTCAACAGAACGATCCAACTCGTAGGAATCTTCTGGTTTATTTCAAGGTTAGATAATTTTATACCATCAAAATTTTAAGTCTTTCACCTATCTGTTAACAACATCGTAACTGATAAGTATGTTTCATCTGAAATTATTTTCAAGGTTAGACCACATCAACATGATACAGACTTTCCATTAAGGTTGATTTATAGTCACATTAACCATAATATTAAACCACACTGAAGGATTGTGATATTTATTCATATGTTTTCTAATTCTTTTGTGAGCTTTCTTTTTATTTAAATTTCTAACAGTGTTTCGTAAGGATATCCATTTTCTCTTTTGGCTTTGGAAACTTAGTTTTAAGACTATTTTAGTATACAATACACTCTGATGAGGGTGTGATTGAACACCGAAACATATATATGTATAAGCAGTAATTAAACTGCATTCTTTAGTGTTTGACAAGGCAATTTTAAATTAGATAGTTAAAAACAGATAACACACACTAATACAGACATCACAATTTATTAACACCTATTCTACCCACACAAAAAGTACACTGGGCTACGCAGTCCCTAAACTAAGAAACCAACCACCAATTCTAAACAAGATTTTTATCTATCGGCCCAGTACTGCTTCATTCTGTCGGATCGCAGTCTTCTTTCTTCGCCTGAACTCTCCCTACCCATTGTTATTTGTTTATCTTAGTTGAGTGTTCAAAGTTATGGATTTTACATCCCTTTTAACTACTGCGTCTATTAGTGACGCCAGGGTGCCGGAATTTTGCCCTGAAGGGGATATTTAACTTACCAGTAAATCTACTGACACGGCTCCCTCAAATGCCAACTGACTGTGCCAGGAATCAATCCTGTTGTCTAGGGCTCGGAAAGCGGGAATGATACCACTGAGCCACACAGCCAGTCACTTTGTAGAATGCTTTGGCATATCTTAATTTTGTCTGTTTAATTTTTTAAATCCTCAATGGCTTCAAACACCATAATCCTCAATAGCTATTTGTAACCGTATCATATCTTCTTCAATTTCCATTACTCTCCTATTATTCTCCTACTGGGCAATTCCATGAAAAGTGAGCCAACAAGTAATTTTTATAACTTTTTTTATTAAATTTGTTTTATTGATATTTGGACTCATAAATATATACTCGTTCACATGGCATAAGCGATTAAAAAATATATATATTATTTGGCAGTGTTTTTCACCTACGTTGTTACATACACATGCTGGTTGATATAGGACTAGTTTTTTAAAGATCTTTGTTTGTTTGTAAAAAAACAATAAAAACAGTTGGCAGCCTGGGAAACATGTGAATAGAGTCTACAACATTATATGAACTTCTGATACTACTTTCATTGAAGTAAGTATAGGATTTAATGTGTTATTAATATTTTTTGTAAGGCATTGCAGCTTGTAACACCCGTAACAAAATACATGTAAACGTTTAATTATCAACAAGGTGAAATGTTTGTTTACAAAAACCTTTTGTGAAAGTGAGGTTATGTTCTTTTCAAACATCAAGATTATAAATTTGATGTGTTAAAAGTTTATTTCACCTGAAATTTGGTGTTACGGGTGTTACAAAACTAATGTTACGGGTGTTACAATATAACAATGAAACACCCGTATCACGAACTAAAATATTTTTCTTTGCTCACAACTGAGCTATTTGTATATTTTAACAGGTAGGTACTCATCATTGTTAAGTAATTGGTAATAAACAATTAAAAAGTCCAGTTTTTATGTTTAAATTGGAACTTCTTTGTTAGTTCTCATGGCAAAGGAGCTATGCATGGAATTGGTGGCACGGCCAAAAGAAATGTCTGGACAGCTGTAAAATCAAGGAATGTTTTAATTGATAATGCCAAACACTTTCACCAGTATGTTGACCAAGTCTTCAAAACAAAAATTAAGTCATTGTACATCGACAAAGAAGATGTCAAAAAATGTGTACCTTTCTTGAACAAGAGATGGGAGAAAGTCGTCCCCATAACAGGAGTTCAAAGTTGCCACCATTTTCGCCCTTAAGATGATCAAGATCTTCTAATTTCTAAAACTGCAACTTCCTTGATGAAGAGAGTTCCAATTTTCTTAAACTTAGATGAAGCTCTAGGAGCCAAGAGGCGTCTGAAATTTAACGAGGTCTACACAGACTCGGAACTGTCCGACTATGAAAATGACGACCCTTCCCGACAAGAAATTTCCTTCATTTCTGAGGGCATAAAAGTAAAAGACTTTGTCGTGCTGGTATATGAGGGAGAGTATTTCCCAGGACAAATATCTGAGGTTAAACTGGACAGTGACCATCCTCTGTTTAAGGTACAGTGTATGATGAAGTCAGGACCAAATTGGAAATGGCCTTCACCTCCTGATGAAATGTTTTATTCAACAGAAGAAATTCTTAAGAAAATTGAGTGTAGTTCAGTTATTCCTGTATCAAATCGTGGAGTTTTTAAAGTGGTAGAACCCCTTTTAGACGAAAGGTGGAAGAACATTGAGTAAAAGAATGCCGAAGTATCATACTAAGTTATGAACTCTTTGTGATTATACAATTTATTGTTCTGCAAAATGTTGTGCAATATTTACTACCAAGAAGTGTGTTATCCAAGTAGCCTACTAGAGAATATTCTGTGTTTCAATCTAATTCTTTAAAAATAATTGAACTCTGTACAACTTTATCAATAGGTTTTAAGGTCTCTTTTTAACTGTAAGTCTATAAAAAAATTAAATTGAGACAATTGGGTATTTTTTGTATTAACATTGTGTTGTTTGAGTAAAAGTGTAATAATTTACCAAAAAAAAGTTCATTTAAACCTCTATATATCCCTCACAACCTTTTGCTAGTGTTAGTATATGCATTTCATCTACCAAAATGTGTTAAATTAATATAAAACACGTACATAAACTGTAGATTGTTGTACTACGTAACACCCGTAACAATGTTCGTAACACCCGTAACGCTACGGTTTAATTTACTGAGTGGAATGCAAAACATTTAAAAACATAGAAACTGCACTATGGTATAGTCTGTACTTTAATACACAACAAATTAATGTAAATATAAATTTTGCTCTACAACATTCACAGAGTTTGTGGTATTAACACATGTCCATCAGACACCATGTCCATTTTCTGTAACACCCGTAACACCTCTTTTTAGTTTTTTCCTGCATTTATGAAAGGACAAAAAACCAGTTTTGATTGTATCAAATTGATTGGAATTTTATGGTAAAAATTTTAGTATTGTTATATTTAGTTAAAAACTTTCAGTTTAGTAAAGAAAGTACAATTTAAGTGTCCGAATGTAACACCCGTAACCATGGAATCGCCCTACTGATTCTGCTTTCCGGTGTCCTGATTACTGTCCAAAGAATGATAATTGTGCTCATTAGCTTGTAGACTGTTTCGTCTCCACTTGATATTGTCCTCACTTTCTATTTTGAGTACATGTCGGCAGTGTTAGTTATTTCGAACATGGTTTCACTTGCATATGGTTGTTAGAAGAATTACATGCATTTGCTTTTGAGGATGATGTGATCTGCAGCCATTCAGAAAAGGATGTAGAAGAAAGTCTGCGAAGGTGGAGCCAGGAGTTTGAAAGATATGGCTTAAACATCAACAAAACTAAAACAGTAGTGTTCAAAGTATAGAAGGGTGACACAGAGCCAGAAAACATGCTAAATGGCACAAAGCTGGACAATGTCTCCAAAGATAACCCAGCCACATGTGAAGTGAACAATCGAATCAGCAAAGCACCACCAAGACAGACAGCTACTCTGGGATAAACAAGTGCCACTCAAAACCAAGGTGACATTGTACGCACCAATCCTCACAAACAGCCACCACACTAACCAGGAAGGACAACTCGAAACTCCAAGCAGCAGAAATTAAGTTCCTGCATACTATGATCCAGAAGACCAGGAATTATAAAATCAGAGAAGAGGTCAAAATAGAAGACTATATACTACAAAAGATCCAGAAGGCTAGAATGAAGTGGTCTGGTCACGTGAAGAGAATGAGTGCCGATAAAACTGCAAGAAGGGACTACGAAAGAGACCTAAGAGGGAGGAGACCAGCTGGCAGTTGGACAGATCTGATGGAGAAGGATGTAGAGAAGAGAGGCCACAATTATGAACGAAGAATGGTTCATGGATCGACAGAGATAGACGGGGCTTGTATACCACACAGATGATGATGACGATGATGGTTGTGTGATTTATTTTTGTTATACACGCTATATGTTATATATATGCAGGGTTGGTGTATTATCGCAAATGTGATAAAGTGTGAAATGCTAAAAATGGCTTGTAGCCTACTCATGTATTTTCACTTTTCATGACCTCTAAACCACTTTTTAATGTGTTTGAGAAAACTACAAAATGCAAAATTGACTTAATTGCAAGAATTATACCAAAATCCAACATTAATGTGAAATCCACGAATTTTTTAAATATAACTTTTCTTAATCTATCCTTTTTTTTTTTTATGGAAACTTCAAGGAGGAGTTTGTACATCCTTAAAATATTTATGACGCCATGACCACCAGTCTGGAATGTAGAAAGTAATCCCTCCTGCACCTCATTGCTCGCTCGCCGCTTTCAGTTCCTTCGCATAGGTCGAGTCAACAGGTGCTAAGAATTTGAGCCCAAGAATATCTATACAGCAGCTGTAAGATTTCATTCAACAATGTTAATGATTCATGGACTTGTATGCACCTACCCACTATGGTGAATATTGAAGCAAGACTCGAGCTGATTTTGTGTATTTTCTCTGTGTTATTCTGGTTTTGGATCAGTACACATTTCTTTTTTTTTTTTTTTCTGTGTAATGCTTTAGACTGTAACAATTTTCTTCTGTGTTACTTTAACCAAAATAAATACACTATTTACAGTACTTCAAGCATTTTTATCGATATAACCTTTTACAAATGATTTTAATTTCACAAGACAATCCTCATTTATCAGATTTAACCCAATATCATTTTCCAAAATGCTATAAAATGATAAATTGCAAATGTATGAAAGCTAAAAAAACAAAATGTTCAAATCTAAATGCTAAATATCACCAACCCTAGTTATATGTTATAATTTTTCCTAAAATGTTATATTTTAAATCCTCAATAGTAATTTGTTGTTCATCTATTGTAATACCATATTTATTGAATTGCTGTAAAAAAAAAGAGAGATTCTGCTTGACATTCAGTCTTAAGTCTCATAGTGCTATTGATCGCCCCCTAGTTGCTTGTGCTCTGGGACTGACACCAGTTGACAGACAGACCCTTTGTAAAAGAAGTGGACAAAAGAGTCATTCTTTTACCAAGCATGATGTAAGCTTTAGAAACCAACTTTATGTAACTCAAAATTGCTTCCATCCATGCAAAATTAAGTAAATTACTGTATATAACAAACCATCGTACATCACTTGCAGTGCTGTTTGCTGTACTTGATTCTATGTCTGTGCAAGTGTGCTTTCTTCACCCTGTTCACAGTTATACAAGCCCTATTGGCCACACACTGCAGGACACAAGGCAAATAACCTACGAGATACCGACAGCAGTGGCTATGCTGGCTAAAGCGCAGCATTAGGTCATGGGGCCAAGCTCTCTGCCGACTTGGTAGGTGCGTGGGTTCGAGCCCCCCGTCGGCTGTCCTTGAAATGGTTTCCCGTGGTTTCCCAATTTCAACACCAGGCAAATGCTGGGACGGTACCTTCTGACAGGCCATGGCCGCTTCCTTCCACATCCTTGCCCAGTTTCATTCATCTTCATCCATTCCATCTCTCATCCCGACACGCAGGTCGCCCACGGGCGTCAACTAGCAAGACCTGCACTCGGCCTCTCAAGAGGCCACACGAAAAAAAAATCCTATGAGATTAGTTCCCCATCTAATGCTTTACTTTGTCCACTGTCCTGTAAGCTGTCGAACTCATACACAAGTTTGTTGATTTTTTTTTTCTACTAAATTTTGTACTGACAATGTGTGAAAAGTATATTCTCTATTTGTTTTGAATTGCATATACAGTATAGTAACAAGGGCCCAAAAAAAAATGAACATGATATGTTTTATGTCATGAACTCCTTGGAGTATAGTCTAAGTCTATAGGCAAAACAATAGAAGAATATATACAGTACATCAATAAGCCTAGGCCACTATTTTTCCCCCTCCATTTTTAAAACCTAAAGCAGAAATGAGAAGAAGTACTGTATCCCTTCATCATTTAGTTATCCGATGCTTTAACCCTTTATAGGGCAAAAGACTGGAGGTATAAAATATTTGTTATTTTTTTTGGCACATTTGTAATTGGGGGTGATAGAAGAGTTGGAATATGCAACAATTTTATGGGTATGGATTCTATTTTATGAAATATGGGGTGGGAAATTATTATCCCACTGCCCACACCCGATAGTATGTTTTCTTAAATGAGCAATGGGGTAATGATCTCCCACCTCCAAATTATGATGATACTTATCACTCAATAATGAGGTTTATTTAACAGGATATAATTGAGGCGATGGGTGCAATAGCAACTTAAGTCTGAAAACACTGTTTTGAGAAAATCACTCTTTAAAGTTTTGAAACACTGTAAATGTATGAGTTTTTCATTTATGGATATGTTGATTTATACACATCATTTAAAGATAGTCCTTAACAATATATCAATATCACTGTGAATTTAAACTTTACCAGTTCTTAAATATTTTAATTTAAATATGGATTGACTTAAGTCGTTATTGCAGAGACTGACAATCAGCATCTTAAATTACCATTTATGGATAGTAGATTCGATCAAATTTATTTAATTCGAAAAAAAAAGCTACCATGTACTGCACAATAAATATATTTTTATAATAAAATTATAATGTATATAAGTTACAGTATATATAAAATTAACACCAAAAACGTAATTTTGAAACTATTCTTTTAATAAGGCACTTTTGAAAGTATCACTGCATTTATTTTACCTAAAAAGAAATAAAAAAAGGTGTCCAAACACAGCCATTTTTTATAATCCTGTGTAATTAGTACATTTAAATGCAAACGGATGTGCAGATAAGACTTAGAATGGTTACATTCATGCATGAACTCTGGTTCTGTTTACCCAATTTCAATCAGAAAATAATGATTAAATGAATAGATATACACCGGCATTGCCTTGATAGGATAGACTAAGTTAAATGAAGTAAAACTGTATTTAAATAATAATAATAATAAAGCAACAGGAGTTTATGGACATTCAATGGTTTCCTCAGCCTCACTGATTTCACTTTGCAGTTCACTTTCTTCCACAACAGTCTCTTTCTCTAATATGTGCTTAAGTGCATCTGCATTCTCCAATGATTTTCTTTGGGGAAAAATGAGTGGCAGTTTCTCTTGCAACAATTTTCAGTGTAACTAAATACTTTCTTGGAAACCACCTTGCCACTATAACTCACATAGCTATCCCCACGATTCCTCTTGGCTTTGTTCTGCACGCGTTTCCAAGAGTCTCGCTAAAGTAATCTCTTCTTTCCTTTATTCTGCATTTCCAAATCCGATCCTTCATTAACTTCTCATGTTTACTATCATCTGACTGATCACACATCTTTACAGAATAACAATAACAAAACCACACGCAACAGTTACAAGACAACACTCACTGATTCCCGCGCATTTGCGATACCGGCGCTCGAAGCGCCGAAGTCGGCCAAGCTGTTCGCCGAAGAACGACTTGCTACACAGCTGTATATAATGCAAGCTCCTGCCATCTCGAGTTGACATAACGAAATAATAATTGGAGGATAGATGAAGAACACATTGGGGATTACAATACTGCATTCGCCGGAAAAACGACTTAAGTCGACTTAAGTGGTTATTGCACCCAGCGCCTCAATTTATAAAAACACCCATCACGCTCTATAATTTAAAAAAAAAAAACTCCCACGCAACACAAGGTCAATGACCTCTATCATCTTTGCCGAAGACAGCACAAAAAATATAAAAGTGATTTTGGAATGTTACAAGTTAGTATAGTCGAATATAATTCAATAATTTCAAAATAGTATATATTATAGGCTAAATACAGGAAATTCATTTTAAAAATCTTCTATTCTATGGGAAGACCCTGAACAGGATAATTATTTCCATTGTAGCTGAAATATATTTACTCAAGTGACCAAAACCATTATTAACATTGTATTCCAATTATATACCAACGTTTACAAATCTCTTATCTTCAATAAAAACACCTTCTTCTGTAAAACAATGCATTTCTTCACTCTACACAACCGAACTGGCGAGCACGTGCACTATGGAGACCACTGGGATATATGCTTCCCACCTTTGGTTTCTGATGACAGTTTACATCAAATTAATAGGTTTTCAATATTTCTCTGCATCTAGCTTGTGGATGCATATGGAACTGCTTGAAATGAAAGGGGTGGGAAGATTCTCTCCCTAACACCGTTCTATAAATACAAGGTGGGAAGATATTATCCCAAGGACCTATAAAGGGTTAAGACATGAACATGGAATCAATCCGATTGTTGTTTTATGGGGCGGATCATCGAGGTCATCTGCCCTGCCTTGTAGCCATGGATTTATTATTTATTAGCCTAGATCTGAAACGTAATGTGAGTCATTGATGCCTAGGTCTGTCTAGGAGGCGCGCCATTTCCTGTTACTTTTGCTTTGTGGCTGGAAGCATAACCTATGCACTCCAACCTGTTTATGCACTCAACCAAGGCAATCTTTCGCAGGGGCAGATGACTTCGATGTTCCACTCCTTAAAACAACAATCATCAGCACCAAAAATCTATATTGAAGTGACTGATGAAGACAGTGCCATATTCTTCGGACTTGTAAACCAACCTGCCAGTTACAACTTACGCCTATCTGATAAACGAAGGCCCTCTGCTCAACTTTGTACAAGGGCCCGCAGGAGCATCTTAGTCGATCATTCTTGATTTCAACACGTTCAAAGTATTTAATTTCGTCGGGGATCCCCCTTCCCCACGGAAAGGTTTGCATTGCACGTGCTTTACCAGTTTAAAAATCTATTCCACTGGTTGGATGTCACCGCCCGCACAGACGGCAGTCGTCCCGCGACCAGCCCTTCGTGTCACGTTGTAACACCAACACGATCATCGACGGAAACACACGAACCATAAGCAATTCAAAATAATATTGTTTGCTCCGAGGTTTTTATAATGTTGTTGATCTTTAAGTGCGTATTGTCTCGCCTCGTATAGCAAGTGATTGAATTACAGACGGCAGCAAACAACCAAGAATGAATTCCCCATAACTACCTTACCGATCGGAAGCTGGATGACTAATGTTTAGATTTATGATGCTTGACGCCAAGGGCATAGGAACCGTAAAACACACCAAGGCATGCAAGATAGGTACTTTACTTCCAAGTTTTACAAAACATAGTTGTATTTACAATCACTTGTTATTTTTTAATGTTCCTACAGATGACTTCACTCCGCGGGAAGCTCTACTGTGTCCAGTTCGAAGTTCGATCCTCATGGCACAAAATGAATCTGAAGATACCAAACGTAAATTTCAGACCAATATATTACAGTTTGTTAACAACCCGTGTGCTTGTGACAGCAAACATGTGATTGAGAAAGTGACTAACACCGCCTGTAGCCTTGGCAACCGCCTTCATGCACCACGGTCGCGAGGGCAGTTGGAGCTAGTCCGGAAATCGCACGTTCGAATCCCGGCGCTAACAACGGCTATCCTGAGTGTGGTTTTTCTCCGGGTATTTCCACACTCCCTCCAGAAAAAGGCAGGATACTACCTTACTTCACCTACCTCATCCCTATCCCTATTATAAAACAGCCATCAAATAAATGCAGGTTATCAGACAATTTCAACACTCACATAACAGCACGAGGCTGATTCCAACGATACTAGTTAGTCCCACACATACTTTGGGGGATTACGATCGGGTGATTTTGTGGGCCACTCAGCCCTGTGAACACATCTTGGTTCAAATTCACGGCGCCCTGCACAGAACCGCGGGTTACACGCCGCACTCGACTCGTCGAAGCACACAACAGTTGAAGGCTGTAACACACATATTCATGTTGGCCTCTCACCAAGGCGGACCAGGCTCGATTCCCGGTCAATGCATGTGAGATTTTCAAAGTGAAATGACATGTCCTGTGGTTCGGATTCCACGTAAAAAGATCGCGAGATCAACGGTCACATAAAACTACAAACTTCCTCCCTTTTTACACATATCACGTGTAGATAAATAGTGATTACAGCATAGCGCAACACTAGCCTCGCACCTAACCTGCAGTCAAGCTGTACATTAACCTTGCATCAGATCAGGTGGTTCTTGGCGAGCAGCGGAGACTAGTGGTATACCGTACCGCAAGTTGCTCATCCCTTGTACGTGTCAACCAAGTGCTTTTGGTCACGGACGTCTCCTGTTGAGACATTTCATTGAAGCTTGACGATGATGATAATGATAACATTTAAATTGTGGAAAATTTGCGTAATTTCAAAAGACTATGTCCCTGTAACTTTTTAAAATCATTCTATAGTCTGGGATTTAAGGTCAGATTCCTCCCCAAAAACAACGTGATATTCTAGGTGGAACTTCCACTCCGCTAAGCAATACCTTCACCATTCGTCTGCTGGGCAATTGTTACCCGCTGTTACTAACATTGTACAGAACTTTGCATTGCATGTTGTAGTTACCATCATTACAGAAGGAGGTCAGTGTATCACAGCAATAGTAGCTACACCTTCATAGTTTCTCAGTAATGCAACATTTAAAATAAGTAGTCCTATTTACGGGTGTTTAATGCTTTAATAGTTGCTACACTTGCTAAGTTTTCTGGTTTTTGGTTTTTGGAGAGCAGAGATCGTTTGTGGGTTTGGTAGTGTTTTGTAGAGCTATATTGTCTAGTATATTTGATCTGATGATGCTCGCTTCAAGAGCAAAACATGTCATCCCTTAGTTCTCTCTCTCTCTCTCTCTTCTATAGTCCGTAACAAATATAAATATCGATATATATAAATCAATGTTACGTGATAGTCTGTTCATGCGTTCATATACCATTTATCCGATTGCGATGAAACTTGGGTGAGTTATTGTGTGCACTCCAGGGAAGGTTTCTAGCTACAAATTATGTATGTAACACAAAATGGTGAGGGACTTAACAGGAATCCTTAAATCCCAGAGTAGCCCAATTGCGCAATCTGTATCCTTATCACACTGCAACGCCAGGTGTGAGCATAGCTTGCTGTTTCATCGCGAGTTGATATGAGGAGACTGTCGTGTTATCTGGTATCGCTGTCTATTCCAATACAGTTCACGCCACGGTTTTTGGCCGGGGGTTCATTAATATTATCTTCCTTTCCGTCTTTGATTGGCATTGCAACGCGTGCCGGGAATAGCTAGTATCTTATATATCTTAATCACACGTATTTCAGTTTTTTTTTTTTTTTTTTTTCATATTCCGGTAATTGTAATTACAGAATATTGTGTTGACCGACTGCAAATTGTCAATAAGGCAACACTGAAAATACACTAGTGGCCAAAAGTTAAGCATAATCACTAAACGAGGCCATTCTACCTGACAGGAACGCCAGACGGATTGCTCAACAAACGGAAGCTGAATCACACACCATGTCACACAACTTGTTCAAAAGAACAGTGTCACAAAGGTTCTGATAGCTAAGGTACACCTTTGACAACAACCAACAAAACTTGGTAATGTCTTCCACAACAAAATATGCTGTTAATAGATTGCATGGTTACCTCTAACGGCCTCACATGCTTCGCAGCGACATGGTATGTGTTCTCTATCAGATGGTCCAAGAGCTCTTGTGGCAGTCGATCCCATTCCTCCGAAAGGGCAATGCAAGGTCTTGGAGGGTCCTTGGTGGAGGCTGACGGGGTGCATTGGGGAGACGAATTGCATCCCAAGCATGTTCTATAGGATTCAGATCCACAGACCTCGCTGGCCAGTCCATGCGATGTCTTCCCCAGCCAGAAAGTCATCCACCAGAGCAGCGTGGTGGGCATTATCGTACATTAAGAGGAAGTCTGGACCAACCACACTTCTGAAGAGTCGAACATGTGGTCTCAGTACCTCATCCCTGTATCTCCGAGCGTTCACAGTGTTCCTTGGGCCACTCATGAAGATGTGCAGGTCCGTACGGCTATTCAACATGATGCCGCCCCACACAATGACGCCGCCGCCGCCACCAGCACCACCACCACCATACTGGTCCCGTTCCACGATGTTCCTGTGCTTGTATCAGCTACCCGGTTCTCTCCATATTAATGTGCGACGGGAATCGTTCTGCAAACTGAAGTGGGATTCATCCGTGAAGCGCACATGCCTCCATTCATTCATGGTCCAGTTTCGACGCTGACGGCTCCACAGTAAACGAGCCCGTCTCTGTGCTGGAGTGAGCGGGACGCACATAGTCCAGGCATTATATGCAAAAAACACGGCCAACCTAAAAAAAATGTAAAGCTGAAATTTGGCATAGATGTTCCTTAGTACCCTAGAAACAAATCCTGAAAAGTCCCCATCTCTGCGGTGTCCGCGTCATAGTTTTTGGAGGGTTCAAAGGGGCTTAAATGGGGCCTAAGTGCCAAAAACAACAATTTTGCTTCCTGCGTTCAAAATATTGATCCAAATTTAGTTCTCGCGAGCTTAAGCAATTAATAAAAATGAACCAGTAGGATAACGGACTATCTGGCCTAATTATTGCTATTGATGAAGGGGAAAAAACGACTAATTTAACATTTTTAGCACTATTTTTACACGAAAATTTGGTTAATTTAATTCGCAGGTCATTATTTTTAAACAACTGCCGATATTGACTAAAGACCCAGAATGAAAGTTATAAAGCATACTTTTAGCTTTACATTGGTATATTACCCATGTCTCGGGGAGAAACTGTTACCGAGTTACGGTCCCAAAGCATAACCGCTGCAATAACTGTTGAAAAGGCACCCGATCGCGTTTCTAGGTGACAGCGCTCGGCCTGTCGGAGCAGGCCAACAATACTCGAAACAGCATCTAAACAGTCTTGGATTTTCAGTAAATTTGGCGGAAGTCCACAGGTACGAAGTTTCAGCGCTTCGTGAAGAACGTCCAATCCCGAATGCTGGAGCGTTCACGTAGTTTTGCTTTGACAACGCTGACTTAAACATAAGGACATTGGACGGGCGAAACGCATTTCACTGCATGGGAGGCATCAAGTGCATAGGTCCAGCGCCTGGCAGTGAAATATCTCCACTCCCACGTTCACGAGAAGTTCCTAATGCTGGTGTGATTGCGGCGATGGGAAAGTTTAACATTTCGTGGTATCGGAAACCCTCTTCTCCTGGTTCAAAGGACGTCAAGATTAAGGAGTTAACTGTGGAAGCCCCAAACTCTGTGGCTATTGCGTCGATGATTGACTCCTTGTGGTTATCTGGACGGTGGTCAGGTATTAATTTACCCGCTTCGTGGAACGGCTTTATGAAGACGTCACTGTCTGCTCATGCTCAACCAGCTTCCCAGACAACCGCAGTTCATGCCCTGCCGTTCATTAACTTGGAACCGAGATATCCATGATCTATATATTCCGCGTTGAAGTTTGCTGCAAGAGAGTGCAAGAAACTGAAAGAAAGCACTTGTTTCGTAACCTTTGACCAGTCCCTATACGCGAAAGTTGCAGAGATAGTCCCATCGGACACTTCAGAGGAACTCAAAAACGTGGTTGTTCGTCTAGGCGGATTTCACCTTCTGATGTTGTTTCTTGGGGCAATCGGCTACGTGATGAATGGAAGCGGTTTGGAGGAGCTCTGGGCGGAAATATACGCTAAATCGTCGGTGACTCACATGATGTCTGGACACGCATATTCTAGGTAGGCTCGCAATTAGCTCGCTGTTAATGATTACGTTATGCCTTAAATTTCAAATGTATCAATAACGCGAAACTGTGTATGTTCTAGGGCCCACAGAGCGCATTTTCTGACAAAACAGGCTGTCGGGACAATGTTACTCAACATGAACGACGGGCTGAAGGATGACTAGGACGAAATACAGGCGCTTTTTACCGCATTCCAAGAAGGCACCGCCAACGACTTGCTATCATATCCTTGCCTTCAACGTCTCAAAGAGTCGCTTCATGACACATTTTCTTCAATGAGCCAGAAATCTCGTCCAGGAAAGTTGAGGGTAGAGTACATCAAACAGCAAACCTGGAAAATATTGAAGAATTCCGCATCTTTACGCGAGGAAATGAAGGTATTCGTCTCTACGGCTCCAGATGAAAAGGCCATAATATCAGCTGGCGAGAAGTTCGCCATTTTTCTCTACGATAGTGCCAAATCGGAGTGCAAAAGCCTCGACGAACTTTGCGTAGTGAAATACAGCCAAAAAATTGCCAAACAACCGGTCGTAGCATCATTTCAGCTGGCTTCACTTCCACCGACTTCGGTGGCATGCAAACAACATTCACTGCGGGTATATTTGCACGTTCAGGAATGGTTAGGATTTTCTTTGGACTCGACACAATGGGGATGGAAAATCCAACACTCAGCTTTAGTACCAGTGACAACTCATCTTCCAGCTGCTCCAGATCATCTCCTCAATTTGGTGTCCTGCAACTGCAAGATGGGGCAGATGACCTCGTAGTTCCGCCCCTTAAAACAACAATAACTAACAACTGCAAGATCTCTTCCGGCAGCCGGTGTGAGTGTGTACGTTCCAGTTTAGAATGTTCCGTAATGTGTGGACATTGCAGTGGAAAAGCGTGTGGCAACGTCACATTTGATGGTTCAGACAATGAGGAGGACGATTGAGTCCGATGTAAGCTTTGTTTTGCAAGTGTTCTTTGTCTAAAGAAAGCTTTGTCTTGTTATTATTTGCATTATGCATATTATGAATGTAGCCTACGTTTATCTGCTAACTGCATTAAACTCGTTTTGTTCTATGCAAACTGTTTCTGCTAGTTTACCTGGATTCAAAGGAATACCATCCTAAAAGCTCTTGATCAATGATACAAAATGGTGTCAGCAAAGGTGAATAGATGGGGCCCACCACGTAAATGGGCGTTCGTTCGGAAAGCGACTGCCACACTTGCACTTTTATATTTGTAACTGTATCTCTGCCCATGTTCATCCGACAAACAGCAGCAATGTATCGTTTTAAAGCTACAAGTGTGCTTTACAACTTTTGCTTCGGGTCTTTAGTCGCTATCAGCAGCTGTTTACACGATAAGTCCCGGGTAATGGCAAATTAGCTAAATTTTCGTGAGAAAAGTTGAGCTAAAAATGTTTGATTACTCATCTGTTCAAATGTATGGCAATAATTACGACCAATAAGAGCGTTATATTTAACGCATTCTTATCTTATTACTACCAAAGCTCATTAGAACTGTTTTGGATCAATATTTTGAAAGCAGGAAGCAAAAATGCTGTTTTTGGCACTTAGGCCCCATTTAAGCCTTTTGAACTCTCCAAAAACTATGACGCGGACAACGCAGAGATGGGGACTTTTCCGGATTTGTTACTAGGGTACTAGGGAACATCTTTGCCAAATTTCAGCTTCACTTTTTTTTTTTTGTTAAAACTTAATATGCCTGGGCTAACACTGCTGGACGTCTGGCAAACAGCCCGGCTGTTCCGAGTCTTCAGTACACAGTTTGCCGGGAAATGGCAACCCCTGAGACGGCTGCAAGCTCCGCTGACAATAATTGACTTGCAGGTGCATTCCGATTTCGTCAGGCGGTTAAGGCCAGATATCGGTCCTGCTGTGGGGTGATTACTCTTGGTCGACCTGGTACTGGCCTACAACTAACGTCTCCAGTGACTCGAAATCTTCTCCAAAGCCTGGAAATGACACTTTGTGGCACATTCAAGGAAACGGCGACTTCGGTCTGTGTCTGGCCTGCATCCAGGCGGCCGAGTAATTCTACCCTGCAAAACGGGGTCCAAATGGCGTCGTTGTGCCATTATGCTGTCACGTTCACCACGAGGCTACACTCCGCACACTATAACAGGGTAAACACGACTGAGTGAATATGGAGCGCAGGCACTGGCTGTGTTTACCTTGCGGTTACGCCGCTAGTCAAAGCAGGGAATAATCCTTTCCTATACAGGGCGAACACGTAAGGTTGGTAGGTGCATATGTCGTGCGATTTGCGGTCTATTTCCTGTTGCCCTGCTTATTCGTAACTTACGCTTAACTTTTGGACATTGGTGTAGCTACAAAGCTATCTAATCTCCTCAACGTGTCTGTGTGCCGTGAGGCATCCATTCTCAATGAGTACGAGATCAGTACGGTTATCAAAACTTATGCCACTACATACCAGCTCTTCCAAATGGTGTCATTTCAGAGAACGTACAAGGTGCAAAGCGTTCTCCTTCCCTTCTCCACGACCAGGTAACTTCAAGTTAAATCTGGACTCGTCACTGATGAAGAGTACGCGTCCCCACTGATCCTCAGTCCAATGGCCATCCACCCGCGCGAAATTAAGAAGGCTCCTTCGGTGCAGTACTCTGGCTGGTCTTCGAGAGACTGCGTTTGTCTCATTATGGCTGGATTTGTTCAATGATACCCATTATTCCTAAATCCTAAATCTATTAGCAATTAAGGGTGGGAAGTTCGAGCCTCCTTATGGCTGTGTTCTCACTGACAACTACGCCGTCGACTTGCATTAGACGATTCCGAGCCTCAATCAGGCCCGACGAGAGGGGGGGGGGGGGGTCAGGCAGGGCCGGTGCCCCGGGGCCCGACCCTTCCAGGGGGGCCCGGCGTCCTAGGAGGATGTGCAAAGCACTTATTTTTCAGGACGCGAAGAGATATTTTCCCTTTCGTGATACTCTTTAACGTCTCAGTACAGTACCGTTAAACATAAAATAAATTACCCTTCTTTATTTACGACTTAGAAATTACTCTGGTTCCTGACGAAGCCGCGGCAGGAATGCAGGATTTGGCTTCCCGACTGCGGTGTTATTCGTAGTCTTAACAGTAAAAAAGTCCTGTTTGTCGTTACAGATGTTAATTCATTTAGGGGCTTGCAACATTCAACCCGTGTACTTGGTAGCTAGTAGGTCTAGTATCACTGGTGGATAATGAACCATTGGCGCTCGGTTGCGGATGGTTTGCATCGAATAGTACTGGAGATATAATGTATTTGCTGACGCGTTAGTTTTACGGTTTGTTTCTGAAGGCCTCCGCGTTATTGAATGAAGTTGACTGTAAAGAAGTATATTTCACAAATATTAATGAATCGAACAAAATAGAAAACCAAAAAATGTGCGAATTGTGTAGACTGAAGGGAAGGCTAGTAGCTGTTGTATAATAAGTGAGGTGTATTGGCAACATTGTTGTAACTATTTGTCTTGGAGAGTAAATTTAAGACCCTCTTAAAACCATCAACTGCTGGACGAAAAGCGGGAAATACACTCTGCTGTGCTAAGGCCTCTGTGACATGATAAATCGCATGTCGTATTCTTAGTTGCCGACTGGGAATGCGTTGGCCGTCGCGACTATTACTGTAATTATTAGGGTTAAGAGTAGGGTAGGTGTCCCTGGACTTGAAATAAGGTACTGCCCCGGCATTGGTCTGGAGGGAGTGTGAAAAACCACACTCAGGATAGTCGCTGTCAGCGCCCGGATTCAAACATCCGATCTGTAGACTTGCTGTAGGCCCCCATCACGGTCATTGGTGGGCTACACCGCGGGGTCTTACTTGAAGATGTGAGAGCTTTTACTTCAATATCGGAGAGTCTTTTCTATAGCCATTAAATGTCGTATATGAGCTCGCGAGGGAGACTTTCCTGATCGAGGACCTGAGATGCAACCTTATTCTACCAGGAGGAGCAGCATATGATAAGCTGTTGCATAAGCTAAGGGAAAAAAGGAGGGACATTTGGGAGGACTTCTATTCAACGGAGGCCATGACGTATCGGAAATGGATGGAAACGGGCTACCAACTGAGGCATATAGTCACGAGACTGGCTGTCCACGGGTTCCACTTCAAGATGTGTAAAAACAAGGTTTTCCATGAACCAAACACAAACTGTGTGTGCAGGCTATGCGACCAGATATGTGAAAGATATCACCTACAGAAGTGTTCCTCGAGGTCAGGTTCGATTAGTGAGTTTATCAAGGATTTACAAACACTTATTGAGAGCTCATTGGTCGTCACGTTGTTATACCGGTATGTTATATTTTTCTGTATCCTCTATGCACATTGTGCGCAATAAAGTTTATTATTAAACGTCAATGGTCACCAAATTTTTACTCCAAAATATCCCAAAAATAATCACCCAAATGGCCTATCCTATAACTCAATAATTTGGACCTAATTTTTGCAAACTTTTCCGGAGGAGGGCCAACGGACCCCACTCTGAGCTTGGTGATATTCCATACCCCAAGATCCCCTGTGTGTCCACTCCCCCATAACCTTGGCTTAAATCCGCCCATGATGGTCACCAGTCATAGATAGGATTGAGGATGTTTAGGAAAATCTGGCTCTAGTTTTGCTTACTGCAAAGCAATATTAAATTATAAGAAATCCACTGACTGCCAATTACAAAATATAGCTCAAATTCACATTTTCTTCTTTTGTGAAAACAATCACTGATCAGCTGCAATCTACTGATAGCACATAATAACTTGTGTTAAGTATGAGTACTGTATACCTGTGGTTAATTATGAAAATATATTTTGCTTTGTTTAATGTACAAAGATGTGTGATCGCCGTTCAACCAAAACACTTACCAGTGTTTAGGCTTAGACCCAAGGGCGTGACTCTTCAAGGGCAGCAAATTTTAAGAATGTCAACATATAAACACTATATGTAAAACTATTTTAAAATAAGTCTTGACTTTGTGTAAAAATTATGTTTTCATTATGAAAAGAGATTACGTCACAGAGGCCGTAGTACTGCTCAGTGTACAGTATACCCTTTCCACCTCTTTTAACATGCAGTTCAGTGAGATGAACTTCCTGTTGATTAATTTTTGGGTATTATGACGTAGGGATAGAATTGAGGAGAAAATGAATGTACGGCTTAAAACGATGAATCATGGAAAATAAGCACAGAATCACCGACGGTGGAATTCCAACCCGCCGGTTTCCGAGTTCATGGACAACAGCTTTTTTCATTGTGAGTATTTTTCCAAAGTTAAATACTGTAAAAGCGATGCAATTACTGGTCCGGTAAATGCAACTTTTTTCAAATTTGTGTACGACAAACGAGCATATTGATTTTATGAGTATCACTGAAGTTCTAAAATTATTGATATCAAAGAGGATCTGCAGAACTTTAAATCTGAACACTGTGCATGCTTACAGTGTTACCTCATCGAGACAAATTTAGATTTGTCAAACGCCAAAACAGTATAGTGAATTAATGAAAATTGTTACGGTACATAGTTTTTGATGGCTTTAATCTGATATTAATTTTTGTTAATTGAAAATAATGCATTAATACGCGCTTGTCAGGTATAAACATTGAATTTGCAAATAATTTTGGATCCATTCCTCCACTTTCAGATGATGTTGTAAATTTTACATACCAGCATTAACTTATTTATATTGATAGTAATTCACGCTCTGCTTATGATAATAAATATAGCCTGGATTTACTGGAATATATCATTGAAATATTATTATTATATATGAATTGCAGCCAATGGTCATTCCAATTGAACGCCCGTAGGCTCCTCAACAAGTTTAATTTCAAGTAGTTCCAACTTTGGCTACCAGACGCCACTGTCACTGACACCCAGCAGGGAACGTTGGAACTTGATAGAGCGTTTCTAACCAAATAACCTACAAATTTTGGCTACACACTACCAATTGTAGTGGTAGGTTCTTTACATGCCATAAATCCATGGCATGAGCCCGCCGGCTTTACTTCCCCTCCGAATACAGACATACTGAAGGATTTTAACGCTCTTAAAAATCCGACGACTTTGGCCGGGTTTATACCCGCGATCTTGGGCATTGCAGTTCAGCATGATACAAATTATTATTATTATTATTATTATTATTATTGCTTGTTTGCTGGCTCTTTATATTCTTGCAATTGATTTCGTAATGAACATTTAGTGCAAATAAAAAAATGTGCAAAATCAGTTTGTGCAAATTTGCGAGGATTTTACAGAATTTCGTTTTAGAGGAGGGCCCGGGAGATTCCAGCCCCAGGGCCTGTCGTCGCTCTCCACAGCCCTGGCCTCAATCGCTGTAAGCTGTCGGTTCCTCAACACATGTAGCTTACAAAAAGCTATCTTGCACCCTGAACGGCCTGAACCATGTTGTCTACGGTAGGTATGATGATTCTCAAAACGTTTCACAGGCCTAAAAACGCTTGTGGGAGATGTATTCAACGTATCGGCTACATAACGGAAGGCACGGCGATCATTCACCAATGCTACTGGTTTCGCATAGTCCACGGAACTTAAAAGCGTGTTGAAGAGTTGTTTATGGCTCAGAAACGTCAGACAACCCTCCGATATTCATCAACCAGCATCAAAGATGAAAAGGTGACTTTAATTCCGATATAATAGTGTTCATTGTTGACGCGAAATGAATAAGAAATGGGTGGGAATGTTCGCCATTGTTTCAGCGAATTGCAATTACGTTAAAAATAACCTCTTGTTGTTATTGATTGATGACTATCCTTCAGTAAATTTCACAGAACCCTGGTCAATCAATAAATACCGTATTGGAAAACATAATTATGGTAATTACACACAATGTGGAATATAACTAAACTTTCTACTAAAATATGAAGTGTTACGGTTTTTTTTCTTTTTTGGAAAGCTGTGTACATAAACTATTGATATTGTTTTGATAACTGCCCACTGTTTATTCATTTGAGAGGCTTGGAACACCTTGATCATCATCCCCATGTAGTTCGGTGTGCGTTGAACTTCCCTGTTAACCTGTACTGCTATGATGACTGTATAGGTCATCGGGGACAGGGATGGGGTAGGCGACCAGAAGTAAATTACTATCCCGACATTTTCCTGGAGGGAGTGTGCAAAATCCCGAGGAAAAACCACACTCTCCGGACTTGTTGCAGCTGCCCCCGCGGCCGCGGTGCAAAGACGCCCATTCCCTCAAAGCCAAATAAACCACAAGCTTTAAGCAGGATTGTATTCTTCAGTTCAGTTCAGATAAAACTTCGCCGTGTTAATGCTTCATTTACGGGATTGCAACAGCATAGTCATCAGCACCGCGTAAGTTGATGGTTGAGGTGGGAAAGTTTGGGCCAAGAGACTCAATGGGTACCCCTGGATCACATAGCTCAACTGTTCGTTCAAAGTTACCCAACGTGACCCAATGGCCAATGCTATGACAAGCCAATTATGCAGACCTCTCCATTCAGGAAGAGAACACTGTGTGTTTCAGCTTTATTTCGCATCATCATTAATGTTATGAGTGAGCAATGTATAGATCCTGTTGTTTAAAAGTGATAATATGAAGAGCACACAATCGTGGAAGCACGCAAGGCAAAATAACCCTGGCAGTCGGGGTGAACGGCAAGCAATCCCAACCTTTTCGACACTGGGACGCTGACCTTAACATAGCCAGAAATCAACTGCACAACCTTACCGATCATATGGACGCCAGCAGAACAACAGCGTTCAAATAGTGTCTGTCAGACCTTCAAGACCGGGCTGTGTAGCGCCCGTGTGCGTGAGACGACGAAGACGTCACTAACTTAGGAACAAAGTCCACATAGCTACGAAGCCTACAACCCCCATGTAAGATGCAGGTAACACCAATTCTATATTTCCCTTGGTATTTCGATACATCCCTTTGTTATAGTTAAGTTCTTTGTCGTCGTAATCCAATGGGGTAAAAGCATTTCGACCTGTGCGTGTTGCAGATTTATCATTTATTGATACATTATGAGTATGGCGATTTTCGAACTGCACAGATATTGGAACCTTACAAGTCCTTGGCACGTAATGAATTTATTGGACAGAAGGCATGTGTGTTGGAAGTTGTCGCACCTCTTTGTCGACCTGGGTCACGCAAGCAGTGACTTCTCGAAGATACAATGTTATTGACAATTAATGCATGTTCGTCTTCAGGGGAAATACCTAATAGTAACCGCAAAACCATCCACAATGAGATGAACTTGCTGTACGTATTTTTTTAAATTGTTAACTTACAAAAATGTATTTTTATTTTCAATACCGGTACATTCCATGATCTACAGGCCCACATACATAGATACTGTTTTGCCTTTCAGCGTCCGGTCTAGTCTGCAAGCCTCCCTCCCTTTCAGCAGTTAGCACGTCGGCCTCCTCTCCTACGCCTCTCACTCGGTTAGCACTGAATCTAACGAACGCCGCCGAGGTCTACCTCTACTTCTCTTACTATCTACAGCCCCCATACTACCATCCTACCAGCCAAGTACTTAAAATGATCCACCTGCTCTAATTTAGTTCCAACTACCTGGCATTCCTTCCCTATTGACATTACCTTTAGAAGGTGGTCCGTACCATATTCCCTACATTTCTGTTCAAGTTCTACCATGTTGGCTTGTCATTACAACCATAATCCATGATCTATCAATTAACAAAAAAAGGCTGCAGCTTTTATTACCAGTAGATTAGCAACCGTTAACAGACATGTTTGTGTATACGTACCGATACCGCATTTCGCACGGCGTAGGGAGCAGGTGCCCCACCGTACGTGGACTGCACGTAGCGCATGTTGGGTTCGCGAGCCGCTCCTCCAGGGTAGTTGCACGTGGTGAAGGAGCTCTGCGACTTGTAGGGCGAGTTGTCGCCCTGCGGCGGCGTCCTGCAACACAAGGAACATACTGGTCAGTGGTCATCATTCTTACATCAGCCCAAATATATCATCGCTAGGGACCCTGATTTATGGTAATATAAAAGGTTTCAAAGCGGTGGAAAAAAAAATAGGGTTGAGCGTGCTTAATAACGCTGCACGCATTTGGCTAAATAATGAACAATATGCAAACATTTAGAGAAATAACAAGAAAGTTCTGTGTTTAAGGCCTAACCTAACATTTACTTCCACAAATACTCCCGACTTATTTTCTCACTAATTCATAAAACTTAAGCTGTCCCCAAAGTATAGGCAGAGGAGCATTATTTCCTTGATTTCAGGACGCAGATTTGTATGCGTATCTGAGAACGCAGTTAGCCTCTTTCGCTGTCGTATCTTATAAAACATTTATATTTAAGATTTCTTATTTTCTATCAAACAACAGATAGTGAAAATATTTCAATTAATTTTAGAGTATTACAAAAATCGTATTTCCAGCATTCGTTGGTATCTCGCATTTTAGGGTAAATGTAACACATTTTGGCAAATTAATTTTATTTCGTGAAATTTCGCGAACTCAATATCGAAAAAAATAATTCATATTTGCAGTAAATATATCATTGCCCTCATTGACCGTGGTAGGCGAGAAGATGCAACAGAAGAGCAGCCCTGTCCTTGATGCATTACTTTTATGTGGTACGCCGTTGCTATGGTAGCCTCTACGTGTGGGTTGTTGACTTCTTCTTCTTCTTTATCGTTTTGGCCTAGGACCACGGGGCTCGTATCTACTCTTCGGTAAAGTTGTTGCTTTCTTCTTCTTCCAATAGTCCCTCATTTTCTGACTGTAAATCAGTCTTCTTTCTTCTGTCCACTTAGCTCCTGTAGTCTTCTTACTTGTAAGGGACGTTGGGAAAACGCCCTGTCGGATGACCTGACGGAACAGCAGACGGTCACGAGTTTGTTCCAGTGGGATATCTAGTTGTTCCATATCTGACTTAACTGACGCAATCCATTTGTTCTTAGAAGCCTTGCCTCTTCCTGTTACTGTGAATATCCTTTTGCTGAGTCTTTCAGAATCCAGACGTGCCATGTGTCCATAAAAGGCCAGGCGTCTTTTCCTTATAGACGTGATGATGTCCTCCTGGTGTTCATACAATTCAACATTATGACGGATTCTGTAACTGCCTCCTTCCTCTCTAATTGGACCTAATATCCTCCTCAGGATCTTCCTCTCTTTTAACTCCAGTTTTCTGAGAGGACCCTTTCTGGTCATTACAAGGCACTCAGAAGCATACAGAACAGATGGCTTGACGACGGAGTTATAGTGTCTGAGTTTGAGGTTCTTGGAGAGGCACTTAGATGAATAGATACTACGACAGGAATGATAAGCCCTTTCAAACTTGGTACATCTGGCATCTATGGCTAGGTTCTCGCTCTGATTCGCAGAAATCCATTCTCCCAAGTACTTAACTGCAGGTACCTTTCGTATGGTAGTGTCTGTGAGAGGAATATTAGAAGGGGCCTCTTTGATATTGGTCATAAATTGAGTCTTCTGGATGTTGATCTTCAAACCAGTCTTAACTGCTACACTATAAAGACTCTGTAGGTTGTAGGTAGCCTCCTCTATGTTATTTGCCAGTAGAATGAGGTCATCAGCAAAATCTAGGCAAGGGACGAAGAGGTTGTCTCTCTTGTAACCAAGCTTCAGTCCAGCTCCCGGTGGGAGCATCGTTCTCCATTCCCTAATGATCTTTTCCAGTACACAGTTGAAGAGAATACAGGACAGACCATCGCCCTGTCCAACTCCTGTTCTGATTGGAAAGCTTTCGGATAGTTTACCTCTGAATCTGACCTTGGACGTCGTGTTTCTCAGAGTGGCTTGGACTTATCGTAGTGTCTTCCCATCCAGACCAAATTCCCGTAGTATGAAGAAAAGGGTATCTCTATCCACAGAGTCATAAGCTTTCTGAAAATCTACTAGAACCACCACCCATGGATGGCCACCTCGGTTCGTGTAGGTGAGAACTGTCTTAAGATTGTGTATCTGTTCTGGGCAAGATCTGGTCATACGGAAACCAGCCTGGTATTCACCTAATTCTGAGTCTAGCTGTGCAGTGACTCTATTGAGCAAGGCTACAGAGAGGATCTTGTAGGTAATTGGTAACAAGGAAATACCCCTATAATTGTTAAGGTCTGTCTTACTTCCCTTCTTGTGGAGGGGATAAATCACAGCAGACGTCCAACCTTCGGGTAGGGACTCTGTTGCCCATATGTCCTTTATGATTTGATAGATGTTCTGTAAGGACTGGTCATCTGCATGTTTCCACATCTCGGCTACTATGCCGTCTTCACCTGGAGCCTTGTTGTTCTTGAGACCATTCGAAATGATGTTCATTATTTCTTCTATTGTAGGCGGTTGAGAATCAGGATTCCTGTGCGGAAGCTCATGGAAAATAAGCTTTTCATTAGGTTCCTCTGCGTTTAGTAGCTTCTGGAAGTAATCTGCAAGAGTTTTAGTGCAGTCTTTATTGTTTAGTTGAAGTTTTCCATCCGGCCCGCGGAGGATGAGGGTAGGATGTATACTGAGCCGTTTGCTTCTTAAGTCCCTTGTACAAATCTCTTGCGTTGTTTCTCTGAAAATCATTTTCAGCCTGTTGCATTAGACTCCTGAGGTAATTCCTCTTGGCTCTGCGGATGGTGTTAGCTGTAGCTTTCCTTTGCAGGAGGAAGGCTTCATAATTAGCTTCATTTTTTGTTGGTTCCACCTAATCCAGGTTTTACGCCTTTCTTCTATAACCTCATCACAATTTGCATCCCACCATGGGTGTTTGCCTTTGGTTGATGATGCAGGGATAGTTTCCTGAGCGGCCTCCAACAAGGCCTTTTGTAAGGCAGGCCATCCGTCTTTCTCTGAATTCTTCCTAAGGGCGTTCTGAAAGTCGCAATCCTCATCGCGCAGTCGCAGAGTGTTGAACCTGGGTATCTTATGACTACTTTGAAGATTTGGTTGTTTCCTAAAGGGTTGTAAATTAATCTTGACAAATGAAAGGTAGTGATCAGAGTCTATGTTGGCTCCTCGTAATACCTTTACGTTCTGTATATCAATATGATGTTGTCGTGCTATAGCAACATGATCTAACTGGAACTCACCAAGCATAGGATTTGGACTCTTCCAGGTTTTGGCCTTTCTAGGTAGACGTTTGAAAGCTGTTGATTTTAGGACCAGGTTGTACTTGTCACATAGTTCAATAAGACGTTCTCCATTTCTATTTGTTCTCTTATGGACTGGATAATGGCCTACTATCTTTCGGTACTTCCACTCCTTCCCGACTTGTGCGTTAAGTCTCCCATGAGTATGATGGAATGGTGAGGTGGGACCATATCCAGAGTTTCTTCTAAAGTTGCCCAGCATTGCTCCACGTATTCCAGGTTTTTCCGGTTTGTATCATTTGTGGGAGCGTGAAAATTTACAATTGTGTGTGCTCTATTACGAGACCTGAAGGATAACGAGGAGGTCCTTCCGTTAGCTGAAGTGAATTCTAAAATATGGTCTACCATCTTCTGGTGTACCGCAAACCGAGTACCAAACTGTGGGAGTGTCTTGATAACTCTTTCACCAGGTTTCCCCTTGAATATTCTATACACTCCGGACTCGATTGCATCCTCATCGGTAAAACGTGTCTCTTGTAGTGCTGCTATCATAACTTTGTGCTCTTCCAACACGTCAAGTGTTTGTTTGAGTTTACCTACTTTCAGTAGAGAATTAATGTTTATTGTAGCAAAGTACTCGATGTGTTTCTTTGGTTGTCGTTTAATAGAGTTAGATATAAGTTGGAAGCATGAAGGTGCAGGTTCCCCAGAGTCCGAAGACCTGCATGCCCCAAACTGCGTGGGGGTGGATTGGTTACCACCTGGGGTAAGATTTCTGAATATTTGTTTTCTTCATGTTTCGAGTATTACGAGAGTCGTAATGGTGGTTACCTAAAAGGTAACGGGTTTTTAACTATCAAGGTTGTAAGCCTTGGGTTGTTGACTATATATCTTCTGTTTACTTGCTTTACCTCGCTTAATGTAACCTGTGAACATGCTGAACGCTGTCTTCAGCGAAACGTCAGGACGACAAAATGTCCTTAGAACACGGCCTATAAGCCCGCGAAACAGAGATTCCTATTTCAACGCCGGTCGTGAAAGTCTGAATTTTTACTTATATACATGTTTGTTGAAAAAAAATCGCGGATATCGTTAAAAAGAAAAACTCTAATCATCGCACCCTACAAGAAGACCACCATGCTCACAACATGGCACCTTGTGACTGCTTCTCAACTGTCTATTGTATGTTGTGGTAATAGAATTAGGACAGTAGAAAATTTGTCTACACCAGAGATTCAAACGTCATTGAGAAAAGTTGATTGCGCAGTCTGTTTAGTTAAGTAGATATTGGAGTTTTAAGGGGCGGAACAGCTAGGTCATCTGCCTCTAGGTTACGCAGTTTATTTACAGTTCATTACAAGGTTCACATAGCTTTAAATTCTTGAAATAAGATACTATCCCGTTATTTACCTGGAGGGAGTGTGAAGCTACTGTCAGAGCCGAAAGATACATGTGATACAAATGTAAGGGTACAGTATCCTAAACAATAAAAACAGTTAAAGTCTAGGATAGCCCCCTCAGTATCGATTAGAATAAGATAAGGGTAATATAGTAAATAATCAATAGCCATTATTATTAGTGTTTTCGATAATAGTTTATAACATTTAATACGGCGAGATCAAAAAGTTTCCGTTTGACGGCGAAACAATCCAGAGCATTGAGGCACTCATCCCACCGTGTCCTGCTGCACAGTCTCATGCGAGAGGAATCATCTCACGCTTCAGGCCCTTTTTTAAGGGACCGAAGGCGTGATAATCGCATGGGGAGAGATCAGGACTATAGGGCGGGTGCTCGAGCGTCTCCCACTCAGTTGGCGTACCGGTACCTTCTGCGTTACGACCTTTGTGGTATGGGGACGTGCGTTATCATGAAGCAGCAGCACCCTTTGTCGCAGTTCTCCTGGATGTTTCGCCTCAATTGCACGCCGTAATGTATCCAGTGTTGTGCAGTGATGGAGACACCAGGTTGTTTGAAATCAATAAGCAATGGGCCCCGGTAATCAAAGAACAGGGTGAGCATCACCTTTCCAAGGGATGGTTGGCTCTTGACTTCTTGGGACGAGGGGACGAGGGGACAATGGATGGCACCACTGCATCGTCCACGCTTTCGGTTCCCAGTGGTGGCACCAGCTTTCGCCCTCAAACAGAAAATCATTGATCACGCCTTATATTTTTAGGTTCTGTGGCTTATTTTTTAAATGTATGTTGTGATTTATTAATCTTGCTGAGCAGGATCAATTAGGCTATTAGGGAATCATGGTAACCAATAATCACATGTTGGCTGTAATAAACAATACTGTCGCCCCAATCTCGGGCTCTCCGAGATTCGGAACCGAGGGTATTCTAAAATCTGTCAGAACCGGGATTCGACCCTTGGATCTCTGGACTTGTTGCAATTCCCCAACGTGTCCGCGAGATATTATTATTAGTAACTAGGGCACATGTAAAATGCGAAGGTTAACACACTACATTATACAATGCACAATGACGTGTAAGCTGATGACCCAGGTAACATAAAACGTTCTCTCCTCCCCATAACAACTGTAATATTAGCTGAGCTGGACGACCTTTTCTTTTGGGTGATCATGTGTACACTGGTAGTAGAGGAAAGAAGCTGAGACATCATTCGATCATGTTTGCGTTGCAATTAACTACTACGCTATATATTATATCAGACTTCCCAACCATCAAAACAGTTTTTCAAATGGCTAGTTTTCAATACCACAAAAGGTCAAAGGACAATAAATCCAATACCCAACAACAGGCTATCTTTTATGGTCAGAAAAGACGAGTCTTTAACGGTTACATTGATGCATATTAAAAAATATTGTTTCCAAATGCACGCATATCATCATGGCAATTTTAGCCCACGTGCGACTTTTCACTAAATCTGCTTGAGAATTTAAATTAAAACATAAAGAGTTTTGTACAAAAAAATAGCGGTGACAAGTTCCCGAGACTCAAACAGAAAACTAACAATGAAAGAACGTGTTTTCTGATTCAATTTACGTTGTAATTCACAAACAGATTAAGGAAGTGATGCTATCTTGGTCATTTTAGTAGTATAGTAGCCGCTATTTTGAGCAAACTTTTAACTGGCATGCCAAACGAATAAAATGTCCCGTAGTGATAAGAGCAGTATCTTCGCCACGTGAGGTGGTCTCGTCAGATAACGGTTCCACTGTTGTGACAAATCTCAACTTTTCGTAGCTGCAGCTATCTTGGGGATTGTTAAGATCCTACTTTCGCGCATGGAGTTCAGATGTACCCAAACAGTATCAACGATTTTCGTTCACAATCCCAGTCGGTAGCTTAGATTTTGAGTACTAATTAATTAACCAAATCTGAAGAGAGCGGGTTGAGATATAATCCGCCTCTGCTTCATTTGTATTTCCGCAGCGCAGATGCTAAAAATTAAGCCTTGATATGCGCTTAAAGCCGAAATGCACAATAAAATCTTAGCAATCTTAGCCTTCACCTCAGCATATGTGCAGCTATCGCGTCGGATGAATCCCAACCACGAAAACGGCAAGCCTATTTAGAAATGTATATAACCTTTAACCCTTTAGAGCAAAAGACTGGGGGTATAAAATATTTGTTTCTTTTTGCACATTTGCAGTTGGGGGTGATAGATGAGTAGGAATATGCAACAATTTTATGGGTGTGGATTCTATTTTAGGAAATATGTGGTGGGAAATTATTATCCCACTGCCCACGCCCGACAGTATGTTTTCTTAAATGAGTAATGGGGGTAATAATCTCCCGCCTCCAAATTATGATACTGTGTTTATCACTCAATAATGAGGTTTATTTAACTGGATATAATATATAAAAACACCCATCACGCTCTATAATTAAAAAAAAAAACGGGTGAGTTAGCCGTGGTGGTTACGGCATGACTGATGGCAGTCGCTCACAAAACTAGCGAGCCGAACATGTGCTCGGACACTCCCGGCACTAAAAGCCATACGCTAAAAAAAAATTAAATGTAACTCCCACGCAAAACAAGGTCAGTGACCTATATCATCTTTGCCGAAAACTGCACAAAAAATATAAAAGTTATTTTGGAATGTTAAAAGTTAGTATATTTGAATATAATTCAATAATTTCATAGTAGTATTTACTAAAAACGCAGAAAATTAATTTTTAAAATCTTCTTTTCTATGGCAAACATCCTGAGCAGTATAATTATTTCCATTCTAGCTGAAATATATTCACTCAAGTGACCAAAATCATTATTAACATTGTATTTCGGTTATATACAAACGTTTAAAAATCTCCTATTTTCAATAAAAACACCTTCTTCTGTAAAGCAATGCATTTCTTTCACTCAACAAAACCGAACTGGCAAGCACGTGCACTGTGGAGACCACTGGGATATATGCTTCCCACCTTGTTTCTGATGACAGTATACATAGAATTAATGGGTTTTCAATATTTCTCTGCATCTAGCTTGTGGATGCATGTGGAACTGCTTGAAATGAGAGGGGTGGGAATATTCTCTCTCTAACACCGTTCTATAAATACATGGTGGGACGATAGTATCCCAAGGACCTATAAAGGGTTAAAGTGTTCATGGGAATAATGATCAGGGTTCGCCAAAAGTGAACAAAGAGATATCGGCAATAGTTGGTAACAATCTTCATCTTCTTGCCCTTGTCCCGCAGAGCAGGGTCGGCCTTTCTGCACAATTGCCTCCACATTCACTTCTCCATGACTACCATAGTCCTTTTCTCACTAACCCGTGAAACGTACCAGTATGTTGTCCCCAAAATATAAGCAGAGCATTGTTTCCATGTTTTCAGGACTTCAACCAATCAAGTCTGAGAAGGGACTTCGTTATCCCGCATCGTATGAAACGTTTATATTTTTAGGTTTCTTATTTTCTATGAAGGGACTATTTCGATGAAATTTAAAGTAAAAAATTAAAAAATTATCTTATTACCAGCGTTTCGTTGGCATTTGACATTTTAGGGAGGAAATAACATATTTCGCAAAATAAATTTATTTCGGGATATTCAACAAGATAATAGATACAGAAAACATACCTAACCAGTGGCTGCTAAGTACGATAATATTATTGTACAAGAAGGGAGCACGTGATGATCTAGACAACTACATACCAATAACTCGGATCTCAAACAATATAAAGTGTTTATTAAAATTTAATTATAATATTATTATTATTATTATTACTGTAAATATTGTCAATTCAAATAACTGTACAGTACGTATGTAATTAGTTTTAGTTGTAAGTAGGTAGTTAGTTTGTCTATTAAGATATATGTCATTGTTCTATTAGACTGTGGTGTGTGAGTGTGTCTGGTAGCAGTTGCATTGTTTATTAGTTATAGTTCATTGTTTCAGTAGACTGTGAGGGTGTATGTGAGTGTGCCTGGTGACAGACTGTTTTAGTGGTAGTATTTGTTGTTGGTGGAACTTTAGTATTTTTTTCGTTAGTAGAATTTTGGTATTTAATTGTTAGTACGGTAGAAGGTTAGTATTTTTGTTTAGTAGAATTGCTCTTTACTTATTCTGAAAGGGAGTAGCAGCCTTTCAGAATAAATCAATTCTTTACTAGTCTTATAGACGGTTAAGATATTGATAATATAAGCCAAATAATGGCTACACTGCGCCCTGCTGCACGGCTGAAAGCAACGGGAAACTACAGCCGTATGCTATTCCCGAGGATATGCACCTCTCTATGCATAATTACATGTGATGATGGCCTCCTCCCTTGTAAAATTTCAATCCGGAGGTAAACTAGTCCCCCGTTCGGATCTCCGGGTGGGGACTACTCGAGAGGGGGTTAACATCACAGAAGTGACAAAGAGGAAATCTGACATTCTACAGATCGGAGCGTGGAATGTTAGAAGTCTGCTAGGAAGTGGAAAGTTAGAAAACTTAGAAAGGGAAATGGATAGGTTGAGGTTGGATTTGGTTGGGATTAGTGAAATGCGATGGCAGGAAGAACAGGACTTTTGGTCAGGAGACTATAGGGTCATTAGCACTAAATCAAACAATGGCCAAGCAGGGGTTGGCCTCATATTGAGTAGGAAACTTGGACAGCGGGTGGAATATTATGAACAATATAGTGAACGGATTATTGTAGCAAAAATCAATACTAAACCTACCTGCACCACAGTGGTACAAGTCTATATGCCTACCAGTCAAGCTGATGATGAGGATGTTGAAAAGGTCTACGAAGAAATAGACGAAATTTTGAGGTATATCAAGGGTGATGAAAATGTTATAGTAATGGGAGATTGGAATGCTGTGGTAGGAAAAGGGAGAGAAGGGAAAATAGTAGGAGATTTCGGATTAGGTGAAAGGAATGATCGAGGAAGCAGGCTGGTAGAATTCTGCACCGAGCATGAGTTGGTCATAGCTAACACCTTATTCAATAACCACAATAGAAGAATATACACATGGATGAGACCAGGAGATACAGGGCGTTACCAAATCGACTTCATTATGGTCAAGCAGAGGTTTCGAAACCAGATTTTGGATTGTAAAGCATATCCTGGTGCTGACATAAACTCTGACCACAATCTGGTCGTAATGAAATGCAGATTAAAGTTGAAGAAACTGAAGAAAAGTCAAAAGCCAAAAAGGTGGGCAATAGACAGACTGAAAGAGAAGGATGTAAACGAAAGATTCAAGAAGAGTATAAAGGAAGGACTAATGAAAAACCCTAAACAAACTTCAATTGCAGACGAATGGGCACTTTTGAAGAATGAAATAACAAAATCCGCAGAAGAAAACATTGGTAGGAAAGAAAGAATAGGTAGAAAATTGTGGATCACTCAGGATATACTAGAATTGATGGATGAAAGGCGGAAACACAAGAATCTAAGAGATGAAAAGGGGAAAGCAGAATACAGACGTCTGAGAAATGAGGTTAACAAGAAGTGCAAGGAAGCGAAAGAAGAATGGTTGAAAGAGAAATGTGCAGGTATAGAAAATTGTCTGAAATTAGGTAAAGTAGACACAGCTTATCGAAGGATTAAGAATACTTTTGGGGAAAAGAAGACTAAGTGCTGTAATATTAAGGACACAAATGGAAAGCCTCTAACAGATAGGGAAGAAAAGGTTGAGAGATGGAAAGCTTACATAGAGAGTTTGTATAAGGGAAAGGAGATTGAGAATCATGTAATGGAAAGGGAGGAGGAAATTGATGAGGATGCGAAAGGAGATTTAATATTGAGATCAGAATTTGATAGAGCTTTGGAAGACTTAAGCAGGAACAAAGCACCAGGCATAGATGATATACCGATTGAGTTGCTACGCTGCATAGGAGATGAAGGTCTGATCAGGTTATTTCACTTGGTGTGTAGGATTTATGAGACAGGTGAGGTACCCCCTGATTTCAAGAAGAATGTAATCATCCCTATACCAAAGAAAGTGGGAGCTGTCAGATGTGAAGATTACCGTACAATCAGCTTGATTACTCATGCTTCAAAGATCCTGTCTGGGATAATTTACAAGAGGATTGAAAGCCAGATAGAAACGGAGTTGGGTGAAGACCAGTTTGGTTTCAGGAGAAATGTAGGAACAAGGGAAGCTGTACTAAGTCTTAGGCTGATTTTGGAAGGTAGAATAAGGAAAGATAAGAGAACGTTCATGGCTTTTGTAGACTTAGAAAAGGCTTTTGATAACGTTGATTGGACTAAATTGTTTGACATTTTGAAATCGATTGGAATAAAGTACAGAGATAGGAGGGTGATATACAATCTATACAGAAACCAGACAGCAGTCATTCGAGTTGAAGGACATGAGAGAGAAGCTGGTATTCAGAAAGGTGTAAGGCAAGGCTGCAACTTATCACCCATACTTTTCAATCTTTACATTGAACAAGCAATGAAGGAAATTAGAGAAAAATTTAAAGTGGGAGTGAAGATTCAAGGAGAAATAATTTCAACGCTGAGATTTGCTGATGACATCGTCATCTTGGCCGACAAGCCTGAGGATTTGAATGAGTTTTTGAATGGTATGGACTCCGTCTTACAGAAAGAATTCATGATGAAAATTAATAAATGTAAAACAAAAATACTGGAATGCAGCCGAAATAAATCAGAAACCTCTATGGAGATCAAATTGACAGGTGAAAAGCTGAAGGAAGTAGAAAACTTCTGTTACTTAGGAAGTAGAATAACCAGTGATGGACGAAGCAAAGAGGATATAAAAAGTAGGTTGGCTCAGGCAAAGAAAGCTTTTCTACAAAAAAGGAATCTGCTGACATCGAATATAGATTTAGGTATTAGGAAGTCATTTTTGAAAGCCTTTGTCTGGAGCGTGGCGCTCTATGGAAGTGAAACTTGGACTATTGGTGCAGCAGAAATGAGGAGAATAGAAGCATTTGAAATGTGGTGTTACAGGAGAATGTTGAAGATCAGATGGGTAGATAGGGTTACAAACATAGAGGTATTAAGACGAGTGGGAGAGGAGAGATGTTTCTGGCGACTGCTAATGAAGAGAAGAGATAGGTTGGTAGGACACATACTAAGACACCCAGGAATAGCAAGCTTAGTTATGGAAGGAAGGGTCGAGGACAAGAACTGTAGGGGTAGACCAAGGTTAGAATATGTTAAACAGATTGCCTCAGATGTAGGGTGTGGTAGTTATGTAGAGATGAAACGATTAGCTCAGGACAGGGAGGCATGGAGAGCTGCATCAAACCAGTCAAAAGACTGAAGACTCAAACAACAACAGCCTCCATCTTGCACGGTCTGCAGCGTCCTTCTTCTCAACATTGGCTGCTCTCATGTCCTCCGCTTCTTGGGCCATCCTTGTGGTCGCTTGCCTAATGGACATTGGTGACATGATCTAGTCTTGCTAGGCCAATGGACCAGCGCAGCATCCTTATCTCCATGGAGCTCACATCAGTTGGTTACTGGCCAACAGTCAGTTGCATACAATGCTACAGGTCTGATCACAGTGCGGTATACTTTCGATTTCATCTGTACAGGAATCTTACGATCACATAAAACTTCTGTCACCTGTCTTAACCCAAGCTGTATTTGTTTGCATTCGCACTCCTCTCAGTGTGTCTCCATCTAATGTAATATACGAGCCCAAATATCTGAATCCAGTGATCTTGTTGAGTTGTTTTCCATCAAAATTATTATTATTATTATTAGTAGTAGTAGTAGTAGTAGTAGTAGTAATTGTAGTAGTAAATTTTAAAACAATAATGAGATTGTTGTAGTAACTAATGTTGAGTTTTTAATTCTTAACTAAGAATTTTCTGATCATGTATGACGTATATAACATGCTTGTAAAAGCTTTGGTCACGTAATAACATTTTGGTGTTTTAATTGATATCAAGACGCAAATTCCGTTCGATGAGAGTCTTGTCCTGAAGAATTTACTTTATAAAATAAGGGATTTATTGCAGCCAAAAGCCAAAAATCTAAAAATCATTCAGTAAACTAATTGTTAATCCATAGGAATATCAAAGATTCATGTCTTAGCGTGCAGAACATAGCGTAATATTTTCCACACTGTTCTCCACAGCGCTCACACAAACGTTCGTCACACGGATGATGGAACTTTTTGGTCAGACACATTTTATAATGAAAACCATGTACGGCAAAGCGTGTGAGAATATGTCTCAGCTCGTAGCCCCCACTCTTCCAATCGTCGAAAATCATAGCGTCCGTGGCGTAAAAATCCCACCAAATGTCCTTCTTTGACGGTAGTGTGTCCATGAGTTTTACATATCCTGGAGTAGATGGTAGCAGCAGTTGAAGCCGGAGTTCTTCTACATAAAAAAAAAAACTCGCGAGTCAACTCACACACCAGTCTTGAAGGTGTATACTTTGATACACCCAAGGCCTTCTTTATGTAAGTCGCCTTCAGCTTTTCCAATTGTTCCAAATGCTTCATATTTAAATGTGTCCAAACGCTCTCCAGTCCATAAGTCACAATAGGGGTAACTTTTATCCGAAAAAGTTTTAAAGCTGTTTTTATAGATAGCTTGGTCAAATGTTTTATGTCATTCATGGCTTTGGTAGCGACGTTGAGTCTATATTTAATGTGCAATGTGAAAACATTGCCAGTTGTCTGTAGTGTAAGACCTAAGTACTTGTAATGTGATACACTCTCAAGCGGTTTTCCTGCAATGTGAAAAATTGCTGCCTTTCCTAAAAGTCACAGATTTAGTATTGTCTAACGCCCATCCTTATAACGCGTCGAGAGAATATTGCAATGTTCAATCCTGTACACCGTCAGTAGGTACTACACCACGATGTTTTGGTGTAAGCATTGAACATAGGAGGGCTGTAATTCGCGAAGGGTTTGCCACTTTTTACATTCATTTTCATTCATTATATTTTCTTCCCCCTTTTCTTGTTGGTTTCTTTTAGTGACGTCAATTTTGAGTAACATTTCCCACGTGAGGTGGTCTCGTCAGATAATGGATCCACTGTTGTGACAAATCTCAACTTTTCGTAGCTGCAGCTATCTTGGGGATTGTTAAGATCCTACTTTCGCGCATGGAGTTCAGATGAACCCAAACAGCATCTTAGAACCAATCGATTATAAATAAACAAGGACCAAAATGAATCGAAAAGAGAGGCAGAGAATGTTATTCATGAGGTCATCCACATTTCCTCTACTACACGGAAAAGCAAAGAATCATGGATATTAAAACTCAAATACCAAATGGTATGAAGAAAATATTCTATATTTTCGCCGTGTCGTTCGCGTGGTTTCGCCTAACTGCACCAAGTTAGGGTCATCAGCCCGAACCGCAAGAACTAGCCATGGTAACTAGGTCCACGCTAATCCCAGACAGACCTCCAACCCAAAAACATATCCTTGTTAAAAATCCCTCGACGCATTAGTTGGCAGTAAATTGCAAGCTGTAATATATCATTGACTCAATTCCATTCAAAAATATATAGTCCAAACACTTATATTCATTAATCACTACATATCAAAACGAACACTTTTAACACCCCCACAACGATGACTGATTATATCACTGTATTACTCAAGGTAATGCATTTTCTATTTACTTTACAGCAAATTGTTTGTTTTCATCATGAGTGATCCGTCGGTACTACAGGAACGTTGTTGTTTCATTTAGCCCCCCGTGTGTACAATTTGTCCGATAATCTGTATAGTAGTAGTGTGTGTATATTTGTAACCCAGGAAGGAAGCGGCCGTGGCCTTATACTAGGAACACCCCGGCATTTGTCTGGAATAGAAGTGGGAAACCACGGCAAACCACTTCCAGGATGGCTGAGATGGCAAACGAACCCACCTCTTCTCCACTCAGCTTTGACTCACGAGGTTGAGTTTACCCCGTTCCAGTCCTCAGGCCAAATAAAATTTCATGGCAGAGTCGGTAATCGAACCCGGACCTACAACTAGCCGCTACATCACAAAGGAAAGAATTCCTTAGGAGTAGACGTAAAAAAAGGAGTATTCTCTGTCCTCTTTTGAATGAGCAGATGACCTCGCTGTCCCGCCCCTTGAAACAATAACTAACTCTAACTGTGTAATTTTATGTAATTAAAGAAGTGAACATGTCATATGTTCAACCGAGTCGCATCTCAGTCGTCGACATTTTGCCTGGAGGGAGTGTGGAAAAACCACATTCAATATAGCCCCTGCAGGGGTCGAGATGTAACTGGGGCAAGGAATCTCAAGGTACAGGGGAGACTCACGTACCCTTTCCCTTTCTCTTAAACTGTACCAATGAGGATCCGTTAGCCCTACACGTCACAAGTCTTCTGATCAATTGAAAATTCCACAGCCTGCTTCCAGTCGACCAACCGGATCAGGGAATGGAATGAATGTAGCCCCCATCTAGCGGCGAGGATATGAACTGTGCCAGCTGCCGAAGCCTGTCGCACTCCCCTGGGGCAATGATTAAATGAATGACAGATGAAATGAAATGATAGTGGAGAGAGTTGCTGGAATGGAATTGTGACAGGGAAAACCGGAGTACCCGGAGAAAAACCTGTCTGCCTCCGCTTTGTACAGCACGAATCTCACATGAAGTGACCGGGATTTAAAACACGGACCCAGCGGTGAGAGGCCGGCGTGCTGTCGCCTAAGCCACGGAGGCTTGTTTCTGAGCAATTACGAACTTGTATTTGATTATATATACCATACATTTCTTTTCCTTCTGAGATGTATGCACATGAAGTGTATAGTCATCCGAGTCCTGTGCTTGTCTCCCACCAAAGTCAACCGGGTTCCATTCTCGGTTAAGGTATATGGTATTTTCTTTCCACCAACCCAGATTTTTGAATCTTATACCTTGTGGATTCCGAGCTAGTGATAGTCTACGCCTACGGCTCGAATGCTCAGGGAGAGCTAATAAGTTGTTGGTAGCACATGTCCGCATATACTGTACGGTATATGTTATGGCATACACTGGACTGTACACGCAAAATTTGGCAGAAATATTTTTTATTGTTATTGGTTTTACGTCCCTTTTAACTACTCTGGCTTTTAGAGACGCCGGAGTGCCAGAATGTTGCCCCGATGGGGATCTTTAACGTGTCAGTAAATCTGACACGGTTCCCTCGCATTTGCGCACCCTCAAATGCCAGCTGACTGCGCCAGGATACGAACCTGCAACCTTGGGCCAAGCTAGCAGAAATCTAATTAATTTTATGGAAGTTACAGTCAGCGTCAGCGTCAGCGTCAGCGCCCAAGCCCAAGCGTGATTTGTAGTCAGCTAAACATGAAACCTATAAGCGTACGTAGAATGATTTTGGTATATACAGTAGGCTATACGCTGCTCAAAACCTATCTACAATGTTAAGACATTGACTTACAAACTGTTTATATGAACAGATTTTACGATATTGAGTCCAGGGTTCAAATGTTCTCAGAATGTTACTAGGCAGTTGGTAATCCTGTGGACTCCAAATAGGCATACGTATGGCTGCTAAGGCACACATTGCACGTGGAAAATTATGTGAAAGTTCGTAAATCAGTATGGCAGTTGCATGGAGATGAGCATTGAACATTATAAACATGCATAGAACTTTGTTGGTAGCACTTACTTTGAAGATTTACTGTAAATGAGTCTAAAATATCTAGACCTTACAGTGCGCTGAAAGACTTGATATAATTAATAAACAGTTGGTAGGCGTGGTGACTTATAAGCACAGTCATGTGTTCTAAAGCATATTTCGCACAAACAACACTTGGGCGTTACATGCAGTTCAACATTGAACCGTCAACACGCGTAGAATCATGTTGGCAACACTGCCATGAACTGGTTGGTAAAAATTAATCTGAAATACTATGAGCCAGTTTTGGAAGATCCACTTTCTTACATGCAGTTAAACATTGAACCTATAAGCACTGTAAAAAGGAAGGAAACTTTTGATTTTACGTGACCTTTAATCTCGCAATTATGAGCCACAGGACCCCCTTTTCACGTGGAATCCGAACCACAGGACATGGCATTTCACTTTGAAATCTCACATGTATTGACCGGGAAAAGAACCCGGTCTACCTTGGTGAGAGGCCAACAGCTTGACCGCTGCGCCACCACGCTCCAAGTATCTTGTTAAAATACAAAACAAGACATACCTTCATTATAAACCTTTCACTACATCACACTACCATTTTTCCTTAACATTTGTTCTTAAACCTAATACTGACTGCATACGGGCTACTTTGGTCTAGTGGGTAAGATGTTCGACTCTCAATCGTGTGGCCGGGGCTCGATACTCGGAAAGGATTTGTTTTTACCTGGTTTTTTTTTATTATAGCCTATGTATTGTTTTAGAATTACGCAGTGCTTGTCTTCTAGAGGGTAGATCACAACAATAAAGACACCAATGATTCGTCACTCCTGTGCCAATTATCGGGTTGACGACCATAAAATGTATTACACTTCAGAAGCTAAGATGGCTGTAGAGTAGAAGCTGTCGTGGTTCAAGGACGGTGAGGCAGCATGTTCAGGTGATTTGTTATACGTACATACCGTATCTATTTCCCACCGAAAAATGCATAATATGGACGTCTAGGTAATTATAAAACAAATACAATAAAAACCAAGTAAAAGTGATGCCCTTCCCCGGCCATATGTGTGTGAAGAGTCCACCACTCGGTCACAGTGATTCTTGTGTTGAAAGGCAATCAATATCCTTACATACAAGTGCTTAGTAGGTGAATAATGGGAACAGAACATAATTATCTTCATTATAAACCTTCCACTACATCACACAACCAGTCTCCATCAACTGAAAATTAGACCGGCACCAGGCACTATTTTGACGTGCGAACAAACGGCTTTAGCCCGTAATCATTATGGACTTGAACTCAGTTTAAACCAAAATCAGTTCATTAAGCGAAGCTACTGAAACATCAGCATGTTTAGTTTTCAGTCGTTTAAGATGGTACCATGTTAATTTTCTGTCAAAATGGAGCCCCAAGAAGCGCGACGAGTCAACCACCGACAATTCAGCATCCCATAGATTCTGAATATGTAATTACCGGAGTCAACAGAAATGAGAACTGAAGGTTTTCGCTGCTGAAAAACAAAAACCTCGGTCAAGTCTGTCAACTATGATGGAATTGACTTCCGGAGCTTATTCGTGGAACTATCATGGCAACACTGAACTCTCGGGTAAAGTTTGCAACCATTTCGTCCCATCCCTCACACGAAATATAGGCTATAAAGGGACATAAAAGTTCGCAATAAAATCTGTAGACCACCACGGATGTCGCAGTGCCAAGTACCGGTGTGGCATTGGCTTTTTTTTATTTATATATATTTTTTTAATATATCTTTCTACAAGGAATTAAACTGTTGTCATGTAAATAAAGTTTAGAACGACAATATATCATTCCAAAATCATTATTCCCTGCTTGAGGATAATACAGTATTTTGGGAATCTTACAGCTTTGCAGCTGCACACTCACGGAGGAAGAAGACAACTAGCGCTGCAGCGGGAGTCGCAGGAATCGAAGCACTCGGCTGTGAGCTGGTGTTGCGAGCAGACGTCACGACTGCCATTCAGGAGAACGTCCGACCAAAATAACACCTGTCGCCAGTAGCTTGCATAACACATTCTTTGCTCGTGACATAACTCGACTTGAGAATATCGGTGGAAAACCTATTGTGTCCACGTGACTGCATAGAGCTGACAACTAAAAGCCGGGATAGTACAAGTCCTACTACAATCCTAGAACACACACTAGTCCAGGTCATGCAAAGCCCCTAAAATGAATTAAAATCAATATGTCGAACCGCACAGATACGGAATGGCAAAAGCCAAGTACAGGGAAATAACAATTAAATACAATCGTGGTCTCAAGCTAATATGTGCTTTTAAACAGGAAACGATTGAAAAGGTACATCTCATTAAGGCGCTGGTATGGGTCGTAAAACAACGCCCGCTACGCGAAATCTTGATCGCGGAGCGGAATATAGCCTACAGATACAAGACCACGTTCTTGGCTGTTGCCCAGGCCTAGAGGTCCGGGTTAGATTCCCGGCTCTGCCAAGAAATTTGATTCTGGTCTGAGGGCTGGAACGGGGAGGCACAACTGAGAAGGGTTGGGTTCAATTCCCACCTCAGCTATTCTGGAACAGGGTTTCCGTGGTTTCCAACATCTGCTCCAGGTAAATGCCGGGGATTGTTCCTAACTTAAGGCCACGGCCGCTACCTTCCCAATCCGCTCTTGAATTAAAAATGCACACACTAGCACAAGTTATCAGACAAAAATTCCACACAGCCAAGTACACAGGGGATAAATGATCACGATGCCCAACGAAACGACAAACAACTAGTTTAACGAGTTTGGGGATAATTTTAATGCATGTTATTCTTTGTGCACGCTGACGGTAGGGAGACGACACAGGGCATTGAGTTTAAGCACATGGCATGGAGTTTAAGCACATGGCATGGAGTTTAAGAACAGGGCATGGAGTTAAAATGAAGTGGTGAATTAACAGGAAATTGGTCAATTTGCTGTAATACAATCATCGGAGTTCTGTTGCACCAAAAACTTTAAAGGCATTTATTCACCCTTTTTAGAATACTTTCCCATGAACTGAAAGGCATCCTAATTAGTTGAGCTAATTTAGTTCGAGCACCCGCAGGGGACACATTACACTATGCCACCCCCATTGCAGCCGAGTTCGGAAGTTTCAAGCGGCCGCTAGTCACACTATTAAGTGACGTAATTATGTATCAGTGCCTTACACTATATTTACAGTACACTGGCTTCGGTGACGTAGTTGGTAGCATGCTGAGCTTCTAGGCCCAAGATCGCGGGTTCAAATCCGGCCGAAGTAGTCGGATTTTTAAGAGCGTCAAAAATCCCTCAGTAAGCCTTCCTTCGGAGGGGAAGTAAAGCCAGCGGCCCCATGTCATAGATTTATGGCATGTTAAAGAACCTTCCACTAATTAAACCTGTGTGAAGCTAAATTGTATATGTTAAGAATGGAAACAACGCTCTTAGGTTCCTACGCTCGTTGCCAAGAGCCTACTGCGGTGGCGTCTGGTAGCTACGTTCTGAACTAGTAGTCGTTGACGATGGCGTTTTACAGCAAAAGTAGGAACTATTAGAAAAATTCAAAAGTCTGCAGTCCTTACTTGAATTTAAAAAAAAGATAACACACACTAATACAGTCATCACAATTAACACCGTTTATCAGACAGATTCTACGCACATCCAAAGTACACGGGGCTACATGACCGCGTTGTCGCAGCCCCTCAACTTAGGAACCAACCAACCGGAGTCTCTGAAAAGAGCAAAGCCCCGCTTCGCATTCGGGATGCGTAAGAGCCCCCGAAAATAATAACATATTGCATTTTTCTTTATCGTACGACGAATAAAAAAGGGAGACTAATGATTTTATATTCAACTTATACTTTCTAATAATCATATATATTATTTCAGTAGTATAGATCCCTCCTGCGGCACTCACAAGGGACCGATCGTGAAAATGAGCATTCAAATGAGAGAGAATATACATTAGCAGTGACGAATTGCACTCTAATTCCATAAATATCAATCATTTCTTTAAAAAATGACTTTAAAAAATGTACGAAGTGTGCGATTTGTAGATGATGTATTAAAATACGCTCCATAATTGCTGTCCACTTCACATTTTGGCCGCTGTGACGCCCGTTTCATGTCATTTTAACATTCTGAGGTCTTTCTTTTATCATTTTGCATGGATTTCAGAAACAGTAAATCAAAGGAATGAGTAGGTCTACTCAAATCGTGTAATTTCATAAATATCGAGTAACCGGTGAGTGTTATGATGATCCAATTTTCAGTGATTGCCTTCTTAAGTTAGGGAACGTAGAACTCGGAATTCAAACTGAAATGTAAATAGTGTTCTATAATCATTTGGTTGAAATAAAAACATAACAACCTTTCTCCTTAAGTCTCTCATTATAAGTGTGGTCTATGAACATGCGAGATTTCTCGCACGGGTCCGCTAGTATAATATACTTCTAAAGTTGAAAATATACGCCAATCAATAATTGAATTGAAATATATATTATAGTACATGTTTCGAGTTGACATTGAGGTCTTCTTCAGCTCACTAATGACGTACTTAAGTCTAATGATGAATGTTTGTTATGAAACATTATATGATACATTATAATTAAATGAATAAAATGCAACATTACACTGGATATCCTTACACTGTAATTGAATGTAAATAATATTTAATATGGGCTTCACATTTTCAAAAATACCGATAGAAACAACAAACATTTTGCAATAATGGCAGATGTATTTGCATTCTATTTTACAAGCAAACAACAAATGGAATGTACTGCAGCTGTGTGGCCTTGCGAGCGGGCATTTTGTGAAGTGCTGGCGGAGAAACACCCTGTATAGAAGACGGTTTAGCGCTGAAGTCACAGATTTAATCTGGGATACTCTCAGGGTCTTCATCGCATCTCATCTCATCTCATCCCCGATCCCGTTGAAAACGGGAATAATAAGGGGTAGGCATACACTCAAGAGCCTTCTAGAGATCTCGCTGGCAGCATGATAAACTCTTAAGATGATGTTTCCTATGCTCTGAAATAGATATACGCGGAAAAACAATGTAAGGAATTTTAAAAAAAGTTACAGAGCAGTTCACTGGCAACTGAAGATGTTGGGACGACCATATACACGAGGTGATCGAGGCAGCTTTCGGCAAGATGACTGCCACGATTGCTAACAAGGAGGGGCACTTAGAAATACTCGCTATCCACTACAGTAATAAAATTGAACGGTAATCAACGTTTACGTGTTGGACAGTATTATCAAAAGAGCACGCTAAAACACCCCACTTTTCTCACCAAAGGGCGAAAAGCGCATCGTCTCCGAATGGCACGTTCTATTGATTTGTGTTTAAGTTCTAGGCTATCAGTCGGCTTTTTAATTCTTTGTTTTTTTTATTACTACGGGTCTGCAAAATGTGCGGTCTAGACAATTTACCACGTGCAAACTAGCTTATTAACAACAGGGATCTGGAAACCACTGATTTCCGAACTATGGACAAGCATCATCTTCATCACTCTCGGTGGCGTAGTTGGTAGCATGCTGAGCTTCTATGCCCAAGAACGCGGGTTCAAACCTGGCCGAAGTCGTCGGATTTTTTTGAGTTAAAAATCCCTCATTATGCCTTCCTTCGGAGGGGAAGTAAATCCGGCGAGTCTCAGCCATCGTGGAAGTGTTTTCCCCACTTCTACTCCAAGCAAATGCCGGGATGGTCAGTAATTGAAGGCCACGGCAGTCTCCTTCCCAATCCTCACCTGAACAATAATACTGGCTATCAGACACACCCCAGTACACGGGGCTAAATGAAGCCCTTAAATAAACCAACAACGTACAAGCGCGATGGCCATGGTTTGAGTTCTCGTGACATCCAACTCAATAATCGAACGAAATTTACTGGATTAATATCAAATGAACTGGCGAAAACGCGATCCATATGTTCCACCAACCACTTGTCTGCAATTTGTTGAAGGACTTCAAATTTGGCCCTTGAAGTCGGAAGAAATGGCTATGTGAAATAAAATTCGCATCGAACGAGGAAATCAAAGCTGAAACGGTCATATATTTTGAAGCGTTTTAAAAATGCAGAAGGCAGTACGGCAAGTTTATCGAATAAATTGAAATTTGGAGTAGTTTCCTAACTGCCTTAGCAAACGATGGTGCTAAAAACTTCTGCGGCTTGGCACCACAGTAGGTAGCCTATATCCAATGGAAGGCCAATTTGTCTATAAACTGGGGCTACATATTTTCAAAGCAAAAACCAGGACATCCTTGGTCCTTTGCTGGGTATATACATTTTACCAAAGCCGAAGGTAACACTAAAACACTACAGAATATAGACGGAGTACAACTATTACGTTTCCATACTTGACGTTGACGTTGTTTTTGCAGTCCAAGTATACACAGTTCTTCATTCACGCTGTTACGATAGAAGACGCTGCAGAAAAGTAGTAGCCTATTTATCAGACGAGTGGATTTACTCCAGTCATGTTATTGTTTTTGACAATAATTGGTTTGTACCATGTAGCCCCGTGTACTTTGGGTGTGTGTGTAGAATCTGTCTGATAGCCGGTGTTAATTGTGATGGCTGTATTAGTGTGTGTTATCTGTGATTCTGGTAAGGACTGCAGACGATCAATTTTTCAAGTAGTTCCTACTTTTGCTACCAAATGCTACCGTCCACGACACCTAGCTGCGGACTTTGCTACTAGATGTCATCGCAGCCAGCACCTGGCGACGAACGTTGGAATCTATCCTACAAATTTTGGCTTCACACAATTATAGTGGGTTGAAGGTTTATTTGCATGCATTAAATCTATGAAATGGGACCGCCGACTTTACTTCCCCTCCGAAGGAAGGCATACTGAGGGATTTTTAACGCTCTTAAACAATCCGACGACTTCAGGTTTGAACCCGCGACCTTGGGCATAGAAGCTCAGCATGCTACCAACTACGCCACCGAAGCCACTTTTTTTTACAATTTCTTAGAACTATCATATAGCCTATAAAGAGTTTTTAAGTCAACATCGCTTCCACTGTGTAACTGTTCATAAGGAATTGATCCGAGAAGAAAGCACATTTCATACAAGTAGACTACGCTTACAGTACCATCAACTTTACACTGCTATCTTATGTTCTGATAAAATATGGTGCTGAATTATTAATTACTCCGTCTAGTTAGGAGGAGAAAACATCGGGCCCACTTGCCGACCAAAAAGTGTTTCTCGGGACGCCAGGACATGGATGCGCAGGGTCGCCGCGAAGGAGGGTGGGGTGAGGGGAGGCGAGGGGGGTGGGGTGGGGGCAAATGCATAGGGGTCCGTAAGCGGTGAGGGCCCGTAAGTGATTCTTTACATTTTCTTGCAAATATTGTTTTATTTATTTTAAATTTATTTTCATTTAAAACTTGGTACGACAAGTGTACGTGTTACTGAAGATATCGTTCGAAGAGATCCCCTTTCATTGCATAATAACCTATCAAGTGACGGAACAAGAGCCTTCCTGAGAACAGTTTGATTTTCAAAACTACAGAATTGAGAATGTGTTCGTAGAGGCTGGTTAGTATGTATGTAGTGATACAAATCCATCAATATATTATTTACCTTGCAAATTACTTGGTCACAGCCCTGACAGTTTTAGTTACTGGAAAAGGCTGCCAAAAGATCGTTCTTGGCGTAAGCTGCATAGTAAGTAACCTGCCACTTCATGAAATGAGTGCCAGTCACAAACTACAGTATGCTATAATGATGTTTCATTTGAGAGGCTTGGATATCGTGGTCATTACGCTCCGTGTAGTTGGGTATGTGTGGAGTTTTGTGTGATAACCTGTTTTTAAAATTATGACGGAGCATTAGATGCTTTTACTGAAAATGGCATTGTTTTTTCCAGAATAGGTAGTAGTGGATAGTAATAATAATTAAACGTATTTCAGGAGGGGGGGGGGGGGAGGGAGCACGAGCAAAACATTACATTAGGGCCTCTTAAATCCTCTCGGCGGCGATCCCTGTCTATGCAATCAAATACGACAGCTAATGTGCTGGCAGGAAATGTATTATCAAAAGACTGCGCACGAATCTTACATGAGCCATTGCGTCATGCAGTAATGGAAGATCTTCAAATTTTATTTCATCAGTCAACAGTTCTCTCACAACGTGGCCTAGCCGAGAGGTTCGTTGACCAATGAGGGAAGGCCACAATGCGCATGCGTATCCTGTAGTACAGCCAGCGAGCGCTAGTGTGCCCGAACCCTGCACCTCGGCCTAGCCTGTGCCTAGCCATTTCACTGGGTTCGTTCCACCCGAGAGTATATCGGTATTGCTGAGACTTGGAACCTACAACTCGCGTGTTGATATCTAGGTTGCACTGAAAAATTTAAAATATATGCATTATCTCTGTTTTTGATCCGAGCGTAACACACATTTTCCCCATACAAACTGCAGTTATTCGATTATCTCGTAAAGCTTGTTTATGTTTAAATCACTTACCACGACCAGCAAGTCCAGAGATCAGCGGATATCCTCTCTCTCTCTCACTCCGGACAAATGACGGGATAGCTCCTTATTCTAGTCTCGGGGAACCTACCCCCCCCCCCCCCCCCCCCCCATCCCAATTCAGAATTACACACTACTACAATCGTACTAGAAAAACGCAGTCTCTGAGACATCATCAAATTCCAGCTCCAGTCGCCCGGGTGCTGTCAACGAACCCTCGCCACCTTTTCCTGTCCATGAATAGTTGATCTTCATGAATTCTTCTCCAGTCTAGCCCTTTGTCTTCAAGATCATCCTTGATTTGGTCCAACCATTTCTTCTTTGGTCTTCCTACTGGTCTTTTTCCTTGGATAATCTCGTTGAAATAAGCTTTTGGTGTCCTCTGATCTCCCTTTCTTTGAAGATGCCCATACCATCCTAATCGTTGCTTCCGCAAATATGTTGTAGCACTGATATCTATGCCAGCCTCTGTCCTGTTTGTTTCGTCCCTTACTTGGTATCTTTGTCGTTTGAAGTATTGTTCTTATAAACTTCATTTCTGATGCCTGAATCCTACTTTCTACTCTTCTGGAAAGGGTGCATGTTTCTACTTCGTAAGTTAGAATTGGGATGTAGTATGCCTTAGTATATGTTTAGACTTCCCGGGCACCTTATTATCCCACAGTAGTGTAACTATTGCATAGAAGGTGGCTGCATTACTAGTCCTATTTGTTACTTCACTGTTGCTGTTGTTATCCTTACTCGGTGTGCTACCAAGATATTTAAATTGATCAACAATTTGTAGAGGCTGATTATTCAAGTAAATGGTTGCATTAGACAGTCCTGTTGCCATCACTACCGTCTTACTTTGACTTATTTTCAACCCATATTCCCTGAACAGCTTGTCCCATGCATCCAGTTTTTCTTGTACCTCTCTGGCACTTTCTCCCCAAATCATGACGTCATCTGCAAAGACAATGGCATTTGTTTCATTACCGTTTTTTTATTCTCTTCAGGAGAATACAAATACAAGATCCCCAAGCTCCTACAGCCAATTAATAATGTTATTGGTTTTACGTCCCTTTTAACTACTGTGGCTTTTAGAGTACAGCCAATTAACGATAGCGGTTATGCTTATCATGCAAAAATGTAGAAATGCACTACACGTCACACTGACCGAAATCGTCGAATATGCAAAACAACATAACCACGATCATTCGTTACGGACATCCTTGCTACGCAGAATCCAAACCAAAGGACGCGACATTTCACTTGGAAAAATCTCACAGTGCTCGGTATCAGATAACATTCATTAAGTTATCGCACTTCGCACTACTTCCGCGTGCGAGTATCGGGTGTGCCTCAATTCGTGAAACATTTTATTTTATAACTTACTAAGAAATAATATTCGTCGAAAGTGTAATATTAAGTAGGCTATTCGTGAAAATTAGTGTGCAATTAAATCGCGCTCTGAACCTTGGCGTATCATACCTAAATATAGTTTCGTCGTTTGATCTGTAGGACATGAGGTACAATTATAGCCTATGCAACAAATATAATTCGAGATCTTTCACTAAAAACGCCATCTGCACAAGGGTTTTGTGCCAGACCTTGCATAACACTGTACAGGCAGTAGATCTGGTAACACCAATCATTTAGCGCTGCTTATGGGTGGTGCTGAGTAGCGTCAGTGCTCAGTGAGAAAGCAATAGCAAACTACCCTGCCTCCATTACACCATTGCCTTACTCTTTTTGTGATTGCTGTGCTTTTTGAAGATCCAACCAGCGTCCAGGCTGATAACTGATCAGGCGTATATTTAAGGACGACTGCCATCGAGTTGATAGCTTGTGGATTATGAGGGGCGATACACGCTGTCCTATCACCTTGGCAATGTCCTTAGGACGTTGCGTGTACCCCATTCTAGTCATGGGGCCCGAGAAAAACATGTCACCCCAACACCGTGAGGCGGTACTCGCAAAATATAGCATTTTAAAAACTAAGCGTGGATATGTTTTTACAGCGCAATGCATTTTGAGCATCAAAATAAAAGAATATTGTTCATGATGCAAAACATTTAGGTTATGACAGGACGAAAAACACGAGGCACAAAGAAGGATAGAGGGAAGGTCGACCCATATAGTTTTTTTTATTGAACCGTCATCATACTCCGAGAGCGGTCGCCGACAAACTCACTCCGATCCGGCTTCTACCCTTTCTTCTTGTGGTCGATGACTCATGGATCCCCCACCACCGCCACCCTCAACCAATGAGCGCACTGCAGCCTGACGCATGCGCAGAGCAGAGCAACGCCGAGGTCCTATTGGTTACTGCCTAACCTTCCCCTTACCCGTCTCACCAACATGTAACTTTCTTTAGAAGGTATTTAAACCAGTTCCTCATTTTTATGAAATTCAACAACGACGTAGAAAAAAAATAGACCATACATCCATCTACTCATGTGAGTGTGCGCACTGGCGCAGCACTCGAGCAGGCAGATCTGCTTCGCCAGTCGAGGTCGCGCTGCCGCGGGTGCAACATTGGTAGGGTGAGAAAAAGTGAGATCCCGTTCCTTATACCAACAAGACTAACGTACTGTATATGCGACGAGCACTGAGCAGTCCCAATGTCCGCCGTCTCAGCCTTATTTCCAACGTTCTTTCATGACCCAAAGGGAATAAAGGTCTTATAGGTCTCTCCCACCAGTTCTTATGGATCAAACCTCTCTACGTTTACATATCGAAATCTTATTTGAACGCTTTTGCCAATTTATCGACTTTTCCGAAATTCTTAGTGACAAATAGTTTATTGTTCAAATAGAGATTTGGTGACAAAACTCTCGCAATGTACTATCTATTGACAACAGGAATCTAGTCATTGTCTTTACTAAGGCTTGGCAATTTTTTGAAAATCCGAGTAGGCAACACTGGTTTTGCATACGTGAATACAAGTTCGAATTGAGTTTCAATGGGATCGTATTCGGTCGGGAATCAGGAAGGTTTATTTTCTCATTGTCCAGAAGTAAGAACAAACTAGATACTTGACGTATACTGACGAGCCAAACATTCACAGAGCAAATTTGATTTAATCGTGCTTGCTGTTAGGTACAGCGTAACTGAAAGTTACCACAGATTTGTTCAGTGCTGAAACCGATCCCAAAACGAACTGATGAAAACGGGTGTCCTATAGTAACCGATATTTTGTACATATCAAGGCTGGCTGCGTGGCTCATCGGTAACGTTCTCGCTTGCTGGGTCTAAGCTTGCAGGTTCGTATCCTGGCGCAGTAGCTGGCATTTGAGGGTGCGCAAATGCGAGGAAACCGTGTCAGAATTAATGGCACGTCAAAGATCCCCTTCGGGGCCCCCGGCTTCTCTAAAAGCCAGAGTAGTTAAAAGGGACGTAAAGCAAATAATATTATTATAATTATGTACATATCAAGCCAATCAGGCTACGCAGACACATTCACGAGCAGGTACACAACTGCGGGAGCGGCGCGGCGGCGGTAACGATTCCCCCTGCTGTGACTAAGGTTGCGATCAGTTGGCATTTCATGTGCTTAAATTCGAGACACTCATGTTAATTAATTTACTAGCATGTAAACGATCCGTTTCAGGGCAAATTCCCAACACCCCCCAAAGTAGTCAAATGGAACATTAAATCCATATAACATAAGGACCATTAAACTTGTACTATCACCAATTCTCTGACACAATGGAGAGAGAATTACACTCAAACTAATAGAGTTGAATTTGGTATACATTCTTCGTCTCTGAGTAGAGTGTCAGCACATCAAAATCTTAACAGTTCAACAGGACAGCACACTAGCAATTATCTCGTACTTATACCGTGGATCAGTATGGTTGGTTGGTTGGTTCCTCAGTTTAGGGGCTGCGTAGCCCCGTGTTTTATCATAGTTCAACGGCGCTGGCGTATATTCGGGGAAGTAGTTGGTCGCTTCCCTCCAGACGCCTGCTCCTTGCTAAACAAGGCAGTCCCGCTGGCACCACTCCTCTGGTGGTCGTGGCCGTTGTGTTACTTTTCTTGCGGGCAGGATGTGGCTCCCTCCAGCCCGGGCTGGTGAAGGCTTCTTCTCCGATCGATTCGGAAATGGCTTCTTCACTGACCTTTTTGGAAAAGTTGCCTTCTCCGTAGGCACCAGTTTAGCCCGGCGCCTTTACATTTGGGGCCACGGACCTCGTTCAGCGTCGAATGTTTCTCAATCCTCACTGGGTTCGTACTGAAATTGCTGCACTTCAGTAGCTTTTCGGTTTGATCTCTACCAGTGGTTTTGAGTAGGAGCTGAACATTGCGCAGCTTCTGTATCCCTTCTAGGTCACCGAATTTGTCTTCAATTTCCTCGGCAAACACAATCGATGACAAACACGAATGATTCCTCGTCAGTTCTGGTGGCTATCAGATAACAGGGAGCGTTGTCAACCGGGAAACATTCCAATAAAGCTTCATCCCAAGGGGTTTATACCTTAGGATGTGTTCCAACATCTAGAGATGGTGTTGTAGAGTATTCCGTGAGCACTTCGGCGTCCCGGAAAAAATCCTCCCCGAATACTGCTCACTCCGAACGGGGGTCATCACTGTGGGCGCCACCCAGCCAACACAATACCTATACTCTGTACGCTTGGAGAAAGGGATTGACATTTGGCCGGAAATTCCACTTCAGTCATCACCCCTCTGCCTTTTGACCAATCCATGTTCGCATAGTTGATGTCATAATAATCTGCGTTGCAACAGTACAGCCCACGTGCTTCAGTGCCTGGTCAGCTGTATCTCTGGCTTGTATTGGCAACTCCAGCTATCTGATATGACATCTAGCGGTAAAAAAGAGAAACTTACCAAGTAGGGTACATTTGTCACGTGGTGAATGTTTGTATATGGTTTCTTGTATTGGTAAGCAGATCGTGGTAAATTCTTCGAGTTTATACATAAGTTATAAGTTTTGCTCGTTGATAAGAGTGCAAAATGAGTAAAAGCAAAGTATATTGCTCAGTTTACGGCTGTAAGTCGACGTATAAGAGGGCTGAGGATATACGTTTTCATCACCTTCCAAAAGATGCAAATAGCAATAGCCGAAAGGTGACGATATCAAAAAGAAGATGTTCAGTAAAGAACATATAGCCTACTTTCTCCTAAATGTATGAGTATAGTTATAACTCGTTATTATCAAAGAGTATGATAGAACTATTCTTTGTTGAAAACCTTAGAAACGATTTACCTCTACCAAACGCCACAACCTAGATAAAAACTGCTACAATCATTGAAGGAAGAAAGATGATGATGATGATGATAATTGTTGTTTTAAGGGGCCAAACATCTAGGTTATCGGCCCCTGAAGGAAGAAAAAGATAAGAAGTATATCAAGAATGTTATGGATCTGGAGACATAATCGACCGGACTGGCTGCGTGGCTCAGCGGTAACGTTCTCGCTTGCTGGGCCCTAGGTTGCAGGTTCGTATCCTGGCGCAGTCAGCTGGCATTTGAGGGTGCACAAATGCGAGGGAGCCGTGTCAGTACATTTACTGGCACGTTAAAGATCCCCTTCGGGCCAAAATTCCGGCACCCCGGTGTCTCTAAAAGCAGCAGTAGTTAAAAGGGATGTAAAACCAATAACATTATTATTATTATTATTATTATTATTACATATACGACCTGCCGTGGGCAACATCCAACTTTGAGTTGAGGCATGTCTTTACACGTCTGGTTGTGCATGGCTTTCACAACCCTAATTGAATTAACAAATCTTTCCATGACCCTACAGAGACGTGTGTATACAAACTATGTGGATATTTTCGATTGCTATTTGCCTGAAATAAAAGTAGTAATTAATAACCTGAACTAACACCAACGGCTTGAATTCAGTTACTATGTGAAATCGTTTTGTTCTTTACTTCAAATAACATTTTCAAGTAACGCAAAATAGGCTGTTACAAACCCTTTAAAATAAAAAGTAAAAATGTATCGTAATATCATCTTGCCATTCTTCAAATTCGATGCGCATAGAATGCCAATGGTATAGTAATCAATGGAGCCCCACGTAGACTAGTCGTGACATCTAGTGGTGAAATATCGAACAATATAATCCTAACAGAGCGAGTGCATTCTAGCGGCCAGAAGAAGAAACTTTTCAATAAAATCTGGAAGTTAATAAGTAGGTCGGCGTGTAGTTACCTTTTTGGCAGCTAGATGTCTCGAGTAAATCTGCTGGCGAATTATGTTTTAATTAAATATATATTTTACACCATAATATGCACAATATAACGCTTAATTTTAAAACATCTGAGTCATTACAAAACAATAAACATATAACATTTCAAGCAAAAAAACTAGCTCTGATCGGGTTTGAACCATAGGCATTTGAGCAATAGGCTAACGCTCTACCACTGAGCTAATTGTGTCAACGAATATCGTTCTATATAAAATGACTTACATAGAACTTGTTAGCAAATAATGATTTATACTAAACGATTTCATCACTGGAGTATATTATTTATATATAAAGCATTTCATACAAAGTTTATTTATTTTGTATCAGTACGCTATATTGCATGCAATACTCAAATTAGTGAAATATAAGTCAGGCACAAGATATCCGCTGCCATCTTGTCTTATTACTGAATCGGCTCAGCTTTTTAAAATCACGTCTGCACTATAGTATTACAAAATAAACTTTTAATTTCGAACGTGCCTCTTCCTTTAGAACAGTTAAAACGATTCTCGGCTCGATAATCGGAACTGGTGGGTCCCATGATATGGATTATAAAGTTTGCATAATTCGCACGGCCGCCATCCTGAAATGGTATGGCGGACGACCATGTAGTTTGGTCACAAGACGCATCCTATACGAAGGTATGTTGTTACCAAATTTGGTAGAGATCGGATGATTTGGTTAGTCGTTATTTGATTTTACGTTTTGAAAGTTTGAGTGGCCGCCATTCAGTTTTAGTAAAGATGGCGGCGATATAAAACATGACACTGAGGTGTCCTTTGCTAGTGCTACCTTTGTACCAAATTTCGTTCAATTCGCATTCACTGTGTTCGAATTGATAGGGGGTGACAGACATTCAGAGTACACACACTCACACACACACATGCACACACACACACACAGACACACACACACTTTTTTTCGCCCTGTGTTGATCTCATAAGTCTACTTTCATTTTTTGCAAAAATCGAAAGTAGGCTAATAAATACGGGCAACAAGAGCGGGTTGGACCACTCACTGACGACAGGACGGGTTGTTCACTTACGCCGAGCCAAACCGCACCTAGACAGCCAAGCACATTCTCGCCGAGCCAAGCCGTACCAAGACAGCCAAGCCTACACCAGCCGAGGACAGCCAAGCTTCATCAGTCAGGTATCCTTCCCCGCTCCTTAGTTCATTTCCAATAACCCTACCAACCGCCATCACCTCGCTCTGCGATATCCGAGCCATTCCACTACGAGTCATATAGGCCTAATTTGACTTCGCAGGGTTAATACCTACCCTCCAAATCAAGCAATTCCTGTCTACCCCGAGTTTTAATACAAGTTAAACTCATCCCTTCGCTCTACCGAGCAGCAAATAATTTCTAGAGTCAATGGTACAGTGAGCAAACTCAAATATAGCTTTTAAACGTAACAGCGCCATGACTCGAACTGCACAAAAACAAATACCAGCAGACAACCGATGCTTGATAATATGCAATTGACACATAAAATCCAGTGGAACACACAAATTAGATCACGTGTATCGCACATTTATACATATATACAATTGAAAATAACACTGTCACTATATTAGGGACCACATTTACTGATTATAACCGAAAAATAAAAAGTGTTCCATATCAAACGCGTGTTATTGAGTATTTTTACCCTACTTATCCAGACCGACCGCAGCGCCCCAAGTGTTAGTTTGAGTTGCCAATAGTTTGGCAACCTCGTTCTCAGACCACATGGCGAGACGAGAACTGCCAATCGCATTCTCCCAGCTTACAGAGTATACCTGGCATAGCAGGTACTGCCCGGGGTCCCAGTGTCTCGAGCAGGCACATACCCCTTGGCATCCAGAGTGAGTACAGCTCTTCAGTATTCGGCCATGCATGGACCTTCGTTGTAAGGCGGACACTGCTGAAAGGGTACATGGCGCACCCACCCGACGTGATGGGGAATACCGTCCAGGCTTTCTGGCCAGATAACCAACTTGGTGCATGTTTATTTCCATTGGTCAAACCAGAACAGGGACCAGAAATTCGAAATCGACTTTTAAAAGGCCCCCCTCTTAATCGCTTTCTACGACAGGCAGGGGATACCATGGATGAATTCTGCCCTCCCCTTCCACAGGGGTCTTCACAATCTGAAACTGGCAAGTTATTCGGCCATGTAAGCCCTACTAGTCACCTCCTAGGACAGGCAAGGCATGCCGTGGGTGAATTCTATCTCGCACACCCGCGGGGTGAACGTCAACAGTGACAGGTCATTCCCGAGACAAAGAATTTTCTACCGAAGGTCTTTATGTATCCAATTCTAAAATTTTAATGTGTACATTTTGTAATGTGCGGGTAGGTTGTGAGAAACCAGGCACAGTGTCAAAATATTTTTCAAAAAATAAATAATATAATTCTAATACATAGAATAAATACAAAAAACATATTTGTCATAATTCGCACGTATTCCATCCATTTTATATAAATTACCGTTATACTATTTACCTAACATCCCTTTCAAATTTATGCGATAACATTACAACTATTTCGCGATAAAACGCGAAATTCAAAATTCATTTAGCGATTTCTTTTTGAAATTAATGCGAATTCCTGTGGTCTCTGACTATAATAGTGGTTGAACATTTTTAAATTAAAAAATAAAATCACAAGAAAAGCAGTTTTTTGGGTGTAGTGTTTAAAGCACAACAACCGTGAGTCTTGACCAATTTAGCTTATGTAACCTAATAGCGCAATGAAACTATCTTCATTTCTGATATACAGTAAATTATATTGCATTGAGAAAACAAGTGTAGAAATTACAAAAAATATGCATTATTTTTATTTAAGGGTAGCCTTGACCTGGCATAATATTGGACAACCCATCCGCGATTTGTGTCGGTACATATTATTATCTCTACATAGTACAAAACCAAGCCCCCGATTCTTGGATGTAACGTGTCATCTCGAGAACCACTGGATGGATTATGATGCTGTTTTCACCATTCTTAAAGGATTTCTAGAGGAAGGTTTCTTTAGTAAAACATTCATTTATGACCAAAGGAAGCCGAGCAGAAACGGTTGGTTGGTTCCTCAGTTTAGGGGCTGCGACAACGCGGTCATGTAGCCCCGTGTACTTAGGGGGTGTGTAGAATCTGTCTGATAACCGGTGTTAATTGTGATGACTGTATTAGTGTGTGTTTCGGTTACTTAATTCAAGTAAGGACTGCAGACTTTGAATTTTTCAAGTAGTTCCTACTTTTGCCGCCAAACGCCACCGTCAACGACTACTTGTTCAAAACTTGGCTACTAGGCACCACCGCAGTCGGCTCCTGGCGACGAACGCAGCAACCTGAGCGTTGTTTACATATTTAACCTAATTTAGCTTCACACAGGTGTAATTAGTGGAATGTTCTTTAACATGCCATAAATCTATGACATGAACCGCCGGCTTTACTTCCCCTCCGAAGGAAGGCATACTGAGGGATTTTTAACGCTCTTAAAAATCCGACGACTTCGGCCGGGTTTGAACCCGCTATCTTGGGCATAGAAACTCAGCATGCTACCAACTACGCCATCGAAGCCGCCTGCAGCAGAAACGATTTCAGTCAATCGAGTCGAAGAGAAACCTGACGTCCGGTGCGCCTTTTAAGCCTATGCTGGGTAAACCGTTAAAAATAGCTCTATACTATGAGTGTATGAATTGTTCAGCATGAAATGATCTATAAGTAAGTTCCGAACAGCATATCTCTGTCTTTAATGCATCGCCCACTATAAGTGTTTTTACGTTTCCATTTCTTCCAACAATCACCATTCAGTGGAAATTTAATTACTAGCTTCGGATACGAGCCAGCAAGGAAGCCTACCACCCCAGCTTCGGCCAGCATCAAACTGTAGAGTCGTGTCAAGGTAAGACTTCAGAGAAGAATATGTGTTTGGAATTTCCCTGTTCACGTCGGCTTCTCTGAATTGCGTCTGGGAGCTGCCGTCTGTGCGCTTTTTAAGCTAGTGTTTGATAAAAGAAAAATACCTTTCATTAGGAAAACAAATGGATGAAGGTCAATATAAGTCGAGATCTTCGATTATAAAAAGGAATTTCCTTTCAAAATCAATTAATTTATTATAATATTGGGTTGTTCAAAACAGATTTCAATGATTGCTGCAACACCCTTCCCGAGGCCGAGTGGAAAGATGTTAATCGTTCTATAATTTCAGCATTTGAAAGTACGAAATAATATCAAATGCGTAAAAATAGATTCTGTCATTGATTCGGGGCTGATGAGGTGATGCAAACGCTATGTAAATTGTGGGAGTTATTAATAGCTAGTCGAGTTTTCGCAAGCCGGACTCGCATTCCTGAACATTGCTAGTAAAATAACTCCCTTGGCGCCCACTCACTGTCGTCCTAGGGCTGTACATATCATTCAATAATATTCGATTAATTAGACTATTTCAGATTCGAATGCGAGATCCGAATACTTCGGTAGTTCGAATCATTCGATTATTTGAAATACAGCAATTTGTGTAAAGATATAGAGTTGGTAAAAGAAAGTACTCATACACCAAGTAGTTTATGAATGATGGTTTAATGTCATGTTTGCATTATGAAGAACGAAAAGTACCAATTTATTCATTACCGAAAAACTAAAACCTTTCAACCAGAATACGTATTACAATATGAAACAAAAACCATTCTTGGGGTATCAAAAAAGTATTTATACACACCACAAATGAACTTTCTACAGTGTACAAACGCAATTAATATTTCGTACGCTAACCTTTTGCATTTAGAATGATACTTTTCGGGCGTTGTACAACAGCCACTCGCGCATTACTCCTGCTGTATGCATTGGGTCGTTGTCACGTGTAAATAGGTGTCTTGTATGCCTAATTTCACAACACTCCTAGACAAATTACCCCGGAGCACTTCGATGTAGCCCTGAGCATTCATGTTACCTTCAATTACGTCCAGTTTACCAAATCCTGCAGCACTCATACCATGACGTGGTCTCCTCCATGCTTCACTGTTGGTAGTACATGTTTGCTTTCCAGGTCTGTATTTGGTCTTCTCCAAACGAAATGTCGACCATCAGATCCAAACATGTTAAATTTACTTTCATCCGAAAATAAAATACTCTTCCAGAAGTCTTGTCCCGTGTTTATATATTCCTTAGCGAATGCCAACCTCTTCCCTCGGTTTATCTCACAAAAGGCTTCTTTCGCTCTGCTCTGCCGTTAAAGCCTGCTTCGTGGAGCCGATTCCTGATAGTTTGAGGTGTAATAATCTTACCGAAATGTGAAGCAAGCTGTTTCCCTAGTTCAGCTGCACTAATTCTAGGGTTCTATAAGGTTTAACGAACCGATTGGCGAGATTCACGTTGCGAAATGACCCTTGGTCGTCCCTGTCGCTTTGCATTATCGGTCGATTCCGTCTTGAACTTTGTAATAATATAGCCTACTGGACAGTCGCATGAGATCGTTTCACCAGCTTCCCAATCTTCCGATAGCTGAATCCTTGTAATAATAATGGAACTATGAGGTTTTTGCAGGTGGCACTCAATTCTTGAGATTTCCGACCCATTTTGTACCACTGTCAGACGTCAAGTGAACAGTCTCATCTAGGAACACTACGGTGAGTCGACCTTCGCTTGGTGTCGTGCCCTAAGACGGGTGAAGGGCGTGTAACAGTCCAGGACGCGTATACTTTCTTTGCCTACGATTATGCCTTTTGTTCCGTTATTAACTAATGTGTTCACGTTACTATATGTTTGTGTGTAATCTACTGCCATAAGGTCCTTATACAAACCTATGGAATACCATGCTGCAAGACAAATAATAGACAGCAACAGGGTAAAATGTAGTGTATGAATACGAGTTGTTCAAAGCAGGGACGGATGAGGGTATAACCCCTTCCATATTGAGCCTGATAGATCAATCAAAACAAGCACCACTTGTTATCTCTTCTTCCTGTTTATCCTTATGCTTTCGTTTTCTCTCTGTTTCTATGTTTATTATAATTATTCGAGCATTTGAAAGATTCGACTTGTTCGTCGATTCATTCGATTATTTCGAATGTTCGAATCAAATATTCAATAGGATTCGGACACACCGCGGAGTATGCAATGGGACTTTGTTCAAATGGGGAAACATTTAGTCTCCTCAGTGTGATTGTGGTGCTCCTAATCAAACCATCCAACACATTACAACTGACTGTCCTCTGAAGGCATATGGAGGGGACTGGATCGACTTCCTGTTCGCGAAACCTGACGTTGTCCAATGGATAGACTCATTAAACCTGAGACTGTAAATAGTGTAAATAGTGAAAATAATGTACAGTAGATTTTAAAGTGTTTTTCTTTGTACCCTGAAATCTTGTATTATTATATTGCCAAACGATAAATAAATAATTATATGTTTGATTATGTACAGCCCTACAGCGAACCTTACTGTACAGTAAGTGCCTCCACTGAACCCAAGCTGTGGAAAGGAGGCCAAAGACCCGAGTTTGAGATGAGGAGGTCCACGCGGAACTCTTAATGAGGTCAAAGGCCTCTTAGTATGAGTGATAACGTATTGCTCTCCATTAAACCATTATTTTTCACGCACCCTAGAATCCTCCCACCATCTCGCTGAATTTCCCCATATTTGCAAATTTCAATCTATGGCCAAGTAAATTTTCGAAACCAACGCATGACATGAAATGGCGTGGGGTTACAAACCCTGTAGTCTAAATGAATCGGAAAAGATTGAGAACAGCGTCTTCCAACAGAACTGCAAGCTGAAAAACGCTTTAAAAGTTCCGCAGCAAATATCGTAAAAAGCAAACACTACACTATAAGCCTTATCTCAACTCCCCCTCCCAGGCAGCGGGAGACGAGGCAACACTGCCGACTATTTGAAAACAGAACACAATATATAGCCTCCTAAACATAGGGTGTGCGACAAGGACGGAGCTAACAATAATACGTGTAGTTGTGTGGCAACGTCGCCCTTTCAATGGCAGTCAAAGTCTGTGGCCTTGGTGAAGTCGCTCTTCCCTTCCACCCCTCCCCCTCGACAGGAACACGTCAGCTCGCACTAGCGGAGGGGCCGCCCCTACTTCCAACATGGCCGCTCGCAGTGACGTCACATAAACAACACAGAAAGGAAAATGCGATTATGAGAAAAACAGCCCGGGAAAAAGTGATCAAGGAAGGTGACAAATGCAACAAAATTTAATGATATGGTTAATTATACATTTTTCCCATTACCGTCCGTTCAAGATCTAGGCAATTGATGGGTTATTTCTTTCTGGAGAGCCTTTCCCTGGATTAAAATTATCTCCAGGAGGGGTATGATTGAGAATCTCACCAAGAATCACCCTCAACAGGACTGAACCTAATGAAGGACGTCGGGCAGTTAACAAGTCGCACATGATTATGGCAGGTCAATTAACTTGTGACTCAGAATACAGTTAACAACTGTCTGAGCGTTCCACATGTTTCAATTCCCTGACGACACCTGGTCCTAGAAAACCAATGTTTGAACTTGTTCATTTCCCACCGAAATGTTCCTAGAAGTCGACTAGCACACAAAGTGCAACACCGGCTTCGCTTCAACATTTTCGATGGAAGGTTTGGAACCATCTTGCTACATGCGATGCCAATTTGCACCACATTGCGTCACTCATAATCATGTGTAATGTAAGTTGTAGGATACTTCGAAACTCTCGCTTAACATCATCAATCCAGTTCGTAGAAACCGGTAGCCTATATCATATCCAGAGTCTTTATGGCTAACATTGTACCTTAGGCCAACGGCCTAGCCGTGTTGAAACACCGCATCCCATCAGAACTCCGCAGTTAAGCAACATTGGGCGCAGCCGGAACTTGGATGGTATGCCGGTTCTAGGCACTGCGCGCTGTTGGCCAACATAAGAAGGAGCGGAAAGCCCCTGGCCACCCTACCGCAAGTAAAATCCGGCTGGGGGGTAGCTTCTCCGGAGGCTCGGACCTGCCTTCGGGCAGAATACCAATTAAAAATTGTACCTATTCAGATCGTAATGTGGACCCTCCGAAGTCTTCCTGCCGGGACATTTCTCCAAGCCTCCAAACTCAATACACTGTTACCAAGTGTGTAAGAAGGTTTATTTATTACTGTCGTGATGCCACCCGAGCAAGTATCATTTGATCATTTAGCCACGTGTATAAGTATAATAATTTGTATCATAACTTGTGTTATTGTGGTAGTAGTATATGTGAAATTGTAATTCAGGGAAGGAGGCGTACGTGCCCATACGTTAAGAATCATCGCGCATTTGTCTGGAGTAGAAGTGGGAAACCACAGAAACCACTTCCAGGATGCCTGAGGTTGGAATCGAATCCACCTGTTCTCAGTTTTACCTCACAAGGCTGAGTGTACCCAGTTCCAGCCCTCAGCCTAGAATTAAATTTCTTGTAGAACCGGGAACCAAACCCTGACCTCCGGGGCGTCAGCCAAGAATGCTAGCCGCCATACCAGGAAGTGGAACTAGCAAATAGGGGCAGATGTTCCACCACCAACCGAGCTATGCCGTACAAAAAGACCTAGCAGAATAGGTGGAAGACCCGCTGGAAGGAGAAAGTTTCACTACGCAAAAACTGGTGAAAACTAATGTTTCTTCACACACTGCTTAAAAGGCGATATAATTTCAAACTATAAAACCTAGTGTTACAGTAAAGTCTCGCAAACTCGGCATTCGGTAACCCGGCACTCCGGATTTCTCGGCCACCCTTACAGGAGAAAAGAAAGAAAGAAAACATGATTTTTGTTTGTTTTTTAGTTTCCGCACAGAGCGTTATTATGTTTTCTTTCGTCTTCTCCGCTATGGACATTCTGTTTCTTCGCCGTCTTTGTGACGAGGCATCAAGAAACAGGTTTCAAAGAGAAAAGCAAAAGAACATTACTTACTTTTTTGCACACAAAAAAAGGAAATGGTAATTTTTGTAACAGTCAGCCTCATCCCCCCTTACCCTGTTTATAGGCCAAAATGATAATAATAATAATAATATTAGCATATCAAAATAAATGATCACATGACATTACCACACCCAGAATTAATAATAAAAAAACACATGAAAGGGCTAATTTAATTACTCGCTAGGCCAGCTGAGTCCACAGCAAATAAAACCTAGGAGTGAATGTTCCGATTTGCTAGGTTTTCAAGAACATCCCCAATTTGATTTAGGAAAAGGGACCAGGCGGGACGAAACCAATGTCAAGACCAGCTTGTTGAGTGGAACGCTGGATGCGTACCTCAGCAGGCCGTATTAAATTGACCCTGCCAAAGATGAAGAATGAAAAGGGGAATAATCTTCCTAGTGACTTCACGCAATAAATAACATGACAAATCAAAATAAGCTAACATGTATTGAGCGGTAAAATAAAACAATTACAAGAGACACGTCTTCCACCACTTAATTAACTAACTGACAAATATGTTCTAATTAAACACCAATGAATCACTTAACCTAATCAAACCAGACACTTGCCCGGTTGGCAAGATTACACACATCTACATTTGTGGTAGAAATGAATTTGATTAATTACAAGAGACACGTCTTCCACCACTTAATTAACTGACAAATATGTTCTAATTAAACACCAATGAATCACTTAACCTAATCAAACCAGACACTTGCCCGGTTGGCAAGATTACACACATCTACATTTGTGGAAGAAATGAATTTGATTTGAAAGATTCCCCTGACGACAAAACTAAAGGAATAACAACATGAAGTTAGACTCCACGTCACTTCTGAAACAATGTTACATAAGCAACTTACGCGTTCCTTAGCGAACGAAAACGTCTGAGAAACTTCAGAGGCCAGCAATGACTGTCTTCTGAAGCCTATCTGACCAAAGTTAAATCCTTACTAGACCCTCCAAAAGATTACATACTAAAAGTGCTAAAATAGACTTTATCTAGTTAATCTTACGGCCCACCGACACGCGGCCTTAAAATGACGTTACAAAATTTAGCAGTCAATGTTTGTATTGATCGTCCTTGGTTATGCCCCTTAGTAATTAAATCATGATAGTACCACCTGCTGTCTTCGAACCCTCCGGGGAAAACTGCACATACGTTTTCCCCGGAGGCAAGTGCTCAAGAGTCTTTCTGTCACCAAACTTCCTCACACACTGTTCCTCTCGTACTGTTGTTTTGAGTCACCGATTCCACCCTTGTATATCAGCCTATCCCCACCACAAACCTCCAGTAGCACCAACTGCGACTAGTTGCACAAAAGCCAGGGTTCAAGGTCTTGAGTGGGTACTATAGAATATCACCCCATACAGGTTACTGCGTAGAAACCTTCTAGGAGTCGAGGTGTTACAGAATGTCCTTTGTAAGATCTTTCTCAGAATAAAAACTTGGCGAATGCAGCTGACAGGAATTGTTCACCTTTCAAAAGTTCACGGATCAAAGCTTGACTTATCCCTCTTTTCCATTTATTATAAACCTTGAGGTGACAGCACACACAAGGGCACAAATCATGTCGGAAGGGGCTAGGCGATCTCATTTCAGCAGTACCCAGGTGCCAATTTGGTGAATGGAATTCTCAGAAGGGGGCTGGTGTATTTTCTCGTGAGAATCTGCCCAGACCTGGAGCTCCAGCTGCGTCTCGAAGATAAGATGAACATGTACCGATTTGCAAAATTGGTACATCCTCCTCCTCCAAAGGAAGACGATGGGGGGATGATGAACAGGGTGATGGTGTCCAGCTGGTCTCTTGGCAGCTGAAGAGGCTACTCCAATCCCCGCCAGCGGACCTTGAAGTAGATCTCTTCGGGTAGAAAGATGCCATGGGACCTAGATGGTACCTCCAAACTGGGCCCAGATTGGTGGCACACGTCCCACATAGTGACCACTGAAACACACATCAGAACAGCAGCGTATGGTCCAAATACAGTTCCCTTAGAGGGAACAATCGTTCCAGGCCAGCCAACCAGCCCATAACAGCTGAAGTTATCCCAGGAAGGATAAAAAAAAACATCACTCGAAGCATTAGTGTGCCATCGAAGTTCACTTAAGAGTCCTTCATGTCACAAGGGATACTTGAGGCTTCAAACAAGGTTCTACGCAAGGAGATAGTGTTCAGGGCATAATTAAAGGTCCACTGAAGTATTAAAATCACACGAAAGGGGCAACCAAATATACGATATGACTGACGTTAACAAGCTTAATTGAAAGTTCACTAAAATACTTAGCAAGAATAACTAAAATTTAACTAAGGTGTACAGAACCCAGAATTTTTCTTTAGAATATGCAAATCAAAGGCACCTACAAACTTGCCCACCAAAAATTTTAAACAATTTTTCAAAATGAATTTACTTTAACAAAACCGAAGGACCATTTTTCTGCGACTATACGAAATCAGGACAGCACGTAACTATTTCCAAAATTCACAATGACAATTACATTAACATGCCGCACGGGGCATTCCATCAGAACTACATTTACTATACCGCCCGTGGCACCGCTCAAGTTAATACATTACAAAATTACCTACCGCACTGAAGGCATCACACAGAGCTCGTTTTGATATGCACACAAACACAAATTACATGTCTTGCTCAATTTTACATGTTCCTGACCCACACTGCCCTCAGTGGCCTCCAAGGACAGGAGGAACAGAGACCACAACATCCTATCACGCAAGCACACTAGCAGCAAGACAAACAAAATAAGGAAAAACCACGTCACCCACATAATTCACACACACACATTCACACTTTAATAATAAGAATGCCCTTAATTCCATCGGGCTGTCACCCCGATATTTCTCCCACTCCATATCTGCCAACGGGCACTGTTCCCGGTGACAACACAAAACATAAATAACCCTAAATTCCATCGGGCTGTCACCCCGATATTTCTCCCACTCCATAACTGCCAACGGGCACTGTTCCCGGCGACAACACAACGCTCCCACTCCATAACTGCCTACGGGCACTTGTTCCCGGCGACAACACAAAACATAAATAACCCTAAATTCCATAGGACAACTAGCGAACCAGGAAAACAGCACGAGGACTGCAGTTCATAACCTGACGTGAATTATTAAAACAGTATGCACTGTCATTCACACACTACACAAACAAACACCGCCCTGTCCTTCACATGACAGGTCCTCTCCCTTTTGACACCGGGAGGAACATCACACTTGCGCCACCAAACCCTGGCCATCACGACAAAATCAGCTCGGTACCTGAGCTCCCCCTCCGGTCAACACACGACCCCACAGAGGGTAATTAACATCTTCCCCTACAAAGGCATGGCCGCCTCAGAAGATGACAGTACAACACATTACCAAAACATAAATACACATTCGACACAAGGTAGGGCACCCACTAAGCGTCACACACACCCAAGTGCACGTGGTTCACCTTCCAATCACACAACACAGACAATCACAACCCCGAAAATTTCTCTACGTGGCGTTACCACAGACTACAGACTTCTCCAACTAACAACGTGTGTCACCTACCATTAATATTTACCATCCAAATACCGGGTGACACTTTATGACCACACTCAAATCGAACCCATGATGCTTCAACTCACCACTGTCATCAAAACGTTCTTAAAACATTAACTTCACGAAGCTACTTAAAATCTCAAAATTCACAACCTCCTTGACTAACAACACGTGTCTGTATCTCACCAAATGCTAACGCCAATAAAATCTCTCCCAGAATATCAAAACTAATTTATTCAGAATTACAAATCACAGAAGTGACAGATGTTACATCTCAAAAGGCACGAAGCAATTAAAATCTTCAAAATAAGCCCATAAATCCAGCTCGCACCTAACCACATTGGAACCTCGCACTAAAAAAACTGCCAAGCTATCAACACTCTATTACTCAGAGAATTTAAATTTATTTACCACCAAAGATGATTACTCCCGTAACTACCCAGGACACTGACTGTCACTAAGGCTCACAATCGATCAGAACATCCGGTGGCAACAGCCAAACTCATACACACCCAAAATGATGGGGCTACACGAAATTTTAATGAACCCAGAACCTTTCAGAGTTGAAACTACAACAGAAACGCCAGCGGTCTAACAGATCAAGGCTGCAAGCTATAAATAACTAACCGACTAATGCACTGAAGCACCCTCAAGTGAAAACTCCGGAATCAAAATATCAAAATATGCATGAACGCCTACAACAGCTGATTGTGAAGTGAACACACCCAAGCTAACGGGAGTCTACATGAAATCTCACGAACCTACAACCCTTCAGAAATGCGACCACAATAGAAAAACCTAGCCGCCTAACAGCAAGAAACTGCAAGTTATTAATAACTAACGAACCAGCCTATTTCAATGCCATCGCAAACGAAGCATTGCAACCTCTCAAAAATCTCAAAATCAGACTAGTGAACACAGCAGCTGACATACAACGACAGCTCAGCATGCCACCGCAGGATATCTCCCTAAAGGAAAACTTTCACCAACCGAACTACCAAATATTTTTTTTTTTTAAATACCAAAAATCAACAAGTATTCCCAGAGCTAGCAACTTCATCACTGGAACTCGAACACAGGACTCCAGTTCCTAACATTCATCCATCATCCATCACACATCCTTCTCAAACATCTCATTATAAGATTTTACCACCCACTACAATAACCCATTACATTCAATTATGCAAATTAGCAATCGTACAGATATCATGAACACAAAATACCCTATGGTATAGAAACACTTACCAACAGCTCAACAATTGTGGCTCGACTCTCCATACAAACTGGACGAGTGGCCTCTAAATACCCCAAAAAGAAATTCGCCTATCACCGAGATAACGAAGTCCCATACCTATAGTCACTCGACTCGGGCAAATACTATATACACCCTGCCCGGGCCCAATCAAGATGGTACTCACACCCCAAATTAAATGGACTCCTGACAGTAGATCCCCATACGAAGCACATCTGCATAATAGGTCCATTTTCAAAATGCAACTAATACAACTAATATAAAATTAATAATAATCCATCTTACGTTACTGGCAATTAGGCCTCAATTACTCCCACCCAAATTCAAATTGCAAACCTACATCAATTCATTCACACATGACTTTCATTCAATCAGCAGGATTTAAAAAAAACTGAAGGATTACAAAAGAAAATAAATACAATTTTGACCACCAAAGAACACCAGTTCGATTCCTAGTCAGGGCAGCAATAAAAATCGCATCACACATACTCTTTCATCCTGAACACAGTCAACCACAGAAATACATTCATACCTCCACCAGACATAAGTGCTCCCTTCCCTGAACAATCCTAAAATTCCCCATTTACATCAGTATGTTAGTATTCGGATCGTCAAGACACTATAACGCCAACGGAGTATCAACTCACGTAAGGACCTGATAAAACAACCCGTAGTTGTAGCCCTGAAATCACAGTTCTCCTTACATCGTAAAAAAAACGTCCTAAAACGAAAGACACGAATCGGGGGAAAATATTTATTTACACCCTAAATGAGATGCGACGTGAAGGTGACTGCCTCCCAGAAACATCCCACTTAGTAAGTCACTCAACGAACACACACTAATATACTGAATATTAAAGCCATTTAATACTTGACCAATTTAGATGACAATCTAACCTTAAAATCCCCATGTCACAACAAGACTATTTACTCTCCCCCCAATTACTAAGCAAACTTAAACATAAATCATACATACATAAACACTCACCTGATTCATTTATACTGAATTAGCACACACGCAATTCGACACTTAACATCATTCAAAACACAATTACCGAACGTACATATAGACAGCAATTCCACCATTTTCCAGAATTAATTTAACGCAGAATAAGTTGACAATACCAAATTTTAATACTCTCACGGTCCAATTTAATTTGACAGAATTACCAACAGCGAAATAATTAACCCCCAGCTAAAGAAATGACAACAAAACTTGAAATGTTTGGCCTAATGAACAGCTGATCACTACCAATTATACCTCACACGTATTATGCACAGCGAATCGCAGAATTTCAGCCCTACATCACTAACAATTATTAAGAATAATTACAGATTTACCCCAAGGAACCTGCTGATGATAAATCCACACACGCAATTCACATTTTCACTGACATCAGTTGTATAAAATAATAACTTGTCACAGACGTCTGCCATGATGGTTCAAAATCACTACGTGATTCAACAGGCGTGTACTAAACGCACATCAAAACAGACACTAAGTTATTCTTACTGGAAATACAAGTTTATCAATTTCAGCCTATTTTCAAGAGAATTTAAAACGTCACTAATTTAAATTTTACCAACACTACTTCCAACCAGACAAACATTTTATTATTTCAAACACGTGACACAATTTAGTCAAAACAACACTTCCCGAGGTGTAGATTTAACACAGGTGCAGTAAAATTGAGCTGGACTAGTTCCTACAAGAACAGAATGAATTTACAACCACCCCAAAACCATACAAACAGCATATCAAAACTCACCACGTGTGAAATTCCTTCAGCCGGTCTACTCGTCAATCTGGCAACGCAGCACGGCCATTACTCTCCCGTCAGTCCTGATTTCGTCCAGCGCACGTGATCGCCACTTTCGGCTATCTGCTCGTCTTAACAGCTGACGACAGAATTGTTCATTTGGTCTTCGGTGTACACAGCGGTTATTTTACATGAAATCAAATCACAACATGTATTAGGTTCTGCTCTAATTACTAGCCTACCTATTGGAGAAAAGATTAGTAGTATGGAGGGCCCAATCTACATTAATTAAGTTACTGAATTTAATTTTAATTAATTACTGCAATCAGTCAATAGGAAGGATTGTTTACTAATGGCAAGATCACAGAGCAAAACCATGCTCATGCTACCATTGTAACAGTCAGCCTCATCCCCCCTTACCCTGTTTATAGGCCAAAATGATAATAATAATAATAATATTAGCATATCAAAATAAATGATCACATGACATTACCACACCCAGAATTAATAATAAAAAAACACATGAAAGGGCTAATTTAATTACTCGCTAGGCCAGCTGAGTCCACAGCAAATAAAACCTAGGAGTGAATGTTCCGATTTGCTAGGTTTTCAAGAACATCCCCAATTTGATTTAGGAAAAGGGACCAGGCGGGACGAAACCAATGTCAAGACCAGCTTGTTGAGTGGAACGCTGGATGCGTACCTCAGCAGGCCGTATTAAATTGACCCTGCCAAAGATGAAGAATGAAAAGGGGAATAATCTTCCTAGTGACTTCACGCAATAAATAACATGACAAATCAAAATAAGCTAACATGTATTGAGCGGTAAAATAAAACAATTACAAGAGACACGTCTTCCACCACTTAATTAACTAACTGACAAATATGTTCTAATTAAACACCAATGAATCACTTAACCTAATCAAACCAGACACTTGCCCGGTTGGCAAGATTACACACATCTACATTTGTGGTAGAAATGAATTTGATTAATTACAAGAGACACGTCTTCCACCACTTAATTAACTGACAAATATGTTCTAATTAAACACCAATGAATCACTTAACCTAATCAAACCAGACACTTGCCCGGTTGGCAAGATTACACACATCTACATTTGTGGAAGAAATGAATTTGATTTGAAAGATTCCCCTGACGACAAAACTAAAGGAATAACAACATGAAGTTAGACTCCACGTCACTTCTGAAACAATGTTACATAAGCAACTTACGCGTTCCTTAGCGAACGAAAACGTCTGAGAAACTTCAGAGGCCAGCAATGACTGTCTTCTGAAGCCTATCTGACCAAAGTTAAATCCTTACTAGACCCTCCAAAAGATTACATACTAAAAGTGCTAAAATAGACTTTATCTAGTTAATCTTACGGCCCACCGACACGCGGCCTTAAAATGACGTTACAAAATTTAGCAGTCAATGTTTGTATTGATCGTCCTTGGTTATGCCCCTTAGTAATTAAATCATGATAGTACCACCTGCTGTCTTCGAACCCTCCGGGGAAAACTGCACATACGTTTTCCCCGGAGGCAAGTGCTCAAGAGTCTTTCTGTCACCAAACTTCCTCACACACTGTTCCTCTCGTACTGTTGTTTTGAGTCACCGATTCCACCCTTGTATATCAGCCTATCCCCACCACAAACCTCCAGTAGCACCAACTGCGACTAGTTGCACAAAAGCCAGGGTTCAAGGTCTTGAGTGGGTACTATAGAATATCACCCCATACAGGTTACTGCGTAGAAACCTTCTAGGAGTCGAGGTGTTACAGAATGTCCTTTGTAAGATCTTTCTCAGAATAAAAACTTGGCGAATGCAGCTGACAGGAATTGTTCACCTTTCAAAAGTTCACGGATCAAAGCTTGACTTATCCCTCTTTTCCATTTATTATAAACCTTGAGGTGACAGCACACACAAGGGCACAAATCATGTCGGAAGGGGCTAGGCGATCTCATTTCAGCAGTACCCAGGTGCCAATTTGGTGAATGGAATTCTCAGAAGGGGGCTGGTGTATTTTCTCGTGAGAATCTGCCCAGACCTGGAGCTCCAGCTGCGTCTCGAAGATAAGATGAACATGTACCGATTTGCAAAATTGGTACAATTTTCATTAAGTGAAAAAACTATTTGCGTACAGGAATTGTTTTGTACATATCTTGTACAGTGTGCATATTATAAAAATAATTTGTAGGCCTAGTTTTTCTAAGTTTTATTTTATGATTTAATTGTTGCCATTGATTGTTATGCAGTACAGTACTGAACTATATATTCAAGTACAGCGGAACTTGGATAATTCGAACCTCAAGGGTCCAGTAAAAAATTCGAATTATCCAAAAATACGAATTAAGAAAGTTTTTTGAAAAGGGTAAAGAAAATATTCAAACTTGAAGTTTTCATCCAAGAACCTTTATTAAGCTGTATAGGCCCTAATGACTATCGTGAATAACCTCAAAAGTTTCAAATGATAAAATAAAACCAAAACGTACTATTCACCTATATAACGACAGTAGTAATCCAGCAATCTAGTTAAGTCTTAGAGAAATCTACTGTTTTTCAAAGAAGTTTCAGATTTTTACCTGTTTCCTACAATTAAGTCTCTGGGCCATCACAAAAGAGTCTAACAAATTTAAGGAACTGAAAACAGAATCACTTCCGACAATTCTTTCAAAAAAAAAAAACGCCCAAGTTCTGTGATGTGGTTTGTTGCTTGGGCTGCACTCGGAACAGTTTTTTCGGGAACTTCCTCCACGAGTTCATCGCCAGATGGGTCGTCGCCATCTTGTCTTTCGGACCCAACTGTTTGGCTTCCGATCGGCTTTTTACACGAAAAAACTTCGAATTACCCAAAATATAATTCGGATTAACCACGATTTTTTAGCATTGATTGTATATAAAATGCTAGGGACCAAGAGAAAAATTCGAATTAAAAATATTTCGAATTATAGACGTTCGAATTAGCCACGTTCCACTGTACTGTAATTGTAGTGGCTTAATCGTTTTAAAACTTGTGTTTCTGTTAAAACAAATAAATGTACTCCATTGCATTACTTTTAAACCAAAACAAACAACTTATTTCTTCTGTTTAACACATTTCCCGATAACCCGACATTTTCGCGAAACTCGGCCACCCTTCGGCCCACATTAGGCCGAATTTGCAAGACTCTACTGTAGTGGGTTCGATTCCCGCCCGAGGAGGTGGAACAAACACTTACGATACAAAATGACTCCAACTCAAACAGCTAGCCGAGGCCATTATACTGTACATCGTTATGCCCAGCTGAGGAGATGATGGTGATGATTGATTGTTCTCCATAAATCTCTTCATCTGGCACCGAAAATACCCTCCATTCTTCAGTCCATTGATTTATTGGTCCTGGTAGTAATTTTCTCAGAGAAATTATGGTTTTTGATTAATGTTCTGATCTTGTATATTTCCCCCGCGATGCCAATTTCTTGAAGGTCTTTTACACTATTTCACTAAGACAGTTGCTCTTGAATTACGGCGACTTCGGTGGCGTAGTCGGTAGCATGCTGAGCTTCTATGCCCAAGATCGCGGGTTCAAATCCGGCCGAAGTAGTCTGATTTTTTAAGAGCGTTAAAAATCCCTCAGTATGCCTTCCTTCGGAGGGGAAGTAAAGCCGGCAGTCCTATGCCATAGATTTATGGCATGTTAAAGAACCTTTCACTAATTACAGCTGTGAGAAGCTAAATTGTATAGGTTAGGAATGTAAACAACGCTTTTAGGTTGCCAAGAGCCGACTGCGGTGACGTCTGGTAGCTAAGTTCTGAACTAGTAGTCGTTGACGGAGGCGTTTGGCGGCAAAAGTAGGAACTACTTGAAAATTGATCGTTTACAGTCATTACTTGAATTAAAACAGATACACACACTAATACAGTCATCACAATTAACACCGGTTATCAGACAGATTCTACACACACCCAAAGTACACGGGACTACATGACCGCTTTGTCGCAGCCCCTAAATTTAAGAACCAACCAACCGCTCTTGAATTTCATTTAGAGATCAAGGTTGAAAATCCTAGTTGATCTTTTCAGAATTCGCGCGTTTTCCGTTTCATCCAGATTCCTTTTGAGCAGACAGGAACAAGAATTTTCCTTATCTTCTTCTCTTGTTTCTCTACGTCTTTAATAAGAGATCTGCCTCTGATCAAGGTTTCCAAGGCATAAGTGGTTCACGTTTGATTACTGTGTTATAATGTTTTAATTTTGGGTATTGGTTTTATATATCAGGAGACATCAACAGACTGGCAGAAAATAACGAAGAAAATTCAGGAAGTCATGAAACTAGGACAACCTCCTCGCACAAGAAAACATCGTTGGTGGAATGCAATTTGCGATCGGGCAGTTGACAACCGAATGACTGCGTGGAAAAAGTTTAACAGTCACAAAACTGAGGAAAACTGGGAGAACTTTCGTAAAACCCAAAAGTATGCCTCCAAAACAATTAGGAAAGAAAAACGAGGATATGACAACAACAGACTCCATGAAATCCAGCAGGATTTCACCCAACATAATACTAGAAAGTTCTACAAGACGTTTAGAGAAAACTTAAAGGGATATCAGGCGCCCAGTATGTGCTTCAAAAAACCCGATGGCACGTTGGAAACTAACGCGAAAGAAAACTGTAAAATAATAGCCCAATACTTCAACTCCCTTCTTAACTGCGAACCACCCCAAGAAAAACTTGCCTTCACTCCTCCGGTTTCCACACACCCGGACTCACAACCCCCTGACCTTGAAGAAATTCAGGAGATCATCCAAAGGCTCAAAAATAACAAAGCACCAGGAGAAGATGGGATCATTGCTGAATTCTGGAAACTGAACGATCCTACACTTACGCAGAAACTTCATCACGTTATTTCAGACATATGGATGATGGAGCGAATACCAGAAGACTGGAAATGTGCTCTAATTCATCCGTTACACAAAAAGGGTGATAAAACAGACATGAGTAATTACAGAGGAATCTCCCTACTCCCTATTGTTTATAAAATCCTCTCCAAGGCACTTTTAAACAGGCTAGAACCCCAGGTGGATCCGCTAATTGGTGAATACCAAGCCGGATTCAGAAAAGGGCGATCATGTGCTGAACAGGTGTGGAGTTTAAAAACAATATTACAAATGAGAAAATGTAGAAATACAGTAATAACATTCGTCGACTTCAGAAAAGCTTATGACTCTGTAGACCGCGAAACCCTTTTTATGATCATGAAAGAATTCGGGATAGACAGAAAGACCCGAAAAATCATTGAACAGACGCTTACAGGAACTATGTCCAAAGTGAAATTCATGGGTGAAATATCGGAGCCCCTTCTCATCAAAACTGGAGTTCGACCGGGGGACGGATTATCCCCAATGCTCTTTAATTTTGTTCTAGAAAAGAGCATTAGGGAATGGGAACCTCATGTAAAAGGCATTCAAATTGGAATCAAAAAAGAGAACCGTCATACAGTCAAGTGCCTCGCTTTTGCGGACGATATTGCCATTATCACTAACACCAGACATGAAGCCATACACGCAGTGGAAAAATTACATGAAATTGCTCAAAAAACCGGACTACAAATTTCTTATGAAAAAACCCACTATATGGAAAGACGGCCGAAAAATAACTCTTCTTTAATCACACAATACGGTAAAATAACACAAGTCCCCCATTTTAAATACCTTGGTGAAATCATACAGTCCTCGGGACTAAACCGAATCGCCAATGAACAAAGAATCACCAAACTACAGAAGGCCTACAAGCTAACGTGGGCTCACTACAACAAGAAGTGCATCTCGCTGGACGCAAAATTAAGGCACTATACAACGGTGATTCTTCCGGAAGCAACTTACGCAGCCGAAACAATGGTGATCGACGGTCATTCCAAAATTAAGGATATAGAAAAACAGGAAAGGAAAATTCTCAGAAAGATTTACGGGGCAGTTAATAATAACGGTATTTGGATGAAGAGACCTCAAAGCGAACTCTACCAAAAGATCCACACGATAACGGAAGTAATCAGAAAACGCCGAGTACAGTTTTATACACACATTTACAGGATGGAAAATTTCAGAACACCGAAGAAATTGCTCAATGTTATAACACGGAGTAAGTGTGGCACGGAGTGGCTGACAGAGGTTCAGAGGGACCTACGGCAGGTCAACATTGAAAATTTTGAGGACCGCACCGAGTGCAGGATTAAAATCCAAAATGTTAAGTTTGATCACAGACCATCACGACAGCCTGGAAGAAAATGGACAGCTGAGCGGAAGAAGGAGCATTCCGAGAGGATGAAGAGGTTTTGGGAACAGAAGCGGGAAAACGCCAGAAGATGAAATCATGTATTCAAGTTCAATCGCTCTCCTAAAGGGGAACAATCGATTAAATAAATAAAATAATATATATCTGTTCCAGGTGATTCTAAGAGCCTCCCTAAGTAATTTTGAAATTATCACTTTTTTGCCTCACGATTTAATCCTAATGGTTGAATTTATTACGAGAAGTAATTCAACCATCAGACTAAATTCGGCAAAGTTCATCAAGGGCTTGAATTTATTTACCGGTACTTGAAAAAATTTGCCGAATTTAGTCTTTAGAGGTTTCCCTTCTAGAAAACGAGCGGATCCTTCCATGTATTGAGTCTTTTCGTATGATATTTGGAGCCCAGCCTTAGCTGCAATTTAGGGCTTGAACTGCTTCTTCTCTATTGTTAGAAAGAATAGCTAGATTATTTGCCAAGGCCAAACACTGCAGATGAATTTTGATTTATTATTGTTATTAGGACATGCATAAATAATCAATATCAAGTTAATGGTCATTGGAGAATGGCATCAAATAATACAGTCTATAAAGACATTGAACCAGTATTGAGTGCAATTAGAAAGAAACGGATCTCATTTTTTTCGGCATCTTCTTCGAACACCGAAAACTAGAATTAGTAGAAAAATAGTAGAAAAAAATATGGAAGAGCAACACCAGAATTAAAAGGATCACAGAAATTAAAGAATTCCAAAATAACACTCAACGACCTGAAGAATAAAACTGACAGAATCAAAATTGTACAAGATTCACATATTATAAAACTACCAACCAAAATTAATAAAAGAGCTAAAGGAAGGGTGTTCTCTGCTGCAGACAAGAAGTTAGCATCTGAGAGGAAGAAAACCTATTGGCAAAATAGAAGAACTAAATTGGCTAAGGCTATTGTAGTGGTTCAATGTTGGCCATAAAATATAAAATAAATACATTATTATTATTATTATATGCTTAAACGGATACAAAAAGTTTCAAAATGGCAGGTAACCCAAAAACTGGACAGGATTATAAACAAGTTTGCCACAGGGCAGATTTAGCAGCAGGTCCGGAATGTCTCCCTTAAAAGGTGCCTGTACACTGGAGAGTGGTTTTCATAGAGCAAATCTAGCTAGACCGCTCTAGCTAAACTGAGTGCGTGTACACTGTAGAGAAATTTTCCCTAGGTAGAGCATTCGTAGAGTGGAAATCTACCTAGAGCACTCTCTGAACCTGTGTACATTGTCAAACGTAAATGCACTAGGTAGAGCAGCGCTAAAACATTCTGAGAGCAATGTGAGTCTAGGTTTTTAATGCATCAAAATATTCCCAAGTACTCTTCTTGATGCCATCTTCATCGCCAGTTTTTTTTTTTTTTTTTTCTTGTTAAGTTTCCGCAACTCAGCATTGAATTGGCAGCGGAGGTTGTGAAACTTTCTGGAAATTTCTTGCATAGTGCTTCCCATGGATTATATCAACCGAAACGACTGTGCCTTCAAATTTCTGTTTCTGGATGGGCTTCAATATTTTCAATTAATGTTGGTTTTTTTTTCGCGACTCCAAACAATTTCAGCCATATTCAAACACTCTAGTTAACAACAAACGAATAACACCAGCAATCCACCACTGACTCTACAGAGAGCACTTTCCAATATTCAACCGAACGAATAGAGCTAGACTGGTCTAGCTAGGGCACCCAAATACAGTTTACACCGTAGAGTCAGCCGGCCCTAGCTAGAGCTTAGGGTTCTCTACCACCTGTGTACACTGGAGAGGAACTTAGGAGTGCCCTAGCTAGATCTACTCTACGCTCTAGCTAGAGCAGAAGCTCTCCAGTGTACAGGCACCTTATAAGTGCAGTGTCCTGTCGCAGATGAGGAGACGCCAAGTATTGTTGCTACACGTCAGATATGGACAAGTATAAGAGGTGTAAAGCAGGGGGAAGTACGCTTAGTTCCTACAAGATGCTGTTCCTGATTCTAAGTTTGGTAGCTGTTTATTTTGAAACTAAGCTGTCCAGAGTTGTAAGAGTAGTCAGGCTCTGGGAATTAGTCATTGGAGTTTTAAGTGGTGGGAAGACCCCAGTTACGATACGATACCTTCCTTCTAGATCTCTTATCACAGTCAGTGTTTCAGGCATATCCAGTACAGAGCCTTGCAGCTGAATTTACAGCCACGAGACAGCCAGTTCTCGATTTTGTTTCGAAATTCCAATAAAAACACTGCACTTCAAGGAAGCGCCCACGCATTTTGGGACAAGGAAATAAATATTCAAGAGAAATAACTAAATGCCAACGGACTTTCATTTTTCGTTGTCTGTGCAGATCGACTTTTCGTTGTCTGTGAAGATCGAGAAGCGCAATCTCAGATGTAGGCCAATTCACCAATCGACTCCACACGGTGTGGCTTTTAAATACAACGAACGGCAATGTGAATGGGAACGTGAGCTCAAAAGTAAGTTTCACTGAAAAACAAAGTCAAGGTACAGTTCACGCCACGGTTTTTGGCCGGTCAATCCCGGTTTCCGAGTCATACCGAGGACAGTCTGCGAGCCTCACGCATGTGCAATTGATCGTGAATATTCAGTTGCGCGGAAAGCAACTCACATATCAATTGCACATGCGTGAGGTTCACCACCTGTCCTCTGTACGACTGAGCAATCGGGGCTCACCGGCCAAAAACCCGTGGCGTGAACTGTATAAGGAAATAATGATATTCAGATCATAACAACTGATGAGAAATTATTGGAGTTGTTAATAAAAAAAAACAACCACTCCTACGTCGTGCGCAGGGAAGGCACCCTTTCAAGGACGGCTTCTAAACTGATAATAGCCATGTCAGTGCAAAAATTGCGAACATCAAAAGAGCACACACAATGGACAATACAGAAATACTAGCAGACCCGTGCGTTAAATCTCCATTTTCATAAACCACACTTTCCCCAATAGGTTTTTAACAAGAGACTTAAGGAGAAAGATTGTTATGTTTTTAGTTCAACCAAATGATTATAGAACCCTATCTACATTTCAGTTAGAATTCCAAGTTCTACGTTCCCTATCTTAAGAAGGCAATCACTGAAAATTGGATCATCATAACACTCACCGGTTATTCGATATTTATGAAATTATACGATTTGAGTACTCATTTCTTTGATTTACGGTACTGTTTCTGTAACTGTAAAGGAAAGACCTCAGAATGTTAAAATGACATGTCACAGCAGCCAAAATGTGAAGTGGACAGCAATTATGAAGCGTATTTTCCTACAGCAACAGTATCTGCAAATCGCACACTTCGTACACTTTTTTTTTTTATAAATTATAGATATTTATGAAATTAGATTGTAATTCGTCACTGCTAATGTCTATTCTCTTTAATGTGAATGATCATTTGTCACGAACGGTCGCTTGTGAGCGCCGCAGGAGGGATCTATACTACTGAAATAATATATATGATGATCCTACGACTACGGGCTCTAGTTATAGCTTCACCTGGTTACTGTACGGACGGCCATTCTATTTCCGTTCTGTTTCGACTGCCGTGTAAACAAACTCCTTCACAAGGGATAACGCTTACATCCAGCGGCTTCGGGGGCGTAGTTGGTAGCATGCTGAGCTTCTATGTTCGGCCGAAGTAGTCGGATTTTTTTAAAAATCCCTCAGTATGCCTTCCTTCAGAGGCGGTCTCATGTTTTAAAAGAACCTTCCACTAATTACACTTGTGTGAAGCTAAATTATAGGTTAGATTTGACTAACGCTCTTAGGTTCCAACGTTCGTCACCAGGAGCCGTCTGCGGTGACATCTAGTAACCAAGTTCACAACTGGCTATCGTTGATGGTGGCGTTTGGTGGCAAAAGTAGGAACTACTTGAAAATTGTATGTCTGCAGTCCTTACTTGAATTAAAAACAGATCACACTAATACAGCCATCACAATTAACACCGGTTATCAGACAGATTCTAGCGGCTTCGGTGGCGTAGTCGGTAGCATGCTGAGCTTCTATGCCCAAGATAGCGGGTTCAAACCCGGCCGAAGCCGTCGGAGTTTTTAAGAGCGTTAAAAATTCCTCAGTATGCCTTCCTTCGGAGGGGAAGTAAAGCCGGCGGTCCCATGTCATAGATTTATGGCATGTTAAAGAACCTTCCACAAATTGCACCTGTGTGAAGCTAAATTGGATAGGTTAAGAATGTAAACAACGCTCTTAGGTTTCTACGTTCGTTGCCAAGAGCCAACTGCGGTGGCGTCTAGTAGCTAAGTTAGGAACTTGGCCTAGTAGTCGTTGACGGTGGCGCTTAGCGGCAAAAGTAGGAACTATTTGAAAAATTCTAAGTTGCAGTACTTAAATTAAAAAACAGATAACACACACTATTACAGTCATCACAATTCACACCAGTTATCAGGCAGATTCTACACACACCCAAAGTACACGGGGCTACATGACCGCGTTGTCACAGCCCCTAAACTTAAGAACCAACCAGACAGATTCTACACACACCCGAAGTACACGGGGCTACATGACCGCGTTGTCGCAGCCCCTAAACTGAGGAATCAACCAACGCTTGCATCCCAACTTCAGCAGTTGTATCTGGCTACCACTATCTGTTATTGAATTACTGTTATACGTGTGGTTTGGAGTTCTTACAACATGCAGCGAGTGGATAAAGTAACTTTAAAAAGCATTTCTTTTAAGAATATTTTATCAGCCAGCATTATGTTGCAAAATATGCTAGATATTTACTTACGCGACCGCGACTTGGTACAACATGTATAATATGCCGCTATACGAGTTATTGTACCACGGATAACAACAGTTACAAGTGTTTGCGGTGCATTATCATGTTAGTGAAGGAACAGTAAACAGGAGGTCCCATGGCTTCCTTCGTTGAGAGACAACAGACTCCTTCTACCACTGACAAACTTAACTGAAATGCCAATATGAGCATGGATATCGTGGTACAGTACTTATCTGTATAATCTGTGATACTGTATTGTCTATATTTTGTAATTGACGTTAGAATTGGGGTGGGGGCGGCCGTGGTCATATCCCGACATGATAACAGTGGGAAACCAAGGCAATTTTGTCTCACGAAGCTGAGTGTACGCTGGCCCAACGCTCAGAGCACAATATTACAATTATTTGCAGAGACAGAAATCGAACATGCGCCTCAGGGATGACAGACATGTTGAATGAATAAAGCAGTGACAGACCCAACCACTCGTCAGGCAAGAAACCAAAGCTCGTTCATAAAATACGGTAGATATTTTCAGTCGCAAATTGCTTTTTCTTCCTAATTCAAGCCATAGGCTACAACACGGTAACATGATACTTCCCTTCTTATTACACGTATTGCCTAGGCTTTGTTCCCCCACTTCTACAAAAGTAAGCTTTCTGTCTGAACATGTTTCTAATTTTTGGTTAAAACTTTGTATTTATCCCGGATGACTCTGTTAGAGGTTGGCGTTGGTTCTCATCAATCACGCATATGAGTAATGGCAAGTGCATGCTACTTATGATGGATTCTCAACACAATTAGTTTATGTTTAAAACTCCACCTGTATTTCTGGACAAAGGATTCCAATGTTATACCTCTGGTCACCTCAAGACCTAAGCGGCCCCTTTGATGTTCTGGTCTGTGAAGAGGCAAACGCGTCAGGAAATAGTACCCGCTTTTATCATTTCAAATGATCTTGTCGACTTCATCGTTATGCTTTGGTCTACCGTGTTGCGTTACGGTTACGGCGTGTATGACGTCATCATGTTGTTCAGTGCATATGCACCGAGTCTGAGTTTACTCTTGGGGTCTGGCGTTAAGCGATACGGAGGCGGCGAGTGCGTGACGTCATGCAGCAGAGTGCACCTCCCGCTCTCCGTTCCCCGCGCGGGAAGCCCAAGTTAATGGGTAATGGAGTCTGTTGAAAGAGTCCTGGGGAAGCCCTACTGAGCCTTTCTAACATGTGTAGAATTTGTAGCATGCGTCATTTGAAACGAGTCTCTCAGAATGACTGTATCTTTTTCTGCTTGTTTTTGGCGTACAAGATTTTCCAGCGCATATTTCTATGTTTCCATAAGCTGGCTAGATTACTTTTCAGAAATTTCTTTGTAAAAATGTATAAATACATTTTTCATTTTCGCGTTAATTGGGTGCTTGACCCGATTTGCTTTTCATGTGACGAATAGTGTGTGTAAGAATATAGTTTTAGTGGTATTTAGAACGATAGGCAGAGTAATTCAGTACGAATTTGATGTTATATACCATTTTGCTTTGTATAAGCCTTGTTTGAGTGGCAAAAGAACACCCAAGTAATTCGTTTTTATGCCAAATCAGGCTCTAAAGTTAGCCACACACTGTTACGACTGCACTAAGTTGTAAAGCTGTAAAGCTTGAATCACCAATAAAATACTCCAGAGGTAATACAAGTGGAGAGAAGTTCAGTAAATGGTGCAAATAAATTATTTTAAATGTATTTAGTAGGTTGACAATCTAGAATTTCCCTGCCGGAAACGCAAGAAGGGACAGAGAGCGAGGAGATGCGCGGAGGGATATTTTCCTCAGGACTTGTCCTGACGTTTGGTATAGTGTAGCGATTTAGAGGACAAGGCTGTTCTTTATCTTCGGTGGCGGGGATGTGACGACCTTTACTCTATGACCCCGTCAACGACGCGATATAGCAAGCTTTAAGGCCATTCTTCAGTGTTTAATAGTAACTTTCAACACGAAAATACACCTCCTGATTACACCCCCCACCCTTCCCCGCCCTCGTAATCAGTGCAATTATTATTTAAAATCACATGTAAATCTTTTTTCAGGTGGAATCACTTTATTGGGCACATTATCGTGTTGACTAACTGAAAGTCACCTCTGTCAACGAAGGGTACTGTGTACATTACAGAGGAGTGCAAATTACACTCTATGCCAGTTTTCCAAAATTGCATTTGTACTTCTCATGATTTAAAGCACTAAATATGTTTACAACGCCCTACAATTATTTCAAATATTTAACCAACAGTCTTAGTTAAATTTTATCTTAAGAAAATAATATTAAAATGATTTTATAGAATTTCCACTAAAAGAAGGGCCTTGTTAATGCAAAAAGCCACTCGTTTTGTTTTGATTAACTTATGCTACGTTTTGTATGAATTTAAAACAGAGGTACCGGTACTCGAAGTCTTTTTACTGATCAATCCCTCTTGAACTATTCAAAGATTCATGGACCATGGTTTGAAATCACCTGATTTAGAGGATACATTCCAATGTCAATGAAACAAGAGAAACCGGACCCAGATCAGATATCCCTTGGAATACCCCATTCTTAAAATTTCCAGAAGCAATTCCAAATGGGAAAAGTTATAAGTGTACAGGGGAGAAAACATTATTAAGTAGGGTGATAAAAATTCGTCAATACAATGATTTTGAATAAAGCATTTTGACTGATCTAAATTATTTATTTGATTCTAATAATTTACACACATCTGTAACTAAGCATTTTCTCGTGTTGTGGCTAACGTGTTACTCTGAACTGGCTGATAACCATTATGATCATATTTCTATGTTAGAAAATCTAGGAAATTAATACAAATTGTAACGAAAGAAGATTCAAAGTAACATTGGTTCATTCAGAAACATTGTTTGTCAAGCAAATGCTCTCCAAAGTTTATCCCATAGGCTACTGAGAATAGCTAACTTCAGAATGTTATTTCGGTTGGTTGGTTCCTTAGTTTCAACGCGGTCATGTAGCCCCGTGTACTTTGGGTGTGTGTAGAATCTGTCTGATAACTGGTGTTAATCGTGATGATTGTATTAGTGTGCGTTATCTGTTTTTAATTCAAGTAAGGACTGCAGACGATAACTTTATGTAGTTCCTACTTTCGTTACCAAATGCTACCGTCAACGTCACCTAGCTGTGAACTTGGCCAGTACTAGATGCCATCACAATCAGCGCCTGGTGAAGAAGGTTGGAACTTAAGAGCATTAATCAAACCTTACCAACAAATTTTGCTTCGCACAATTGTAGTAAACTTAAGTGGAAGGTTATTTTACATGCCATAAATCTATGACATGGGCCCGCCGGCTTTACTTCCCCTCATTAGTATTAGAATAGAACCCAAGAAAATGTATCCCAACCAACTTACTTATTTATTTTGATAATATTTCTTTAATGGATTCTAAATCTATTTCCTTCGGCTCTTATCTGATGGAAATTATTATAGATTAACATTCTGAAGTTACAGCGATAAAATTCGGAGAGTATTTTATTGAAAATCTACTGAGATAGCATATGTGTTCCTGAATGAATCAATTTTCCATATTCGTGAAACTTGCCAGATTTTCTAACCTCAAAATATCATCATATGGTTATAATCCAGTTCAGAATAAGTCAATATTTGCATACCGCAATACAGGGAATGCCTGATAATGTATGCAGTATCACTAGTCATCGAAATAGCGGTATTGAATTCAACTTTTATGAATGCAACTCGTTGTTGATTCATTTAGGGGCTTTGCGGCATCGTGGCCATGTGGCCCCGTGTACTTGGGTGTGTGTGTGTAGCAGCGACGGTTCGTCCAAATGGGGTTGGTGGTTCAGCGAGACAGTTGTCATGGTGCTATTCTGCGTGTAAAGTATATTGGCCTTGCACTGGCAAGTATAGCACTAGGTCACTCCGCCCAATATATTCATCAACGTTACCTGCTGTGTCATTCAGGCGGTGAACCCCCATTTTCAATTGGACGAGCCGCCACTGGTGTGTAATTTTAATTCAGATGAGGAATGGGAGGGCCGTGGCACTCGCCAGGAGTAGAAAAGGGAAAACCACTCCCAGGATGGCTGAGGTGTGAACCGAACCCGACCCTTCTCATTTTTGCCCACGAGGCTGAGTGTACTCCATTCCAGCCATCAGACCACAATTAAATATATTGGCAGAGCCAAGCTAGGACTGGCGGAGCCCACGGCCTTACAGCACTGGGCTAGATCGTAGTTATCGTGAGTTTCTTGGGCCAACTATATTATTATTTCAGTCGCTGGAGCCAGCTGGTACAGGCCGGATGTCCTTCCTAACACCACGTAATTCCTCAAGTGGAAATCCACCCAGTAGCCGGTCATCCGAGTGGCTGAACAGCCATCGCAAAGTGTTGCCAGATCTAGCAGCAGATGTCCCGGTATTTCCTTCATATCCATGGATTTACAATTTAATAGTAAACATGTCTTACAAAGCAAACTTTAAGCATCGTTCTCTTCAATGCCAATGCACTTCCGGTTTCTTCCCGGCTACCATGTGCCTAGTTATTTGTTCCACTCGGCCTGTAAGCAATTAAACTGATTTTAATTTGATTTTCAACAGTCACAGGAAAAGCGACATTTTACCGATTACAAACGTTCAATATTGCCGATTTGGGCTGTTAAATACAAGAGGAAGTCGTGAAGCGTATAAGAGTAACCCATAACCTTAGTGTAATATTTTCGTTTGAAGAATATTAAAGGTACGAACATGTACAGTGAGCGAGTATTATTTATACGGACGAGGGAATTTTACAAGTCTTGGTACTAAAATAATAACCGGCATAACAGTTGTGAAACATTCTATTTAACCCAGGAATGTAGTTCAGGCAACAAATAAAAACAGTGTAAGTCAGTTATTTTTCATTTTGAAGCGTCATATGTACACTGAAGATTTTCAGAAATCTTCAAATTATGGTTTGACAGAAATAAAGTAAGCCTTTAAAATCTTCAAACATAGTCATAAAAATTAAGGGACATCGCTCACAAGGAGAAACTTGTGGTGTACGGCTAGTGTTCTTTGCTGATGCCCCAGAAGTCCGGGTTTGATTCCCGGCACTGCCAAGAAATTTCAATTCTGGTCTGAGGGCTGAAACGGGGTACACTCAGCCTCGTGAGGCTAAACTGAGAAAGGAACGGTTCGATTCCCACCTCAGCAATCCTGGAAGTTGTTTTCCTTGGTTTGTACTACAACCAACTGCTGGGATGGCCAATCCTAACTCCAATTTACAGCCACAGGCATCAAAATAACACAGGGTATTTCACAAATTCTACACACCCAAATACCGGGGCAATACGACCATGATGTCACAGCCCCTAAAATAAGCAACAACAACAAAAACACGTTGTGTATTTGTATTTTGTTTAGACTCGCGGGATGGGAAGATGCAGCCAGCCAGTCCCTTTACTCAAATATCAGGATAATTACCCCTTCATTGTAACTAGTCACACGGGGCTGGTGTCCAAAGCCCCTAAAGTGAATTATTGGTTGGTTGGTTCTTAAGTTTAGGGGCTGCGACAACGCGGTCATGTAGCCCCGTGTACTTTGGGTGTGTGTAGAATCTGTCTGATAACCGGTGATAATTGTGATGACTGTATTAGTGTGTGCTATCTGTTTTTTTTAATTTAAGTACAGACTGCAACTTAGAATTTTTCAAATAGTTCCTACTTTTGCCGCCAAGTGCCGCCGTCAACGACTACTAGGCCAAGTTCAGAAGTTAACTACTAGACGCCACCACAGTCGACTCTTGGCAACGAACGTAGAAACCTAAGAGCGTTGTTTACATTCTTAACCTATCCAATTTAGCTTCACACAGGTGTAATTAGTGGAAGGTTACTTCCCCTCCGAAGGAAGGCATACTGAGGGATTTTTAACGCTCTTAAAGAATCCGACGGCTTCGGCCGGGTTTCAACCCGCTAACTTGGGCATAGAAGCTCAGCATGCTACCGACTACGCCACCGAAGCCGCTAAAGTGAATTATTAACAACACAGTACTTTGCTACCCCTATAAATATTGCTCACACTGTCTTGTTATCATGCAAAGGAAACCCCCAGAAGCTCATACAAGATGGGCCATGATCGTTAAATCGTACACACCGACCCCGCGGGCAACTGCAGCGAGTCCGAAGATCCTGAGTGTGGTTCCACACTCCCTCCAGGTAAACACGGGATAGTACATTATTTCTAGCCCTCTACAGCTACATACACTGCTACAGTCATCACATAAATACGGATTCAATACACACTGAACTGATGACCAAGATGTCACAAGCCCCAAAACTGAATTAACAACAATATAGGCCTATTTAGTATATTTTCCATCTTGTGGATCCTTTATACGGTAACGTTAATCGGAACTAAATATTGAAACACAAGCTGAATAACGAAAATTAGTATCAAGAAGTGTGGGTAATGCAACCTGCCAAGGCGGCTACACCTGCTACTGAAATGAATCGTAACTTCCGCCACTGGAGAACGTTTCTAAACGCCAAATGTCCTATGCCTTTCCCTGTATATAAACTACCTTCATAAAAATTTGAGCTAAATCGGTAGAGTAGTTTTTTGCGTTCAAGAGTAACAGAAAGACAGACACCACTAGACTTTCAGTAGAGAGATGAACATGGTGTTGCACGGAATCCCTGGTTCAATAGCACCTCTGCGTCCGAGTAAATAATAATAATCCCTTTTGACTGTTTTGGCTTCAACAACGTATCGGACTGGGTTTTGATCCCGCACCCGGGATATTTTTTCGGCAGAGTCCATAAATATAAATTTACAGAATAATGACCCGAGATGAATTTTAAAATCTCACAAACTGATAATAAATTCATTTTTAATAAAATCAATACTGTTTACAGTACGACAGTTTTCCTTTTTTAATATGAATACCACATAATATGGAATATTTGAGGAGCGTCCGAACAAAAAACGATAATTTCACTCTTGCTGCTATTGTGGTTGTGTGAAATATGATGGTACATCTTCTATCAAATGGCGCTCAATCGACCTTAAACAATAGTTTGAAATGGCATCACGTTGGTAGTATACGCTTTGCTCAACTTATCGCTCCTTATTTGTATCTTCATAAACCTGAACAGTATATTAATTAAACCAGACAATAAACGAACTTTAAATGCTTTTCAGCCAATAAACACGATTGTACCCAATTGTAATCGGTGCTATTCCATAAAGCTGAAAAAATAGCCTACGTGGGATTGATTAATTCACTTCGATGACTAGTTTCGATCGTCAAGCGATCACCATCAGAACCTTTCCACTCAAGACTATTGGATCTGTCTACGAATATTTACTAGTAAAGGATTACTTGATCGTAAGAACTATGGGTACAATAGCGTCGGCCGACTAAACAGCATTTAAAGTTCGTTTACCAAGGCACACTGAGAAATGGCTTCCAACAGGATAATAAATAACCAGAGATTAAACTTATTGTGGGTGTTTAGTAGATCTCTGGTAGAACCTCAGGACGGCGGCTGGGTTTGCTAATATTTGTCATGATATAACAAAAGGTTGAACCAAAACTATGATTTAATAACGCCCAAATATTACCACTGTTTTTAAGTCGAATTTTTCTAGGAATACCGGAAACCCTGTAATATTGTCATAATTCCACGTAAAAATGTCGGTACCGTGGCTCATGAACGCAAGCTTCCTTTGCCTTAATTAGAGGGAATATAGAAAACAACACTGCATAAAAGTGTGTCATTCTTATTTCTCATAACCTGCAATTACTTGGGCATTGACCCCTCGACGTAACCGTGCTCGTTAAATTGCAGCAGCTATCCTGTGTGTGGATTTATTCACACTCCCTCCAGGCAAATTCCGGGATAGTACCCGGGGCACCTATACCTCATCCCTGTACCTAATACAGTTACATACTACTACAATCACTAGGGTTAAAAATACAAAATATGCCCTAAAAACTAGCTGAATATAACCAATGCACAGCAAGTATTGGAGTATTACCAACATAAAACGCGATACTACAGCTAGGTTGTTGTATCCTGATGAAATTCTTCAACTTCAGTAGTTCACACTTCTCAATTTATCGGAGACAGGTTTTCGAGGACAGACAGTCAATATTTAAAGTCCAGTCGGTTCTATGCCCACTCGACTGCAAGATGTGATCGAGTTGGGAGGAAGATAGACTACATATTAAATCGTCGCTTTTGATCTTTACTTTCAATTGCTGTTGATTTCTAAAGCAGACATCAGTACGATACCACAAAATATTTGTTCTTTCTTTTTGCAGCCATGACAGAATAAATAAGTTGTGGCATGAACCGAACCTGGTAGGCCTATAACGGCCATAAAAGAGAAGGGAGAAATTATATCTTCTCGCTCTTTAAAAAACAGAACAGATACTAAGTTGAGAAGTCCATATAATTACAGACAACAGTACGACCTACTGTCGGCGCATATGTGTTCGTGTTAGTAAATGGCGAAATAGCCAAAAGACCACAATCAAACATATGATATGTCGTAATTCAAAGATGTTCGTCATGTCAATATATTGAAATAAATAGCGGCTTCGGTGGCGTAGTTGGTAGCATGCTGAACTGCTGTTCCCAAGTTCAATACCGGCCGAAGTCGTCGGATTACATAAGAACGTTAAAATCCCTCCGTATGCCTTCCTTCGGAGGGGAAGTAAAGCCGGCGGTCCCATGTCCTAGATTTATGGCATGTAAAAGATCCTTCTACTGACTAAACTTGTGTGAAGCTAAATTTCTAGGTAAGATTTCGTTGGAACGGTCTATTAAGGTTCCAACGTTCACCACTAGGTTTCAGTGACATCTGTTAGCGAAAGTTGATACTACTTGAAATTGAACTGAACTTGTAGCTCACCCTATGGGTGTCCGCTTGAAGCAGCTACCGCCTCTGGCGAGCCGAACATGTCCTCGGACACTCCACTAATATCCATACGATAAATAAATAAATAAATGGCGAAATAGCCAAAAGACCACAATCAGACATAATATGATATGCCGCATTTCTATAATGTTCGTCATATCAATATATTGAAATAAATAAAACAGATAGAACAAAAACATATATTTTAAAGCTGTCATTGGCGCTCCAACACTATGATGATGGGAAATGTAATCTGAACAAGAGAGAGCTCGTGCACCAACATTCCTACGAGTCTCGCCATGCTCCAACACCTAAATCATACTTGCGGTTAGTATAAAACAAAGTCCCCGATTCTTGGATGTTACGGGTCATCTCGAGAACCACTGGATGGATTATGCGGTTTTCACCATTCTGCAAAGGATATCTCGAGGAAGGTTTCTGTAGAAAATTATTTATTTATGATCAAAGGAAGCCAAGCATTAACGATTTCAGTGAAAAAGACGAAAAAAAACTGACGTCCATGCGCTTTTTAAGCTTACGGTACGCTGGGCAAACCGTTAAAAATATCTTTATACTACGAGTGTAAGAATTGTTCAGCATGAAACGTTCTACAGAAAAGTTCACGACAGCCTATCTCTATCTTCAATGCATCGCCCACTATAAGTGTTTCTGGGTTTTCATTTCTTCCAACAATCTCCATTCAATTACTAGCCTCGATACAGTTTACGAGCTGGCTGGCTGGCAATCCGATCACCCCAGACACTGTGGAGTCGTGTCGAGTTAAGACTTCAGAGAAGAGTGGATGTGTTTGGAAGTGCAACTCGGCTTTTAGATTTTAGATTGAACGGAAGGGAGATTTGTGATTCATGCACCTCGTCATTCTTAAATTACGTCTGAAAGAATTCGTTGCACATGCTATCTCCATAATATAATTAACTAGCGCATAATGGGTTGTTTGCACCCCAAGCGTACTGACTACCCGCCCGGATATAGTGCTATGCGGGCTAGATGCGACACAGTTCTAGGTGGGGCACTTATAAACAAATATATTTCCGTTGACTTTTCAAGAAATGCATGATTTTTCCCGTACCATTGAGACGTTTTGGAAGATTTTGGTACAAACCACACCTTCTGACTCCCTCTGGTTTAGGAGCTTGAGTTTTGTGATACACCTTAGCGTATTATATAATAAGATAAGATAGGCTATAATAAGATAGTCCAGTCAGTGATTTTGACCTATCATGCCGACACTGAAAAAGGATATAGGTCGTAGTTCATTCAAATCGAAAACAATACGCTTATCACGTAACAATGAAACTGGGCAACACATAATTTCTCGATTGTCACGAGAGAGAGAAAGAATTCACAAAGACAAAGGGAGTCAGTCATACCCAAAGATCCTATGACACAGGGAAGACATGTTCATGGTTTGTGGTCCGATAAAGAGGATTCTGCTATGAATTATGATTCCTCCATAAATTATATAAATGATGCTTCAGTTTCCGGGCGAAGCCGGCGGCTAGTAATAAATAAACAAATGTATTTAAAAGATGGACGAATGCTTAGTATTTGTGGATTACAACGCACCCAAGAACGAAATTAAGTCCATTTTCGAAATTCGAGCATTTCACATAATTACTGTTTTGGACTTATGAATTGACGAAAAAAAACAACAACTTCACATATGTGTTAAAAAAAAAAGGCTGATCGGCATGTTTAAATTTGGTTGCTATAGCACAACTGCATTGAGAGTTATGGAGGCAATCCCTTTGAAGGCTGCCAAAAACGGTACTTTTTACTTTAAACACGTCATAAAAGATATTAAAATGTGTTTCCAATCAATTGCAGTCTAATTACCCACAAACTCAAGTGTACATAATATCTGCGCCCACAGTAATACCTTCTTATGACAAAGAAGCACAGGGAAGAGTCTAACATCGTCCTTTGTACTCGAGTAGTTGTAATTCATTTTAGGGGCTTGGGATATCTTGTTCATCAGCCCCGTGTACTTGGGTATGTATTGAATTTGTCTGATAACCTGTATTGATGTGATGACTGTAGTAGTGTGTGTGTGTTAGGGACAGGGATGGGGTAGGCGTCCCGGGACTTAAAATAAAGTACTATCCCAGCATTTGCGTGGAGGGAGTGTGAAAAAAACATGAAAAAAAAACCAAAGCGCCGGGATTCGAACCAACGATCTCAGGACTTGCTGCAGCTGCCCGTGCGGTCGTGGTGCACGATTAAACGAGTACGGCTACGCTACGGGATCCTTAGTACTAGAGAAGTGCAGGTAGAACGTGGTCTGGTGTGAAACCTTTCAACACAAACCATAATTACAGTACATGCACGTCTTCTTCGGGCTTGCTGAACACTAGTTTTTGACAGTATTACCTAAAAGTTGTGTCTCTGTATTCGACCAACCTCACTCAACTTAACTAACGTCTTGAAGCCGAAACTACTTTCAACACAGTACCTGCATGGTGGAGGACGTGCTTCACTCACCTGAAACAAACAAGAGAACAACCATTAACAATTTGTACTGAAAAATGCTCTCAAAACTATTAGAGTGAATGACAGTTTATGCCACAGTCTTTTGGCAGGTCAGCCCCAGTTGCGCGGTCGTACAAAGGACAGTCGGCGAGCATCAGCCATGTACAATTTATACGCGAGTTGTTAGTTGTGCGGAAAGCAAGTCACTTATCAATTGCACATGCCTCAGGCTCGCCGACTGTCTGTACGACTGCGCAACTGGGGCTGACCGGCCAAAAACGGAGACGTATACTGTACACATGATTTACAGTGTTCAAGGATGAGGGAGTGTTTCGTCAAGGGAACAGTAGGATAAATTTATTGGGAATGGACTTAGCTGAAAATGTTCGCAAATGCTGTGCAATCATTTAAGCTCGCTACGGTAGAAGTTAATAATTTAAAGGGATTTCAGACTTCAATACAAGTACTAATAATAGCTTGCCACGGTGGGTGAGTGGACATCGTGTCGGTCTACTAACCCCAAGATTGCAGGTTCGCTCCTGGCCGTGGTAAGAGATTTCTTTTTTGAAAGTCGGCAAAAATACGATACGCATGTCATACGTTGTTGGCATGTCAAAGAACCAATTTGAATTCAGTAAGCCGAGTTCATAATGGCAAAATTAATCTCGGGAGTTTGCGCCAGCACAAAGTTCCTCATTTCTCTACTAGAAAGCGCTATAGTGTTCAAGGAGCTTAGATATCTAACATCTAACCTCCTTGACTTTCATAGTCAAAGAACAACGAAATTCGACATACAAGCTACCCTCTGGGTGTCAAATAACAAAGCTTGCACTCGGCACCCGAGGCCATACGATATTATTATTATTATAGTACTAATAACAACAACATAACAAAACGCAACACTTACAGAAAACTAACGAATTGAAAGTAATTCGTTAAAATTTTTACTCATTACAAAGTTTAATTGATAACTCGGGAGATTAACATTTAACTTAATGATAGGTTTGACGCTATAATTTAGTGTTGCTAACAACTAATAGCATAACTTTCAGCCGGTCACGGGGGGTGAGTGGTAATAGTGTCGGACTACCAACCCCAAGATTGCAGGTTCGCTCCTGGCCATGGTAAGTGATTTTTGAAAGGCGACAAAAATCATGACACTCATGTCAAACGTTGTTGGCATGTTAAAGAACCCATTTGAATTCAGTAGGCCGTGTTCGTAATGGCAAAATTAATCTCGGGATTTTCCGCCAACACAAAGTTCCTCCATTATCTACTTGAAAGCGCTGTAGTGTCAAGGAGTTTAGATATCTAACGTCCTTGACTTTCACAGCGTTCAAAGGAACGACGAAATTCGACATGCAAGCTACCCTCTGGGTGTCAATTAACAAAGCTTGCACCAGGCACCCGAGGCCATACGATATTATTATTATTGTAACACAAAAATCATTCCAATTACTGGAATATGTGAAAGATAACCTGAAATAATTACATGTGATTAACATTTATATAATTCTTGCGGACTGGTGAAGAAGAAAAATAAAACTAAGAAATTACATGCTTCGCTCGTCAAGCGAGCATCGTAGTTTGGGTAATTTACTGTTGCGTACCGAAAATAGAAACGAAGTTACCATTACAGTTATAATTAATGGTTCGCTAAGGTTGTAAACAGATCTACACGATAGGAATCCTGGTTGGAGCACAATGGCGAGTGGAGGATTTGTATCCTAGAAGTTACTTCCAAGGCCACGGCTGTCTCCTTCACAATTCATAAGTGTATACACGTGCATAATACACACATCAAAAAAAGTTTTGCATCACCTCGGTTCCCAGATCTCCGGCATATAGACGTTGACTGTGTATATTGTATCCAAGATACAGTCCCTTTGACTGTTCATAGATGTCACTAAAACTGCTCAAAGATGTAAACAACCATGCATGAGCAGGGCCTATTAGACGGAGGGGGTACGACAGCCGATCAGTTCCAGTCATTCCACCAGGACGAAGGTACGCTGCTCATGTTGTCTGTAGTTCTACCATGCCTAGAAGGTCAATACCGCAGTTCGATCGCGTCCGCATTGTTACTTTGTGTCAAGAAGGGCTCTCAACAAGGGAAGTTTCCAGGCGTCTCAGAGTGAACCAAAGCGATGTTGTTCGGACATGGAGGAGGTACAGAGATACAGGAACTGTCGATGACAGGCCTCGCTCAGGCCGCCCAAGGGCTACTACTGTAGTGGATGACCGCTACTTACGGATTGCCGCTCGGAGGAACCCTGACAGCAATGCCACCATGTTGAATAATGCGTTTCGTTCAGCCACAGGACGTCGTGTTTCAACTCAAACTGTGCGCAATAGGCTGCATGATGCGCAACTTCACTCCCGACGTCCATGGCGAGGTCCAGCTTTGCAACCCCGACACCATGCAGCGCGGTACAGATGGGCCCAACAACATGCTGAATGGACCCCACGGAATTGGCATCACGTTCCCTTCACCGATGAGTGTCGCATATGCCTTCAACCAGACAATCGTCGGAGACGTGTTTGGAGGCACCCTGGTCAGGCTGAACGTCTTAGACACACTGTCCAGCGAGTGCAGCAAGGTGGTGGTTCCCTGATGTTTTGGGGTGGCATTATGTGGGGCCGACGTACGCCACTGGTGGTCATGGAAGGCTCCGAAACGGCTTTACGATACCTGAATGACATCCTCCGACCCATAGTGCAACCATATCGGCAGAATATTGGAGAGGCATTTGTCTTCATGGACGACAATTCTCGACCTCATCGTGCACTTCTTGTGAATGCGTTCCTTCAAGATAACGACATCGCTCGACTACAGTGGCCAGCATGTTCGCCAGACATGAACCCTATCGAACATGCCTGGGATATGTTGAAAAGGGCTGTTTATGGACGTCTTGACCCACCAACCACTCTGAGAGATTTACGCCGAATTGTCGTTGAGGAGTGGGACAATTTGGACCAACAGTGTCTTGATGAACTTGTGGATAGTATGCCACGGCGAATACAGGCATGCATCAATGCAAGAGGACGTGCTACTGGGTATTAGAGGTAGTGGTGTGTACTGCAATCTGGACCACAAATGCTGAAAGTCTAGCTGTATGATGGTACAACATGCAATGTGTGGGTCTCATGAGCAATAAAACGAGCTGAAATGTTGTTTGTGTTGATCTCTATTCCCTTTGTATTTAACGGTTCCGGAACTCTTGGAACCGAGGTGATGCAAAACTTTTTTTGATGTGTGTATTTATAAGTAAATCACGAATCCATATAAATAAAACAAACTAACCTGATATAATGAGATTCAAACTGCGAATCAAAATATAAACACCAAATTGTACGCGCTACAACATATATGTCGTTAGATAACATTGTATATAAATTTAAACCTCAACAAAGTCATCAGGATCTGATGATGACTGCTTGAAGATCGAAACGCGTAATCCTAAATTGCCCCATTATAACAGTGATCATAAGTAATACGTGTATTTTTTCCAGGAGTGTTATTTATTTATTATTCATATATTATACACATTGGAGCCAGACTTGGGGTAAATTCGTGTGGACTGACTGAATAGTTACTTCTGACAATTGAACCCGGACCTCTAAGAATGTTACCAGCCACACCATCAAGCTACTCATATAATGTGAGTTATCAGTAAGGCCGGAAGTTCATGCAAAAAAATCATAATGTTTACATATTTATGCATATGCTGGTTATTTTGGCATAATGCATCATATTTTTAATCATTTGCCTGTTTAAGGCTCTTGAGAAGAGCGTATATTCTTATTTCCTATAGTTTTGAAGCGCCCTTTGTTACTTCATGTTCCACAAGTTCCTGATTCGGAATACAGTACTGATTTTTTTAATACCTAGTACGTAGTCCTTTTTGCAAGTTAAAAACAATTTTTATTCAGCATTCTCTATGTAAATATTATAAAATTATTTTCATTTTTAGCCTATTTTCAATTTAAAAAAAAATAGGCTTATGAGATCACCTTTTGTCCGTGTGTGTGTGTGTCCCTAATAAAATCTAAACGACTGGAGCGATTTCAATGAAACTCGGTAACTTCATAGCACTATTCCCGGCGACCTCGACCGTGCCCTTCAAATTTTGTTACTTCTCACCAATCCAACATGGCGGCTGTGCGAAATATTTCACTAGCATTCAATATCTCCGAAACTATTACCGATATCGCCCTGAAATTTTGTACGGTGATAAAGGGCACTACTAGAAGTTCACCTATGAGACTTTCAAAAACCTGGTGACTACAAAACCAACATGGCGGCCAAGTGAAGTTGAGACTTTTAAATAGACTTTTCTCGCGATTTAACTATCCAAACGTAATGAAACTTGGTACAACAATTGTTTATACACATTGTAATGCACTGGATTCTAATTTAGTTCAATTGTTTACATAACCTCAAAATGGTGGCTGTGCGAAATATTTCACTGACATTCTATATCTCCGAAACTATTACAGATATCACCATGCAATTCAGTACGGTGATAAAGCGTACTGATACAAGTTTACCTATGTATATTTCATAAACCTGTAAAGTACAAAACGAACATGGCGACCAAGCGAATTTAAAATATTTTAATAGACTTTTCTCGTGATTTAACTCTCTGAGCGCAGTGAAATGTGGTACAGTAAATGATATTGCAGATTGTAATGCACTGCCATCTAATTTAATTCAATTGTTTACATAACCTCAAGATGGCGGCTGTGCGAAATTTTAAAATTAAGTTTTAATTTCTAGTGTCGTAATCATGCGATCGAAGTGAAAGTATGAATAATGAACCTAGGCAATAATTTTCCTTAAATGGTACATACCTCTATGGCCTATACATATAACAATCCTAAATGGCGAGCTTCCGAAATATTTAGACGGTTCTCAATATCTATGATTCTTTTACAGCAACCAAACTGATTTTTTTTTATGTTCATAGAGACTATGAACATATGTTCACCTATAGGACTTTCAGTAACCTGGTGAGCACAAATCCAACATGGCGGCGACGCGAAGTACAAATATTTAAATGGACGTTTCTCGCGAATTAACTATCCGAGTGCCGTGAAACGTTGCACGTTAAATGCTTATACAAATGTTGATCCACTGACATCTAATTTATTTGAATTGTTTGCATAATCACAAGATGGTTGCTGTGCGTAATTTTAAAATCTCGTTTTTACTTCTGTGTTCTAATCATGCGATTGAAGTTTGAATACCACACGAACACAATAATCTTAATGTAATAGTACAAAAATAAAAATCCAACCTGGCGACCATCTGAAATATTTAGACGGTTCTCAATATCTACGAATCTGTTACAGCAATTAAACTGAAATTTTGTATGTTTATGGAGGCAATTAACATGAGCAGGATATATGAAAATAGGCTGTATAGTTCTTCACGGAACTACTTGTTTAATATTCAATGGATATTATTTATTTACCGTATGGATTTTAGTGCCGGGAGTGTCCGAGGACAAGTTCGGCTCGCCAGAGGCTGTTCATGCGGACACTCATGAGGTGAGCTACAAGTTCCGTTCAATTTCAAGAGCGTTCCAATGAAATCCAACCTAGAAATTTAGATTCACACATGTTTAGTCAGTAGAAGGATCTTTTACATGCCATAAATTTATGACATGGGACCGCCGGTTTTACTTCCCCCTCCTAAGGTAGGCATACTTAAGGATTTTAACGCTCTTACTAATTCTGACGACTTCGACCGGGTTTCAACCCGCTATATTGGGCAGAGCAGTTCAACATGCTACCAACTACGCCACCGAAGCCGCTATTAAAATTGTATATTAGTTATACTTAAAAGTTAACATCTCCTACTATTTAGAACTGTTTCTTAGTTGAGATATTTTTTCAAAGGTGTAGTTATAATATGTCAGTCTGCTCATATTTTCTTTATATTCAAAATGGAAACGCTATAGAATACGGAGTGATCGGAATTACCAAAGTTATTTCAGTGCATATTTTTTGAAACGTGATGCATATTTGACCAATAATTAGTGCATTTTTCCATGCATATTCATTCATTTAATAGTGCATGAACTTCCGGGCCTTAGTTATCAGATAGAAACTGATCGTGGTCATCCCATCCCGAACAGTGGAGGTGACTCAGTGGGTAGTACAACTTCCTTCCACCTGTGAGTGAAGACAGGATGGCGGGAGCACTTGTCATTGGTTCACTTCGCCCACACAATTACGTCATCGGCTGAGTCCAGCCACGTTGTCTCTCACTCTGTGGGGCGCGATTATAGCTCCGTAGCTCTGCCCTGGAGAAGGGCTTGTAATAAACATTGTGCCACCTCCCATGGTCTCTGGGTACACTCAGCCATGTGAAACAAAACTGAAAAGAGATGGGTTCGATTCCGACCTTAGCTGCTTCCCACTTCTACTCCAGGTATATACCGGGAATCTGCTTCTCAACACAAAATAAATTTTACAAATTTTGAATAATAAGTTATCGGTATATATTTAAATTTTGAGGTGGAAGCCGAAATATTAAAAAATACCTAAAAATAACAAGACAAAAAATAAATAAAAGTAATAATGTATTATAATAATAAACATAAATATACGGAAAACAAAAAATTTTATTTTCAAAAAAAGAACAAATTCTTTGCAACACAAACACGGTGTCGTGAATCTCAAAATGAATAAACTTCAACAACTAACGTGACCAGAGCTCAGTTGTTGACTCTTTCCAAACAACAAACCCGGAATTTCAAGGTGAAATATATTTATTAATGCAGCCAATGGCCATTTATTTCATTTTCAGGATGGGCCAGGGAAAGGAAGGAAATCGGCCGTGGACCTATTGAAAGGAACAGTCCCGTCATTTTCCTGGTGGTGAAAATGGGAAACCACGAAAACTATTTTGAAGACAGCAGGGGTGGGATTCGAACCTACGCTCTCCCGATGACAGCGAGGAACGAACTCTGCCACCGCGGCCGGTCTGTATATTACTATGCATTGGTGTTAGCACCAAGGGTCAATTTATACTTTTCAACCAGTCAACACACTTTTTTCTCATTAGATATACAACACTGGTTCTAAAAAAAATGGACAAAAATCGTGTTGACCGACTGAAAAATATAAATTGACAGTTTGTACAGAAAACACTGTAAAATGGTTTCAAAACTTTACACATTGACTCCAAAGCTATTACAAACTACATGAGGGATCGGGGAACAGATGAGCCCTAAGGCAACAATCATTGTAACCACCATTGAGGGCAATCGATGTTAGCACTTTTGATGCCTAGTCTAGAGAGTTGAAAAGTATTTATTATCTCCTGCCTAAATTTTCCGTAGCAGGTAAATAAATATTTTTTGATGTAAATACATATTTTATGCATTTTTTTCTACAAATACATAAATTCCTGCTTTTCACTTATTAGCACATAAAAAGACTTTTTTCTTTCAAATCAGTAGGCCTATGCTAGATCCTTCAGTTTATTGCACTTTTGTTCTTGGTTACATGAACGGGTGTAGGCTAAGGATAGGTCATACAAGATCCACCCACTCGTACCTAATGAGAAGGGAAGACCCCCACTTTGTACCTGTGGAGCCGTTTTCACCGTGGCCCACAATTTCACCGAGTGTGTGGATCTTGCTGACTTACGAAGAAACCTTGGTTTGCAGACGACACTCAAACTTATATTAGCCGATGACGCTGTGGCTGCTGATCGCGTTATCCGCTTTATAAGTGAGAGTGGGTTAGGGCCAGCAATCTAAATTTTCCAGTGAACGACGACTTGTTCGTTTTTGAATGATAATGTTTTTGTTTTTCCGTAATTTTTGTTTATTTTTATAATTTTTATTTTTATTTAATTTTTTTGTTTTTGTTTTATTAATTTTTTGGTCCTTTTTAAAATTTAGATGTCCACCTCAAAATTTTAAATTCAATTCAAAATTTGTATTCTTTAATCTGTGTTAAGAGGGGCAGATGACCTCGTAGGTCCGCCCCTTAAAACAACAATAACTAACTTACATGAACGGGGAAGAACCTGTGAGCGATATAATCTTCATGCAGAGCGTATGTCAGCTTGCAACTGTGCTATTCTTAACTTGTCGCCCCGTACCACTCACTGTGAAAGCCAGGGATTTCCAGATAATATTATTTCTGATGGGGGCCTTCAGTTTTGCCAACCATCTGGGAAAGCAATCAAGGCTGAACAGCGATCTCAAGTTACACAACACGTCAAGGGCAAGAAATATATTGCCGCAGTTTCGCGCTTTCAGAAGAAGTGTTTCGCGATAATCGTCGGTCATTTCTGATGGACTACCTAAAGATGTATATCGTAGTGTATTGTAATTCTTCAGTAGTCAGTGAGGCATAGCATAAATTGCATTCGTGAGTACTGCATATTGCTTATATTCACATTAATAAACTAAATTATAATCAAATATTTTTACTTTATTGTCACATATTTCAGGTATTTTAAATACATAAAATATAAACATTTTCCCATTTTTAGCACCTAAAAATCCGAGCCCTATATATATAATATGTAAACGTAGAAGATGTTTAATTAATACAGTAACTGTTTCACAAGCGCTTTTTATTAGAAATTTGAATATATTTTTGATAGCCTAAACAATCTACATCCCAAATTTTGTTAAAATCTTACTTAGGCCTATTTCCTCTTCGTTCACGATCTTAATTATCTCAGAGCAAGAACATCTTCAAAAGATACAGGCGCGGGAAATCAGCTGACAACAGCATGTTCAAAAGAATTATTATTATGAATCCAGTTATTCACGTAACTTAAACACATCGATATATCCAGACAGAGAATGATTGTCGCGTTGTCTTGGTAGCTCTGCGTGGGAGGAAAAATAAAATAATAAAAAACGGGACCGATACATCTACCCGGGGCAGAAGCTCCCTCGCCGGCCTGAGCGTTTCCATTCCTTGTGTAGCCTACTTGCTCTGCGGCGGAGACAAAGAGTATTGTTGGTAAACACAATGTACTGTGCTACCATCTGCACTTTACGAGGCCTTGAACGAGTCCATTTGACAATGAAGATATTGTTCAAGATAACCAAGCACAGCTTCAAGGTCGAGGAATCACGTTATATAAGTCATACAACTTCATGGCGAGAGGCTTTGAAATTGGACGAGCTGAGTATTATTACATTAAATAACTGGAGTAGTCACGTGGAGACCAATCTAACCCATCTAATGATTTCATGCCCACTACAAGAGATTTAATCAAAATGAAGGTCTATTTATATAAAACTGTATCTACATAAATTTCCAGGAGCTTACACCATTTATTTAATTGGCCCCCCCGGCATTCGAGCCCCGGCCGTCCCGATATAAACACTGCTGAAACTTCCTAACAAGCGGGGTTCAAGTGTACCATAATAATCATTCTCTTTATTTATTAATACTATTATAGGACTTTCATACACTGTCACATTGTTAAATAAACATTGATGAATATCATGATACAGCCTAAGGAACATGCAGACACAAACAACATTCATGAGTAGCCTACTTGACTAACATGCTCACTGAATTGAACCCAACTTGTGGAGGAAAGTTCTACCATTAGATTGTGAAATATTCTGTATGTGCAAGCGCGTACGTGAGAGAGTAAACAGGATAAAACTCATTTATAATAAGAATAGTATATTATGTAAATACTGCAAATAGCCTATATTTGTAAAACAGATATTGTAAAAACGAAATGTACGTAAGTTGTGCTAGTGAAGCATAAAATTTGTACGTTGGGCTTGCCCTCTTTCATTACGCATTGCATGCATCTTGTATGATTTACTTTTAAGGAACATTCAGAGGCTAAATCTGGAAGAAGAAAAAAGTTCAAAACGTGTTCAGGGTGACAGGTTTCATGATGGCTGAAAATATTTCACATCATAAGCATGATTAATTTGTCTATATTGAAGTTGACAATATTTAATGTTTTTAAATAAAATATGGAAAAATACACAATATCCTGTTTAGGTAGATTTGTTCCCCGCTTGGTAATATGTGCGAGTTCTTAATCTTTGTGTTAGGAAGGTTAAATAAAATACAAACATTCAGAATCCACGCATTCTGGCCAAACTGCAGAGCTGTGTTACAACGCAAAGAGAGAGGCTGCTCCTTGGAATCGAACCCACCTCTTCCCGTTCTAAGCCCTCAGATCAGAATTGTGGCAAAAGAGACCACCGATTCTCTGTGACCTACAAAGGAGAGGGGATGAGTGGGGTACCAGGAACCAGCACAATCATCTATCACCAGTCTAGCACGAGGAACTGGCAGACAAAGAAAAATAAAAGAACAGAACATCCACAGCGAGTCCAAGGTCACGCACACTGAGTAATTCCACGGGGCGGAGAGGGGATAGGATATGAGTGCGCCGTACGACGTGGCCATGGTGACAAAACATTCAAAAATATTACATTGTTAGTCTCCCTCAACAATATACAGTTCACCATTCCCACTCCCCCGCTAGATCAATACCGTTGTACCGCCAAACAAAATACCACACGAGACTAGACACGTGGTACCATACAAATGGAGCAACTCTTCGAGAAAACATAGGCCTGCTATAATTATGAGAACAATGATAGGCTACATAAAACAGTCATGTTAAAGTACTTGCTCGTTGTCACAGTGTGGTTTCATGCACCCTAATACAATAACACGACCCGGGTAGAATTCTTACCTTTGTAGATATTTTTGCAAGAGCGCTGTCTCCATTTCACTAGCACTAGAGAAGAGAACCACCGTTCACAGACCGCCATCAAGCACACACACGTTTTATGAGGCTTTGTTTAGCTGATATGGTCTTGGGTTCGACCAACGAGGAAGCGCGCACACGTGTTTGTAACGCATTCAACCATTTGGGGTCGGTCAGTTCCCAATACAGCCGCCACACAGCGCTAGTGTTGCGCCAAGTGCGTAGCACTGATTATGAAGCAGCAGAACGCTCGGTCCACATTCCTCACCTGCCGTAAAGTAATACACATTCGGGTTTCCCCCTCCGTTCCGAATACTCATTGCAACCATCACTTAAATAACCTAGTACTGAAATCATGCCGTGAAAAATTAAAAATGCAGTTAAACCTACAAAATATTAAAATGTCTAGAATAATAGCAATTGTTAGTGTAATATATTGATATTGAAGTAGGCCTAGCATTAATGATTTATTATGTATGTCTACCTTGATCAAATTGGTCTATCAGAGCAGAGGAAACGACATTCAGTATTTACGAGTAGACGTAAGTATGCCCACCCCTTATTTTTCCTGTTCCAAAGATGAGATGCGATGAACATGACACCAATATCACGAGAGGAGCTGATGAGTAATTAAATTAATGGAAGGAAGGGTACGTGGCCAGCGCGGATAAACAAAACGTAGTCCACCCCGCATCCGTACGACTTTTTTTATATGCATCCACACGTTTGTTATTCGAATCTACTGGTTTTACAATATTATTTGTAATTAGATAAAGCAACACATTTAGACATTTGAGGAGAAAGTCGTTCCCTTGGGCTATGTACAGTATGTAAAGTGTTATGTTTAAAATGAATGTTATTACAGCCAGAATTGCAACCCTTTCCAGTTCGGTGTGTTAACTATGCTTAGGGGCATAATAAGCTTAAATGATCACCTTACATTTGTCATGAAAAAAAAAAACATAACGGAAAAATATGTGTCTTAACATCCGGGTCGTAGTAATGATATTCAACAAGTTCGGATTGTAATCCAAAAACTATCCGCAAATTTATTCTAAACATTATCCGCTATCCGAACAGCCATGCAAACTATATCTACATGACGAAAAAAATTGCGGATATTCGGCATCCGCGCAGGGCTTTACCTGGAGTAGAAGTGGGAAACAATGGAAAACCACTTTAAGGATAGCTAAATTGGGAATTGAACCCGCTTCTTCTCAGTTTTGCTTCACGAGGCTGAGACCTCAGACCAGAATTACATTTCTTGGCAGAGCCTGGAATCGAACCCGGACCGACAGCCGACAATGCTAGTTCTTCAAATAATTAAATATTTATTTATTTTCACTTCATTTCAATTCGAGCCTATCAAGCGACCGATGAGCAGCCATTTGGCCTGCAGATATTGGGGTGACGCGTGATCAGCGCATCGTGTCCCCTCGGCCGTTAATCTTGGTTTTCGTGATCGGGGCGCTGCCTCGCTGTCAGACAGCTACGGTACTCAATTGTCCTCACGAGACTGAGTGCATCCCGTTCCAGCCATCACGTCAGTTTCTGAAATCCCTGACGGTGCCGGGAATCGAACTCGGGGCCTCCGGGTGAGATGCAGACGCGCTACCCCAACACCACGGGGCCGGCTATTGACTAATAAATAATACAAATTATTTATTGTGAATGATATTTCAATAATTTAATAACTTTATGCAAGGTATTATTCACTGAGATTCACTGTTGACCTTGCATTGCAGGGAGTATGGCTGAGCGCTGCGTGCTCTCTGCCCTCTATCTCAAAAACGGTTGGGCGTATGAAAAAAAAAACAACATGAAAACAAACTTTGAAGTGTTAACATAATTGGAGCTATGGAAACCGAGATAATCGCGAAAAACTGATTTTTGTGACCTTTGACCTTGAGTAACTTACGGCGCACACGAGATTTTGAGACAAGAGTTTAAATCGCATGTAATTTATTTCAGGATTAGGGCATAACCCATCTCTTTTGGGTACATTCGTGTTGACCGACTGAAGTGCACTAAACTCTTGTTTACTAAGGCAACACTGAAAATATGGCTTCAAACACCACAAGATTTTGAGACTTTTGAGACAATTTTAGAACACCAAAATGAAGGTATATACGAGTTTACAGCTTGTTATCTCTCATTCCGAGGTTGATCCCTAATATGACTAGACCTACAGTGTCTGTATATAATACACAACAGCGTATTTTCTGTGAAAGAACAAGAAAAACGAGTGAATAGGCCACCTAATTAAAGGAAATTATACAAACCAGAGTATAAGCGAGGATGACTTCTTAACCCTAGAACCAAATGATATTTTCTGCACTTGCACCAAATGCCGTTAGCATTCAGTGTTTGCTGATACAACTACATCATTCAGTTATATAGGCTAGTATAGTTCTCTTAGGGTATCGTACTTTATACAAGGCTTTTACTTATCTGGAAAGAACAAACGCATGCTATTTTGTGCGAACCCACAAATGGACGTTTTGAAACTATGTTCATGCATGAATTACAATACTGTAGTTATAATTCAATTTAATACAGTACATTGTTGTTTCTAACAAAGCAACTTCAGTAATCAATATGATTTTAAAGCGACTCTCTGCAACTATGCAATGATTTCGAGAGGTTCAGAATGTTCCTTGAATATTGTGCCCCTGGCCCTAAAGTAGCATTACCAATACTTACGTGAACAGTCACAATCATGATAGTGCTATTTTCCTTAGTCACAGTAAATTGCTAGTCTATTATGTCGTGTTTGCACATGCAAATTGTTCCTGTTGCGAGAAGAATAAAGTAAAATCGTATGTTTTTGCCGACATCTGTGAAGCATCTGTCATATTTACCACAGCAGAAGCTGACAACATTGCAATTTATATTATATTTTGGTTATAAACATGCGCTCAAATTCTCTTTACAAATTTCGACTAAAATATTAATAGTATCTTACGCAGTGGAATATTTAGGATGAACTCTGGAGCCCAAGCCAAAGCTCAAAGGAATGAGTGGAGTAAACTCATCTTTGCTCAAGCGATGACTATGCATCTACCGAGGATATTTCTCCGAACAGCAATTTATAAACATTCTGACCTCGTTCCCATAGAGGCACAATCAACTCTTTGTCTATCAGTATATAATATAAGATGATACTATTTAGTGCGGAATAACTCCGGGTTCATGCGAAATACTAAAATCTCGAAAGGTTTTATAGTGGAGAGCAGGCAGGCGAGAAATTAGCAATGGCTTCGACCAACAGCCCCGCTAGGATAAATAACCATATTGCATAATGGAATTCAAGTGCTTGCTCTAATTTCATTTGTAAATGCGAGGGAGCCGTGTCAGTAGATTTACTGGCACGTTAAAGATCCCCTTCGGGGCAAAATTCCGGCACCCCGGCGTCTCTAAAAGCCAGGGTTGTTAAAAGGGACGTAAAACCATAACATTATTATCATCTAATTTCATTTACTGTATTGTGTTCTAATTTATATACACGTGCATAATATTCATACGTAATTCACGAACCCGTATAAATATAACGAACTAACCTGATAATGAGATTCAAACTGCGAATCAAAATATGAACACCAATTGTACACACTACAACATTTATGTAGTTAGATAACATTAAAACTCAGCAATTTTTTTATGTTTGTGCCGTGTCTTGTGTGGGGTTTCGCCTAGGTCACAAAGCTGGCTCATTAGTGGGCTCTTGGTGTCCCCGCCCGGACAGGAGTAGCGAACTGCGCGCTACCTCCCTCTTTATCAAGCGCACCTGCGCAGCTTTACTGCGAGAACTTATAGCTCAAGCAGCCATAACCTCCCTATGAAGGCTTCCAAAAATATGGCATATTGGTATACTGGCCGTGAAAGCCAATACACCATATGTTTAGATAACATTCTAACTTATATCAATTTAAACCTCAAAACGCATAACCCTAAAATTGCCCCATCAAAACAGTGATCATAACTAATACATGTAATTTTTCCAGGAGTGTTATTTACTTACTATTCATATTATTATACACATTGTACCCCGCCCAGTCTATGGGCAAATTCGTGTGGACCGACTGAAGAGTTACAACTGACAGTTTGTATAAACAACACTGAAAACATGGCTTCAAAAATGTACAGTTTATACATACACTTTAGTTAGTTTTAATGGGCGGAACAGCAAGGTCATATGCCTCACACAGACAAAGTTTGGATCGAGACGGTATAAGATATTTCTACAAAAACACATACTCCGTAAGATATTGTATTGGTTTGACGTCACTTGAATTACTGTGACTTTTTCTGACGCTGGGTGCCAGAAGGGTATCTTTAACGCGCCAGTAAGTCTAGTGACACGACTGCCTCACATTTAAGCACCCTCAAATGCCAACTGACTGCGCCGGGATTCAATCCCACTACCTTTGGCTCAACAGGCGAGAACGTTGCAGCCAGTCGTGGCTTTTAGAGACGCCGAGGTGCCACAAGGTGGTCCTTAACGCGCCAGCAAATCTACTGACACGCATCCTTAAATGCCAACTGACTGCGCCAAGATTCCACCCTAAAAGGAAGGAAGCTTTTATTTTTACGTCGCCGTTAATCATCCGATCATGATCCACGGGACCTCCTTTTTACGTGGAATCCGAACCACAGTTCACTTCGAAAATCTCACATGCATTGGCCGGGAATCGAACCCGGTCCACCTTGGCGCCACCACGCCCCCAAAATTCGACCTTGTAACCTTGTGCTCAGCAGGAAAGAACGTTACCGCTGAGGCACGCAGCAGGCCCATAGTACTGTATATACGCTACACAGGTCTGACACCATGTGTATACTCGACACTGACTTTCATACTCTATAGCTAAGGGGCCATACATGCTCTAACGCATAAATACTTATAGATTCCCAAGTCTCCCATCACATTTGGCGATTACAAGACTAAATTAATTAAATCTCAACCACAAGTCTGTGTTAAACAGAGGGAGAGTTGATTGGCTCAACGACTCCAGCTCAAAATATACGATTACAGATTATTATTATTACGGTTATGCATGCAACATGTAGGCCTATCTACAGACTCATCATTGCTGTCCCAATACTTGGAATCTATTTATGATAAATATTTTGAACAGATTTCCCAACTCCCAGGCCGAGGAATATACTCGGATCAAAAAGTCTTTGGAATTTGTAAATATTACATTAAAAAAGTTACTTTACCTTCATATTACACAACATTTCCTTCAAAATGGTTCCCTTCTGCAGCGTGTAAAGCCATCGGAAGCATTTCTGGAACCCATTTTGTGAAACCTGTCTCAGAGTTTATCTGCGCTCGCGAATCGTCGCCCCTTCAGACGACTTTTCAACTGAGGAATATGGAGGATGCTCCAAAGCCTGGCTAGTACCAAGACTGACCGATGTGCAGGTGCCTTGTCATGCAAAAGGTAGGCCTACCAGTTGTTTTCTTCTCACTCCATCCTTGAGGCGACGAAGGATGTCTACGTACATTTCTCTGCTTACAGTACGACCTTGTAGAATAAATTCACGGTGGACAAGTCCCTAAGCGTCAAAGAAAACTTCCAGCATAACTTTACCTCTCGAAATTTCCTTAGGAAGTATTTGTTTCCGAGGAGACGTTTGACTGACGTTTAGGCTCGGGGTCGTACAAATAGCACCGAGTTTCATCTCCAGCGATTATGTTGTTCGAACAATCGCCGTCTTGATCAGCCATACTGAATAAGTGTCCAGCAAGAACCATTCGCAATGCTTTTATGTTAAGGAACCAACATTTTCGAGACCAACTTTTGACTAATATGATGCATGTTGAAATGTTAGTGAAGAATTTTTTGAACACTACCAAAGGAAATTCCAACCTCTGCCGACAGTTCTCTGTTAGTCTTTCGTCGGTCCTCCCTAATGACATTCGCACACACTGAATGTTTGTTTCAGTCTTTGAAGTTGAAGGACGGCTGTCGTCTTTGATAATCATACGACCTTCAGAAAATCGTTTATTTTATCGCTGCTTCACCATAAGCTTCTTGAAGACTAAAGAAATTTGTGTAGTACACAAAATTTGATATTTGCGCGTTGTTGATACTGAAATGCGACGAAAAAAAACTACGACAATAGCAAGATACCAAACAATAACCTATGAAAACAATGACCATGACAAACTTATACGGAAGTGACATTATTATGAATGCTGCCAATACCTCAAATAAAAATATACCGCATGGCGTGAAAAAATTATATTCCGGGAACTTTTCGATCCGAGTAGTATATTGGCAACACATGTCTAAAATTCAATAAGTTCAGTAATATAAATTAAAGCTCAAATATCGTCACTTACTAAGCCAAGAGCCGAGAGCTTTCCTTCTTAGGAACAGGGAAGATGTGTTCGATACTAGCATTGTTAAAGTGTGTCGATACTTCCGTCACCTGGATGCAGTGAATATGTTATCTTATAACGTTCTATTGAAAGTCTCGTACTGAATGTATTCGAGATGTACAGGACAGGGAGAAATGGAATGATGAACCACATATTCGTACAGAGTCATAACTGAACGATTAACCAAAGCCTCAATTTGTAATTCAACCATGACACCGTCATGAACAGAGCTGGCATTTATATGTAAAAGTTATATGTTCACAAACCACTATATGTTAGAGTTATCATAACTGAGTTTCACTTTCCTATTTTTATATGTACAAAGCAATCAGTAAAGTGGACCAGGGAGACACTATTTTTAACAAATCAAGTCAGATATGTGCTTATGCAGATGATGTAGTGATCATAGCAAGAGAGAAGCGTACACTGAAAAGAGTATATTTAGAATTAGAGAAAGAGGCTACAAATATTGGGTTATTAGTGAATGAGAGTAAAACTAAGAGCATGGTAATGTCCACATCTAACACAAGAAGAGCCCCGCATGATATTAAAATAGGCGATAAGACATTTGAGGGTGTGACACAATTTAAGTATCTAGGAGTACTTATTAACAACCAGTGTGATATGACAAACTGTATTAAAGATCGATTACAGGCTGGAAACAGAGCATACTATGCAAACATCAAGATGCTCAGGAATCAACTTATATCGCGAACAACGAAAATGAAGATATATTAGACAATGATAAGACCAGTAGTGACCTATGGCTCTGAAGCTTGGACATTACTATGGATGATGAGAATACTGTGAAGTGTTTTGAAAGGAAAATACTGCGAAGAATATATGGCCCTGTTAGAGAGGAAGATGGATGGAGAATACGATATAACCATGAACTAAACGAATTGATTGGAAAACAAGATATCGTAAAGTTTATAAAGGCACAGATAATCCAATGGTTGGGACATATAGAGAGGATGCCGGAGAGCCAGATGCCCAAGAGAATGTTGAAAGGGAGGCTATTCTCCAGGAGGAGGAAAGGACGTCCTAAGAAGAGATGGTTGGATGGTGTGACTGCAGACTTCGTCGCAATGGGAGTGAGAGGATGGAGGAGCAAGGCGATGGATAGACGAACATGGAGAGCAGTTGTCCAAGAGGCCAAAACCCACCCCGGGTTGTAGCGCCATGGAGTAAGTAAGTAAGTATTTTTATATGTACGGTATTCTTGTTGATATTACATAAAATTACATATTTTAACATTTTCATTTTCTTACATCGAATAAATTGCAGTGTTGAAGTTTCACACATTGTTTTCAGTAGTCTGAACGGGAGGGAGATTAAGATTATTATGAGTGGCAGTATTTAAAAGGGTTGCCAAGTCTACGTAAAATCGGTTTTATCGAAGGTTCCAATCAGCTGCAGGGAACACTGTTGCACTGTCTGTCTTTACATCTTTCATCCCAACCACCCTACTGGAGTTCATCGCTTTTGAACCAGCCACTTGCATATTGAATTTTCCAGAAATATTTTTCTAAACACATTTCTTTTATATCTTTCTTATTTTTATTTGTTTATACTTAGGAATTTCCAACCCTATTCTTAACCCTCAAATGGTGAGGTGAAAGTGAAAATCATGGATTGCAGTTGACTAATCCTTAGCAACTGATGACCCCGCGCGTCGCAGCACTCCTCGTTGAATCGGGCACCACGGCCGCGCGGGCAGCTGAAGCAAGAGAGGAGATCGCAGGTTCGAATCCCGATGCTGACAGCGGCTCTCCTAATTGTGGTTCTTCCTAAGGTTTTTCCACACTTCCTCCAGCCAAATACTGGGATAGTACATTACTTCATGTTCCGGGGCGCCTACCTCACTCATCCCTGTCCCTAACGTTCATTGCAGTACAGTTACACACACTTCTACAGTCATCACAGCAATACAGGTTATCAGACCAGTTTAACAAACACCCAACTACACGGGGTTGATCACATGTTCTAAGCCAATTAAATGAATTTAACAACAATTTTATTGATGGCAAAATAGTGATTTGTCAAGGATACAACAAATACAGTATATCCCATGTCTATGAATTCCCAGCTTGAACAACATGCACAAAGTGTTCTGCATATTGGGAAAATACCAATTAGGTCTACAGAAGAAACAATTACGGTACTTTTAACACAGATGAAGCCTTCACCTTCAAGTATTGCTTTTTATAAAGACTTATGCAGTGCAATGATTGCAGACAATTTGCCGTGGTATCCTGAACTTCAAGTGCCTGAATTCACATCTTTTCTGGAAAAATAGTGCAAGCAACATATTCCTAACCAATCAACATTACGTAAGAATCATATTCAAGTCTGTTATAGCAAGTATAGCATAAATTATTCCTAATGTTACAAATGCTTCCTCTTTTCCACTTTCTTGACTAATGAAAATGAAAATCCACAGCCTGCTTCCAGTCTCCGACCGGGTCAGGAATGGAATGAATGAAGCCCCCATCAAGCGGCGAGGATATGAACTGTGCCGGCTGCCGAAGCCTGTCGCACTCCTCTGGGGCAATGATTGAATGAATGACAAATGAAATGATAGTGGAGAGTGTTGCTGGAATGAAATTTCGACAGGGAAAACCGGAGTACCCGGAGAAAAACCCGTCTGCCTCCGTTTTGTCCAGCACAGATCTCACATGGAGTGACCGGGATTTGAACCACGGATCCAGCGGTGAGAGACCGGCGTGCTGCCGCCTAAGCCACGGAGGCTCACTTTCTTGACTAATAATTACACTAAATCCTGGTAGAATTAAAATATAAACTTCTGGATGGGCAAAGAATCAAAATAAGTGGTAATAAAGAATAGGATCTCCTCCTCCAGCAGGATATAGCAGTATATAGGAAATGCTTTCATATGGGTTGCTGTTGGCGAAACAACGGATGCTAATTGCAAATCTTGTGGTGGGGAAGCTAGAACCTGACATTGCCTCAAAGCCGTGGACTAGGTATACAAATGATGGTAAACTGAGATACGAGAATGAAAGATGTTAGTGGTAGGCCTATATTCTGATGCTGCAGCGTACAGGATTAAAGCTGCAACTGTTCTGAATAGAGTACATTTTACGTGCTTGGCTCATGGACTGCAATGTGTTGCCGTCCCACAAGTGAATAGATTAATTTCAGGGACAAAAAAATGTTTTTCTAAAAGCCCCACAACTCTTTGCCACAGATAGACTACCAATGCCCCCAGAATCGGCGTTAACAAGGTAGGAAAATGGATAACATCAGTTAATTTCAATAATGAGCATCTAGATGCTATAAAGACAGTTTACCGTAGATACGTTTCATCCTAAAAGTGCTGTATCTATTTGTGAACTGCCTTTAATGACTCCAAAGCGGTTTCCTTAACTACCTACATCAGCTGGCTTCCAGAAAGTATCAAACGTCTAGAAATATCAGGACTGCGACTGCAAGATTCTATTGCTGTCATAGAGGATGCTATTGAAAAGCTACATGGGGAAACTGGTGCAAGTGTATTGAATACACTGCAAAAGGTATTGAAGAGAAACCCTCGTTATTCACCATTTCACAGCGTATGCCGAATTCTAAATGGAGATAATAATGTTGATCTATTCGTGGACATTTCTCCCGCAAAAAAATCCTCTCCTAAAATTTGCCCGTTACATTATGTGATGTATAAGAACATCCTGACTGACACACGTCTTTTAATGACCCCAGAAAACAATGAAAAATACTTAATTGTTCAGTGTGGTACAACATTTAATGAATAAACGTGCTTTGTATGTTTGTAACTGACAACAATAGTAAGTTTATATGAAATAATAAACATTCTACATATTTTGGCACTTTTTGTTACATAATTATGTACTAATTTTCCCACTTGATACCACATAAAAATCCCAGCTCTAGTCATGATTAATCCAAAGTTTGGTCAATAAACATTCTGAGACAATTATTTAACAAGTTTTAGGCTCGGATACTGTGGCTTGAAAAACTTCTTCAGGCGCGTATAAACTGGGAGGCTCCCGAAACACTCTCCAAATACAAAGAAAAATATGGGACTTTAAAGTAGCCTAACCTTTGTCGTTATTTAACTTCCTGTGAGGAGACGGCACCAAGTTACAGTCGACCAACAAATCAACAGTGACACACAAAAATAACCAGTTTGAATGTTATAAGAAGGGAAGCCTCAACAAACAAGTAAATTCGTAACCATGAAAAAAAAAAAAAAAAAAACATGCTGATGAATAATCCTACTTCTACCCACCCACGTGGCCGAGTTACGTGGCCATCCTGAGTGTGGTCTTCTGTTTCTTCCACACTCAGTCCAAGTAGATCCAGGATAGCACATTATTTCAAGTCGTGAAGCACCTACCCTCTGGGTATTGCAGATAAACAATAACACACGTCATTAGATACAGGGCTGATGTCTACGATATCCCAATGCTCCGAATGAAGAAACAACAAAACGCCATACCTCTATTTTAAAGAAAGTACTTTTAAAACTTGTGATATTTCCGAAATGTGGAAGATAACATTTGTTTAAACGATATCTTTATAAGATGTTTTACACGCATCTTATCTGACCAAGACCTACTCTAGAGAAACAAGCAACATTTCTTGCCAGAAACGTGCACTCTTGTCAACACTCTTGTGTTTCTGGCCGAGACTTTCCAGAAGAATGGCTACTTGATGAGGTGTTACATCCTAAACCGAAAGACAGAAGGAAGAAAGGAAGCTTGTTGTTTTACCTGACCGTGAATCTACGCCCCAATATCGCAGAAGCCTCCTCCTATCAGCCATACGTGCTATCTGTCATGGAGACATTAACAATACCATATTCAAGCCTAGTGTCACCATAGGCAAATGCCGGGATGGTACTTCTTACTTCATGTCACGGGGCGGCTATCCCATCCATGTCTCGAATACAGTTCACACACTAGACCTACTACAGTCATCACATGAATACAGGTTTTCAGATAAGTTTCAAACGGGGCTCATGACCATGATGACCCAAGCCCCTCATATCAATTATTAACAACAACAAGTGTTATTGGGTGAGGAGTTTGATCGAATACCTTTCATAGTTTTTCACTCTTTTCTCCAAATGATTGGTTTAATTTTGTAACTATCTTAGCGATCGGTCCACTGTGCTGTACTATATACACACATCAAAAAAAGTTTTGCATCACCTCGGTTCCAAGAGTTCCGGAACCGTTAAATACAAAGGGAATAGAGATCAACACAAACAACATTTCAGCTCGTTTTATTGCTCATGAGACCCACACATTGCATGTTGTACCATCATACAGCTAGAATTTCAGCATTTGTGGTCCAGATTGCAGTACACACCACTACCTCTAATACCCAGTAGCACGTCCTCTTGCATTGATGCATGCCTGTATTCGCCGTGGCATACTATCCACAAGTTCATCAAGACACTGTTGGTCCAAATTGTCCCACTCCTCAACGACAATTCGTAAATCTCTCAGAGTGGTTGGTGGGTCAAGACGTCCATAAACAGCCCTTTTCAACATATCCCAGGCATGTTCGATAGGGTTCATGTCTGGCGAACATGCTGGCCACTGTAGTCGAGCGATGTCGTTATCTTGAAGGAACGCATTCACAAGATGTGCACGATGAGGTCGAGAATTGTCGTCCATGAAGACAAATGCCTCTCCAATATTCTGCCGATATGGTTGCACTATGGGTCGGAGGATGTCATTCAGGTATCGTAAAGCCGTTTCGGAGCCTTCCATGACCACCAGTGGCGTACGTCGGCCCCACATAATGCCACCCCAAAACATCAGGGAACCACCACCTTGCTGCACTCGCTGGACAGTGTGTCTAAGACGTTCAGCCTGACCAGGGTGCCTCCAAACACGTCTCCGACGATTGTCTGGTTGAAGGCATATGCGACACTCATCGGTGAAGAGAACGTGATGCCAATTCCGTGGGGTCCATTCAGCATGTTGTTGGGCCCATCTGTACCGCGCTGCATGGTGTCGGGGTTGCAAAGCTGGACCTCGCCATGGACGTCGGGAGTGAAGTTGCGCATCATGCAGCCTATTGCGCACAGTTTGAGTTGAAACACGACGTCCTGTGGCTGAACGAAACGCATTATTCAACATGGTGGCATTGCTGTCAGGGTTCCTCCGAGCGGCAATCCGTAAGTAGCGGTCATCCACTACAGTAGTAGCCCTTGGGCGGCCTGAGCGAGGCCTGTCATCGACAGTTCCTGTATCTCTGTACCTCCTCCATGTCCGAACAACATCGCTTTGGTTCACTCTGAGACGCCTGGAAACTTCCCTTGTTGAGAGCCCTTCTTGACACAAAGTAACAATGCGGACGCGATCGAACTGCGGTATTGACCTTCTAGGCATGGTAGAACTACAGACAACATGAGCAGCGTACCTTCGTCATGGTGGAATGACTGGAACTGATCGGCTGTCGTACCCCCTCCGTCTAATAGGCCCTGCTCATGCATGGTTGTTTACATCTTTGAGCAGTTTTAGTGACATCTATGAACAGTCAAAGGGACTGTATCTTGGATACAATATACACAGTCAACGTCTATATGCCGGAGATCTGGGAACCGAGGTGATGCAAAACTTTTTTTGATGTGTGTAAGATTCATGATTCATGCTCCTGTATATATTGGCCAGACAGGTAGGAGAATCACAAGGGTCAAGGAACATCGGCATTGTATACAATACAGAATGGCCATCAAATTATTTTTGGTGAAACATGTGTTCTGTATGGAAAAACATTTTACACCTAGAATCATTCCAGAGGCGATAAGAACTTTAAGAGCAGATCATGGCTGCCCTCTATAGTTTCTTCTCGGTCTCGGAAGTTCGTGGACATGGCTATCCTGTCTTATACCTTTATTTAACCCTTTATAGGGTAGAATATTGATGATATTTTATTTTTATATATTTAAAATTGATTTTAATTATTTTAGCCTAATATTAATTAATTAGTTTTAATTTTTGTTTTCATTAACATTTTAATGTTTATATTTATTTTTAAAATTTGAATTTCCTTATTATTTTTAAAATCTTAAAAGTAAGATCATAAAATTATTATATAAGGTGCGTTCAAAAAGTAACGAGCCGGAGGCTACACCGGCTAATCGTGGCGTGTGTAACGAGGTGTGGTTCCGACCAGAGCGTGGAAGGGCACAGCCCGTCGCTAGAGGGCACGCGTGCACGTCAAGTAACGATACAAAGCGAGCAGCAGCATGCATCAATCGTCCGACGCTGCCAGTCGCATTGCAAACTGTGACATAGAAGCGTCACCGAAGAGCAAAGAGGTGTTGTTCGGTTTCTGACAGCGGAAGGACTAGGGGGAACGGACATTCATCGCCGAATGTCAAAAGTGTACAGCGAACACTGCATGTCCCTTGCAATGGTGAAGGCGTGGCACAAGCGCTTCAGGGAAGGACAGGTGTCGTTAACGATGATGCCCGGTCTGGGGCACCCCCCTGCATTACCGATGACAACGTCCAGCTGGTTGATGCACTCATTACCCAGGACTGCTGAGTGACAGTGAACGCCATAGCCACCGTGGTTGCTCCACGACAATGCACGACCTCATACGGCCAACACAGTCGCGGCACTCCAGCAGAAATTCAAATGGGAGGTTCTCGGCCACCCTCCATACAGTCCAGACCTCTGTCCCTGTGATTACGCCATGTTTGGTCCCCTGAAAAGGGCTCTGCGGGGCCAACGATTCACCTCGGACGCCGATGCCCAGCTGTACGTGCGGAACTGGTTCACATCGCAGCCCAGGGAATTTTATGAGACAGCCATTCACCGCCTCGTGTCACAGTGGGAGAAGTGCCTCAACAGCTAGGGCCAATACTTCTAAAATACAGGTACTGGTTTCTGTAATTATGCCTCCGACTCGTTACTTTTTGAACGCACCTTATCTATATATATAAAGCACAATGTTTGTCTGTCTGTCTGTCTGTTACGTATACAAATCTACACCGTTTCACCGATCTGAACCAAAATTTGTATACTTACCCTTTGGAACCATGCGGGTAACCCTGTCAACTTTAGATTTTGGACAGACCACCCCATTCCCTGCATTTAGGCACTTTTGCACAAATCTACACCGTTTCACCGAGCTGAACCAAAATTTGTATACCTAGCCTTTGGAACCCTGCGAGTAACACTGTCCACTTAAAATTTCGGACAGACCACCCCATTCCCTGCATTTAGGCCCTTTGGTCCAAATCTACACTGTTTCACCGATCAGAACCAAAATTCGCATTCTTACCCTTTGGTACGCTGCGAGTAACACTATCTACTTGAAATTGCGGACAGACCACTCCATTTCCTGCATTCAGGCCCTTAGGCACAAATCTACACCGTTTCACCGATCTGAACCAAAATGTGTATACTTACACTTTGGAACCCTGCGAGTAACACTGTCTGCTTGAAATTGCGGACAGACCACTCCGTTCCCTGCATTTAGGCCCGTAGTCCCAAATCTACACCGTTTCACCGATCTCAACCAAAATTTGAATATTTACCCTTTGGAACACTGCAACTAACACTGTCTGCTTTAAATTGCGGAGAGGCTACTCCATCCCCTGCATTTAGGCCCTTTGGAACAAAACTACACCGTTTCACCGATCTGAACCAAAATTTGTATACTTACCCTTTGGAACCCTGCGAGTAATACTATCCACTTAAAATTTCGGACAGACCACCCCATTCCCTGCATTTAGGCCCTTTGGCACAAATCTACACCGTTTCACCGATCTGAACCAAAATTTGTATACTTACCATTTGGAACCCTGCGAGTAACCCTGATCACTTGCAATTTCGGATAGACCACCCCATGCCCTGCATTTAGGCCCTTTTGCACAAATCTACACCGTTTCACCGATCCGTGCCAAAATTTGTATAGGCCTACTTACCCTTTGGAACCCTGCGAGTAACACTGTCCACTTAAAATTTCGGACAGACCACCCCATTCCCTGTATTCAGGCCCTTTGGTCCAAATCTACACCGTTTCACTGATCAGAACCAACATTTGTATACTTACCCTTTGGAACCCTGCGAGTAGCACTGTCTCCTTGAAATTGCGGACCACTCCATTCCCTGCATTTAGGTCCTTTGGCCCAAATCTACACCGTTTCACCGATCAGAACCAACATTCGGATACTTACCCTTTGGTACCCTGCGAGTAATACTGTCTGCTTGAAATTGCGGACAGACCACTCCATTCCCTACATTTAGGCCTTTTGGCCCAAATTTACACCGTTTCGCCGATCTCAACCAAAATTTGTATATTCACCCTTTGGAACACTGCGACTAACACTGTCTGCTTGAAATTGCGGACAGGCCACTCCAACCCCTGCATTTAGGCCGTTTGGCACAAATCTACACCGTTTCACCGATCTGACCCAAATTTTACATACCTTTTGGAACCCGACACATAACACTTTTCACTTTAAATTTCGGACAGACCACACTATTCCCTGCTTTTTGGCCCTTTGGCACAAAACTACACCGTTTCACCGATCTCAAATAATTATCCTTTGGAACTCCACGAGTAACACTGTCCACTCGAAATTTCGGACAGATCACTCCATTCTCCGCATTTAGGCCCTTTGGCACAAATCTACATCGTTCACCGATCTGAACCTAAATTTGTATACTTACCCTTTGGAACCCGACGAGTAACACTGTACACTTAAAACTTTGGACAGACCACTCGATCCCCTGCATTTAGGCCCTTTGGCAAAAATCTACCCTGTTTCACCGATCTGAACCTAAATTTACATACTCACCCTTTGGAACCCGACGTGTAACACTGTCTAAATGAAATTTCGGATAGAACATTCCATTTACTGCATTTAGGCTCTTCGGCAAAAATCTACATAGTTTCACCCATCTCAACCAATCTTTATGTAAGTTACTTACGTTTTTGAACCCAACCAGTGATTTTTAAAATATTTATTTTTATTACAGTACATTGTGTACATTATAAGTTGAAGTGTCAATTCAATACAGGTAGTAGTTTCCCTTATCATCCTCATCATAAGGGCAAATGACTTAGATGTTACGCTCATTACACCATTAATCACCACACACAATAAGTCTTCCTCGCCTGTGAATTTTGAAATATGTATTTCTATTACGGTAGTTTGTAAGTTTGACGTGTCAATTCAACAGTAGTTTTCATTATCATCCTTATCAAAAGGGCAAATGACCTAGATATTACGCCCTCATTGTCTTTGGGGGGGGGGGGGGGGAATGACCTAAATTTTAAGCCCATTATGTTTCTAAGGAGACTTTGATACATTATCATCATTCCACCGGGCGAAGCCGAGTACTACTGCTAGTAATTTCATATTTATAAGTTCATTTATTTTTAATTTTTACAACCATATTTATTTGAATTCTGATTTTTACTATCATATTTTTTATAATTTTAATTTCAATTGTTTTTATTTTAAAAAAAAATTCAATCTGCTTAGTTAGATCAAGGAGGTGAAGAAATAATATTTGGTTTTCAGAAAAATTAACACTTTTACAAGAAAATATCGCTGAAAGATTCAACCATCAGCATCTTTGTCAATATAAATTGTCCTTATAGTAGGTGGTTAATAGAGACCACTAACCTATAAAGGGTTAAGGGGTTATATGCCAAAGGGACATTATGAATATAATGTTAATCTTTGTCTTCTCTTACTGAGATGCATGACATTATGTACATACATGCATTGACCTTGGACAGAAAAAAAATGAATTTTCAAAACCTGATCGATAAGAGGCTTGTGTCAGGAGTTTCACACAGCAGACTGCGGCTAGGGACGTGAGTTGGCGCCCAATCAATGGTCGCACGCACACGCACACGCACATTCCTGCACCGCACATATGCCCTCGCAACTTCCACGCAACACATAGGATAGGAACGAAACATTGCCGTTATACGGCCAATCCTTTACTCTGTCAGTGCTGTGGCCCGACTTTCGTTTTGGACTATCCTTTTTAATTGGTCCACACATATTCTTTTTAATTACTGCCGTTTTTGGAATAATCATTCAATTAAACGCTATTGCTTAGTTTATATAGACTGCATTTCCAATTGTTGGGTGGCTTAACCAACAAAGCTTGTAAACTTTACAACTACCATTCTTTTATGCTCATTTTGATTACCGTGAAAGTAACTTACATTTCACAACCCGGTGGTTGACAAATTCTGGAGTCTTGTACGGTGTCATTCTCAATTTGTAAATAACAATATAAGTTTAGAGTCTCCTGAACAGAGTTTGCGGTTCTTAGCATTTGCGATATGCAAAATTTATTGAAACTTCGTAGGTGTATGAGCCTTCATGTTTGTATGGCTCGAACAAGTGATTATGAGTTAGTGATAAAATGCCAAATTATGCGATAAATGCAAAATAAATGCGAATTTCTTAGATTCATGCTAATATATTTTTAGAAACTACGCTTTTTTTTCTTTCGTAAGAACCATACATGTTTTTAATTCAGGGGAAATAATTACTGCACGTAAAATTGTGTAGGGACAGCCAATCAATGCTTGCACTCTGTCTGGCGAAGGTAGTCTACATTTTAAACTGCCCTTGCACTTCATGTACACAACACGACCTGATAGAATTTGGTATTCAAACGGTCATGAAAAATACAACATTCAAAAACTGGCTTTCTTTTGAATGAAATATTTTTTTTTTTTTTTACGCAACGAATTTTCACGGTCAACGACCAAAATGTATTTTTATAATACCGGTTGTTTTTAAGTACCATTTTGGTACTTGTATCCTTAGTATTTTGTTAACAATAGTCTACGACGAGCAATATTATAATATCGTTCAAAACTCTTATTTTTAACCAAATTACTACAAAGTGCTAAATCTGAAATTCTTAGATACAAAATACGAAATTTTGGACTTTAAACTGCTAAAACCCACAAACTCTAACAATGATGGACTGAAACGTACCATTAAAACTATCCCTCTGTCCACCCAAGATATTTATTCTCTAAACAAGTAAACAAAGAATAGTTCCCAGCTCGTCCGGCCGAACTAGTAATACTTACTCTTTATATTTCATTTTGTAATCACTTGACTGATGTTAACAAGAACAGATCGATTCCAAAGAGTGTGGATCAGAAGAAAAAAAACATTCTGTGATCTTTGAAGGAATGAAATACTGTATATTGATACCCCGTTACAATCCTCACAGGCCTCCGCGGCGACAGCCAAGAATGCTAGTCATTTCGCCACGAGAAAGGGGAAAACTGTTCCAGGGTGGCTTCGAACCCACCCATTCTCAGTTGTGACTCAAACACCGTTCCAGCGGTCAGGAACCACTGCTTTTTAGTTATGTCCACAACAGCGCAAAATTTAGTGTGAATTAGCTTTCTGGTTACATCCAGTTTTGCTAACTTTCGCGACAAGTCATTAGACAACACATTACATGGGGTTTTCCAAGCAAAACTAATCTAGCTACTTTTGACGACGACCTCAACGCTGCTTACACCATGCTACAAATCAAGAGGAAAAGCAGTGAAGCAAGCAAGCTCCTACGCCCATTCTGCGAAAAGTGCGTCATCAAGGTGAGGCAGCTCGCGATGGCGCCTCTTGCTCCCGGGCGGTCCTACCAAACAGGGACATCAATTCAACAAACCGTGGTACAGATCCACAACCTACAACTGAGCTACAGCAGTGTACAACCAACAAATATTCCAAACACGTGGATTCAAATCCATGGGTTCTTGTGTGGTTTTCGTTATAAATCGGAATGATAGCCTTTTTAAGAACATTTCCCTTGCGATACAGACACCACAATCACACAGAGCTAATAACTACGATGTCCCAAGCCCCCCAAAATGTATTTTTCTTTCTACTATTAATTGTGAATGCTTAGATTACAGTAATATATTGAAACCCGAAATGATGTCGGAATAACGAATATTGTACGTATTACAAACTAGGACGACAAGACCAGGACAAAACCTCTGGTTTCAGTCACAAATGCTCTCCAGTTAAGCATGCCAGATCCCAATCGTTTCACTAATTACATACTGCTAAATTTGTCTACTAACTAGTGGTATGATTGAAATAAGTCCGCTGCGGGATAAAATCGGTGAATATAACATGGATATCGACATACCCACATGATTTCAAGAGACGTCAAAGAATGAGAGAGTTCAAATTCGATTAACAATTTCGTTGTTAATATTTCAGCATTGCATTCCACTGGTTTCTGGAATTAAGAATTCTGTATTCATTAACAGATAAGAAACGTGCAAAATAAATAAATTTTCACAATCATTTTGGTCTAATCTATTACGTTGCGACATCCCTTCCAGGTTTTGTAATGTGTTCTTAGACGTTATACTTCACTTAGCTCTTTAGATCTGTTTTTTCCTGTACGCCTGGTTGAGACTATCTTAAAAGTACATCTGCAAATACATTTTGTCACTGAGCAATACCTCACAATATTAGTGATTTTTTTTCTTCCGCGACACTTCTCATAGCGAAGATAACACCGGTACTTCAAAAGATTTATGCGCAGGAACTGATGCGGAAAGAATGATTGGAAATATTGCGCGTTGAACCGTTGCTTTCTTGACTCGGGCATGATTTTTGCGATGAGACAGCCTGTGTAATTATGATGTCTGTAAGAGTGTGTATTTGTAATTGAGGCTATGGTTGGCAAGGAGTTAGTAACCATCCCGATATTTGCCACTAGTAGAAAGGGAAAGATGGGAATCGAACCTACCTCTTTCTCAGAATTGCCTCACGAGACAGATTATCAGCAGAACCAGAGATTACATATGACAAGAAGAATGTTGTAATACTATCTTCTCGAACATCGAACTCAGGAACACGTCACTCCTGCCCACTACAATTGTTCTGCATATTCATGGAGTGAGCCATACTATGGTGTAACACAGCTGAACTATGAGGTGATACCCTAAGTCAGCCACCTTCTTTGCAGGCCTCAAATATATTATCTTTCATATGCTTTACCTAAGAATAATGCAAGAGATTGTCTGCCAGTTAAAACAATTCTAGTATATACATTTCTCAAGGTTGGTACACTTTTCTTTAAACTTTCTTGTCAAGGATACTTATTTTTTTCCTGGAATGTAAAGTACATGTGGCTGGACAAAATGAACGGATTGTTTTTTTCTAGAATAATTATTTTGAGCCGTTTAAAAATTAACAAACTTGAAAAATATTTTTGCCTCCTAAAACGATTGTTTTAATTTATAAATTGAAAAAAGAGAGATTATTTTAAATATCTTTCCGTTCATTCTATAAAATTACATAGTTACCAAAACATTACAAAAGATCAGGCCTTTAATTTAAGTAGTTCCTGAGAAAAGTGTACCAGAATCTCTAAAATCTTAACTTGCGCGGGATTGTTTTGTGTGACCGTGTTTTTGAACATCCTGTACGAAATCAGAAAATATTATATCATATTTATTGTTAGCAGGTGGCTTAGAAAGGTTAGATATTTCTTTTAGTGTCAAATGAGCAACCATAGACCTAACGGAAATAACAGAAATTTGTTTTTAAAATGTGCTCATTTAGTTGTGTAAAATAGGCCATTGCCACAACCCAATGTCCTTAAAAGGGATGCAAACCCCATATCATTACATTATTATTAATGTCACCCCTGACGTCCCAGCTCTGACAAGAATGTGAAAGTCTTGGTATGGTCGAAGAGAACAGAAAACGGCGTCACCTCGCCAATTCATAAGCCTCATTTGGTAAAAACGGGAATGTTGTAATAACGGACATTTAACTCACTAGGAGGCCACCCTACCGCAGTAGGCATAGCACTCAGAACGCGCGCGCGCTCGCCGACCCCTTTTCTGCCTTTGCGAAGTTCCGTTATAATAAATTGTCGGCCACAGACAGTCGCCTCTACTAATAGCGCCCCTTTAAAGGTTCCTGCGTTGCTGTCACATTTAGCAATATATACCCACACCGAAAATAAATCCAGCGTAATGCGAAAACTAAGGATAACCTTTTACACTCACCTCTCCAGTTTGCAAGCTGAAAGAATTCCTTGTTGTTGCTGTTGTTGATTATTATTGATTTAGGGATTTGCGACATCGTGGCCATGTAGTCCCGTGTACATGGGTAAAGCCTTGTGGGGATAGCGGATAAGCAGCGGAAAATGTTTGGAGTAAATTTGCGGATAGTTTTTAGAATACAATCCGAACTTGTTGAAGATTATCATTACCAAGACCCGGATGTTTATGACATATTTTTCCGTTATGTTTTTTTTTTTTTTTTGTTTCTTGACAAATGTGAGATGATTTGTTGTTGTTTGAGTCTTCAGTCTTTTGACTGGTTTGATGCAGATGATTTACGGTAATTTAATTCAAATTATGTCATTGAGCACAATTAACACTCTGAACTGAAAAGGGTTGCAATTGTAGCTGTATAACATTCATTTTAAACACAGCACATGACATACAAAGCCTAGAGGAACGACTTTCTTGACAAATCTAAAAGTGTTGCTTTAGTATTTTATCTAATTGACAATATTATTGCAATGCCAGTAGATTCGGATAACAAACGTGCAGATGCGGATAAGTCGTGCGGATGCGGGGCGGATGCGGATAACAGTCGTGCGGATGTGGGGCGGATACTAATCAAGTTTTGTTTATCCGCGCAGGGCTCTATAACATAGGTATGTGTTTAATTTGTCTGATAATCAGTGTTAATCTGATGGCTGTATTTGAAGGAAGGAAGCTTGTAGTTTTACGTGACCGTTAATTTCGCGACCATGAGCTACGGGCTTCAAGTGGAATCCGAACCACAGGACATGGCATTTCACTTCGAAAATCTCACATGTATCGACCGGAAATCGAACCCGGTCTACCTTGGTGAGAGGCAAACCACGCCCTGACTATTTGAGTGTGTATTTGTAATGTAGATGAGGATTGGGAAGGAGGCGGCCGTGGCCTTAAGTTTGCCTGGAGTAAAAGTGGGAAACCACGGAAAACAACTTCCAAGATGGCTGAGATAGGAATCGAACCCTCCACGTCTTAGTTTCGCCTCGCGAGGCTGAGTGTACCCCATTCCAACCCTCAGACCAGAATCAAAGTTTCTTTACAGAGCCTGGAATCGAACCCGGACATCCGGGGCGACAGCGAAGAATATTAGCCGCTACACCACCAGGTGATATGAAATATTTTTTAAAACTTTGTTATTGTACTTGAGAAGTCTCAAAACGATTCCTCCTTGGATGGTGGAGATCGTTAAGGACCTTTTAAAGTACTGTATTGAGCTTCTGAGCCCAAGAAGGCGGATTCAAACCCGGCCGAAGTAGTCGGATTTTTAAGAGCGTTAAAATATTTCAGTATGCCTTCCTTCGGAGGGGAAGTAAAGCCGGCGGTCCCATGTCATAGATTTATAGCATGTAAAAGAACCTTCCACTAATTAAACTTGTGTGAAGCTACATTTGCAGGTTAGATTTCGTTGAAACGCTCTATCAAAGTTCCAACGTTCACCACTAGGTGTCAGTGATATCTGGTAGCGAAAGTTGGAACTAGTACTTGTAGCTCATCCCATGGGTGTCCCCTTGAAGCAGCTACAGCCTCCGGCGAGTCGAACATGTCCTCGCACACTCCCGGCACTAAAAGGCATACGATAAATAAAGTGTGGAATTTCAGTAATAGACATTCAACTCCAAACACCACTCAAACAAAAGCTTAAAACAGGCTCATCAAGAAGTCACAACTCGACCGAAGCGTATTCATTCTAAAGCATGGAAGAAAGCACACACCGAAAGGAAGGCAGGCAGTTGACAATGGCCCTAACGATGAACAAGAAATAATAATAATGTTATAATCCCAATATGTGTCAGGTGGTTTTACGCCCGGATGCCTTTCCTGGGGCCAACCTCCTCAGAGGAATTAATGAAACGGGGAAGGAAGCTGCCGAGGCCTATTAGAAGGTACCGTCTCCGTATTGGAAACCATAGTAAAACCATTTCAAGGACGGGTGACAGTGGGGTATGAACCTGCATGGTCAACTGTTTTCATTACCGGTACATTAAGCTCTTGTCAAAAGGCGAGTTCATTTTCGTTAACTAATATTTCAAGCCCTTTTAGGTACCGGTATTAAAAAATACCGTAGCACTATAGCCTATGAAAGGCCTTAGCCTACCAAGCGACCACATCCCAGCCATTTGGTTAGCGCGTTAACCTTGGTTTTGCATCACTATTTTATTGAAATTTTGCTTTGAATAAAATCAACAATATCGCAGAAATCTTATCATTTTGCTTTTAATCGTCAATTAAATACCGCTAAAATCCACTCGGGGACAGATACAGATAAAGCACAAAGATGCAATGTGTGGTGTAGATGTTACAAATAAGTGGAGAGCCATGTTTCCAAAGAACATGAACATCAGAGGCCATTTTGGGTTCCACAAGACCTGCTCTGATAAAAGCAGGTTTCGTGTCAGGGAACTTGACTTCTCAGTTTTATGAGGAAAAGAAAAAGAAAAATGTTGAAACATGTTTTGAAGTGTAGCCGGACCGCTCGGGCAGCCCTCATACTGATGGAACTAGTCTCATTTTACGATGAAGCCAAACAACCTCGGATGTTGATGAGGCCTAATATAACGCATAAAAACAATTAAAATAATTATACTAATAAACAAAAACTACGGTAATAAAACAAGATTCATTGCATCACAATTTTAATATAAAAAATCAAATTGTCAATTTGGAAGAATATTCTCCAGGGTTTGCGACATCATCATTGTCTGATAGCCGGAACATCATTAAGTCCTGTCACTTGTCGAGCGCTACTCCCAGGGTAGCTTCTGGATTCCTTTCTATTGTTGTCGGTTATTACTCGAAATGGGGTGGGCTTTCCACCGAAACATGAATTGTACAGATAAAATGGTGTACATTACCTGCACGAATTTGCCATTTCTAAGAGCATTTTGTGCACCATGCGGCACCAGATGGAATGTGTGAGAGAGACAAGCCATCATCACCAGACTGTTCTAATTCTTTTTTTAAAATCTGAATGTTACATGTAAGCCTTTTTTAAATTATGTTTTCAAAGAAATTATTTTAGATCGAGATTGATATTTTCTAACGGCCTTCAAAATGTAAGGAGATTTTAGTCCGGGATTGGAATTTGCCCGTCATTTGCCCGTCAGACCTATCTCTCTTCACTTGTCCTCTCGAGACAGAGAGAACACTGTCAAATCCCAGCATTATCTTAATCAAACAAGACATGAAAGCGGGCAGGCGAACGGGAGGGCAATAACCCCGCCAGTCCAATCAGACTGGAACACCAGCTAGTGCGCAGTACCACATACACTTCACTTTCTAACGCGGAAACCTTAACTCGGTGCCACAGGTTAATACAGCCCCATGTACTTGGGTGTGTGTAACTGTGCCCCGCGACTTGGTAAGACCACACAAACAAGGATGGCCGAGACTTGTCATGGCTACTAATGTTGTCTATAAAGGATAGTTGTCGAGTCGAACCAGATAAGCTCGTGTGTTCACTGTTTTGGAACAATCACATTCTGGTTTCGAACACGTCAAGACAGTGCACGTTATATTATCCTGTAAAGAGTAATAGACTAATCAGGTCTACGTGTTTTAACACATCCAACCAACGAGTCAGGGGATGCCAACTTCTTGTTGTTTCAGTCGAGGGGCTTGGATATCGAGGTTATTCAGTCCCTTGTACTTGAGTATGCGTGGAAGTTTGTCTGTAACCTGTGTTGTTGTGATGGCTGTATTAATGTGTGTATTGTAATTCAGGTGAGGAATGGGAAGGAGGCGGCCGTGGCCTTGGGTTAGGAACCATCCTGGCATTTGCCTGGAGTAGAAGTGGGGAAACCAGTTTTGCTTCAGGAGTCTCAGAGGACATGTTCCAGCCCTCAGACCAGCTGGGAATCGAACCCGAGCCTCCGCTACACTACGAGGTGGACTGCCTAAACTAACATACCTGTCTTTCGAGTTGGAGCCATTTAGGTTACATACCCCACACTTTTGACGTTTCGTTTGCACTGCTATCTAGCAACGAAACCGGAATTCCATCGGGTAACCTGTGGCTGAGTTTAATTAACTTTGTCTTGTAATTAAATGTGATACGAGGTCTTTCACGAGCCGTTTGGGCGTGCCGTCAATATTTCCCACCCTCCTCGCCTCGACCGGAAATCGAACCGATGTTCTTGGAATACATTCTGCAACTGATTCACTGGGGGGAGATATCTCACAACTCCACAAAACGAACTGGCCAGAAATCAATGGCAAGACCTGAGATCAACAACACGCACAAGTGAAATCTTTTAACGCCACGCTTGCAAATAGCCATTCCAAGAACTCGTTCATACCAGCATCGTACTGACATAGGGTTTGCATCCAAGTACACGTGGTTGACTTAACAACAATGGTGCTCCTCATTCAGCTGTTTACCGAATCTGGCATACAAGTTGAACGCAAAATGGAATATACCCACCTACAATGTGACAAGATTGCATGTATGTTCTCTTAATTCTTATGAACACATGGTACTATATGATAGTGAATGTGGAAAACCCGAGGAGGTTAAACAAAGTGTAATCTCTACAAAATAGACCGAGAACTCAACCCAAGAGGGAAGAGCGTCTGAGAATGACTGTGCAGCCATTAAGCACGATATTTCCACACACAGACAGTTATAAACTCATTTTCATTCTGAAACGAACATAAATTACACAAGACGGCAGAATATACCCACACCGTTACTCTTCCTACACCATGCAGTGTTACCAACCTTATTACTCAGAAGATATATTTAAAACTGATGAAAGGTGAAACAAACAAACAAACAAACCATATTTCACATACTTCAGTCTGTCAGTTGCGGGGTTTCGCCTAGGCGCACCAAGTCAGACTCATCAGCGGGCACTTGGTATACACCACTGTGCTACTTATTTCAGTGGTCCAGGCAGGGTGGCTAACATGCTGCAGCATGCATCTTGTTTGCCTGTGTTCTGTGATTCAAGAGTTGGAACTGAGCTACAGCTCGCGGCGAGAAAGCAGCTATCCCTCATGCTTCCATCAGAACAAATAACCTCCAAATTTAGAACGCATTTACAATGGTGAACTCAAACCACCAAAATATTTGATAACAAATGAACAAGATCCACGATAAACCTGAACTGGAAGTTGTATGCTAGCTACAGTAAACCACTCAAGATTAGAGACAAAGATCCCAACACAGATGATTACATTCTTAACCATTGTAAAATCACGCTTGTAACAGCATGTTTGTAGTGATGGGAGACAAATGGTACGGTTACGTTGTTAGTAACTTATTTCAGGTGATGCGGACTATAATTATATGTTCCGACAATCAACTGTTAAATATGCCGTATTTGGTTAAAATAATTCTTCAAATAAAACATGTCTGAAAACTGCTGCATTAACGGTGCTTTTCAAAAAAGTAGAATAATTGTGCATCACAAGAGAAGAAAAAAGAAGAAGTGGCAAAACTGATTGTTATGTAAAAATATTAAGCACACTTTCGTGGCAATAAAGTTGATGAGCACCACGCTATACAGTACTTGTAATCTTACCTGTCAAACTCATCCTGGCGAGAAGAGCTAAAGAACATGTTGATACATTGAGAGGCTTTGCGACATCATGGTCATGTAGCCTCGTGTACTTGGAAGTGTTGATAATTGTGTCATTGTGATGGCTGTATTAGTGTGTGTAGTTGTAATTCATGAGGATTGGGAAGGAGGCGGTCGTGACCTTAATTTAGTAACCATCCCGGCATTCGCCTGGAGTATGGCTTCCCATTGCTTCATCATGGAGCTGAGTTTACCCCGTTCCAATTCTCAGATCTTGACAGAGCCGAGAATCGAACTAGGGCCTCCGCGGTGACAGCCAAGAGTACTAGGCAACGAGGTGGACAAGAGAACTAAAGAGTACGTACGTACCATTGGTGATTGATGTTTTTACGGAGGTTAAAATAATACTATTATGCATTGAGGAGAGAACCTCATCGTTAGTCCCCTATGGACTGAAACTTAGAATAAAGAACGAAACAAACTAACCATGAGCCCCTGAGCTCTTACAACTAACAGGGGATACCGCCTATTTATGGGGGAAGATTCTATTCGAAGGGCAAATGCAGATAAAGTCTTATCATTTAACGTACTGTAACTGCTTATGTGGAAGCACTATGTTACACGATATTTCTCGCAAATTTTGGCGATAAGAGGTATAAAAGTCCGTGTATTTCTGTTGTAAACTGCTACCTAAAATTGCTCATTTCACATTTGGTAAGATTGCCATTTTAGGTTATGTACACACCCTTCCCCCTTGTAGTAGCTGGTCCCTACCTACAGCACATCAAGGAAAATGGACATAGAGAAACTTCCGACAGAATACACACCAAATAAATGAAACAACATCACTGATTTATCAGAATAATGTGCAACAACTATAAAAATCTATACTAAAACTCTTTTGACCTGTAGACTTCCCTTCAAAAGAAGAAAAACACAACCATGGTTTGACAAAGAATGTTATATGAAAAGAAATGAGACACTGACAATGCTACATCAGCACGGGCATCGATGCAAGAAAAGGACCTATCCCAATATGAAAAAGAAAGAAAATTATATAAAGATCTATTAAAAGTGAAAATAACATGCTTCACAGAAGCAACAAGACAAGCAGAAAAGGCAAAAAAAGAAAACAAGAGAGACCCCTTCACAGCACTCAGAAAGAGAAGAACGCCACCCGTGAGAGAAATATCCATTCCAAAATGGGAGCATCACTCCGAAAACACACTCAACCACCAGCACAAGAAGATTGCATATGGATTGACTTCAGATGAAGGAACAGAATCACCCTCGACAATAACTCAAGAAAAAATACAAGTAATAGAACAACAAATAATAGAAAAGCTCCTGGACCAGATGGCATTCGTGCTGAACTCCTCAAGGAATCTTTTCAACTAATGGAAGACTACTGGATAACCTTATTTAACAAATGTATCATGACTGGAAGAATCACAGAAGCATGGAGAAATTCGACGATCGAAGTTCAATATAAAGAGAAAGGAGACGCCAATAATCCAGACTTTTATCGAGGTATTGCACTTGCAAATGTGACTTACGAAATGTACTCCAGGCGGCTTCGGTGGCGTAGTTGGTAGCATGCTGAGCTTCTATGCCCAAGGTCGCGGGTTCAAACCCGGCCAAAGTCGTCGGATTTTTAAGAGCATTAAAAATTCCTCAGTATGCCTTCGTTCGGATGGGAAGTAAAGCCGGCGTGAAAAAGAACCTTCCCCTAACTACACTTGTGTGAACCCAAAATTTGTAGGTTAGAATTGATAACGCTATGTTAGTTCCAACGTTCGCCACCAAGTACTAACTGCGATGGCATATAGTAGCCAAGTCCGCAAGCTAGGTGTCGTGGACGATAGCATTTGGTAGCAAAAGTAGGAACTACTTGAAATTATCGTCTGCAGTCTTTACTTGAATTAAAACAGATAACACACACTAATACAGTCATCACAATTAACACCAGTTATCAGACAGATTCTACTCACACCCAAAGTACACGGGGCTACGTGACCGTGTTGTCGCAGCCCCTAAACTAAGGAACCAACCAACCAAACTGTTCGTTCTCCAATTTCTTAACAAAAAGACTTGTAGCAACTACAGACTCAGCACTATCAGAAAATTAATATGGCTTCTGGAATGGTAAAAGCACTCAACACGCAATTACTTATCTGATATAAAAGGCACAGGATACCCTCAGACATGCTGGATAGATCTTGAGATCTTCATAGATTATAGGAAGGCGTTTGCCAACATAGACAGACACAAGCTTAGACAGATGCTCGGAGAAAACGATCTACTTGCAAAAATAATAATGGATACATTGAGTCGCAATTAAATCCAGACAGACCATGGAGTCACAATATCAAAATCATTGATACAGACATTGATTATAAGAAGTGCTACAAAAACTTGAAATATGGCCAGAAACAAATGGCCTACAAATAAATCAACAGAAAACCAAAAAGATGACTTTCAGGAAAGGAGGGAGAAAAATTCCGAAAGACGTTCTGACTCTAAATGATGAACTATTAGAAATTGTTTCACAATTTAAATACTTGGGTGTTACCCTTCAAACAACACCGCCATCATTTGGAATTCATGTTTAAGAAAGAGCTGCTGCAATAAGAGCAACGTATTACATTAAAAATCTCCAACAAATCTCAACCAAAACTGGAATGTTCCTTTTTCAAACAGTAATAATGCCAATAGCTACCTATAGTATGGCAGACTCTTACTGTCAAAGACCTATTAACTCCAGAAAAAATTAAGGCCAGATACACACATCAAAAAAAGTTTTGCATCACCTCGGTTCCAAGAGTTCCGGAACCGTTAAATACAAAGGGAATAGAGATCAACACAAACAACATTTCAGCTCGTTTTATTGCTCATGAGACCCACACATTGCATGTTGTACCATCATACAGCTAGACTTTCAGCATTTGTGGTCCAGATTGCAGTACACACCACTACCTCTAATACCCAGTAGCACGTCCTCTTGCATTGATGCATGCCTGTATTCGCCGTGGCATACTATCCACAAGTTCATCAAGACACTGTTGGTCCAAATTGTCCCACTCCTCAACGACAATTCGGCGTAAATCTCTCAGAGTGGTTGGTGGGTCAAGACGTCCATAAACAGCCCTTTTCAACATATCCCAGGCATGTTCGATAGGGTTCATGTCTGGCGAACATGCTGGCCACTGTAGTCGAGCGATGTCGTTATCTTGAAGGAACGCATTCACAAGAAGTGCACGATGAGGTCGAGAATTGTCGTCCATGAAGACAAATGCCTCTCCAATATTCTGCCGATATGGTTGCACTATGGGTCGGAGGATGTCATTCAGGTATCGTAAAGCCGTTTCGGAGCCTTCCATGACCACCAGTGGCGTACGTCGGCCCCACATAATGCCACCCCAAAACATCAGGGAACCACCACCTTGCTGCACTCGCTGGACAGTGTGTCTAAGACGTTCAGCCTGACCAGGGTGCCTCCAAACACGTCTCCGACGATTGTCTGGTTGAAGGCATATGCGACACTCATCGGTGAAGGGAACGTGATGCCAATTCCGTGGGGTCCATTCAGCATGTTGTTGGGCCCATCTGTACCGCGCTGCATGGTGTCGGGGTTGCAAAGCTGGACCTCGCCATGGACGTCGGGAGTGAAGTTGCGCATCATGCAGCCTATTGCGCACAGTTTGAGTTGAAACACGACGTCCTGTGGCTGAACGAAACGCATTATTCAACATGGTGGCATTGCTGTCAGGGTTCCTCCGAGCGGCAATCCGTAAGTAGCGGTCATCCACTACAGTAGTAGCCCTTGGGCGGCCTGAGCGAGGCCTGTCATCGACAGTTCCTGTATCTCTGTACCTCCTCCATGTCCGAACAACATCGCTTTGGTTCACTCTGAGACGCCTGGAAACTTCCCTTGTTGAGAGCCCTTCTTGACACAAAGTAACAATGCGGACGCGATCGAACTGCGGTATTGACCTTCTAGGCATGGTAGAACTACAGACAACATGAGCAGCGTACCTTCGTCCTGGTGGAATGACTGGAACTGATCGGCTGTCGTACCCCCTCCGTCTAATAGGCCCTGCTCATGCATGGTTGTTTACATCTTTGAGCAGTTTTAGTGACATCTATGAACAGTCAAAGGGACTGTATCTTGGATACAATATACACAGTCAACGTCTATATGCCGGAGATCTGGGAACCGAGGTGATGCAAAACTTTTTTTGATGTGTGTATATGAAAAGAGTACTGGGAATAGGAATAGTAGCACCGTCTCGACTTACATACTGTTACGGCTGTGAGTTTGTGTCATCGCTCGCCGCATGAGTCACAACTGCCCCAGGGCTGGGCTGTGGCCTGCCTCCTGTATTGCGTGTGCCTTATGCAACAGGGCTACTAGGACAAAGGGGTAGTCCAGAATATTCGTGACTGGACCAGCGATGGAAACCTCGAGAAGCCGTGAACCCTGGATGGATCTAGAAGCATTTATTGAGTCACCGGCCTGCTATATAAGTGCGACCTGTCTAGCAGTTGTTGTTGTTGTTGTGTTTCACGAGCTAGTGCGAGCGATTAACTTGTGCGACAGAAGTGTGGTGACGAAGTGCTGTGCGAGTTACGAAATCCAGTGACATTGTTTCTCCAGCTTGTGGACAGCGAAATACGATCACTTGCTGCAGGCTAGTGATCGTAAGTAATTGTGGTCGGTGAACATAAAGGAGAGGAGCAGGTAGTTTCTGTCAAGGCCACCGTACTCATTAGGACGGATTAACTTCTGTGATCTGCTGACAAGTGGAAGGGCCAAGAGCGCTCAAGGAAGAGACTTGAGGAAACTGGAGTAAGGCTCCTAATTGCTTGTATTTGCTGATTAGTGTAATTTTCTGGCCACAATAAAGTTAATTATTTCTTTAAGCAGTAATTGGTGTTGTGCTTTGTACCCCCACCGTAATCCAGTTAACAAAAGTGCCACTAGGGGGTGGCACGTAACAATACATTATGCTTAAAGAAAGCTTCTTTATAGAAGATATGAAGTTACTGCACCTACCGAATATAAAGGCATATGAGATAATACGTACAATCTTGATTGGGAAATGGAACGACATCTGGAATGAGTTCTATGCAACAGACGCAATACTAACAGAAAACTGGAAACAGGTCAATTATAAACTGAGGCACGCCATCACGCGATTTGCTGTGCATGGCTTCCGCTACAAGGTCTGCATCACCAAAAGATGTCATTACCCAAATGAGGAATATATACCGTTTGTGAACTGTGCAAGGAACATTGCCCCAGATATCATTGCCAATATGTGTAAAAAGAGAAAAACATTAATGAAACTGTGCAGTGAATATTTTCTGCTTGTATTGTATTTCTTTGCCTATTTGCTGCAATAAATATTTAATTTCATTTACCTTTTATATTACTGTACTACCAATTTTGTATGATCTTCGTTTTTTGATAGTTTTTCTTTTTACTGTAAATATCCTTTAATGACTTACGGCCTTAGTCATTATGATATGGTTTTTCCTAACCGAATATCTCCCGGTATATGGAAATCCCCTAAACCAAGTGCTAACAGTCTCTTTGAGAGTAGATGATCGGATATAGGCAATGGCACTCTATTGTCCTGGGGGCAAGAAATTGTTCCCAAAGGCAGAGGAACCAATTTGGTCAACGGCATTAGGATGCAGAAAGCAACGGGAAACCAGTCCATTAAATATCATGACACCCTAATAAATTCAAAGGGTATGGTTATGCTCAATGTAAAATATTCCGGAGTTTCTATTCCCCCAATCGGATCTCCGGGGAGGAATGTTTTGAACACTGCTGTGAGTGATATTAAACTTTACAGTCCTGGAAAGATAAAAATCTATATCAACAAAATTCGAGTGGCTACTTGGAATGTACGCAGTTTACCTATGACCTGTTGTTAATTAGTAGCTTTTCAGTCGGTCAACACGATCGTGCCCAAGGAATGGGCGGGGTACAAGATATACAAAGTGGGAGGTCTTGCATGACCTTATCCTTAGCCTACACAAAATGACGGACTCCCTCCGTGACCGGAAAGAGCTCCGCCACACGCAAGTTGTTCCCTTGATCGCTCTCAGTTTACCTACGTTCTCAATTTATATTGTTGTAACAAAATCTCGCATTTTGAGTTGTTAGCCAAATGCAGTGAAATAGATACACTCACACCATGTTCCTTTAAAAACTAAGTACTTCCTACATTGAATGTATAGCAAGGATTTTTAAGAGCGTTAAAATCCTTCAGTATGCCTTCCTTCGGAGGGAAAGTAAAGCCGGCGGTCCCATGTCATAGATTTATGGCATGTTAAAGAACCTTCCACTAACTACACATGTGTGAAGCTAAATTTATAGGTTAAAAATGTAAACAACGCCCTTAGATTCCTACGTTCGTTGCCAAGAGCTGACTGCGGTGACGGCTGGTAGCTAAGTTCTGAACTAGTAGTCGTCGACGGTGGCGTTTGGCGGCAAAAGTAGGAACTACTTGAAAATTGATCGTCTGCAGTGCTTACTTGAATTAAAACAGATACACACACTAATACAGTCATCACAATTAACACCGGTTATCAGACAGATTCTACACACACCCAAAGTACACGGGACTACATGACCGCGTTGTCGCAGCCCCTAAACTTAAGAACCAACCAACGTAGAATGGCCCCACCATGTTTCTTACACACAGTTAGGACATTCTACCAGCAACTATGGCACGCCAAGAACCTCACATCCGTGAAACAGCGGTTGAACGACGTTATGCACAGCGACGAGTTGGATAAAATATTTTCGAGAATCGGGAAACGTAAGCCGACGTGCTGGTTCGGGTTCATGGCGGGTTTTTGAACCGGAAACAATTCGGTTGATAGTCGAGACTCGTTCGACCCCGTTCATGAATTCCGTTTAGCAACGCCTGACCGTGTGTTTTGCCGGCAGTTTAAGGACGGTCCCGAGACGCCTGAATGACGCAGATATAAAATCCCGGCTGGCATACATTAAGCCCACTGAGAACGTGTGGACCGAGAAGAAGAGAGTAATGGTGGAGACCTGGTCCGATCCCCCTCTAAATACTGACGACGCTGTCCTCGGATATTGTCAGTGCGGTATGGAATAAACAGGCAGATGGCGGAAACACATATGTTTCTGCCCTGATCGGTATGAGTACCACACGCCTGTAAAAAGGCCGGTCACAACGACGGTGCGTGGTCCTCATACTGATAGGGCCACTCAACGGTCCCTTCAGGGTCACAAATAAGCCTACTCACTGTCGATATTCGCATAATAAAAAATTACGTGACTCACCATAGGAAAAATACTAAAAACATTTCACCCTACCGAAACTCGAACTCCTGACACCAGAGGCGAACGGCAGAACTCAAAATTTAGCACGCGCTGCTACCGCCTTGAATGACAGACCCTGCACGTTCGGATGAACTTCACAAAACTATAACACGACTGCCGGACAAAATATAGTGCATACATGCTGGACCGGCCAAGAGACGTAACAGGCACTCAAGATTTTAAGAGTAAGAAGAATAACACACGAAATTAGCCCCGAAAACAGAATTTCGCAAAGGGGCACATTCTTAAAACTATATCTATGTCCACAGTTATTGGAGTTAAAAGTGGCAGAACAGCGAGGTCATCTGTCCCGTTCACAGTGATGTTTCTGATGAACGAGTGTTTATTAGTTTGTCCGGGATTCGTGCATAAACTGTGAAATTCTCCGGGAAGACTTATCAATACCTAATGGCCAGGACTGGCTAGGTTTTTATCCTTCAGTTAGTTAGTTAGTTATTGTTGTTTTAAGGGGCGGAACTACGAGGTCATCTGCCCCTCTTAACACAGAATAAAGAATACAAAATTTGAATTGAATTTAAAATTTTGAGGTGGACATCTAAATTTAAAAAGACCAAATATTAATAAAACAAAAACAAACAATTAAATAAAAAATAAAAATTATAAAAATAAACAAAAATTACGGAAAAAACAAAACATTATCATTCAAAAACGAACAAGTCGTTGAGTCAAAGTTCACTGGAAAATTTAGATTGCTGGCCCTAACCCACTCTCACTTATAAAGCGGATAACGCGATCAGCAGCCACCGCGTCATCGGCTAATATAAGTTTGAGTGTCGTCTGCAAACCAAGGTTTCTTCGTAAGTCAGCAAGATCCACACACTCGGTGAAAATGTGGGCCACGGTAAATACGGCTCCACAGGTACAAAGTGGGGGGTCTTCCCTTCTCATTAGGTACGAGTGGGTGGATCTTGTATGACCTATCCTTAGCCTACACAAAATGACGGACTCTCTCCGGGCCCGGAAGGAGCTCCGCCACACGCGAGTAGTTCCCTTGATCGCTCTCAGTTTACTGGGCAGTGGGTCAGCTAGCCACTGACTCTCCCAAAAAGCCAGAACTTGTAGGCGTAACTGAGAGCGAATATCTCTAGCGGGTACCTCCATTGGTCGAGGTGGTAGTGATACCGCCTCTTTTGCAGCTTGATCTGCTAACTCATTTCCCGCAATTCCCATGTGGCTTGGAAGCCACAGAAAGGTGATTCGAGTGTCAGTGTGGCACAGCCCGGCTAGTAGGTCGTGGATTCGCTGCACTAGGGGGTGTTGCGGGAAACATGTAGCAATTGACTGCAACGAACTCAAAGAGTCGGTACACACGAGAAAGTGGATTCGAGCATCCTGTAGTGCAAACTGCAGAGCTTCATAGATGGCAACGAGTTCTGCGGTAAACACACTACAGGCCTCAGGTAAAGAGATCTTGGTATTTGCACCATCAATAACGTAAGCACAACCCACCTTCTCGTCCACCTTCGAACCATCCGTGTATAGAATGCCAGCGTCCGGAAATTGGTGAACTATGCTGTGGAACTGCCTCCGGTAAACGGAGGCATCCGTGTTCACCTTAGGACCTCGGTGCAGATCTAACCGAATTTCTGGACGCGGGACTTGCCACGGAGGCACCTCGCTAGATGTCCGGATCATACAGGGACCTACAGCCACTCCTATTTCAGTACACGAGCTATCAAGTCTAATACCAACCGGCCGAGTGGCACGAGGCCGGTTGGCGTACCCCTGGTGGTTTTGTGTACCGAAGAGAGCTTGATAGGTCGGATGTTGCGGCATTTGACGCACATTGGCAGCATATGCTAAAAGCATATGTTGGCGTCTATAATTTAAAGGTGGAACACCCGATTCGGCGAGTAGGCTGGGTATCGGGCTGGTCCGGAAGGCACCGGTAGCCAGTCTAACGCCACTATGGTGGATACTGTCCAGCATTTTCAAGGTTGCCGGCCTTGCTGAACCGTATGCCGCAGAACCATAGTCTAGCCGGGACAGGACGAGGGCTTGGTAGAACCGTAGCAGCACCGCACGGTCAGCCCCCCACGTAGTGCCACTAAGAAACCTGAGCATGTTCAGTTTCCTGAGACATGTCATTTTCAATTGCCGTATATGGTGCTGCCACGTTAACTTGCTGTCAAAATGGAGCCCCAGGAAGCGATAAGTGTCAACCAACGGCAACGCAGCATCCCTGAGATGTAGTTCAGGGTGTAAATGTAGCCTCCGTAGCCGACAAAAATGGACGACGGAGGTTTTCGCTGCTGAAAAACGAAAACCCCGGTCGTGAGCCCACCTGTCGACCCGGTTGATAGCTAGCTGCAATTGCCGTTCCACGACTGCCATACTTCCAGAGCTGAAATGCAGAGCTAAATCGTCTACATACAGCGATGGAACTACCGCGGACCCGGCGGCGGCAACAATGCCATTAATGGCAATCGCGAACAAGGTGACACTCAGCACTGAACCCTGAGGAACTCCATTTTCTTGGGTATAGTATTGCGATAATGTCCTACCGACCCTTACACGGAAGAGTCGGACGGACATGAAATTCGCAATGAAAGTCGGTAAGTTACCACGGAGTCCCCACTTGTGAAGGGTGGAAAGGATCCCGTAGCGCCATGTGGTGTCGTAGGCTTTCTCGAGGTCAAAGAAAACCGTGACTAGGTGCTGCTTTCGGAAAAAAGCCTCCTGTATGGCGCTCTCAAGTCGCACCAGATGGTCAGTGGTGGACCTATGAGAGCGAAATCCACATTGGTACTCAGACAGGAGACCTTTATCCCCCAAGAACCACACCAGTCGACGATTCACCATCTTTTCGAGCAGCTTACATAGGCCATTTGTCAAACAAATGGGCCTATAGCTGCTTACAAACTTGGGATCCTTTCCAGCCTTAGGAATCGGTATCACGATCCCCTCTCGCCATTGAGATGGAAACTCCCCTTCAATCCATATACGATTGAAGAGGACCAACAGTTTTTTTTATACTGGATTCGCACAGATGTTTTAACATTTGATTATGTATGTTATCCGGTCCAGGAGCCGTATCCCTGCACAGTGCAAGCGCACTGCGCAGTTCCCATTCAGAGAATGGTACATTATAGGACTCCGAAGCAGCAGTGGCAAAGGACAAGGGGTGAGTCTCTGCCTCCCGCTTCAGAGAAAGAAATGTAGGATCGTAACTCCCGGAGCAGGATACATCGGAGAAGTGCGAGCCAATGCTGTTGGCAATGGCGAGATGGTCCGTGATGATGTCTCCATTGATGGACACTCCAGGTATCGACAGTGATGTCGGGAGTCCGGAGATCCGACGAAGCTTAGTCCACACTTGAGATGAAGGAGTATGCGCCGTCATGGACGACACATACTTTTCCCACGTCGTTTTCTTACTCTCCCGAATCAGATATCGGGCTCTAGCACGCATCCTTCTGAAGGTGATAAGGTTGGCCATAGTGTTTTGCCTCCGATAGCATGGTTGGCCATAGTGTTTTGCCTCCGATAGCATTTGAAAGCACGTCGACGATCTTTAATGGCTGCTGCAATCTCGGCTGTCCACCAAGGGACAAGCTTCCGGCGTGAGTTTCCGGATGAGGAAGGTATTGTTTCCTCAGCAGCAGCCAAAATACCATTCGTTATATGAATGGTATGATCGTCGACACTCTCAAAGGTATCTTCGGCAAACACCGCACGTGCCGTGAATGTTGGCCAATCAGCCCGACGGAGAAGCCATCGACTTGGTAACTCGATGGCTCTCTGGTTCGGAAGAGTAACGATAATTGGAAAATGGTCACTATTACAAAGGTCATCGTGTACACCCCACTGTAGCAGGGGAACCAGCGCACGACTGCACAGGGTAATATCGATACTTGAATAAGTACCGTGTGCAATAGAGAAGTGCGTAGGTTCCCCTGTGTTCAACAGACACAGGTCCAGCCGCCTGATCAGCCTCTCAAAATCTCTCCCTTTACCGCTAGTGGTAGCGGAGCCCCAGATGGTGTTGTGGGCATTAACATCTCCCAGAAGGAGGAAAGGAGGGGGGAGCTGAGAGACTAGATCCACCAGCTGGTCGTAATCCGGCTGAGAATCAGGCGGGATGTACACGTTACATACTGTTGCCATTACTGGCAACGAAGTACGAACTGCAACTGCCTCTAGCTGAGTACGCAACGGCACCTCTTCACTAAAGAGGCTAGAGTGGACGAGAGTGCAGACGCCACCAGCGGCCACAGCTCCGTCCACCCGGTCTTTAGAGAAGAGTTTGAAGTGACGCATTGTTGTCTCATGTCCAGGACGAAACCTGGATTCCTGAAGACAGACAATGGTTGCCGAAAACGAATATATTAATTGTCGTAACTCAGCGAGATGAACAGAATAGCTATTACAGTTCCATTGTAATAGTGCCATGGTGTGGACTTAAGTAGAAATGGGTCTTCTACTTATGCTTGACCGTTTGCCACCCTTCCCCAGCTCTAGTTGGAGATGATGGGACAGGAGAGCACACCTCAATCTCCACATCTCCGTCCGAAGACGAAGAAAATGGAGCGGGCGCTCTCTTGGGTTGCGCGCGGTCGTCGTCGGACCTCACGAGTCTCGCTCTTGGGGAAGAGCGAGAGCGGTGTCGAGGGACTTTCTCCCGGTCGGAAGACTGGGTGTCTGTCCCCGACACGCCCCGAAGAGATTTCTTCTTGGATCGGCGCCGACGCGTGTTTGGGGAAGTAGATGGTCCCTTCCCCACAGACGCCGGGTCCTTATAAAACAAGGTCGCTCCTGCTGGCACCGCTCCACTGGTAGTGGTGGGAGCGGGATGGTCAGCAGATACGTGAGCAGCCCTGCCTTTAGGAGAGGAAGAGAAACGGCGCTGAACCGTTCCCCTCTCCTCCGCCGATCTATTTTCTTTTCTATAGGGGAGTTCCTCCATACGTACGGGCTTGGCTTCAGCAGGCTTAGCTCCCTTGGTGGCAATGGGAGCGGAAAGGCCAGCAGAGACAGTAGCCACCCCGTCAGCAGGAGGGCGAGAGAGACGGCGGCGAACCGTCTCCCTCTTCTCCCCTATATTTTTCGTATTAGGTGGGCTGGAAGAAGGACCAGCCCCGGTCGGCAAAGTCTTCTTTCCCCCTTTAGCTGGGGAAGACTTGTTCGCCGACCGTTTCGGAGAAGAAGATGACTTCTTCTCCGATTGCGCCGGTTTAGATGGTATAACCGGCGCCTTCTTTTGCTGGGCCGAAGAAGGTTGTTGTACCTCCTTCGGGCTGACATTTTTCGCTGGTACAGCGAGGGGTGATTTTAATACAGCTGATAATACGGGCGTCGAGGGTACTACACTCGGTAAAGATGCGGCAGGGGTGAATGAGGGCGTCGTTGCAGCTGCAAACGATACCCGAAATTCGGGGGCATTCATATCACGGTACCTCTTGCGAGCGTCGTGATATGAAAGCCTATCAAGAGTTCTTATTTCTTGAATTTTTGCTTCCTTACAGAACTCAGGGCACTGCTTCGATCGTGGAGAGTGGCTTCCTTGGCAGTTAGGACAAATCGGGGGAGGCGTACACCTCTCACCCTCAAGTGTCCCCTTGCCACACTCTCTACACACGGCCTTGGCAGTGCACCTGGCGGAAACATGCCCAAATCTCTGGCATTGATAGCAGCGCATAGGTGGAGGGATGTACGGTCGAACATCGCAGTGGTACGATGTGACCTTCACCTGCTTAGGTACTACATCACCCTCAAAATGGAGAATAAAAGCGCCGGTATCGACGCTGTTCTCCCCAATCTTTCGGGTGATGCGCCTAATCTTGGTGACGCCTCTCTTCCCCAGATCCCGCAACAATTCCGCATCGCTATTTAAAATGAGGTCACGATGGAAAATAACTCCTCGGACCTCGTTCAGCGTTTCGTGTTTTGAGACCTTAACGGGAATTTCGCCGAATTGCGTGCATTCCAGCAACGCTTCGGTTTGCTTCCGATCAACGGTGTGCAGCAGCAGCTGACCGTTCCGGGGCTTGGAAATCCCGCTTAGGTCCCCAAATTTCCCCTAGATTTCCTCAGAAAAAATTATTGATTTTACTAATTTAAAATCACCCCCGTCAGTCCTCGTAGCTACCAGGTAGCGAGGAGACTTATCAGCGGGGAATCTTCTATTAAAGGCTTCATCCCAAGGCGTATACACCTTGGGATTAGCTCGACACTCAAGAGACGGCTTTTTAAGGGTGCCACCCTGTACAGGTGTCCGTGATCGCTTTGATTGCATCCCGGACGAAATCCTCCCCGAATACTGCCCACTCCGAACGGGGGCTATCACTGTGGGCGCCACCCAGCCAAGGCAATACCTACCTGGCATAGCAGATATTGCCCGGGGTCCCAGTGCCTCAAACAGGCACTTCCCCCTCGGCATGCACAGGATTTATTCAGCTCCAGTATTCGGCCATGCAGGGACCTTCGTTGTAAGGCGGATACTACTGTAGGGTACATGGCGCACCCACCTGACGGGATGGGGCATACCGTCTAGGCTTTCTGGCCAGATGGCCAAGCTGGTGGCCCTTCCCCTAACAGCACGCATGTTTATTTCTATTGGTCAAACCAGAGCTGGGACCAGAAAACCAAAATTGACCTTTATAAGGCCCCCTCTAAGTCGCCTTTTACGACAGGCAGGGGATACCGTGGATGAATTCTGCCCTCCCCATCCACAGGGGGTCTGAACAAATCAAAACTGGCAAGTTATTCGGCCATGTCGGCCCTATTAGTCGCCTCCTACGACAGGCAGGGCATACCGTGGGTGTATTCTAACCCGCACCCACACGGGGTTTTATCCTTCAATGCTTGTCATAAAAAGGATCGTGCATTAGGATATTGGGATACACCTGACATTACGTGTCTTGGCAACGGGAATTACATGTTTTGTATTTCCCGCAGTAGGTCCTGACTTACTCTCTTCTATGAAACCACGCATCATGGGAAGGGAACTACCCTAGAACATGATAAGAGGCAGAGCATGATTGTGAATAGCACCAAAGTCTGGCTTTAGCTATTTGCAAAGCCAAAAAATAGAAAGGGTTAAGAAAACCTGATCTTATTTCTTATTTCTATCCCTAGGAGAACAATATACAGTATTATATTTTCCAAAGACGCAATACTAATATTCGCGCTATGATCACCAGTTTTCACGTTCATTCGAATAGAAATGCTAGTAATATAATTAATGTGAAGTTTTGAAGTCATTTGTTTTATTGTCTGTACAATCAATCGATCAACACGCTTTTGCCCAATTAGATTAGGTGCGGTAACTATATGCTGTATAACACTATTCCTGAAAAAAAAATGCATGTATTAATATTATTCACTGATAAAGGGTAATTTGGGATTCCGCGTTTCGACCATCACGTGGCCATCATCAAATCCTGTTATAGTTGTTTTTGTTTTTTTTCGGGTGACCTTGCTATATTTTATACGTAACTCGTCTAGTTAGTACCATAACTATTCACAGTGAATCTCGTTATTAGCTGTCTATTCTATGTTGTTATTTTATACGTTTGAGTTAACGTATGCGTATTAAGCACGTGTAAATAGCTCCTGAACTATTTACAGTACATGCACACACTACCGTTTAGAGTACGGTAGTCCACATCAGGCACGGTCGTTGCACAGGTGTTCAATTGTAGCTAGGCACTCCCCTCTTGCCACTAGCACTTTAGATTTATAAAATAAAACAATTGTTTTGAAGAAAAGTGCGAAAAACGAACCCGCTCATCCTCTGGTACTACATAATTGCAGGAATGTCTTCAACTTAAGGGGACACGGAACGTCCTATGCTGATAATGTTAAATCATGCTTCACAAAGGTACATTTTTCTCAAAACCTATTATAGATATAAACTTGAAAATTACACGGCATGTACCTACATATTTTGGCTTGGTACTGAAATAACAGGTTGTGAGTTATATGAAATACTTTTTGATTTTTGAATTATTATTTCGATGTTACAGATTTTGGCAGTTTTTGCCACTTCATACTCGAATAAAATACCTAATATCTGACCTACAGCAATTATAGTTCTATCAAATGCACACAACATTGTAAAGGAACCCTGAAAGTTTGAATTCTCTGTATCTCACACAACCTGAGAAAATGTTCCTTATGTATTAAAAAAAACTAACTTTCGGGAAATTGCCTTTAAAGTCACTGCACTAGTGCATGCCTGCTCCATAGCTTGGATTATCGATGTCCTCTTCCATTTCATCTTCTAGCCTTCGCTTACTTGCCTGGCCTTCTGAGGCAAAGTTTTGACAGCTATTTCGGCATATCTGAGTCTTTCTAAGTCGAGTCGCAGCATGGCGTCCCGAGTATGAGAGCCAACGCTCAGCCCCAGTCTTTGTAGTACTTGACATTTTATGATGTTTCCCTGGTTAAATGATGCCACACCGTCATATACACCAAAATAAAGGGTCCTTATTAGTACAAACACAGTTTTTGGCAGGAGAGGGGTAAATTTGTATAGAGGATAGAAATACATTGTTGTGGAATTTCTTTGTGGAAGCATTGTCATGGATTAGATTATTGACTGTCATTTGTTTGCCTTGTTATGATTGACGTGATTACAAGGTTACTACTGGCAAATACAGTATTATAAAGAATACAACTTTTATCAGTCTAAATGTCAAATAACCTGTCTTGCGAGGGCATGGAGCCTATGGATCATCTTACAAAAACAAAAAAACTCCCAAGAGTAGGATTATCATAATTTATACACCACTCGATAGGGAAACGATCACGGATACAGAATTAAAAATTTTAAAAATGGAATTTTTGTTCCGTGTCCCTTTAAATAGGTTTGACCAAACGACAAAGAGACAAAAATTAACCTGAGGGTCATACGTCATCTCATCTGGGATAAATATAAAGCTTTGGGCAAAAATTCAAAATGTATAGACAAGGTTTACGTAACCCCTGGCACGACAGCCCATGAAGGGCCTAGGCCTACCAAGCGACCGCTGCCCAGCCATTTGGCCTGCAGATATTGGGGTGACGCGTGATCAGCGCATCGGGTCCCCTCGGCCGTTAACCGTGGTTTTCGTGATCGGGGCGCTGTCTCACTGTCTGACAGCTACTCGATTGTCCTCACGAGGCTGAGTGCACCCCGTTCCAGCCCTCACGTCAGTTTCTAAAATCCCTGACGGAGCCGGGAATCGAACCCGGGGCCTCCGGGTTAGAGGCAGGCACGCTACCCCAACACCACGGGGCCGGCAGACAAGGCTTATGTATAGATTGCAATACAAAAGTTAAATTATGTACTGTATTTTGAGTTACGCGTTGGAAGTTTCAGACGGCAGTTGAACAGTCCCATCCCCAATATTTAATGTCAGTCGATGCACGAGAACCAAAGTTTTTGATCCGAAGGATAAAGAAACCAAATAGAACTGAAACTCTCAAATGATCTGTCCGGCATTGCTAATTGCCCCAACAGTTGTATTTAGGTTTCGGACCGAAAGGATCTTTTTATTGTATCATCAACATACTCCAAGAAATAGATGATTAATGCCAAGAATTATGTTGAAAGTCCAGTTTGTCTTTCTTCATTCCTAAATGCCAGACAACAATACCTCTACTGAACATGTATTAGTGAGAGGAACCGTGAAATAAATGAACTGGCTGTCAACGCGGAGGCCAGGGTTCGATTCCCGGCTCTGCCAATAAATTTAATTCTGGTCTGAGGGCTGGAACGGGGAGTCTACACAACCTCGTGAGGCAAAACTTAGAAGAGGCGGGCTCGATTCCCACCTCAACCATCCTGGAAGTGGAGTGAGTGAGTTATTGTTGTTTTAAGGGGCGGAACTACGAGGTCATCTGCCCCTCTTAACACAGATTAAAGAATACAAATTTTGAATTGAAATTAAAATTTTGAGGTGGACATCTAAATTTAAAAAGACCAAAAATTAATAAAACAAAAACAAACAATTAAATGAAAAATAAAAATTATAAAAATAAACAAAAATTACGGAAAAAGCAAAACATTCTCATTCAAAAACGAACAAGTCGTTGAGTCAATGTTCACTGGAAAATTTAGATTGCTGGCCCTAACCCACTCTCACTTATAAAGCGGATAACGCGATCAGCAGCCACCGCGTCATCGGCTAATATAAGTTTGAGTGTCGTCTGGAAACCAAGGTTTCTTCGTAAGTCAGCAAGATCCACACACTCGGTGAAAATGTGGGCCACGGTGAATACGGCTCCACAGGTACAAAGTGGGGGGTCTTCCCTTCTCATTAGGTACGAGTGGGTGGATCTTGTATGATCTATCCTTAGCCTACACAAAATGACGGACTCTCTCCGGGCCCGGAAGGAGCTCCGCCACACGCGAGTAGTTCCCTTGATCGCTCTCAGTTTACTGGGCAGTGGGTCAGCTAGCCACTGACTCTCCCAAAAAGCCAGAACTTGTAGGCGTAACTGAGAGCGAATATCTCTAGCGGGTACCTCCATTGGTCGAGGTGGTAGTGATACCGCCTCTTTTGCAGCTTGATCTGCTAACTCATTTCCCGCAATTCCCATGTGGCTTGGAAGCCACAGAAAGGTGATTCGAGTGTCAGCGTGGCACAGCCCGGCTAGTAGGTATCCTGGAAGTGGTTTTCCGTGGTTTAGCACTTCTACTCCAGACGAATGCCGCTTTGGCTCCTAAATTAAGGCCACGGCCGCCTCCTCCCTAATCATCTCCCGAATTACAATTACACACACTAATAGAGCCATCACAGTAACACAGGTATCAGACAAATTCCGCATACAGCCAAGTGCACGAGGCTACATAACCACGATGTCACAATGCCCCTCAATAAATCAACAACTATAGTCAAGAACGCCGCACGTTATGTGAAGATTGAACTGTCTCTCTCCATGAGAATAGTGAGTCAGAATCCCAACACAATAAAAAATAATCGTGTTTGTAAAATTGATGGTATTACAGGAGAATGATGAAGAGATGGGTAGATAGGGTTACAGATGAAAAGGTATTAAGGCGAGTGGGAGAGGAGAGATGTTTCTGGCGACTGCTAATGAAGAGAAGTGATAGGTTGGTAGGACACTTACTAAGACACCCAGGAATAGCAAACTTAGTTATAGAAGGAAGGGTCGAGGATAAGAACAGTAGGGGTAGACCAAGGTTAGAATATGTTAAACAGATTGCCTCGGATGTAGGATGCGGTAGCTATGTAGAGATGAAACGATTAGCTCAGGACAGGGAAGCATGGAAGGCTGCATCAAACCAGTCGAAAGAGTGAAGACTCAAATATCTGATATTTGCTTCGATTCAAGTTGTGAGGTTTCTGCTTTTAGCAATGTACTGTCCGGCATTTGAACATTTTCACTTGTTAAACCTAACCAGGAATTGATGGCATGACACTGACCCAAATTGCGTGAAAATGGCAATAAATTACATAATTAGCCCCGAGTGATCGGATCATCTCTGCAAAATTATTATTATTATTATTATTATAGCGAATATTGTGTCTTTTATCACATGATATTAACCTAAAACATGCTACTTCTGATATGATAACTTCACATATTAATAACGAATATCTCCTATTGTGTTTACAAGTCCCGATGTATTGCATGTAAGGCGCTACGGTAAAGGAGCCGTGAAAATGAAATCAATCGCAATCTCAAACCTTGACCCCTGTCAGATGAAATCTCAACAAGAGAATAAACATCCAGCACACAACATTGTTGGGAGAAAAAGGTCGTGTATACCGTTGTCTGTTCAGTTTTCATACAAAATTATCTTTTTGAACTATTAGATAAGACGTGAAATTATTGGTTTCTAGTGAAAAACTTTTTATGTTTGATTTAATAGGTTCAAGTAGACTTTTTGTACAGTAAACCTTGAAAATAATCTATTGTATGGTTAATTATTACTATCCTGCTGGTAAAGTGGACGAGTATTTATGCGAGTCATTATAAATTAATGTTCGACTATTTTAAAAGGAATTGCATTAGCCTAGCTTTACAGTAGATATTTGGGAATGGAGCTTTAAATTAGAATGCAACATATTGTCATTCATCATTAGTAGGCTAAATTATCGTGACTTTTAATTCCATATCTCGTCATGAGATTAGATATACAGTAGATAATTTATGGAGTACAAACTTATCAGATTATCTCATTCACGCTCTGAATGAACATTTTAATGCCTAGTATAACGATTTTCTGATTCCTGGTACAGTAACTCGCCATCTTGATGAACTTTCTATGTTCCTCGAGTTGCTGTTACTGTACTTGTTCAAAGGCTGCAGCAGGAAATTTCACATCACTGGTTGAATTGAGCTGATCGCATACGATTAGTAACAATTTTCAAGACTTTTAGTTTATTCTGCTAAGTGCATAGATCTCCTGCATTTTCCTTGGATCTAGAGGTATAAGCTTTTTTAAAATGGCGAAATTAAGTATTATTTATGACCCTTACACACCTGAGCTGCGGAGTGTATCTTAAGGCAAGGGGCTACGGCCCCACCAAAATACCCCCCCAAAAAATCCTAAGAAAAACGAAACTAAAAAAAAACCAGCATTTAACCATCAAGTTGTTTCAATTTTTGATTATATGAAGATAACTTTGAAGCCATTTTCAGGGTTGCCTTATTAACAATTAATATTGTATCTTTCAGTTGGTCAACATAAAATAATTGCAATTGCTGAAAAATAACCGGAAATAAATTACATGTAAGATTATCTCCTACTAATATAATAAAGCTGAAGAGTGTGTGTGTTTGTGTCTTTAAACGCGCTAATCTCAGGAACTACCAGTCGGATTCGAAAACTTATTTTTGTATACAATAGCCAGATTCAAGAGTAATAGTTTAGGCTATGTAGCATTAAGCTACACCTCTCAGGTAACCATAAAGATTGATTTTTGTTCAATAAGTCGAAAGAACAAGCCCTCCTGGACAGCTCCAATTATACCTAAGTCTATTGTTGCCTGGTAATGCGGGCTGAATCACGTCGCCCCTACCAGTGTTCTGGTGCAGAATTGCGATCTGCTTATAAATTGCAGTCACGGGGAGTAATTCGTACAAAAAGATTTGTTAGGACCCTTAAAACAGTTATCATGACAATAGTATATATCTGTATAAGGGCGATGGTGTTGCTGCAGTGTGCTGAGGTTATCAGCTGCAAAAAGCGTCGTTGCTTTCCGAACCTTATCCTTGATCGCTCCAGTTATGTAGTAGTATTAATTATCATCCATAAAACAAATAAATCCACCGGCCGAAGCCGGGCACTACTGCTAGTATTAAGATATAGGGGCCTATGTATATTGTTACCATGGTGGCCACTCAAATCGGTCAACGATTTTCCAGGAGTTTTCCAGAAATTTTCCAGGAGTAATTCTCATTTTTCCAGACTTAAAAATAAGCGCGAGTCCGGGGAGGGGGCCTTTATCTGTTGCCTACTTCAAGATCAAAATAAAGCAGTTGTGTTCGGTTTAGTTATACAGATGTTGAAAAAAATTAGTGGTGATTGCGTTATTGATACGCAAGTGATTTAATTGTTATTTTAAAAAGCCTTTGTGACTCAAATATCCGCTTTGAAAAAGAGAGAGAAAAGAATGCCGCCTGCAATTTTATTACGGTGAAGTTGTCTCTACTCAATATGTTTTACAAAAATACTATCGCGTGTTCTCCCACACAGAAACAGGTAGCCTGAGGAAATTTATTTCGTTATCCATAGAGTGCTCACCCAAAACCGCAGCGGGAGTATGATTTAAGATTGAAATATTTTTATAATTAATTAAGTGGCTATTTTCCAAGAGTTTTCCAATTTTCGTCATTTTCCAAGAGTTTTCCAGACCTAATAAAAATCCAGGAGTTTTCCAGGATTTCCAGGTTTTGCAGGAGTAGTGGCCACCATGGTTACGAACTATTGAAGAATGGGGAAATTAAGTATTAAGACCCTTACACAGCCGTGCTGTTCAGGCATCAATATAATTATTATATCACATGTAATGAAAGAAATTGGAGAAAAATTTAAAGTAAGAGTAAAGATTCAAGGAGAAATAATTTCAACTCTGAGATTTGCTCATGACATCGTCATCTTAGCCCACACACCACAGGTTGGATGGTTGGTTTGTTGGTTCCTCAGTTTAGGGGCTGCGACAACGCGGTCATGTAGCCCCGTGTACTTTGGGTGTGTGTAGAATCTGTCTGATAACCGGTGTTAGTTGAGATGGCTGTATTAGTGTGTATCTGTTTTTTAATTCAAGGAAGGACTGCAACTTTGAATTTTTCAAATAGTTCCTACTTTTGCCGCCAAACGCCACCGTCAACGACTACTACGCCTAGTTCAGAACTTGGCTACTGACGTCACCGCAGTCGGCTCTTGGCAACGAACGTAGAAACCTAAGAGCGTTGTTTGCATTCCTAACCTATTCAATTTAGCTTCGCACAGGTGTAATTAGTGGAAGGTTCTTTAACATGCCATAAATCTATGACATGGGACCGTCGGCTTTACTTCCCCTCCGAAGGAAACACACCAGAGTTGAATGAGTTTTTAAATGGTATGGATTATCTCTTGAGGAAAGAATTCATGATGCAAATTAATAAATGTAAAACAAAACTATTGGAATGCATTCCAAAGAAATCAAAAACTCATATGGATGTTGAATTGGCAAATGAACAGCTAAAGGAAGTAGGTGACTTCTGTTACTTGGGAAACAAAATAACCAGTGATGGAAGAAGCAAATAGGATATAAAAAGTAGGTTAGCACAGGCAAGGAAAGCATTTCTACAGAAAAGGAATCTGTTGACATCGAATATAGATTTAGGTACCGTAGGAAGTCATTTTTGAAAGCCTTTCTCTGGAGCGTGGCGCTCTATGGAAGTGAAACTTGGACTATTGGTGCAGCAGAAAAGAGGAGAATTGAAGCGTTTGAAATGTGATGTTACAGGAGAATGATGAAGACCAGATGGGTAGATAGGGTTATGAATGAAGACCAGTGGGAGAGGAGAGACGTTTCTGACAACTGCTAATGAAGAGAAGAGATAGGCTGGTAGGACACAAACTAAGACACCCAGGCATAGCAAACTTAGTTATAGAAGGAAGGGTCGAGGATGAGAACAGTAGGGGTGGACCAAGGTTAGGATTTGTTAAACAGATTGCCTCGGATGTAAGGTGTGGTAGCTATGTAGAGATGAAACGATTAGCTCAGGACAGAGAAGCATAGCTGCATCAAACCAGTCGAAAGACTGATGACTCAAACAACAACAATTCATTTCAGGTTATTTTTCACATATTCCAGTAACAGGAATTATTTCATGTTGCCCGATTGAAAGGTATAATATTAATATTTGATTATATCATAGCAAATATTGTTGTATTAGTAAACCCACTGACGTACGGTAGCTGGATTATATAAGCGTGCGGAGATCCGAGGTTCGAATCCCTGCGCTCACAGTAGCCATCCTGAGGTTTTCAAACCCCAGGTACCCTAGTCAAGTATTTCCGGGAAACTACCCCAGTCCTAGATCCACACACTACTTCCAAACATTTAAAAATATTTACAATTTCATTCTCTGGCTTAAGTAATATAGGTGGTTAAAATATGAATTTGTTAACATTTTCTTGTGATATTCATCTTGGTTTCGTGATAAATTAATAACTTATGCATGCCGCTGCTGCTGTGGGCTCTAACCAGTCCCATCATGCACACGACGAAACGCATCGCCAAAATTTAGTAAAACTCTGGAAAAGCGGGGATCAATTCGTGACATTACCTTAAAATCTTATGAATGGTTACGCATAACATTTTTGACGCACGTTCATCACGATTAGTTGCTTATTTCAAGAGCTGGGACATCTATTCATATACAGTAGCTCTATGCATTTATGTGATTGTTATTGTATTGCCTGTACTAGTGTGTGTACTTGTAAATTGGGGATGGGATTGGAAAGGGGGCGGCCTGGTCTTAAGTTAGGAACCATTTGCCTGGAGTAGAAAGGGGGTGGGGTGCTAATATGGGAATCAAACCCTCAGTTTTGCCTTACGAAGCTGAGTGTTCCCCGTTCCAGCCCTCACACCAGAAAGCCGGGTATTAGAAGTGAATAAATTTCTGACTAATAATATGAAGAATGTCCCTCACACAGTGCAGACAGCACCAAAAGAGCATCCCCTAAATCGAGCCATTCATCATTACTTTATCGGAAAGGGACATATTCAGACTTCAGATCGACCCCACAAACACAGGTTGGATATGGATTCTTTGATAGGTTAGATATGGATTCTTTGATACAAAGTCACAGTCACAATTACTGATCAAAGACAATAATCTTGGTATAAAATAACGACATGGAGAGAATTGACTATGTCAAAACTAGATTTTTTAACAGAGCATTAGGAGCAGAGAAGTACGCCCTTTCCAGAGAAAGTTTCTTCCTAAGGATTTAAGGATACAGCTACAGACGCATACAATACCGTGACAGCCACACGAAAAAGCAAAAATTGAAGAATCTTTTGGAACTGGCTGGTGCTATGATAAACAGAAATTGGACAAAAACAAACCAAATGCCACTATTAGGCTTGCCATACATGGATTTCATCGTAAGTTATGTACAAACAAAAAATTCCACCACGCAAATGATCAATGTATCCGTGTATTTGTGACCATAAATGTGAATATTATCACTTTATGTGGTGTAAACAAAAAAGAACAAAATCACCCAATGACTATTGCTAGGACAATAGTAGAGAATAATCATGTCATGTTAAGAGGTTTAATATGTTCATTTTAAAATTTTGTAACTTATGGCTTTTCAGCTGCAATAAAGTGTATATTGTGTCAATGTGTCTAACCATCTGTCGTACATAGCCTACTATAGCAAATCATCTCTTCGCGACAATTCGCAATAATCATTCGTCGTTATTCATCGGCTTTGCCCTGTTATGGACCTAAGTTATTTTTATTTTATCAAAATAATAGAAAACTATTATTATTATTTGTCCCTTTAATGCCAAAGCCTTGAGAAGCCGCTGCTAGAATAGTAAAGCTTACAGCAGGCAGGCAGGCAGGCAGGCGAGCGAGCGAGCGAGAACGCTCGACAGTGTTGCACGACGCGGAAACTTGGCAGCGCTGCACACAGAGGACAGAACACGCTGCACTCTCATGAACACTCCCTCTCTGCTCTCGCCGCATCGATCTGTTCTGTTGTGTGTGCCAAGCCAAGCTACTGTAGGTCCTGCGGCACTGCTCGTAGCGTTCAATATCCCGTGACCTTACATGTACACGACCATGTGTCAACAATTATCGTTCAATTGGGAATCTCAGCCTCGTGGTCTTAGCAAAATGTATAAAAAGTTCTTTTTTTGCAGAAAAATTGAGTACTGTAGGCCTAATGCTGCAGAATCCGGTTATTGTTGTTGCTGGGTTCATTTAGGGACTCGGCGACATCGTGGACACGTAGCCCCGTGTGCTTGTGTAGTCTGATAACCTGTGTCGTCGTTGGGCTAATCGGGACCAGGATTTCCCGGCATACGCTTGGTTCTAGGATGGCCAGGAGGTGGACACTAAATCAGAGCAACCGTTTGTTAGGGCCAAAACTGGAAGAATAGAAACTACTCACTGTGTATGTGTGTTAGTTTGAAGTAACCTAGCACCTCGTCGTATGTAATCAGCGCCGAGGATTGAGATAACCATTTTGTACCCAGGGCCCGGATTGTTAAAAAACAAAAACAACGATAAAATGACTCTGAAACTATGGAGAACTATATTCTCCCATCTTCTGCCACTTTACTACACATATTTTGCAGAAATATATTCACCATCGGTAAAAGAAATACCTTCGCCGAATTACTAAATTATTTCTTTTGAAATGAGCAGCCTCAGACGGCTTTAACTTCGGCATTTTAAATACACTCGAAATAAGAATCAAACCGAAAACATGACATTACTGGGCCTACTGTAGTCTGCCCTGCCACCCTCGCTCCTGGATTAGCTGCAAACGCTGCTGTCCTTCCTGGAGTGTGGCTGATGTCTTCTTCACTTTTAAGTTCCGACAATATCCAACACCATACGCAAAATTGCATCAAAACGCTTAAAAATATGAGAAAATTATTGAATATAAAATAGTCTAATAAATTCCGTAAAATACCACACATACATTTTCATTTGAGACTGATTTGCCTTTCAGCGTCCAGTCTAGTGTTCAAGCCTCTGTTTGCGAACAAGTCGCCTCCATGATCCCCTATTAGCAGTTGGCATTGTGGCCTCCTCTGCTTCTACACCTCTCACTTTGAGATCGTTCATCACTGAATCTGACCATCGCCTCTGCTACTCTTATCCTCTACAGCCGAACTCATTAGCCTCTTAGGTAGGCTTGCCATAAGTCCCGGTGTCCCGCCCGGTTTTAACAATGTCCCGGAAAACGACTGTAAGATGTAAAAAGTAATACATTTATGTGCTTAAGAATCTTTTATGAATCAGTTACTTTTCAACAATCAACATCGCTGACTATCGCGCACAGCGTCAAAGAGGTCAGACGTATTCAAACAAATGACACAAATCAATAGCAGCTTTTTAACCACTTCTCAGAAAATAAAATCTCTGTTCCGAACTTTGGACGTGTTTTCGAGTACATATTTTGTTTACCAGGTACATCAACACCTGTGGAAAGGGTGTTTGCTCTAATGAACAATGCCTGGGGGGATGACAAAGCAATAATGAGAGAGTCCACTACAAGAGCATTGATTGTATGTAAAATCAACTTTGGCCTTTCTTGCTATGATTTTTATGAAAAGGTCAAGCTTAAGAAAGACTTTTGAAAAAAGTACATTCAAGTCAAAAATATGAGTGGTTTGAAAGCAAAGATTAACATTGCCAACTCATAAATTGTTTTTATAGTTTGACAAAAAAGTTTTTATGTAATTGTTTTTGTAGTTAGACAAAAAGTTGTAGTTTTTCAAAAAATAATAAGATTTAGTAATTGTTCAATTAAACAATTTCATGAAGTATTTTAAATTGTATTTTATTAACACTTCTTTCTAGATGGTAGGCCAGAAAAAAGTATCATTAAAAAGGAAAAATTATATATTTTTATGTAGCAATAATTCCTTTTTCATTTTTAAAAGGTGTGTAGAACTAAGAATTTAGGGTGCCAGATTCCCCCTCCCATTACTTGCGAGGCTTAAAACTCACCATTTTGCTTCTAATTTTTTTAAAAATTCCCGGGGGTATTCCATACCCGCCAGACCCGCCGGTAACGCCATCCCATATTAATGTGTCCCGGTTTCACTTACCAAAAATATAGCAAGCCTACTCTTAGGTCATCTCTCCTCCCCCACATGACCTCACCACCCGAGTCGGCTCATACGAACTGCTTCATTTCTAAAGTAGCCTTCATATCTTCATTACGAGTATCCTTCTGCAACTGCTCCCAGCTACCCTCATCATCAGTTACCTCTAGCTTATGTATCAGCTCTCACTTCCATACTGAGCGGTTTAGGGAGAGTTTCGTCACTACACCAACTTCTTTCTCGCAACTGAGAACTCGCTGAATTCGCTTTTCTACACCTCGACTCTATTTCCTTCCCCATACTGTGACCATCCTGAGAGAACACACAGCGCAAGTATTTAAAATGTTCCACCTGCTCCAATTTAGTTTCTCCTACCTGGTATTCTATTTTCTTGTGTTTCCTCCCTACCGACACAATCTTCGTCTTTGAAATGCTGATCTTCATACCATTTCTGTTCAAGTTCTAACGTGGTGGCTTGCAAGCTTTTGACGGAGTCTGCCATTACAACCAGGTCATCAGCATAGGGCAGACTGCTTACAGTAGCCTACCTGATTCCCACCTTATTGAATCCCACCCAGCCAGTTTATGTCCCTCAGCAAATAGTCCATATATAAAACAAACAGAAGTGGTGAGATGAATTACCAATTAACAAAACGACAATAAAAAACTTGTCGAAAAAAGAACGAAAAAAATTAGCAATGTTCGTGGTGACATGTACTGGTACTCCCCCACAGCTGGAACAGTTGCGGATGCATTTGTTGAATATGTTTAGCAATGTGAATAATTCCACTAACTCGTTAGTACATGTCAAAATACCTGACCAAACACCTCTTATTGCAAAGGGGAGATTTAAGAGATTTAAAGATTTCAAACATGCTTCTAATTGTTATGTTGTGTTGATTGCTGGGGCTCAAGAGTTGCTTCTTTTAGGAGCCATCATTGTCAAATACCCTGTATTATTGTTGTTCTTGGTAGCGTGTGCATTTGTAATTTAGACTATAACTGGGAAGGAGGAGGCCGTGGCCTATAAAATGGCAATACTCCCTGGTAACTCAGGCAACATCCACGTAACTTGGTGACAAGGCGTTCTCGACGAGATTATACGTATTATAAGATATCAGCTGGCTATGCGCGTTTTTACTGCAAATTGCGAGCGTGGTTTTCCCACGTTTTCTTCCACGTACTCCCCAGGCAAATGCCTTATTTCTGATCCATGGGCACCTACCCGATACCAATGACTCCAGGCAGGCAGATATTACTACAAGAGATGAACAAACAGCAGTGTGCAGTGAGATGCCGACCGGGGCACTACGGAGCAAGGCCATTGGCCCCTCCAACGCGTCGGCCGTCCTGGAAGTACTTCTCCACTTTCGGCAGGGCCACGGTTGCTTCCTTCCAACGCTTTCAATTCATTAACCCCTGTGGCAGTATGTTCGGCCTAGGCCAGGTGTGTCCTACCCGGCGCCCTTGATCCCATCGCATGTGGCCCGCAGTGATTTGCTCTATCACGTCGTGTTCGGCCCGCAGTGATATTTGTAAGTTATAATATTATTTATGAAATAAGTAATTCTATTTGGAATAAGATAAACTTGAAAGAGCGACACATGTGTTTGTGAAAGTTCATCCCACTCAAAACATGGAGAAATACCCAGCCCATATTTTTATTTATGATCCTACCTACCGCGCATCGCTTTGAAGTCTCCGTGCATTGTCGACCGCGCGGTAACGTTACTACTGTACATTCAAAGGAGAGTGTGTGCCAGATGTTTTATTGTCGTTACACTGTAGAACTTTCAAGTTAGTTTACTGTTTGCAGTTGTTCGCTCACATTGTATTGTCAGTGCAAGTGAGAGGTTTGAAGAATATAATTAATTCTGTGAATTTCATGTGCTAGTGAGAGGTTTGAGGAATATAATTAATTCTGTGATTTTTTATAAGTGATAATTATGGCTTCTAAGTGTAGCGGCAAGAAAAGAAAAGTTTCAGACGAAGGTAGATCATTTCAAATAAAGTGGGCAAATCAGTACTTTTTTACTCAAGTAAACAAGAGCAGTGTGATTAATTTGCAGTGAAACAGTTTCAGTAGATACTTGCTGGTAGATATAACAACACAACTTAACGAACTTAATTCACATCTCACAGGTATAAGGACCAATTGATCAATACTATCATTGATCACGTGAAGGTCTTTGAAACAAAATTGCGACTTTGGGAATCACAAATAAAAAACAACTTTGTGCATTTCCCAGCCCTACAAAACTGTAATAATCAAAATTCTCAAAAGTACGCCGAAATTATATCAGAATTAAGAATTAAGAACCGAATTCCGCGTTAGATTTCAAGACTTTAAGGATTTCTTCCCCTTTCTCCATTAACATAGACGAGGCCCCCGAGGATCAGCAAATGGAGTGCGTTGATTTGCAATGTGCGTCAGACCTAAAAAATAAGTTTAACAATGTCCCCTTACTATATAACAAAGGAGAAACTGTTCCGCCTAGTCAATACATTTATTTACAACAAGTTATAAACTTGCTATTATATGGTACATGTATCATTTTATGTATTTTTTATTATGATATCTTTAATTATGCTGGATTTTGCAACTTAATTTATGGCTGAAGAAGGGACCAGTACTAGAGGCCCCGAAACATGTACCATATAATAGCAAGTTTATAACTTGTTGTAAATAAATGTATTGACTAGGCGGAACAGTTTCTCCTTTGTTATATAGTGAATCTGTCAATACGGAAAATGAACTTCTTTCAGAGCACAATGTCCCCTTACTACAATTATATCGCGACTTCCTTCCCAGAGAAAAATATCCGGACATTAATAGACATGCACTTCGTTTTGCATCACTTTTCAGTAGCACATACATATGCGAACAAGTGTTCTCCAGAATGAAATATGTGAAATGCGCAATGAGAACGCGAATCACCGACAGTCATCTGGAGAGTTCACTTCGAGTAGCTACAACATCAATCATACCAGATATTGAATGTCTTGCTCGTGAGAAGCAGTGCCAGGTGTCGCATTGACAGGTAACATATTAATTCTATTATTTTAATTTAACATTTATAGATATTTATTTTAATTTTAAAAATAACTTAACTAATATATGATTAATATTTTAATAAAAATAACATATCAATATATTAGCTATTCAGCCGTCCTGAAAATGGTTTTCGTTGTTTCCCATTTTCACCACCAGGCAAAAGCCGGGACGGTTCCTTTCAATAGGTCCACGGCTGATTTCCTCTCAATACCCCTTCCCTGACCCGTCCTGAAAAGAAAGTACATGGCCATTGGCTGCATTAGGCTAATAAAAATATATTAGCTATTTTTTAAATTAATTGATTTACCTTAAAATTATAGATAAATAAATAACCTTAAAATTTAGATCTTATTTAATACGGTAGAAAAAATCGAATCATGTGGTCCGCAAACCAATTCACCTTAACGACAGTGGCCCTTTTCCAAAAAAGGTTAGACATGCCTGGCCTAGGCTTTTCAACTTCAGCTTGCATTACTAAAATAAAAACTCATCGACAATATACCAGTGTATTGATAAACAACACTAAGTGGCACCACAGCCCATGAAGCGACCGCTGCCCAACCATTCGGCCCTACAGATTGCGGGGTAACGCGTGGCCAGCGCGTCTGGTCCCCTCGGTCTCCGTGCCTCACTGTCAGAAGCTGAATGCATCCCATTCCAGCCCTCACATCAGTTCCTGAATATTAACTGGAAAGGACAACAGCTACTTCACTGTGACACTTCGAAATATCTGGGAGTAAAGCTTGATCGTTAAGCCCATTGCGAAGATGTGAAGCTTAAGTATATGCCCGGAAAAACGTCATTCGCAAACTTACTGGTACCACCAGGCACTAAGTTTTCCCGCAGCAGAATATGCAGCACCAGTGTGGCGAAATTCTGCACATTCAAGACAAGTTAATATATCCTTGATTGAGACTGGACGAATCGTGAAAGGTTGCCTGCGACCAACTCCTGTTAACAGAATGTACCAAATCATGGGTATAGCACCACCAAATATTCGCAGAAAAACAGCTGCAGAAGTAGAGAAGAAGCAGGAAACTGATCCTAGACATCCATTATTTGGACATATACATCAACCAACAAGGCTTAGGTCAAGAGAGAGCTTCCTACAGTCAGTCCACTGTAGCGATCCCATCACCTGGAACTCGCCGATTACAGTTATGGCGGGATTCACTACCCGAAGCTCATTGGAACAATGTCAAAGAAGAACCAGCTGCGGGATGTTTTCAGCCGTATGTCATCCGGAAGGCAATCAACAGACTGAGAACCGGAGTATCTCGATGAGGAGCTAGTCTCAACACATGGCGCTACACTGAAGACGGATTTTTACCGGAGACTTGCACCACCGACGAGCTTTGGAGAGCAAATGACAGGGCCTTCAAGACTGCCAACTTCTGGTCCTTGCATTCCATTTGATTTCATTCCATTTGTTAATTATAGTCTGTAAGTTGGTATTGTTTCCTTTATTTTGTATTTTTTTCTAGACAGGTTAAGATTAAATAAATAAATCAGTTTCTAAAATACCTGACGGAGCCGGGTGTCGAACCCGGGGTGAGTGACGGTCAAGCCACTTCACACCGTGGGGTCGGCTATGTCAAGTGATACACGGTACGCAATCTCAAGACAGTTTTACAGCAAAACACAGAGTTATCATAACTCTTCCGGCAGTTTTCAACATGATGTAGGGACTTGTAGCCCTTTGCAAAATATCGGAACCGATGTTAGGCCCCTTAAAACAACAATTATCATCATCATCAAAATATCGGAACTAAAATTAGAAAAGAACGCTTGACCCGCCTAAAAATGGACACACACCCTCATACTTGTCAGGTGAGGAAGACAAAGGCCAGGAAGTATGAAAACAGCTGGCACAGCAAGGTGTCGTCAAGAACATCAACGGAATTCTGGACTATTAACCTACTGTATATTAAAATGTCGTTCGAATTGTACTGCAAGTTTCAGTTCAGCGGACCTGTTCTACAACAGACTATGAAGGCCGCACACGCCGGCACATCTATTAATCTCCAACAATAGCACATCCGTCCGCCATGTTGGACACGTCTCACGCGATCCAAATCCATCCGTTAACTGATTACAGGTCTCCTCCTCCCAAACTTCGAGATAAGCGCAATTCCATGCTGGGTTCTCGACATCTAACGTTCAATTTCTGTTGTTGTTCTGCGACATTCTTCTGTCCCCCTCCCTCCAGTAACATTACTGAAAGACCACTTCGTGGTGTAGTGGCTAGCATTCTTGGCTGTCGCTCCGGAGGTCCGTGTTGTTCGATTCCTGGCTCTGCCAAGAAATGTACTTCTGGTCCGAGGGCTGGAATGGGATAGACTCAGCCTCTTGGGTTCAGTTCCCACCTCAACCATCCTGGAAGTGGTTTTCTGTGGTTTGCCACTTCTACTCCAGACTAATGCCGGGACAGTTCCTAACTCAAGACCACGGCCGCATCCTTCCAAATCCTCACCTGTATTACAAATACACACCATATATATTACACCACAATAACACAGGTTGCAGACAAATTGTACAGTGGCAAATGACCGTAATGTCCAGGTCCCTCAAATGTAACAACAAAACATAACTGAAACTCTGAAATTAGGCCTAATTCCAGGATAATATCGGCTTTTTTTTTTTTTTTTTTTTTTGAGACAGTCTACACTCGGTTCCTGTTCTGTAAACGAGTAACCTTGTAACCTTTGTATCCTCAGGGCTCAAGTATCGTCAGCATAGAATTTTCCAACTATTCTCAATGTGATGATGCTAATTCCGCCTCGTTGCGTAGTGGATAGCATTCTTGGCAGTTATCGCGTAGGCTCGGGTTCGATTCCCGGCTCTACCAAGAAATGTTATTCTGGTCTGAAGGTTGGAACGGGGTACAGTCAGCTTCGTGAGGCAAAACTGAGAACAGGCGGGTTCCTTTCCTGAAAGTGGATTTCCGTGGTTTCCCACTTCTATACCAGGCAAATGCCGGGATGGTACCTAACATAAGGCCACGGCCGTTTCCTACCCAAATCCTACCTCGATTACAGATACACACACCAGTACAGACATCACAGTGACACAGGTTATCAGGCAAATTCTACACACCCAATTACACGGTGCTGCATGACCACATGTTACAAATATCCTTAAAAAATCAACAACGCTAATAATACCATCAAATTTGGGCGTTACATCATCAACATATTCCATGTTTGGAAATACACAGTCTGGTCCTGTACTTATTGCAGAGTACCCGGTTCAGTAACTACAGTCTATTCGGCTACCACATCTGCCAAATAGATACCCGACAGAGGGGATGTCAATCTAAGTATGCAATGAGTTCGATTAAGGTTACAGAAAACAACATTTTGGATGCCCAAATGCGGAGTAGCACGTGTAAACATCCTGCTGAAAGTCACCAGATGGAGGGGAGGACAGGCGAACAATTTTTACCGTCCACACTGTGGGATAAGTTCAGTAATGGTGGGCTGGGTAGAAACGGAGGTAATCTGTGATTCATATAATTGGGGACGCTAAATGTTATGTGTCTTTTGTTCCAGTCATTCTACGTATCTATCTGAACTCTTGGGATGACTTTGGAATTCATCATGTGAAATGGCCGGCACATAGACCTGACCTCAACCTCGTTCAGGAAAGCATCTGGGTTTTGTTGGGACGACTCGCCGTCCTAAAGATGGTGTCTCCAAAACAACTAGCTGAACTCACAAGTGTCACTCCTACAAAAATTATAGAATATACTTCACGGTGGACAATTAAAGGGTCCGAGTATGTGTAGCGCATACCCGTCTACAGAGTATGTGTGTTTACTGGCGGCCAGGGCTAGAGGGAGGCATCAAGCGCTATTGACATGCTGCTCTCTTGCTGGATACTACTACAACTATGATCTAAATTCTTAAGTGTGTATTTACTTTAAAAAAATATGTTCTTTATTGAAATTCTGATTTTTGTTTTCCGTATATTTTTAAAATATTTGTATTCTTAGTTTTAGACCTATTTCTCGGGGTGGTGATTTTTCGCAAGTGCAATAATAGCGCGAAATGTTCATAAAGCCTTGTACACTTGTATTTTCATTTTTAATGACCTCAAAACCACATTTTTATGTGTTTCGAAAATGCGATAAAATGCGAAATTTACTCAAAATGCGAAAATTATACTAAAATGCGATATAAATGCGAAAGCTAAGATTTTTTAAAACGACTTTTCTTTCTTCTCTTTAAAATTTATTTTCTCCTAAAAATGTCATTTGAGGAGATTGTGCTCCCTTGGCAAGTTTATGATTCTGACGCACATGTCTACCGACCGTTTGGAATGTGGAAGTAATCCCCTCGTCCCTTCAAGAATCAGGTCTAGACCGTCGCACCGAGTCTCCATTCCCATCGCGTAGGTGAGCTAAGACGGTGTATATAACAGCGGTCAGATAATTATAAACAGGAAAGATTTTATGTCAGTGATGGTGATATTTTAATGTGTGATTTGTGTAATCAGCGCCTAGACTGGCAAAAGAAGACGTTTTAGACAAGGACATTAAAAGTCGGGGACATGTCAGTGCATGATCTAGATTCGTTCTATTTATTTTCTTTTTATTGTTCTGATTTTTCAACAGAATAGATTTATCTATTTCGTGTGTTATTCGTTGCTTGTATTATTGTTATCTGTTTTTCTGTTTGTTGCTTCATCCTATATTAATTTAAAATAAAGTCACATTTTTGTAATGCATTTTATTTCACTATTAATTCTTTATTAATTTGATAGTAATTTCACATTAAAGCTTTTATCAGAATTAATTCAAGACATATGTTCTTATTCAAAATGCTAAATTGAAAATGTACTAAGTTAATGCTACAAAATGCTAAATGCACAAATCAAAATGCTAAATTTCTGAATTCAAAGTGCTAAAAATCACCACCCCTACTACCTATTTCATATTCAGGCGTTCACCCCGAAACTTTAATTCATTCTTAATTTAAAAAAGGAAGGAAGGAAGCTTGTAGTTTAACGTGACCGTTAATCTTGAGATCATGAGCCACGGGACCTCCTTTTTACGTGGAATCCGAACCACAGGACATGGCATTTCACTTCGAAAATCTCACATGCATTGACCGGGAATCGAACCCGGGCCGCCTTGGTGAGAGGCATACAGCTAGACCGCTGAGCCACCACGCCCCCCATTCTTAATTTAATTTAATCTGTGTTAAGAGGGGCAGATGACCTCGCTGTTCCGCTCCTTAAAACAACAAACACTATCGATCTAAAGGTAGATAATATCATGTTGTATAAAATGAACTTCATTCTAAAACCAAAGTGGAACCTACTCGTGTCATCCACATAACACAAACTTGAAATATCCAACCGATGAACCGCAAAGTTCACTGACATACAGTACAGTCTGTACTGCTATATACAGCGTCACACCGCTAACAGTTCCTCTCGAAAGGCATCAGCAGTGTGTTCAGAAGATCTTAGATAATACAGTATAATTTACGTCAGGGGCGGCTCCTGATTAAAATTTTAGGGTGAGCCAGATGATATTGTTGTTACATATTAAATATTGTTTTATATTTGGCATTTATTGTTGGCAATATTGCCATTATCATAATTCCACATAACCCAAAATTTGTAACAAGTTTTAATAAATAGTTAATGCATTAATAACTGTACCCACATGGGCTCTTTATTAATACATATATTCTCTCCTGTGCTTGGATGAAGCAAATTTATCCATCAGCTTGGTTGATGAGGTCATAATTATTTAATTTCTAACTTTGTGTTCAGAGCTACAGAAGAAAATGGATTTCTTTAAAAAGTCCACTTTCATTTTCCTATTTCGGCATGCAATCGACATATTAAATAACTACGTACCGTGCCACAAATTTAAAAAAAAAACATTTATACAGTAGAAATGACAGTTTCATCGACAGAACTCACTAACACATTTGTACTGTACTTGGAATATCAGACAACTGAAAATGTATAATTATATGTTTGTCTTATGTCAGCAATCTGCGAACAATAGCTGAATACCTGCTTAAGATCATGGGGTGGGGTGAACCCTTCTCCCGTAATCCTATTTGACAGAGACAGAAGCTTCAAAGCAACGCTATGGGCCCAATCTGCTGGCCCTTGAAGAGAGAGAAAATTCCCTCCATAGCACTGAAGAATTTACGTGCAAGACAGTGCTATGTCCACTGTTTCCTCACCCGGCCCATGAAGTCATAAACTTTACATGGGACTTGCTGTGGAGCGGCCCTCGCTATGACGCTACACCGTACGAGACTGTCAGGATCTTAAGCTAGGGATGAGTTATTTACAATGAATTCTCTTTAGAGATTCTAGAAGGGTAAAACACTTTTTTTAAGTAATATAAAGTAATTTTAAAATACATTAATTAAACAAATTCTTTGCAATGCTGCCTAACGGCCTTGGGTGGGCAGGGCCCATTCGGCCCTTAATGACGCACCGTTCCTGCTGTACGTTCCTTGTACATTACTGGGCGATATTGTATCTGTGTCAAGTGCGTTGTTCCATCCCCTTAAGTGGCATTAAATTTGTCTTTGAGCTAAATTCTTACTTTCAATGGCCAATGGTTTACAAATGAGTGCATTAAGTACAAAAACGCATAGATGAGTTATGCTGTACTTATAATTAGGGCTCGGAATTTTAGGTAAATAAAGGTTTTCTGATTTTTAGATTCATTTTTAGCAATGTGGTAGCTCTTTCAGTTAATTACAATTTTTGCATTGTGTTACTGAAAACGAGGAAGATTCTACGGCTCTGTCTCAAAATCTAATCTCAATATAAACATCGGCTGTGGTATGGTACCGTATATCTGCACATCAGCTTGAAGCTGTGTGTTTATCTTACCACACACATCATAGAAGCCGGGGATTCCCTTGTCCATTCGGCGATATTGCACCACATACACACTTCCTCTATAGTGATGGGGATCCCGGTGTTTCCACAAGGCAACCTACATTTTCAGTTTATTGTGAAGATTTATGTAGGGTATTCGTGTCAGCCGACATACCCCTGTCTAGTAAATAACCTCGTTTTCGGCAAGTTTCTTTTCTGATTTTGACACCCCTGAAGGGTCAACATTGAGAGAAAATTATCTTCCGAAACGCTACCAAAAATCTCCAACAGATTCGTTCATTTAGTGAAAATGAGAAGAAGAGACTTCAGAATCCACTAGCAGGAAAGTAGGGAATGTCGGTGTTGGAGTATTAAACTATGGAGTGATTTCGAAAGAATGTTTTCTGGCGAGTATTAAAAAACTATGGAGTGATTTCGAAAGAATGTTTTCTGGTAACATGCCAAGAAGTGTTGACCATGAACCATGTGACGGTTGCAATGCAAATTGTGCCCAGGTGCTCTGCAGCGGCAGATCCATTACGTGCATTGCGCATGGTTTACACAGACTGTGAAGAAATTAGGGCTGAGTATCCTAATGTGGATAAACTGATTTCTAACTAACGGAGAAAAAAGTCGCCGAGAAGAATTCTAACGTATTACTCCCTCCCAACCAGTAATACCGCAGTGGGGAATTTGGCCCTCTGCACTCCAATACATTTTGAGTTTTTGCGTCAGTAATGAACTGAATAAAGAAGATGCAAGCGCAATTGGAATCCTTCAGGAATGTTAAGTGAAAAAGTGTTGAAAATGACTTGGCATATAAAATAAGAACAACAGAATTGAAAGGGGAGGGATTCTTCTGTCAGAAACAGTTCAGCAGGTTCGTGACGTTTGAAGAAAGCTTGACGGTCTTACAACACAAGTATTGCAAAATAAATTCAGGCGAGCGTCTGAAAATAATAGCGGGTTTCAAACAATACGTAAAATGTCTAGTGTGTTAGATGATCATCAAGAAGATATTAGTGTGAGAGTGAGCAAGATACCCCGCTATAAATTTGACATCATGTGATGTGGAGCGCCCATTTTCCCTCCCAGTACAAGGCAGTCGTTTTCGCGATAATCGCCGCTTATTTGTAATGGACAACTTGAGGATGTGTACTGTCATCCGCGAGGCGTGAGTACTGCACATTGTTCATATTCGAATAAACAAACCGAAACTAACTTAATTAATTTTCTTTTTACTTCTTGTAAGAAACACAATCTCACTTCTTTTCTTCCAGTGAGTGTATTGAAATATGCCTGACTAAGACAACATGTAGGTGACAGAATAACACTGGGCTGATGACCACAATAACTGAATGTTTGGTCACGCCAGTGTTGATGGCCATGAACCCAGGGAAACGAGGAACCTTGGCGAGCCTCACTCACTTTCTAAATATACACGGATCCAATAATTGATGGGACCATGCGGAGCACCAGGATGCACGGACATCGAACAGTGCCCATCCAGCGTGTGGTTTCCCAATAGGAAAATTTTTCCGTCAACCACAGTCAGCAGAGAAACACAGGTTGCATGTCCCAAGTCCCTACCACGCAATCAGACCAGCTCTCTTGTTACAGTTATATAAATAAGTTTTTGGAAAACGCGACATAGAGATCTGAGCCTGAAGATCATTTCTGCGAAGTTAAGCCTTGAAGTTTCAGAAATTTCTGATACTTCACTAATATTACCTGCAGACTTCGCTGCAACTTTCCCCAAAATGATTGAGTACGCGCATGTGTTTGTGGAGATTCTGTGAGCAATTAGTGTGACTGTAACTTGAGTTTTTTTTTTTATTATTTATTTATTTTCTGTCTTTCTGTATTGTAGATTTTCTCGATACTCACTAGTCCCAAGTTTGCTGTGTCAAGGGTTAGACCAGCCACTTTTCCTGGAGAAGAAATGGCAAACTGGTGATGGGAAATATTCAGAAATAATACAGTATTTTATAGAGCAAACGAGAGTTTGTTGGCAAGCGCCAGAGTTTCTGGTGCCAAGACACTGGCTGAACTTGACCACACACAGGTAAGCCCACTACTCTACAAGATGGCGGCCACAGGAGGGACTTTCACCACAACCTGCTGTCTCACTGCTGTGGCTTTTAGGGAAGCAATCTAAATGTTTCCATTCCTAACATTTATAACCCACCTTCCCCAACCCCAATTAGTTACATACAAACCCAAGATGGCCCTAGTCCCTAAAATGAGCTTCTACCCCTTACTATTCAAGGGGTGAATTGACTATGTTACGGTATTGTGGATTATATACATTCATTTTCGGATCTTGGAAGATCTTTGGATAATGTCTCAGGGGTCTTCAATTGGACCATGTGCACGTTTTTCAAAATATTGACCACATTTTGAAACATATCAATATTTACTACTTGGGTATAATTAACAATGATTTCAATGATCATTTTATTAATCATTGATGTGTACTATACATTTAAAAAAAAATCGAAATGGCCGAAGGAGTGTATCCAGTGATAAATGAAATCTAGTGTTGCTTGTGAAATCTTGATCACAGTGATTTAGTTTTAAATGTGAATATAAATCACACATTTCTGACTTATATAGCCTAGTTACTGCTCTAACTTTGCATTTTGGGAGAATTACAGGTACATTACGGCCGCAAGTTCAAGGCTCATGACCTACATGTTAGCTCCCACAATTTTCATTATTATAACTATAAACGGAAGGAGTGATGGCGCAGGGATCAAGTTGCTTGCCCTCACAATGGGTTCGATTCCTGATTAATGCATGTGAGATTTCCGCAGTGAGGTGTCAAGGTCCTGTAGTTCGGACTCCACGTGAAAAGGCGGTCTCGCAGCTCTTGTCGCGAGATTTACGGTCACGTAAAACTACAAGCTCCATTACTATTATTCACTGATCTTATCACACTGTTTCTTCTTTTCATTTCATCTCGGTATAGGCCTACCTCCATCCTCCCACTCGTGTGATTATTTTGTTCCATATTGAATGGTTTCAGACCACCTCGTGGTATAGTGGCTAGCATACTTGGCTGTCACCCCTGAGTTCCCAGTTCGATTGCTGGTTCAGTGAGGGCTGGAACGGGGTAAACTGACTAGAGGAGGGTTCGATTCCCACCATAGCCATCTTGGAAGTGGTTTTTCGTGATTTCCCACTTCCTACTCCAGGTAAATGCCGGGATAATTATTAAGTTAAGGCCATGGCCGTCTCCTTCCCAATAGTCACTTGACTTAAAAATACACACACTAAGACAGCCATCACAATAAGACAGATTCCATACACACCCATCACAATAAGACAGATGCCATACACACCCAAGTACACGGGGCTACAATACCACGATGTCGCAAAGCCCCTAAATATATCAACAACTTGAATGGTTTCAGGGTCAGTGCCCTTTTCTTCTGCCAGTTGTGGTTTTTCAGGGATAATACACGATTAGTTGAAAATACAAAAGTTTAAGATCGTATCCGTAACTTCCTGTGGTTTCTTTTTGATCCAAATTCCATTATTACATTTTTATGCTAATATGTGTTGTTTCATTTTAGGCTTTGGACATTGCGATCACCTCCATATAATTGGGCGCGTGTATAGAATTTGTGTCATAACCTGTGTTATTGCGGTTCCAGTAATAGTGTATGTACTGTAATCGTAATTGAGACCAGGATTGGACAAGAAACCTTAATTTAAGAACCATCCATGCATTCGCCTGAAGTGAACATTTGGACGGAGAACCTCGGCTTCGTCCCTCAGAAAGATAAAGCCGTTTGATAGCATTCTGTGGCGCTTACACTTTATGACCGTTTGGCAAACGGAAATTACCGTACCAAAAGCTTCCTACAGAAAATTTGCATAAGATATGAACTGTTGGAAGTTATGAACTCTTCGTGATAGTATCGACTACATGCGTTGCTTCGGGATACCGATAGTTCAGGTTCGTGTCCTGGTCGCACCAAGTACCGGTACTTTTTGTATAACTGAAAACCCTTATTTGGTGTAGTAAGATTTGCTTTGTCGTATTCCTTCATAAGGAAGTTTTTTAATTAGAATATCTAAACCAAATGTGTTGTTGATGATTCATTTAGGGGCTTTGCGACATCGTGGTCATGTGTACTTGGATGTGGAATTTTCCTGATAACCTGTGTTATTATGATGACTGTATTAGTCATCAGATAAGGATTGGAAGGAGGCGGCTATGGCCTTAATTTAGAAACCATCCCGACATTCGCCTGGAGTAGAAGTGGGGAAACCACGGAAAACCACTTCCAGGATGGTTGAGGTGGGAATAGAATCCATCTCTTCTCAGTTTTGCCTCACGAGGCTGAGCGTACCCCGTTCCTCAGACCAGAATCGAAGCCAGGCCTCCACGGTGACAGCCAAGAGTGCTCGTCACCACGAAGCAGCACGTTGTTTCCAGGTCACACAAGTTACTTGAAACCTTACAAGTGCATATGCAGGATCGTAAGCCAGGAACACCTTTTCGTGCTGTCATACATTCACATCACCTATACAACCCATTCGTGTTTTCAGACCACAATATTTACTTCTCCTCTGATGATGATAATAATTCAGACTAACGTGAAATTAATACAGTAAAAGAGGGATGTCACGTAATGCAAAATTGAAGCATTACGAAACCGTTGTCCTCTCAGAAGCTCGATATGCATCAGAAACCTTAACTTTAGGAAGTCATTCAAAAATTGCGGACATTGAAAAGCAAGAACGCAAAATTCTTAGAAAAAAATTCGTCCCTTCACAAGAAAATGGAATTTGGATCAAGAAACGAACTGCAGACATCTATTGTCTCACAAACACTGTATGCAGGAGACGATCGACTTTTTTTTGGATACATATTTAGGATGGACAACAATAAAAAGCTAAGGAAGCTTTTAGTTTTACGTGACTGTTAAAGCATGCGATCATGAGCCACGGGACCTCCTTTTTACGTGGAATCCGAGCCACAGGATATGGCATTTCACATGGAAAAGCTCAAATGCATTGACCGGGAATCGAACCCGGTCCACCTTGGTGAGAGGCCAACAGCTTGACCGCTGCGCCATAACGCCCCCGGACAACAATAGACTAACAAAAAGATTATTCAATATAATTAATAGAAGAAATTCGAGGATAAATTGGCTGGAGGAAACAAGGAGAGACCTGAATGAGATGAAAATCGGGGAGAACATAGTGAAAAATCTTCAGAACCTCTCTAAATAAGCACATATTTAGTGTGAGGACGGGAACAAGATGGACAGAAGGACGTAAGAAGCAACACACTGAGTTCATGAAGACAGTTTGGGAGAAGAAGGCTAATGTTATCAAGCCAACTAACAAGTTCCAACGCGTTTTGTGAATGGGCATAACGAAGAAAGAAAGAAAGAAAGAAAGAAAGAAAGAAAGAATAGTAGTAACAAAGTGAACAACTGGGAAGTCCAACCAGAGCAAGCAAAACCTACACCTTACAAACCTCAATGGTCTGACGGAAGAAAATTGGCATTCTCCAACAGAATGAAACAATACTGGCACAATAAGAACGTCCAGAAATGAGTCAAAGTGCTTAACGGTTTCCAATATTGGGAAAATACGCTGTAAATAAATAATAATAATCGTTTAGATCTTTTGAGTTGGAGCCAATTTAGGCGATCTGATCTCAAAATTTCGACGTTCCGTTTAGCACTGCCATCTGGTAGCGAAACCAGACTCTATTAAGGAACCAATCTAATGCACATTTATGCGCTATTTATTTTGTAACGAAGTAACGAAAAAGGAACAGTTTATGGATTATCCTGGATGTACAGAGTGAACAGTGGTGAATGACCTTTAAACAAAGCGGGACCCGAGCAATTTATTGTAGTTTCATTTATGGTTTGAAGTACCGGGTACTTGAATGTGTGTCGAATCTATCTGCTAACCTGCGTTATTGTAGTAACTGTGTGCTTGTAACTAAGAGCTAAGATTGGGAAGGAGGCAGCCCAGCATTGTTCTCAACCAACCTCATACTAGGATTAATATTCATGACAAGAGGCTGGAATCAAACCTTCGTGGAAATCTGTTTAACTATTGGCATACTACTGGAATCCACTCGACTACTCCGGTCAAATCAAGTAACTATCAAGTAACGAAGTCCCCGATTCTTGGATGTTACGGGTAATCTCGAGAACCACTGGATGGATTTTGATGCGGTTTTCACCATTCTGTAAAGGATATCTCGCGCGAGCAAGCCAGCGGCGTTTGGTAAACTGTTAAAAATATCTGTATACTACGAGTGTAAGAATTGTTCAGCATGAAAAGTTCTACAAAAATGTCCGCGATAGCATATCTACAAGTGTTTTTGTTTTGTTTTAATTTCTTCCAACAATCTCCATCTAGTGGAAATTTCAATTACTACCTTCGGAGCGAGTTTATGAGCTAGCGAGCGAGTCTATCACCCCGGCTTCGGCCAGCCTCAAACTGTCGGGTCGTGTCGAGTCGACTTCAGAAAAGAGTATGTGTTTGGAGTTTCGCTGTTCACCTCGGCTTTTGTGAATTGCGTCTGGGACCTACCATTCGAGTGCCTTTTAAACTTACGCTGGGTAAACCGTTTAAGATACCGGGAGAAGCCGGGTCGGGTTGCTAGTTTCTATATAAAAGTAACAATGCACTACTTCAACCAGTGGATGTGGTGTTGTTCTTGGACATCAGCCCCGTGTGTATTGAACTTGTCTGATAACCTGTATTGATTGTAGTACTGTAACTGTATTAGGGACAGGGATGAGATAGGTGCCCCAGGACTTGAGGTAAAGTACTATCCCGGTATTTGCCTGAAGGGAGTGTGGAAAAACCACACGTAGTATAGCCGCTGCCAGCGCCGGGATTCAAACCTACGATCTCCCGACTTGCTGCACGATTTAAAACACGGCTACACCGCGGGACGATTGGAAGTGTAACTTTTCGCACACAGGAAAGGTAACGTAATTAACTTACGTCCAGGGATGAGTCAAAGTGCTTAACGGTTTCCAATATTGGGAAAATACGCTGTAAATAAATAATAATCGTTTAGATCTTTTGAGTTGGAGCCAATTTAGGCGATCTGATCTCCAAATTTCGACGTTCCGTTTAGCACTGCCATCTGTAACCGACCTATGGGTGGGATTTAATTAATTTGGCATGTTATCACCTACCACTAAATATACTCGCTCGCCACCTTAGTTCTATCCTCCAGTATTGTCAGCCGGTAAAAAGGCGGTTGTGGTTTATTTCGAAGATATATCGCAGTAGCTTTGTTTTAATGAGTAGGATTGCTGATGTTGGGATTCGAACACAGTTACTGTACCTCGCGAAGTCTGGCTTCCACTATCATCTTACGCGGTCGTGATAATTATTGAGTTCTCCTCAAAAACATTCGATAATGTAGAGAAACTGATGTCTGATCAACTGTTTGCCCGGCGTTAGCCCTGCTACAAAACTTGATCGTCGTGAAGAAACTAGAGATTGTCTCAGGGGCAGATGACCTCGCTGTTCCGCCCTTCACTTCTATACAATCCGCGAAGCATCCTCACGTTTGTGAATACAGTAGTAATAATTTAACGTCTGGTTTGATCTAACACACGAGAAGATTTAACCTTAGGAGATTTTCTGGGAACCAATGAATGAGTCAAATACAGAGCAGGTGGAGCCCAATTGACGTCACTCTGCCTCGTTGCGTAGTGGTTAGTATTCTTGGCTGTCACCATGGAGGCCCGGGTTCGATTTTCGGCTCTGCCAAGACATTTAATTCTGGTTTGAGGGCTGGAACGGGGTACACTCAGCCTCGTGAGGTGGGTTCGATTCCCACCTCAGCCATCCTGGAAGTGGTTTCTCCACTTCTACTCCAGGCAAATGCCAGGATGATTCATGATTTAGGACCACGGCCGCCTCCTCCCAATCCTCATCTGGATTACAAATACACACACTAATGCAGCCATTGCAGTAACACAGGTTATCACACACACACCCAAGTACACGGAGCTACATGACCACATGTCCAAGGAGCTACATGACCACATGTCACAAAGCCCCTAAACTAATCAACAACCACCAACTGACGTCACACAGCAGGCTAACATGTAGGCCTATCAAGTAAAGATTGCAATACTACGACAGGAAGTTACACAGATATAATAAACAACAATGTTTCAATTCCCTGACGATACCGCCGTTTGCTTCAACGTTTTCGATGGGAGGTTTGGATCTTACTAACTTATGCACCACCTGTACCTGTACCAGCACCATCTCCATGCAAACGAGAAGTCAGGACAATGCCCTCGACACACTTGAGCAGTCAATTTACACCTTGGTTACCGAATATTTAACAACCACGACTGTTGAAGTGTTTTCTTACGATTCTCTCTCTGTTCATAATTAACACCCTGCGCAAAAATGGCTACCTGGCGGATTTAAACGACATGACGGTCTTGCAGTTAGCAGACAGAAGTAAAAGTGGCTTAACCTTTGGTTACTTACCGAGTTCTTACATTTCTGTAATTATTACGGATTTTACACAAAACATTTTACTGCTGACTTACTGCATACACTTTCCTACTTCTGAAGATATTTTGAGTTGTGTGTTCCTTGCGTCCAAAAAATTGAGGTACTGTAGCTCAATCATTATGAGTTCTTTTAATGCGTTTATATACAAAAACATTCAAGTACAGTCATACTTCTATAAGAACAACTACCATATCTAGAAATAATTTTAATTTCCCGGCGAACTTCTACACAATTAATATGTCATGTTTCTTTTCTATAATTCGAAGTTCTATTATTCGAATATTTGAATAACTCGAATGATAATTTGTTCCCCATACATAAAATGCTACTTTGGAAAACTTTGGCAGTCCCGAGCTCCTGAGGTAGCAATAGTATATCGCCACGTAGCGCTCAACGATAAGGTTCGGAATAAATGGAAGGTAAATTTGAAAGCACCAACGCTTATTGCAGCTGATAACCTCTATGTATTGCACCAACATCATTGTACTTATACAAATGCATAATATTATCATAACTGTTTTAAGGGGCCTAAGAAATCTTTTCCCACTAATTACTCCCCGTGACTGCAATTTACAAGCAGCGCAAGATTTAACTATTTTCGCAATTCTGCACCAGAACACTGGTAGGGGCGACGTGATGCAGCCCGAATTGTCAGTAAACAATAGACTTATTAAAATACTCTTATAGTTACACTACTACGGACATGAATGGTTCTAGGGCCTTAATACGTGGTTTTCAAGTTCATTTTGTCTGTTATTCTAAATGTAGGGAATTGAGAGCGTTGTCCAAAATATAAAGTGTACAGTGTTACCAGAAGGGTTTCAAAGTGTATGTAAAATTTGGTACAATTAGGAGGAACGGTGATAAAGGGCATAAATGCAGGGAATGGAGTGGTCTGTCCGAAATTTAAAGTGGACAGTGTTACCCGCAGGGTTCCAAAGGGTAAATATACAAATTTTGGTTCAGATCAGTGAAACGGTGTATGTATCACTAACCATAACGCCAGCGCACGCGGATAAAGCTGTTCGGGAGCAATTGTTCTTCCGACTTACTGAACAAAAATCAATGTTTAAGATTACCTGAGAAGTGTAGCCTAATGCTACATAGCCTTAACTATTCCTCTTGAATCTGGCTATCATATACAAAAATAATTTTTCGAATCCGACTGGTAGTTCCAGAGATTAGCGCGTTTAAACAAACAAACAAACAAACAAACAAAAAACTCGTCAGCTTTATTGTATTAGTATAGATGTGGCTTTATTCCGAAGGTGGGCTGAAAATGCAGTTGAATTACGTTCTTTAAGTGTGACATGGGAATTACAATATGGATTCAGCTGTTGTGTACGGTATCTAGAATGTGTAGAATCTATAGATGATATTATGCGTGCGCAATGAGGCTTTGAGATATCATGGTCATGTAGCGCTATGTAGTTTGTCTGATAACCTGTGTCATTGTGATACCTGTACTAGTGTGTAATTGGGGTTAGGATTTTGGTAAAAGGCGGCATTTGCCTGGAGTGCAAATACCAAACCACATCAAAAATCGAACCCACGACCTACGAAAGATCGGGCTGTAACAACACAAAAACAAATTCATGCTCAGTATTGAAGGAAGGCAGGCAGGGGGTCAAAGCCGGGCCATCGATCCAATCCAACTCCGAGCTTTCCCTTCTGAGACCAGGACCGACAGGGCCAGTTCTCTTTTAAAGCCACATCAGCGACATGCATCTCTCTCCGTCCACTATCATTACAAACATGGTGATTTATAGTAATGTTATTGCTGTTGATCCATAGTCACCATGCTTGCAGACAATGAGACTCGCAACAAAGATCGACAACCTTTACATCTTTAGTCAAACAACCACCTAGCTGAAGGACAGGTGATTTGACTGACACATGATCATCCCATTTGTTATTGTGGGAAAGTAACTTCAAACAGTTCTACTGAATAATGCAGCATTAGCGACATGCTTCCCTCTCTAAAGTAATGTTCTATAACGAGTTATTGGCATTTACTCTCAATACTCTACACAGAATACAGATATATTTAAAAACCTGCACTGAATTCGTGGTGTTTATAGCCCCGAGTTCGATCCGAGTACCACGTGCTGAAGTCGTGGTTTTACAATAACAACATTAGTGGAAAGCTTAAATGAGAGAAAACACAATAATACGTGTGTCCGTCAATTTGAGTGATCCCCAGGCGGTAGGCACCCCCAGCCTCTCCGAAAGCACAGCAGTTACATAAGATTTTAAACCCATGTATTATATGTTTTACATACATCAGTTATTGTTGTTTTAAGGGACGGGTCTACGAGGTCGTCTGCCACTCTTAACACAGATTATACACATTTTGAATATATATTTAAATTTTGAGGTGGAAGCCGAAATATTAACAAAACGCCTAAAAATAATAAAACAAAAAAATAAATATATAACTAATAATTATAATTGATACCGGTAATCCCTTATTAGTTCCAACGGTGTTGGGGATGAGATGCGATGAAATTCTACGTGACGGACGGTTTTAGAGCCGGATGCCCTTCCTGACGCCAACCTCATGAGGAGTTAATGAGATGAAATGAATGAAACTGGGCAAGGATGTGGAAGGATGCGGCCGTGGCCTGTCAAAAGGTACCGTCCCAGCATTTGCCTGGTGTTGAAAATGGGGAAACCACGGAAAACCATTTCAAGGACGGCCGACGGTGTGGCTCGAACCCACGCGTCTACCGAGTCAGCAGAGAGCTTGGCCCCATGACCTAACGCTGCGCTTTAGCGAGTGTAGCCACCACTGTCGGTAAAACTAATAATTATAATAATAAACAAAGATTTACGGAAAACAACAAAAAAAACGATTTTCAAAAAATAACAAGTTCGTTGAGTGAACGTACACTGGGAAATTTAGATTGCTGGCCCTAACCCACTCTCAGCGGATGACGAGATCAGCAGCCACCACGTCATCGGCTAATATAAGTCTGAGTGTCATCTGCAATCCAAGGTTTCTTCGTAAGTCTGCAATATTCACACACTCGGTTAAAATGTGGGCCACGGAGAATACGGCTACACAGGTACAGAGTGGGGGGGGGGGCTTCCCTTCTCATTAGGTATGAGTGGGTGGATCTTGCATGACCTGTCCTTAGCCTACATAAAATGACGGTCTCCCTCCGTGACCGGAAAGAGCTCCGCCACACTCGTGGTTCCCTTGATCGCTCTCAGTTTACTGGGCATTGGGTCAGCTAGCCACTAACTCTCCCAAAATGCCAGTACTTGTCGGCGTAGCTGAGAGCGAATATCTCCAGCGGGTACCTACATTGGTGAAGGTGGTAGTGATACCGCATATTTTTCAGCTTAATCCGCTATCTCGTTCCCCGCAATTCCCATGTGGCTTGGAAGCCACAGAAAGGTGATTCGAGTGTCAGCGCGGCAAAACCCGGCTAGTAGGACGTGGATTCGCTGCACTAAGGGGTGTTGCAGGAATTATTTATATCAACAACCCTTTTATCAGCTAACAGCGTACCTCAATGAATAAGATATTGCACCGACTTTTGACGTTCAACTATCACGTTGCGTTGCGTTGAAATTTCGTTTAAATGCATCAGAGACAATGTCACACAGACAGCAGCTGCTTTAAACTTGCCGGCTCATTCCTTGATTTTCGCGTGTCCATGGCTTCCAAAATACAAGCGCATGAAGCAGCACCAGCTGTCCGCAATAGTTACTGTATCATAACTTCTCTCACTTCATCATGATAGCTGTTTGTTGTTGATTAATTTGAAAGCTTGGGACATCTTGGCCATCAGCCCCATGCAGTTGGGTGTATGTTGAACTTACATTGCTGTGATGGCAGTAGAGTGTATGAAACTGTATCAGGGACAGCGAAGAGGTAGGCGCTCCGGGACTTGAAGTAAGGTACAGGGTCCGGCAACATAACTTCCTGTTTTTAAATGCGCGCCATTCAGTCGGTTGATATCGTAGCGGAGCGCTAGTGGTCTCGTTCGTGAGGTGGTACTATAAAGTTTTGTCCCGATACAGTTCAGTCCGAGCAGATGTTCTGTGATCGCAACCCAGCGCGCCTTTCAGGGGCGCTTTAATTTAGCCCCGTTGGCCCCTATCGTGGACCGGAAGTCAATTGTTACGTGGGTCACTACGTTCAGACGAACTGGAAGTGTGACAGGACGAAGAACTGGAGTCCCTCGGCCTCATCTCTATTAGGGGCGATTTGGAGTGGCCGGCCCACTCTCCTGATTTGTCCCCTTGTGATTTTTTCTATAGGTTTTTTTTAAATCCCGTGTTTATGTGAACTGCCGGTGTCCGGACAGTTCCCCTCACTGACACTTCCACACACTGCCCAAAATACTGACACTTCCACACAGCCCTTGGACATGGCTACCTGTTTAATGACTCAGAAATATTCCCGACTGACAGTTCCACACACATCTCCTCTCTCCCCCAAGGCTACTATGAAAAAGATCAAGTTGACCTCTTCGTTGACAACTGGCTAGATAACCAAGACATTCCAATCGAGATGTGGAACTGCCACCAAGCACGACACAGGACAACGAATGCTGTTGAGGGCTGGAACAACTGACTCAACAATCTTGTCGGGAGACCTCACCCCAAATTAAAAGAGGTTGTCAAAGTGTTCAAGACGGAAGCTGAGAAGACAAACTGCGCATTTTTAAAGGCCGAGCTCAACATGGAAGGAAAAAAAAAAAAGAAGACGAAAATATGTCAAACTGGACGGACGGATTGAGAACATTCAGAAAAAGTTGCCTATTCACAGAAAATGGAGTAGGTTAATATTATTGTTGAACAAATATGACAAAAAAAAAATACAAAACAACTGACGAAGCCTAGAAAGCTGATTAAAAACACGCCAAAATGATAACACCAAACTGATCGGTTTTGTTATTATTTTGCCAGTCCACAGCCTGGATCAAGTGTGATGGAAATCAGACTCTGCATTTATTTTATTTTGATGGAAATTACACTACATCACAATGATATTTTCGAGACCGTGGTATGTAATGAAGTAGGCCTACATAGACCGAGCACTTTTCTTAACTCCAAAGGAGTATTATGTTAAGGCGCATTGTTACAGGTGCGGCTGTAAGGATGATCGGTGAAGCCTATAGCCTTAGGGAGGGGGGATGTGTGTGGAACTGTCAGTCGGGAATATTTCTGAGTCATTAAACAGGTAGCCGCGTTCAAGGGCTGTGTGGAAGTGTCAGTATTTTGGGCAGTGTGTGGAAGCTTCAGTGTGGGGAACTGTCATGTATTCGAACTGCCCAAAGACGCTACAAGATTTGAAGATCAACATCCAGGAAGAAATTGCCATCATAACGCCTGATATGCTGGCAAGAGTCATGACAAATGCCAGAAATCGGTTTACTCAGTGTATGGAGAATGGGGGACGTCAGCTACATGATTTGATCTTCAAAACTAACATAAGTAAAACAAAACTTTATGTATGCCCCTACATTATAAAGTAAAATAAAAGTTTTCTGATTCATACAATGGGTTTTTATTAAGTTTTTAAAAAAGGAAGTTATGCTGCCGCACCCTGTAGTATCCCGGCATTTGCCTGGAGGGAGCGAGGAAAAACCACAATCAGGATAGCCGCTGTCAGCATCAGGATTCGAACCTGTGATCTCCGGACTTGCTGCAACTGCCCCCTCCGGCTGTGATGCACGATTTAACAAGCCGCGGCACTCATCATAATTGAGTGAAATTATATGGAATATCGAACACACATTACTTTCCGTATAATGTCCTTGAATTAGTTAGCACTTGTCCGGTTTCATGAGGTCGACTTCCTCTGATCCGAAGGTCCCCGGGTGTTTATGTCATATTAATTAAGTATAACAGTTTTGGGTACATTTCTTCCTTTTAGACTAGGTTCATTTAAGGCTATGTATAAATGAACTACGTACAGTTAGTTGCAGCTAAAGGGACTTTCAGTCCTGCTTGTAATTAACTTAAAATTAATACATTTCAATTACATGTACAAACACAAGTGTGTGTAATTGAGAACTCCCTGCACCTTACTCTCACTGATGGAAATAGAAATGATCTAACAGAGAAAGGAAGTCGAAGACTATTATTTTGTAGTGCACATCAGCACAATACCTGAGACCATCAAGACATAATACTTCTACAGGAGTTTCTCTGACTGTGATGGTGTTTGATACAGCATGCTATTTTGTAAAATATCATGAAGAGGGCCATGAAAACTGCTGACCATAGCGCGAAATGATAAGAACGACCTGGCAGACGTTCTCCCATCAACGTCTTGGAAACATCATTAGAGTTGCGATGACCGTAATGTCAGATGTATCCCATATCCCAATTCATGATCATTTTATTACAGTAAATTGAGGTATAAATAGTTAGTTATTATTGTTTTATGGGTCGGAACAGCGAGGTCATCTGCTCCTAAATGTATAAATATACCCGACATCCAAATACATTTTCGGTTAAAAGCTAGCCCATTCTGATCGCATAAGGCCATTCGGTACTTTATCAAACGTATTTTTTGAAATAATAACGAAACCTCTCTCTTATTGTTTTCACATAATTATGTTGATCGCGGCCTTCAATCAATCCTCTACAGTATTTTTCCACGATGTTTGGACACCAACCGTGACTAAGAAAAGCAACGATAACATACATGTGCGTTTATAGATAATTTGGGATGAAGTGTCAACGTTTCCCCAAACACGTCCTAGGGATTGTCGATGGATTACTTCGAGATATTTCGAACGTCGAAGAGCACTTTGGAGGAAATAGTATTAATTTTAGGTGGTAACGTCAAACAAGTCACGGGAATAGAACGACTAGCGAATAGTACAGAAACGAAAATAGCCCCAAGATCCACAATTCCGCAATTGGCTGCAGCACGGCATTTCACCAAAACACGGTCGAGATTCAAACGAGTTTCTACTGCAATGAAAATGGCATAGTTACCGACCAGCAGCAAGGGTAATATTTGATCAGTGGACACAATATTGCAGAAGGCGATTCTAAAGTTAAATACAGGTGACAACCGATTATATCCCCTAGAATTATTAAGCCCATCAAGGTCGCTTATACATAAACTAATATTAAAGAGAAACACTATGGTCGTCACGCATACACTGTTCCTGCTCGGTTGATTGGCTCAGAAAAAACTGTTGTGACTCCCCATCCGACCCAACAATGACTTTCCAAATGAAATGAAGACAGTTTCCACTCAAAACGTCCTTTCCTGTCTCGATCAATAAGTATCTAGAACAAACGCTTCACAGAGCTGGGTTATACCTTTACTCATGGACAACTGTGGCGTTTTCGCTACAAATATTATAAATGTGGTATCGATACTGTTGCCAACTATATTTCTATTGACTCACGCTAGAGTTTTACATGATGATGTCTTAGTCTCATTCCTGGCGCGATTATGAGGAAGCTATCGAGGTATGGATGATGCTCAATAATGCCAAGAGTCTGTGAAGGATCCGTGTTGCTGCACTGGCTCCGTAAGGAAAGCAATGACAAACTATCTCACTCCTCGTGTTTTCTGGGGTTTCTCTCAGATATACCGAGAATCCAACCATCTTCAGCTCTAACTACCTAACATACAGACCGTGTTAGCCTAAATATTATGTTCACATATCTCCGGCCTTCAAGAAACTTACCTATAAATGAATTAATTTGTGTTTGAACCCGACTATCCTTGACAAAATTAACTAAAATAATTCAATTAAAAGAAAGCTTTCCAATCGGTCAACACAAATGCCAGCGTCTGTGCAAGGTTCTACTCAGAGGATCCATGTTGCTGCACACAGATTTGTACTGACCGCGCTGGCTGCGTGGCTCAGCGGTAACGTTCTCGCTTGCTAAGCCCAAGGTTGCAGGTTCGTATCCTGGCGCAGTCAGCTGGTATTTGAGGGTGCGCAAATGTGAGGGAGCCGTGTCAGTAGATTTACTGGCACGTTAAAGATCCCCTTCGGGGCAAAATTCCGGCACCCCGGCGTCTCTAAAAGCCAGAGTAGTTAAAGGGGACGTAAAACCAATAACATTACTATTATTATTATTATTGTATTGACCGACTGGATAGTTTTCTTTAATAGAACTAGACAGCACTGAAATATGTCTTCTATCGCTTCAATGAGCGAAAATTTCACTGAGACAGTTTTGCCTTTCAGCGTGCAGCCTAGTTTACAAGCCTCTGTTTGCGAACGAGTCGCCCTCACTGCGGTCGTTTCTGCTTCTGCACCTCTCATCTTGGAATCGCTGAACACTGAATCAAACTATCACCTCCTAGATCTACCTCTGCTTCTCTTACTCTTTACAGCACTGTTAATTAACCTGTAGGTAATCTCTCGTGCCCTATTCTCATCACATGACCCCACCATCTGAGTCAGCTCACGGCAGGGGCGTATATACAAATCTTTTTCGAGGGGGGGGGGGGGGCTGACTATTTGGAAAATTTTGAGCATTCTCAGGGGATTGTCACCGCAAAATACACAGAAATATCAACCAATATCTTAGAGCATATAACTTTGTGTAATTATTTTAGATAAGATTCAAACTTTGTATAGCCTACAATTACTGGCAATACAAAAAAAAAGTTGTAGAATACAACACAACACACAAATAAAATTTTATACTTAATGAATTTTATATTATGGCCTATGGAGTATTAATGGCAAATATCTAAATATTTGACAATCTAATAACAGAAAGATAAACATTTTTTTATTACAAGTTGATCATTTATTTCTCAACAGTACCGTACTGTGGAATTCACAATTTTGCCTCACAAGGCTGAGTATACCCCGTTCCAGCCCTCTGACCAGAATTACAATTTCTTGGCAGAGACGGGAATCGAATTCAACCTCCGGGGCGGCAGCCAAGAAAGCTAGCCACTATACCACGAGTTAGTCTAATTTCAATCTTAATATTGTTTATAACTTAGCCAATAAGTTAAGATTAGGGTACAACCAAATTTACAATTATTTTATGCTCTTACCAAAGCAACACTTTCGTAATTTGCATTGGTTTTTTTCGGGGGGGCTGGAGCCCCCGCAGCAACCCCATTATATACGCTCCTGGCTCACGATTCATCTAGCTTGTTCAATTCTAACTTAGCCTTTATCATCTCTTCATTACGAGTACCTTTCTGCCATTGCTCCCATCTATTAGTACCAGCGATCATTCGTGCTACCTTCATATCAGTTACCTCTAGCTTATGTATCAGCTCTCGCTTCCATGTAGCAAGGTCGGTCTAAATACTGAGCTATGTAGGGAGACTACACAACTACTTTCTAGCAGAATACAGTTAGTTTTTCTATACTCTTTCACAATCAACCTGAGACAATACACAACCCACCTGCACCAATTATTTAGCTCCTCCTATTGTCTTGCGTTTCCTTTCAACCGACATCACCTTAATTTTTGAATTGCTGATTTTCATAGCATACTGCCTACATTATTATTAGCCTACTACTGACCATGTGCTTCGCGCCGGCAGACACAAGGTCCCCAGCTTGCTCGCTTTCATCTTTCCTGCCGTCTCCCCCTACGCGGCAACTCTTCTACTGTATTCCAACCCCTACGTCATTATTTCATGACCCTTCCCTTCCCTTTCCACAATACCCTCACGCTTCATGGGGTTGAAACCAGAAGACACGTTGATGACCGCTGAAAATTCCGTAGTTTTGGTATCATCAGAAAGCGTTTAAAATAGCCTATCATGCCTGCTTTTAAAGAGGTGAATGTAGAGGACAATATGGAAACCAATTACCCAACACCTGACTGTCCAATGCTATAGTGTGATATGTTGCTGCATAAATTCAGCCAGTCACACCAGACATTTAAGAATAAAAGCAGCTCAACCAGCCGAAGTTGATGAGAAGAAGAGGATATACAGCATCTGGCTACAGTGTCACATTATTTAGAAAACCAGCTCGGTGCCGGGGGGAATCCATTGGAAAGCTTACAGAAAGCTCTTTAGACACCACGTATACGCACTGGGATAATATCAACTGGTTTTAATTATATTTTGCGAAACTTATTATTTTACATTCTTGTTCTTCCAGACCCACCTCTCATCTTAGCACCCTCAAATGTCAACTGACTGCGCCAGGAATCGATCCTGCAACCTTGAACGTTACCACTGCGCCACGCAGCCAGTCACCTTTTATCATTTCAAAATATGATCTTGTCGACTTCATAGTTACGCTTTGGTCTACCGTTATGCGTTACAGTTACGGCGTGTATGACGTCATCATGTTGTTCAGTGCATATGCACGGAGTCTGAGTTTACTCCTGGGGTCTGGCGTTATGCGATACGGAGACGGCGAGTGCGTGACGTCATGCAGCAGAGTGCAAAGAGCCCTCCTGAGCCTTTCTAACATGTGTAGCATTTGTAGCATGCGTCATTTGAAATGATATAAAGCCTAGTCCCTCCGTTTGACTGTATCTTTTTTGTTTTGTTTTGTTTTGTAAGGGTTTGTTTGTTTGTTTGTTTTTATCAAGCTTTTGTTGTAAATTCTGTAGATACTGGTTTTATTAACGCGTAGACATTAATTTTATAGTTTAGAGCTAGATATTACTTTTTAAACAAATATTCATTTTTAGAGAATTGTGTTCAGACAGCCTCAATTCAAATAAAATTTTACTAATACATTCCCTCCATTCGACGCCACTTTCATCACATCTAGAAGATTTCCGAGAGGGAAATTCCGGATAATTCCCGAAAATCCCTCAGGAAGGCTAACATTCCAGCCGTTTGGTCTAGAAACTTGAAATTTGCCATGGTTTCCATGTCAAATTCCATAAAATATCCTATATTCCAAAATTATGTCAACAATTCATAGGATTGACGCAATTGGTGGCACATGGATGGAATCTTGAAGGTAGTGGTGCACATGACGACGAAGATGTTATAAGGGGGTCATCTACCCCTCGTAAGACAGATAAAATGCAAATCTTGGTGATTTAAACATTTTGAGATGGATGCATGTAGAAGAAAAACAAGCCCAATATAAATGAAACACGTTACACAACAGTCCATGAAAAGAAAAGCTTTGGCCCACCAAGCAACCGCTGTCCAGCCACACACGTAGTCAACGCGTCCGATATTCTCGGCCATTAATCTTGGTTTTCCTTGAGCAGGGCGCTGACTGTCAGACACTCAATTGCCCTCACTAGGCTTAGTCCACCCCTTTAAAAAAAAAAAAAAAAAAAAGGATATTTCTGGCGTGGTGTAGCCACCAAGTTTGTCCGACATGAACCCTTCAGTTTACTTGTCACGTGAAGGCTAGCCAGAAATTATTTCCCCGTGACGGTCGGTCAAGAGATAAGCTTATCGACCACAAGCTCCTGATTACACCCACTCAGCTCGAATTTTTATCTACCTCGCACTGATATTGGAAGTTAAAGAAGCTGTTATAAATAGCTATGTAACAGAAACACATCGAGTCACGTGTACTATGCCGGATGGGGCTTGACTTCAAGGTGAAATGTCTCGTTAAGTGGTTTACGATCCCTTCCTTTCCCTAGACATTTCACTAGTCCCTGTAGGACAATCACCTGCATGTTGATAAACTCGCGAGCAAACATATGACCACATATTGGCGTAGTGCATAGCATTCTTGCCTGCCGTAGTGAAGGTCCGGGTTTGCTTCCCGGCTATGTCAAGAAATGTTAATTCTGGTCTGAGGGTTGGGATGGGGCACACTGAAGAGGTGGGTTCGATTCCCACCTTAGCGATCTTAAAATTGGATTTCTGTGGTTTCTCCACTTCTACGAAAGGCAAATGCCGTTTAGCTTCATAAGTATAGAGCACAGCCATCTCCTTACCAATCCTAGTCTGAATTACAACCATAGACATCACAATAACACAGGTTATCAGACAAATCTCTCTCTCTCTCTCTCTCACACACACACATACACACACACACACACATATATATATATATACGGGGCTAAATAGCCAGGATGTCGCACGCCCCTGAATGAATCAACTCATTAAAAAACACACAAACAATACCAGTATTGCCAATTCAGCAAATAGATCTAGCGAAAATTTGGTGACAACATAATGTATTATAAATTTAGTATTTAGTTCTGACTTTTGTGATTGCACAAAACTGACTTTTGTGATTGCACAAAACTTGACACTACAGACTTCATGCTCGCAAATACTTCATTCAGTGCTGAGCTACGAGATAGGCTATCTTGAAAAATAATAATAAGAAAAAGACATAGTAGTGACATTTATAGATTTTAAAAAGGCTGTTGATTCTGTTGATAGGGAAACTCTCGATAATGTAATCCGAGAATTTGGAGTTAAATCAAAATTGGCAAACTTGATCCGTGACACCCTCACAGACACTATATCAAAAATAAAATTTCAGGGAGAAATATCTAAACCATTCAAAATATAGACAGGCGTAAGGCATGGTGAGGGCTTGTCTCCACTCCTCTTCAATTGCGTCCTGGAGAAAGTAGTAAGAATCTGGAATTAAAAACTGGAAGAACAATAAGCTATCACCAATAACAATGCGAAAAAAGAACAGAGGAAATGAAATAAACTGCCTAGCATTTGCAGATGATTTTGCCATATTTTCTGAAAATATTGGCAAACGCAGCAATACAGGTCAATCAATCTCTTAGAAGAGATAGCCAACAAAACAGGTTTAAGAATTTCTGTAGAAAAAAAACGAAATTTATGACAAACATACAAAAAATGAGCCAGAAATCCCAGTAACAGAAATTGGTCAAATAAAGAGGGTAAGGAGTTCAAATATTTAGGGGAAATTATTTCAAGAAAATGGTTTGGAAAAATCTGCTGTAGAAAGAATACGAAAGATGGAAAGAGCATATGGCACAACTAGGAATACCTACAACAAAAAGTGTTTGTCTAAAGATCTTAAAATATAGCACCGTAGTCAAACCGGAGTGAATGTCTCGTACTGAACTACAAATTGGATAAATTAGAAGTAGAAAGAAGAATTATACGCAAAATAATCTGTCCTTTAAAAACTGCAGAATTCTGGAAATTAATAAGTAGGCCTAATGATGAAATATATCGAAAAATAGAAAAGATATCAGAAACAATATGGAAGAAGAGATTGCTACAGGATGGATGACAGTAGGTTAACCAAGCAGATCTTCACATTCCTGTGGAACAAGAAGGCAACAACAACCTGGGTACAAAAAGTCAAAAAGGATTTGGAAAGAAACAATGTCAGAGAAGAAGATACACCACAGATAGATATTTTTAGGCAAAAAGTGCTAAAAATGGAAGGATTCCAAGGGAGGAAGGGAATGAAAACCGGCTCGAAATGGTCCGAGGAAAGGAAGTGGAAACATAATGAGATGAAGGAATACTGGAGGAAGAAAAAAGAACAGCAAATGACAACAATGAAATTGACTCGTGGTCTCTTGACGACCAAAACGAAAATATTAATATTAAAAAAAAAGGCAGAGACGTCCGGATAACTCGCAAGTATGCGTTCACGCGTCAACCAGAGGCGACATTGTATTTCAGCACCACCATTCTCATTGGTTCTGATAAGGAATTAAACGCCTCTACTCAGTCAAACTTAGGAAAACAAACAGCTTCCACTGCAACAATTTTTTATTGTGTTGGAAGCAATTTCTCAGTGCTGCCTTAGTAATCGAATGTAATGCTTTTCAGTCGGTCAACACGGTTGTACCCAATTGAATTGTGTTTTTCCCTAATCCTGAAAAAAATAATGACATGAGATTAATAAAATCACTTCGATGACCAGTTTCGATCGTCAAGCGATCATCATCAGATCTATGTCTATAAGTATGTGGGTGATGGTATTTCCAATATCTAGGCCTACATTTATTTCGTTACAGCTGTTATTATAAACTGTCAAGATTTGTTACTTAAGTTATATGTAATTTTTGTTAAGATATTGCTAGAGGTTATTGACCTTTGGTTAACTGTGTATATATTACAAATACCATCAGATTACCCACATACTTGTACACATAAATTTAATGGCCAAAGTGTAAAGGATCTGACGATGATCGCTTGAAGATCGAAACTGGCCATCCTAGTGAATTTATTTATTTAGATCATGTAAAATGTATTCAGGTTTAGGGAAATACCCATTACAATTGGGTACAATTGTGTTAGTTAATTGTTGTTTTAAGGGGCGGAACTACGAGGTCATCAGCCCCTCTTAACACAGATTAAAGAATACAAATTTGGAATTGAATTTAAAATGTTGAGGTGAACACCTAAATTGTGTTCACCGACTGAAAAAACATTAATCTCGAACAAAATTTCGTCAGAAAATATAAGCAGAGTTCAAAATTAGCAGACTTAAAACCCGTCGTTAGTTTATTTAGTTATCTCCATTTAGATATCTTCACACGGAGAAATGACAAACTCTTGGTGGATGTACAATATTGTTTACTATCAGAAATAAAGGTAAACCTGCCCATTAGCCTTTCCGTTTACAAACCGAACAAGAAGGAAACTTAGAATATGACGGTTAATGGAATGCGGCTATTTTCACATGTAATAGGTACAATAGGTACAATATTGTTTGCTATCGGAAATAAAGGTAAACCTGCTCATTAGCCTTTCCGTTTACAAACCGAACAAGAAGGAAACTGAGGTGATCTATGAAAAATTTGAATCCAGTTAGATTGAAGGTTTCTGACTTATATGCGCCAATCTTTGAAGCGACAGAATGTCTTGACAACAGTTTAAAAAATAGTCTGTAGCCTATACGGTATCAAAGAATTTTGTAACTCTTGTGGATTTTAAATAATGCTTGGGCCTAGTGAAATTATCATATTAACTGGGGCTCAGAATTTGAGGACAAATCCTTTCTTTTCTCGAGTGACCAAAAACGAGACCAGACATAGTATAAGTTATGTTCATTTTGGGTCATTGTAGGACAGAAAATGGTTGGTTTTATTTAACTTTTTCTGCCTTTTTGTGCGTTTGTTTGGCTTATTGGTCATTTTTAGCCATTTTTGCAACTTCACCTATTTTTGACTAAATTTTTTACTGCCCATTCCCAGTTCATCACCTCTTAAACATTTTTTCTGTTTTAAATACACACGTTTGAACCATATCCGAAAAGAGAGAAAAACATTCTTGGACCACAGAAGATAAGTCAGACAAGGAAGTGGTGCGTCATGACAATGACCTTGAGCAAAATTTCAATTTCTGTAACCCTAGTGTTAAGACAAATATAATTCTATCAATTGCAATTTCTTTCTCCAGGATGTTCATTCCGGGTTCGCTAATTCATTCTAGGTGGAAAAAATATTTCATTATAAATTATATTTTTTTAATAAACTGAATTACTTCTTCAAATTATGTTAAAAAAAGTGTTCCATTCATATAGTTTCGCAATTATGTTGCATATCACCAGAATTTTGTATTTTTTAAACATTAGGCTATATAAATATTAAATACAAATTAATCATTGCATAACATTTACGTCTTTTTTTCCTGTTTTATGTCCTTCATTTTGATATTTTAGGTCATTTTATAGGTCTTTTTTTTTTAGGCAATGTATAGGTCTTCAACTTCCGAGCTTTAATTATAACCTTGTACGTTCGAAACTTCAGACCAAGTTGATGGTTGAAGCTGGAGAGAATAGTTTGCTATTTTCATTAGGGGTGCCGAGAAGAGCATCACGGCCTAGTCGGGAAGAGCCAGGCGAGCTGTACGACTCGACCTCCGATCAATGTACAGTTAGGCGGCGTTGCCAGCTCTCTCCAGCCTGCTTCACCAGTTTAAAGAGGCACGACACTGCACTTCAGCAAACTCGTTCCTACTCTGGAAAATGAAGGCATAAGAAATGATCGCGGGTTCCTTTCTTGACTGAGAAGTTGGAATGTTTAGGGCTCGGCACTCTGAGTCTATTGTCTCGCATTTGATGATTACAAAACAACAATTAATTAAATCCCAGTTCTGGATTCCCTGCCTGATGGAACTTCGAAATTGGAAAGAAGGCCTTTATTGCTTCATCATCATCAGGAAATACACATTTACGACACACTTACACCAGTCGGCAGCCGAGTGGACCAAACTCCAGTCCACCAACTCGGTAATTTTGGAGTCTGAGTGTCAAAACAGTGGAGTCATCTTCCGTGTCTATCCTGCCCTGTTCAATTCCAGACTCGGGCAAAAAAATTAATCCTGGTACGAGGGCGTGAAAGGGGCGTATACAGCCTTGAGAAGCAAAACTTTGAAAAGGCAATAGGTTCGATTCCCAGTTGATTTTCCCAATTCTATTCCAGACAAATGCCACGGTAGTACTCTATTTAAGGTCATGGCCGCCTCCTTCCCAACTCTAGACCCAATTACAAGCACACACATACACTAATAAATACACCGTAATAACAAATGTTAAGAGACGTACCACACACAAGTACACAGTGCTGATAACCAAGCCTATAAATGAAACAACCATCACCAGAACTATTAGAATAGTTATGGGGCTGTTTATAACGAACTACTCCAGCCTTTATATTCCTTCCGGAAACATGGAACTATCAGTCCCGTGTACTTGTTGGCCTATAAGGCAGCCTATTCCATCCGGGCATACGTCGGGAATAGAAATGGATGTCCGAGGTAGTTCTGCCTCGCGAGGCTGAGTGCAAATTTATAGACAAAGACGGGAATCTAACCCGAAATAGGAGTGCTAGTCACTACACTACGAGGTGGCACCCTCCTTGCTACGTTTTCTTTACCACGACACCAACCAGTGTGGTCATTACAGCTTCTTATACATTTCAAATGAATTTCCCCTCCGTGCAAAGGCACATGACCTCGATGTTCCGCCTCATAAAACAACAATCACCACCACCATTCCAGAGCCAAGTTGTCAGCAATGCAGACAATGAACGAACGGTACTCTGGAGGCAGACAGGCAGCCATTTTGTGCGCCTCGCCATCGCCAACACGACTCACACACAGATGGTGCGTTGAAAGACAAGACACAATACGACCCACGACACCCCATGGCTGCAACTTTAACGACGTTTCCAATGGTTAACTGAATTATTCTATTCCAAATAGGCTACGTTCAAAAGAACAGGCATCCCCTAAAATGCTCCCCCTCATCTACTTTAACAAATATAATCGAAAACCAAAATTCAAATAACAAACATACCGTATTTTAAAAACTCGGTAGGTAAAACGGTTTACAACAATTAAGGAGATCTTGCAAGATAAAGGGTTCAAATGTGATTTTTCTCAATCTGATTATGCACACTTTTTGCATAGATCTATGTTTGTTCCATAAAAATCAGACTGTTAGTTTTTTTAATATAAAATATTTTCTTCTAGTGGGCGCGTGGGAGGTAACAGAAAAAACATTTGTGTAACTATTAAATTGAAGTTACCATAAAAGTGGTTTTAGGTAGGCCTACGTGTTTTTTGAAAAGTAAGAGAGCTGTAGGCTAGCCTTACACACACCTTACTCTCCATACACAAATAATGAAAGTAGGACCAACTGTCGTGTAGAAGTGAAATACTTGAGTAACAAGCACTGAAAATTTGACTTTTATTTTAAAGAAATGAATCGCATAGTCATTTAATTTTTATTTGACACCTCATCAGTGCCAATGTATTAAATATGCGTGGCATTCTTCAGAATATGTTAAATTTAAGCATTGGATTAAATAGGACATTCGTTACGGTACTTACAAGGTACCCTTAAACGTGAAGACGCAACAGGCTATAATGCATCACATTTTTCAGAGGGTATCAGTGAGTGATAAATTGCTTGACATGTGCACAAATTGAATTCAGAAAAATGAATATATAGGCTAATTAAATAAATAACATTAATTGATGAAGATCAGGCTTTAACATTGGGTGCCTTCAAGCTTTGACGACGTCCAGTAGGTTAAGTAACCCATCAAACTTTAAAAAATCAAATTGATCATTTTGAACAGTATTTTTTTTTAAATTTGATACCAGAAAAACTCGTAACTTAATAGAATCTTGCCGCTTCTCCTAAAATTGAATAAAAATCACTCCGGATGGAAGAGATAGTGCTTCCTAGGCCTAGGCATCGAAGACAACAGTCTCCATCCCTGAAGACAAAACTACTTTACATTGTAAGACAAGTCTACTAATACATTGTAAATCAATGATTACTGCGGGAAAACCTGACACAACACGGCCAATTCAGGTGACCTTACTTTAGAAGGGTACGACATATAGCGTTACGACCTGACGAGGGAGTTGTTGTACTCACCAAAAAATTACGACACGAGTTCCAATTATAAACGCACCCAAACCGAACGCAGTAGTTACGTGCACCAAGGCGCAATACTATGGATGGGGCCTGGGGTAGGTGCGGATGCCGTGCCTGTTCTGCCCTTTGAGTCAGCTAGCCTTGAAATGGTTCTCCGTGGTTTCCCGTCTGTTGGAACGATGCCGCTTTCTTCCAGTTACAAAAATTTCACATCTCTTATGAGTAGGGCTAGGAACTTGATGCATTATCAACATGCAAATTATGTACATAATTTATGTAATAATATTGGATGAAATGTGTAATATTACATTACAAATTTTTAAAATATGTAAAATTAATTTAGTTTTATATAAATCATAATATACACTCTGAAGATTCCTCATTATATTTTTGCAAAATAAAGTGTGGTACAATAATTACCGATAATTAATTAAATAAGCATGTGCTCATTATAGCAAATTTAACTTAAATTAATTCCATTATAATGTGCGAGAAAAAGTACGAACTCAGGAATATGGTGAGGGGCACTTTTTGTTTGTGGGGTGGGAGAAAATAAGGCAGCCTTTCTGAACAACAGAATCTCAGGCCCTCACTGGATAACTGAAATAAACTTACTAAGTCCAGCCACTGAGTCTCCAGCCGGTTGTAATGTGAATTCCCATCCCCTTATCTCCACTGATAATCTTTCTTGGAATTCTTCCCTGGGCCTTTCTCAACAGCTTATGAATAGCTTGGAAAATCCGTTTCCTGAACCTGAGTTTCTAGTGAACAAATATTATCCAGTTTTGAATTGCCCGGGTGTTGGCGAATTGAGCCAGCTAATCTTCCGAGTGGATCTTTCTCATCTTGTCATTCCATCCCACAGTCCTTTTTGGCCAGTTGCCCCAGGCCAAGTTCTGGTTCTTCTGCTGAAATTATCCTCCCTTCCGTCCCCCACCATTACCACTGTGAACCGGGTGAGTTAGCCGTGGTGGTTACGGCATGACTGATGGCAGTCGCTCACATCCGGGAGGCGAGGAGGTTCGAATCCCCCCGCCGGCAACCTTGAAGATGGTCTTCTGTGGTTTCCCATCTTCCTTCCAGGCAAATGCCGGGGTTGGTCCCTAACTATAGGCCATAGCCGCTACCTTCCAACTCCTCGTCCTTACATTCCAACTTCCCTCCTTCCCTCCCCAACGGTACTTGTAGCTCACCCATTGGGTGTCCGTCTAGAAGCAGCTACAAAACTGGCGAGCCGAACATGTCCTCGGACACTCCCGGCACTAAAAGCCATACGCTAAAAAAAAAAAAAAAAAAATAAAAAAAAAAAAAAAAACCCACTGTGAAAACTCAAAATCTAAGGTAACTTATTTGTTCTTGCAGAATGACCCGCTGGCTCTGGGATTTCCTGTAAACACTCTGCCATGCAGGGCTGTACAAATTGCACAATTCACTGAAACAAACATTAGCCTATGTCTTAATTCTCTTAAAAGGCCATATCAGTTAAAAGTTACCTTAAACCCGTTACATTATTATTACCATTATTACTATTTTAATTATTATTGCCCCCGTAGTGTATGGATAGCACGCTTTTCTCTTACCGAGGAGGCTCTGGATTAGATTCCAGCCAGAAACTTAAGATCTATGTAATGTCATTGGTTTTACGTCCCTTTTAACTACTATGGCCGGGGTGCCGGAATTTAGTCCCGAAGATTTTTAACGTGCCAGTAAATCTACTGACACGGCTCCATCGCAATTACGCACCCACAAATGCCTAATGACTGCGCCAGGATTCAATCCTACAGCCTTGGGCTCAGTAGGCAAGAACGTTACCGCTGAGCAACGCAGCCAGTCATACTTAACATCTGATTTGAGGGCTGGAAACAATTGTTGTTTATTCATTTTGAAGGTTTGGCGATCATGTAGTGCTGTGTACTTTGGTGTGTGTGGAATCTGTCTGATAATCTGTGTTATTGTAACTGCTGTAGCGTACTATTGTGTACATGTAATTTGGCTAGGATATGGTTAGAAGGGCGCCATGATCTTAATTTAGGTACAATCTAGGCATCTGCCTGGAATACAAATGAGAAACCATGAAAAACCACTTCCAGCATGGCTGAGGTAGGAATCAAACCCGCCTATTCTCAATTCTGCATCAGGAGAAGGAAAGCCTCGAGAGGACAATTAAATAAGTACCTGCTTTATATGAGAAGTAGTGGTCCATGATCTAAAATCAAAGTGATGTGGCTAAGGGTGTCGTCGCGCAGGTTATTCGTCCCCTACAATTTGTAGGCTATGAACTGGGTTGCAGTCGGCTTGATGTTTGGGTGCTCCCAACCGCGGGTTTGTTAGACCATTATTGTTGATTCATTGAGGGGCTTTGCGACATCGTCGTCATGTAACCCCGTGTACTTGGTTGTGTTTGTGGAAATTGTCTGATAACTTGTCTTATTGTGATGGCTGTATTATTGCGTGTAGTTGTAATTAAGATGAGGATTGGGAAAGAGGCAGCCGTGACCTTCAGTCAGGACTCAATCCGGCATTTGCCTGGAGTAGAAGTGGGAAACCACGGAAAACTAGTTCCAGGATGACTCAGGTGGGACGAACCCTCCTCCTCCTCTCAGTTTTACCTCACGAGGCTGAGTGTAACCCGTTCCAGCCCTCAAATCAGAATTAATTTCTTGGCAGAGCCGGTAATCGAAGCCGGGCCTCCACGGTGATAGCCACTACGTAATGAGGCGGACATATAATGCTCAATGAAATGTCATCTAAAAAAAACTACTAAAATGAATGAAAATGACTTTTAAAAAACTATTCCATTAAACTGAAATATGGCGACAGTTCTACAGAGGATTCATAGAAGGAATCCTGTTTTATTCACTACACAATTACCTACTCTCATTAAAATATACTTGAATTTAACAAGGAAATGGCAGTTAAAATGTCATTCGAATTAATGAACTAAAGAAGGAAGCAGCCGTGGCCTATTGGAAGGGACAGTTCCTGGATTTGTATAGAGTTGAAAATAGAAAAAACGGAAAACAATTTCAGGCTGACTGCATGGTCGAAATATAATTGCTAAATAATATTGTGACTCTTGGTTTGTATATAAATATAATTTACACCAATTAAAAATTCAGTTCACCGGGCTGATTGCCAAGCTACCCCAGCCCTTAAAATGAATCTCCAACTATTAATTATGGTACTGGTATTAAGTATGTTTTAATTTCATCTAAATGAAAATTGTTCACTTGGTTTATTAAAATTTAATTTTGTTCATTTATTAGTGTATGCAAAGAAGATCGGGTAAAATGTTAGAGCTTGCACTTACAATAGGTTATATTAACGCTGTCAGTTTATCGAACACAATCTCATGGATGTCCATATTTGTGAAACTATTGAGGACATATCGTATTCTTTGTATAAAGCTCCTCCACAGACAGTAGTTGTCACCATATCCAGACAGCTAGGTCATATGTATGTGAATTTATAGTAATTGACACCCCTGTGACCGTCAAACTGAGTCCCCTCCCCTCCAACAGTTTAATGACAAAATGTTGGAACGTGTGTACAGTATGGTATGTGTTGGCTGCAGAGTGGGGGAAGGTAGGGGAGGATGCTAATGAGCTATCGCTAGCTGAATTGGACTATGAATTATCAAAGGGGCAGATCATGGTGGCTAGAAAAGTCTGTCCGATTTTATCAGTGTAATTAACTGGCCGAATTGAACTGCGCCCAATTACCCTACCCTAGGGTACATTTCACTTGCGAAAAAAGCCCTTTTTGTTTTGTTTACAGTAAGAGACAGAATATGCAATTTTACATAAAAAGGAAAAGTATGTAAAAAACTGTAAATATGTTCAAATATGTAAAATAGTGACACAGAATATGCATTTTTATATTTAAAAACGTAAAAATATGTGAAACAAATGCCATTATGAACAAATATGTAACAATAGCCCACATTGTAATTATATGATACCTAAGGTTCTAATTCATGGATATTTTTTTATCATTTTTAGTTATGTATAAGCAAAGGGAAAAGCCTCCGTGGCTTAGGCGGCAGCACGCCGGCCTCTCACCGCTGGGTCCGTGGTTCAAATCCCGGTCACCCCATGTGAGATCTGTGCTGGACAAAACGGAGGCCGACAGGTTTTTCTCCGGGTACTCCGGTTTTCCCTGTCAAAATTTCATTCCAGCAACACTCTCCACTATCATTTCATTTCATCTGTCATTCATTTAATCATTGCCCCAGAGGAGTGCGTCAGGCCTCGGCAGCCGGCACAGTTCATATCCTCGCCGCTAGATGGGGGGCTTCATTCATTCCATTCCTGACCCGGTCGGAGACTGGAAGCAGGCTGTGGATTTTCATTTCATAAGCAAAGGGAAAGAATAAGTACTGTATTTACATAAACATCTTAGCCTTACTTATGAGACTGGCATCCGGTCGTAAAAACCATCCACAACAAAGAAATCTATGGCCATCTCATGTTCGATCCCACAGAAATGATACAGTGATAGCCTTCCCTATAGAACGGGCCCTCGCTCCGGCGCACTGTATATTGTAACGTGTCGAGAAAGGCGCTAGCAGCAGCGTAGCGCCCAACTAATCAAAACATTTACACTTATAACGTACGTTATTTAATAATCATATTTACTCACATGAATTTCAGAGAGGTTGCTGGAAATGCTGACCTTCATTTTCTAAGCACACATTGCATCAACGTTGGAAGTTTCGGCACTCTCGCTGTAAGTCATCCTCAGTGATATTTCGTATCTGTGCAGGTTATTTCGTTCTCGAGAGCCTCCAAAGAACGCGGATTGATTCTGTATAATTACATTTTGTTTGGGATTCCCCCACAAGTAAAACTCGCACGGCGCTGAAACTTATGAACACATTTACTGGAAGACTTAACTTCTTGAGAAGGTAAGTTTCCACTGCAAAAATTCGATGTTTTGTTCCATACCTAACGATGTTCACGGGATACGAAATAGCGTACAGTAATTCACCACAAGTCGTAATTATCTCGACTAACGTATCTTACCAGCTCCGTATGGAACAAATGCGCTGTCTAATCAGAATCGCTCCCCTCCCGTCACACGGGTCGGCAAAGCTCCGCTTTTATAGGTAATGTAAAATACGGGAGTGTACATTCGTAGATCCACCCGGCTTTGCAAGTGACAGGTTAAAAATTTAAGGCGATAGACTACTTTTAACCGTGGACTTCCATGCAGACCGAGTACTATCTAGGCCTACTAGGGTAACCATAGATAACCAAAATCACGGTAATAATAATAATAATAATAATAATATCGTATGGCCTCGCGTGCCGGGTGCAAGCATTGTAATTTGACACCCAGAGGGTAGCTTGCATGTCGAATTTCGTTGTTCCTTGAATTACTATGAAAGTCAAGGATGTTTAGGTATCTAAGCTCCTTGAACACTATAGCGCTTCCTAGTAGAGAAATGAGGAACTTTGTGTTGGCGAAAACTCCCGAGATTAATTTTGCCATTATGAACACGGCCAACTGAATTCAAATGGGTTATTTGACATGTCAACATCGTATGACATGCGTGTCGTATTTTTGCCGCCTTTCAAAAATCACTTACCACGGCCAGGAGCGAACCTACAATCTTGGGGTTAGTAGACCGGCACGCTATCCACTCACCCACCGTGGCAAGCTAAAATCACGGTAAAAGTCCTAAACGGCGGCTTCGGTGGCGTAGTTGGTAGCATGCTGAGCTTCTATGCCCAAGATAGCGGGTTCAAACCCGGCCGAAGCCGTCGGATTTTTTAAGAGCGTTAAAAATCCCTCAGCATGCCTTCCTTCGGAGGGGAAGTAAAGCCGGCGGTCCCATGTCATAGATTTATGGCATGTTAAAGAACCTTCCACTAATTGCACCTGTGTGAAGCTAAATTAGATAGGTTAAGAATGTAAACAATGCTATTAGGTTTCTACGTTCGTTGCCAAGAGCCGACTGCGGTGGCGTCTAGTAGCTAAGTTATGAACTTGGCCTAGTAGTCGTTGACGGTGGCGCTTGGCGGCAAAAGTAGGAACTATTTGAAAAATTCTAAGTTGCAGTACTTAAATTAAAAAACAGATAACACACACTAATACAGTCATCACAATTAACACCGGTTATCAGACAGATTCTACACACACCCAAAGTACACGGGGCTACATGACCGCGTTGTCGCAGCCCCTAAACTTAAGAACCAACCAACCAAAGTCCTAAACAGGATCTAGGTTGGTCTTAAGTAGAAAAAGAGACTAAACGAAGCAACGAAATGTTCACAGATGGAGTGAAATACAGCCGAGGTGCATCAAATTCCCAACACATCTACACTCCCTAGCACTCAGGATAATTTGCTGTTAGCCCCCCTCCCAAGCTTTCTTAGCGAGCACCAAGGGCCTAGACTGCATACGCCAAAGGTACCGGATATCTAGGAAATAAGAATTGCATGTATTTTTAAAGACTGAAGATTGGGCGAAAATTTTAACGAAGATAATCTCCCCAAGTATAGATGAGAATTATATACTGTAACTTAAATGACATTTTATCTACATTAGTTACTGTAAGCGAATGGACAATTTATTTCAAAATGACTCATTAATTTAAAAAGTTGTTTCTAAATTTAATATTATTTTTTACTGCAAATGTAACATAAAAACACGAACTTTGGACTGTACATTAAACATAGCTGCACTTGCCTCCAACATTTACTGGAAGCACTACAGCATCTTAGTTCTTTTTTTATGCTACGAACTCCGTTAATATTATTATTCATGTTTGAATATTATCTGTGATTAGCGGTTAAGGGGACTAGGTTAGTGCCGATTTTTTTGTTTTTTGTTTTGTTTTATTATTTTGAGTTAAATTTCTACACGATACATAATAAAAGTACATTATTATATCTATGAGCTACAAAATACGGAACGCTTTTCCCGCATGACGGCTAGTGACCACTGTATGTCGCACACTCGAGCGATCGTCTCTTCTCGAACCAAAGACCTATGTTCTCATCTGGCACGATTGTGTATGACACATGCTTCTTGTTGTTGCAGCTTATTTCAGGGGCTGCGACATCGCGGTCATATAACGCCGTGTATTTTTGAGTGTGTGTGTGGAAATTGAGTGATAACCGGTGTTATTGTGATGTCTGTACTAGGCGTGTGTATTTGTAAACTGGGAATAGAATTGGGAAGGAGACTAATCTCGGGAGTTCTGACATAAGCAACTTCAATTTTTGTTTCCTTCTTCTCAGTGGTAATGACGTAGTTTATAAAGAGACATTGTGGAGTGTAAAAGTTATCGTTTGACGGTATAAGTACTGTAATACCTCGATATCTCGAATTTTCGATAACTAGTAGTTATTAATATTTCCCGAATAGACTTCCTACAATTTACATGTAGCCTACTTATTTTGTCTTTAATTAGAATTTTTTGATACAGTATTTCGAAGCTTAAATTACATCCCTAGCACTTAAACCAGTTATCTCGAATATGCACTTAGTTTTACAATGCAACTTGTTTCATACATCACTGAATGCGGTTGAGAACTTTGTGGCAGAAAATGTGGCAGAACAAGATGACGGAATTTTTCAGGTCATGGAAAAGTAGGTAAGGCCCGACTGCTTTTGTATGGTTAAATTTAACTTACTTAGATAATGTAATAAAGCTGACATCATTACCAACGTCCATTTTATGACTTTAGACAACTAAGGGGTAAGCTTACATACAGTAATATTTTGTGCCCAGTATATCTCTCACCAATTTAACATAATTCGAATTCATTTTGGCATGCGAGATAAGGAGGTTTGAATGTATTAGATGTGGTGGAATAACAGATCTTGCTGCAGCAGGATTGATCAATGCCGTGTTCTCGACAGAGTCCTCAGTGTTGAAGGCAAGCAGCAAGGTTGGCTAACCGCAGACATTTCTGTTCAAACAAAATAAAACTGAAAATACTGTGCGCTGACAAAGAGGGAAGTGCGGAATAGTATTTTTGCATTCTTCATTATTACAAAAACAAGATTCTTCCTGAGAAGTCTTCCGAAGCTGCATAATTATTATATTCTGTATACATACATACAAACAATTCCGCTTTTGCATCTTAAAGAATGGTGCCCTCGAACCTAGTCTCTTTGAAAAAAAAAAGTATCCGCACGCCGTTGTTTATAATACAGGGTGATTACAAATGATTTATCGGGTTTTGGATGATTGTATTTCACAAAGTATTACATACAAATTAGTGAATGATACATGGTATAAAAAAGCAAATTTTCTTACACATGATTACAAAATGTTCTATGTGCTCTCCTCGTGTTACACGATACACATCTGTGCTCAGCCCATACATGTTCGAACATGTCCCTGTCAATGTTCACCAGCGCAGCAGTGATGCGATCCTGGAGTCAACCAATGTTGCAGGCAAAGGTGGTACGTACACATTGTCTTTCACGTATCCCCAAAGAAAAAAATCACAAACTGTACGGTCAGGAGACCTTGGAGGCCACCTGAAGAGTGCGAAATCATCCTGAGCACATCACCCAATCCATCTGTTTGGAAGTTCCTTGTTCAGATCGTGACGCTCTTCTCCATGCCTTGAACTGTCAATACCACCGCAGAATGCATTGGTGGGTTGGTGACTGTATGTTGGGGTACTGTCTTCGGAACGCACGCTACATGGTAGTGCCGGATTCTGTCTTCTCATATTACAACACACAAAATGCTTTCTATTGATTAGTCGTCATTTTGCAAACTGTTATCACCCTGCCAACTGGTGAGTCACAATGAAACCTGCAGTGATATAAATAAAACTTAGAAGTATGCTCTTTCGATTGGTTATTCGTGCAGATGGGTGGGCATTATATATTTAAAGCTCTAAGACGTCAAAACCCGATGAATCATTTGTAATCACCCTGTACTGCTCGCGTCTAAGCTCTGTGAACTTGCGGGATGAAGGGCAGAGGCAGGGTAGGAGCAGGCGAGAATTGACAAGCCTGTCGACAGCCCACCGTGTTACCTGACATTCTCGTCTATTCCAATACTGCTAACATAGGGTCTTTTATGAAACCAGTGTGGCGTTGGGAATGAGTGAGTGAGTCACCGACGAATGTATTTGCTTCTGTTACTACGCAAGGACCGAGAAACCTCATCACTCGTCACCACCAATACTATAATAATAATAATAATAATATCGTATGGCCTCGGGTGCCTGGTGCAAGCTTTGTTAATTGACACCCAGAGGGTAGCTTGCATGTCGAATTTCGTCGTTCATTTGAACGCTATGAAAGTCAAGGAGGTTAGATATCTAAACTCCTTGACACTACAGCGCTTTCAAGTAGAGAATGGAGGAACTTTGTGTTGGCGGAAAATCCCGAGATTAATTTTGCCATTGAACACGGCCTACTGAATTCAAATGGGTTCTTTAACATGCCAACAACGTATGACATGAGTATCGTGATTTTTGTCGCCTTCAAAAATCACTTACCATGGCCAGGGGCGAACCTGCAATCTTGGGGTTGGTAGTCCGACACTATAACCACTCACCCACCGTGGCAAGACACCACCAATACTCATAGTCTGCGATGCACATTCCTCTCAATTCCACGCAGCTTAGACCCGAGCAGTAGTTACAAGATGAACAATGCAATTTCCTACCAAAGTTGCTGTGCGATACTTAAGGGGCAACAGCGGCTCTGGATTCAGTGAGCAATGCGCAAGCATAGCACGAAGTTGCCCGGCGCCTTTCCCTATACCTAACAGTACTTTGCGAGTTACATCAGTTTCATCAAAGAGGAAGAATTAGCAGCGAAAATCAGAGACAATTTCAAACACCTAACAAACTAAGAGAATTGCTCGTTTTCGTGGCTTATGGTCAGAAACTATGCCGAATAGCTTGAATTGATTATTAGCCCATTTTAATATCATAAACTATTTATTGTAGTCCAGTATATCTATCTTCTATATATATAAAGCTCAATGTTTGTCGGTCTGTCTGTCTGTCTGTTGTGTATACAAATCCACACCGTTTCACCGATCTGAACCAAAATTTGTATACTTACCCTTCGGAACCCTGCGGGTAACCCTGTCCACTTGAAATTTCCGACAGACCACCCCTTTCCCTGCATTTAGGCCCTTTGTTCCAAATCTACACCGTTTCACCGATCTCAACCAAAATTTGTATACTTACCCTATGTAACCCTGTGAATAACACTGTCCACTTAAAATTTCGGACAGACCACCCCATTTCCTGCATTTAGGCCCTTTGGCAAACTTCTACACCGTTTCACCGATCCGAACCAAAATTTGTATACTTACCCTTTGCAACCCTGCGGGTAACCCTGTCCACTTGAAATTTCGGACAGACCACCCCATTCTCTGCATTTAGGCCCTTTGGCTCAAATCTACACCGTTTCACCGATCAGAACCAAAATTTGTATACTTACCCTTTGGTACCCTGTGAATAACACTGTCCACTTAAAATTGCGAACAGACCACTCCATTCCCTGCATTTAGGCCCTTTGGCACAAATCCACACCGTTTCACAGATCTCAACCAAAATTTGTTATTTACCGTCTGGAACTCTGCGAGTAACACTGCCTGCTTGAAATTTCGGACAGACCACTCAATTCCCTGCATTTAGGCCATTTGGCACAAATCTACACCGTTTCACCGATCAGTACCAAAATGTGTATACTTACCCTTTGTAACCCTGTGAATATCACTGTCCACCTAAAATTTCGGACAGACCACCCCATTCCCTGCATGTAGGCCCTTTGGCACAAATCTACACCGTTTCACCGATCAGAACCAAAATTTAAATACTTACCCTTTGGTACCCTGCGAGTAACACTGTCTGCTTGAAATTGTGGACAGACCACTCCATTCCCGGAAAGAGGACAGGGTCCGTCCCAAAGGCAATGGAAAGAAGGGGTAAAACCGGACCCAACTCAGGAAACCCTCAGGGTTGCCAGCTCCCGAATTCACCAGCCATGAGCCCTTGAGGATGTAGCACTATCTAGGGTGCACCAGAAGTGGTGGGGCTACATACACCCTGCCTCCTTGAGGGTCTTGAGCAGAAGACATGAGATATTAAGAAAAGAAAAAGAAGGCTGACGCCTCGAAGAATGAGGCTATCAGGAATTATTAAACAAGGGCCAATTAAGGCGGGAAAGTGAAAGAGTCGCTAGGCCTCGGATACACTGATACCATCGGGGTCGGAAGAGAACAAGAGTTTGACCAAGGGAGGCCGACAGGAAAGAGAACTGAAAGGAGCCCGGCACCAGTAAGTAGAAGCAATGCCGGACTCAGCTGGGGTCCCGTGGTCGCAAACCCACGTCCCACAAGTTGTGAGACCCTGGTGGGTGGAGGGGGGAGGAGGGGGCAGATGTGAGAATAGCTTACTGATTCATCGCGAGGTGACATGAGAGAAATGTCGAGTCCCCGCCGTGTTACCTGGTATTGCTGACTATGCTGATGTTCATACAGGGTCTTTGCTCAAACCACTGTAGAGTTACGAAAGAATGAGTGATTCACCGGTCAATGTGAATTGGACCGGGAACCCCCTCCAAACGTCTGTCATCATATTTCGACATCATCTGCGATATTCTCAGGTATGTGCAGCTTGGACCCGAGCTGTACTCGATAAGCTCTTTCACTACACGCATCGAGTATAGGCCTAAGCCAGAAAATAACGTTCAGACTTTGGAAGACATCGAAGGTAGAGATCTGAATTACCTATATCAGATTTAAAATTACACCATGTTCGTTTAGTAGTCATTTTTCATTACCTTATTATTATCATCATAAGGGCAAATGACCTAGATGTTACGCCCATTATACCACTAATCACCTCACACAATAAGTCTTCATCGCCTGTGAATTTTGAAATATTTATTTCTATCACGGTAGTTTGTAAGTTTGTCGTGTCAATTCAACTGTAGTTTTCATTACCATCCTCATCAAAAGGGCAAATGACCTAGATGTTACGTCCATTATACTACTAACACCACAGTCTTCATCGCCTGCGATTTTTAAAATGCGTATTTCCATTATTTTGTAAGTTTGATATACCCGTTCAGTAGTAGTAGTCTTCATTATCATCCTCATCAAAGGGGCAAATGACCTAGATGTTACGTCCATTATACTATTAAGCAACACCAGAGTCTACCTAGCCTGTGATTTAAAAAATATGTATTTCCATTAGTTTGTAAGTTTGATATACCCGTTCAGTAGCAGTCTTCTTCATTATCATCCTCATCAAAAGGGCAAATGACCTAGATGTTACGTCCATTATACAGTACTACTAAGCAACACCACAGTCTTCATCGCCTGTGATTTTTAAAATGTGTATTTCCATTAGTTTGTAAGTTTGATATACCCGTTCAGTAGTAGTAGTCTTCATTGTCATCCTCATCAAAAGGGCAAATGACCTCTCATTCCTTTAAAGTATCAATTTTTCCCATTCGTTGATAAGTTACATGTGCCAGTAGTCGCTTCTATGTTCATCATCACTATGTAGAAGATGTTTTGCGTCAGAAGAAAAGACAACTGGATGCTCAGGAACGTTAACGATATATCGACTGCGAAATCTGGAAGCTTCTTGGAGGAATTGCTTGAGACATTTATCGTACAGTTTAAACCTTAACAAGACGAAACTTTTAACCAGATAGCGATCTAAGTGAGAGCTCTGTGGCAAAAAATAATCAAGTCTTTCCCGAAATATGAGTCCTAAAAATAACTTTTTCTATTATTTTCTAAGTTTCATATGTCAGTTATGTAGTAATTTTCAATATCATCCTGATCAGTAGGGCAAATTACCTAGATGTTACGCCCTCAACGTCATTGGGGGCAAATGACCTAGATTTTAAGTCCATTATATTTCTAACCGCCACATAAAGTCTTCTACGACTGAGATGTCACGAATTCTGGGACCGCTAACGACATATCTCGACTCGGACTGAAGACAAATATCACGAGAATGATCATTATTTTACAGAGCCTCCCATAGTGACTTAAGTATAAACATTGTCACTGGGTTTGATAATGTAAGAAATGAATACATAAATAAATATAATTAATGACGTTGAGTGTTAAGGAGACTGAAATATTATCATCATTCCACCGGGCGAAGCCGGGTACTACTGCTAGTTATAAATAATAATGAAATTGGGTTTACGTCCCTTTTAACTACTCTGGCTTTTAGAGGCGCCGGGGTACCGAAATTTTGCCCTGAAGGGGATCTTTAACGAGCCAGTAAATCTACTGACACGGTTCCCTCGCATTTGCGCACCCGCATATGCCAGCTGACTGCGTCAGGATTCGAACCTGCAACCTTGGGCACAGCAAGCGAGAACGTTATCGCTGAGCCACGCTGCCAGACGGCTAGTATATTGAATAGCGTGCTTCCTAGGTTAACAAAACACGGATGTTTGTATTGTGAAACTGTTCCCTTCGTCTATCAACGAACAGTCCAGAAAGGGTTATTCTGGAAGATATTTCCTGGTTTAGAATCCTTCCAAGTTTTTCTCTTCTGTTTGCATTCTCAAAACCATAAGGCTAGAACCATAAGACAGCCTCCCAACGCAGAAAACAGTCAGTGATGCAGTGCTATGTGAGCCCCATTCACGACGTGTGATTACGATTAATATGCAAGGTTGCCTTGTGTCGAGCAACCTTTGTTGCCTGTGAGCTCATCAGTGCTGAGTGAAGGCATGTCTAATGCTAGTGCAGGAGTGATATTTGGAAATAAGTGAATCTTGTTGGGTTCTTTATCCCATGGGGTTGTGCATCTAAACTTGAATTGAAAATACATCGGGTATTCAACGTGGTAACTGTTTATGAGATCTTCAGCTAACCAGTATCAACGCGAACTTGTGAGGTTTCATAAACTAATTGGCCTTATGGCCACAGACTGACAATTTATATAAGAATTCAACCAGCATATCACTGGAAGAAAAACAAGTATTTGCAAATCGTGGGCCAGTTAATTCCTGTAACATTGATTGAATCGATTTCAATTTACAGTTCATTAGAATAAAATATTTTGTGTGTGTGCATGATTATGATTATGGCTGTGATACCTGCCCAAGCTGAGTCCGTAGTTTACAGAGAAATTCTGATATAATTCAATTTCTTAATAATTACATTCAAATTGATCTATAAAAATAATTTAATCAATCAAATTAATTTAATAAGTTTTCATCAATTCATTGATAGTAATTCAGTACTTATACAACAACAATACCTATCAGGGCTACAGAACATTTGATTCGGCGTCAAGAGCAAAAAAACTTAACAATCTTACAGAAAGTGAACAAATAATGTATGGGGAACGAAGAAATTACCGTACATCCCCGTGGAGACGACGCAATAAAATTAAAATAATAACATTCAACAAGTAAAATACGAATCTCCACTTTAAAGAGCTGACAAACACGAATTTCTAGGGGCGTGGAGGGGCGTGGTGCCGCAGCGGTCAAGCTGCTGGCCTCTCACCACGGTGGACCAGGTTCGATACCTGGTCAATGCATGTGAGATTTTCAAAGTAAAATGCCACGTGAAAAGAAGGACCCGTGGCTCCATGATCGCGAGATTACCTATCACGTAAAACTACAAACTTCCTTCCTTTTTCACGAAATTCTATTCTTTAGTACGACCACAGCGGATTGTTGCTTATGGGGTATTTTATGTTGCAAGCTATTGGTAGTCGTTATATAGAGGGAAAGGCTCCAAACACCCTAGGATGGCCGAGATGGGTTCTCAGTTCTGTTTTATGAAACACTTACATTGACATAATTGACAAGACAGTATATTATTGGTATTCTTTTACATGAACTCATTAGCTAATATTATTAACTTAGTGATTAGTTTATGACTCAAAAATATTAGCAAACTTTCATACACAAAACAGGGTATTAAAATAGACTCATATTATTGGGCTTGTTTCCAGGAGTGCGTATTTAGTGAAATAATCCATATTATTGATGAGAACTACATAACGGGATTTTCATTTTGCCGTGTACAATAATTGTGACACGGTAATCTGAGAAACGGATGAACCTGATTTGAATAGTGATTAAGATCAAGTGTATATTCGTCGAATTAGTCATTTTAGAGGAAAAACACGTTAAAATTCTATGGAAGTAACATATGAGTTGTTTTCTTTATGGGTTTGGACATCGTAGTCATTTCAGTTCCGTGTACTTGGGTGTGTGTAGAATATGTTTGATAACCTTTTTTTTTTTCGTGTAGTTTCCTGAGAGGCAGAGTGCAGGTCTTTCTAGTCGACGCCCGTGGGCGACCTGCGCGTCAGGATGAGAGATGGAATGGATGAAGATGAATGAAACTGGGCAAGGATGTGGAAGGAAGCGGCCGTGGCCTGTCAGAATGTACTGTCCCAGCATTTGCCTGGTGTTGAAAATGGGAAACCACGGAAAACCGTTTCAAGGACAGCCGACGGTGGGGCTCGAACCCACGCGTCTACCGAGTCAGCAGAGAGCTTGGCCCCTTGACCTAACGCAGCGCTTTAGCCCGCGTAGCCACTACTGTTGTGAGATATGTAGGAGTCTAGGATTGGTAGGGAGACGGCTGTGGCCCTAAATTAGGAACCATCGAGCATTTTTCTTAAGTGGGAAACCACAGAAAACCACTTTCAGGATGGCTAAGGAGGGATCCGAACCCCTATCTTCTCAGTTTTGCCACAAGAGATTGTGACCCGTTCCAACCCTCAGATTAGAATTAAATTTCTTGGCAGAGCCGGGAATCGAACTCTGATCTCTGGAGTGACAATCAAGAATGCTAGCCACAGCAAGTGCAATGATAGATTTAGAGAGATCATTCAGTTCCGTCCGAGCATGTCCTTTTGCCTCTTTCGTAATTGTCGGTGAAAAGGATCCGAACAATTCACCCTTCAATTCCAACACTTTTTTCGCATGAGTATCAATGTAATATTTTCTGTTCTCTTGCTCATCTCATGCCTAAGCAACTGAAAACAACTGGATGTATTCCATGTATGAAAACCCTCTTCTACCATTAAATAATTAGCTTGAAATCAACAAAATGATGCAACACTGTTCTTAAACTCCAATTCGATCAGCTGACTAATAAACTAATAATATGAGTGCATTCCTCATGAATCTTCATGGAACATAATTTGGTTAACCAATAAAAAATGATTACAAGTAGAAATATTATTAGCCAACATTTTTATGAAACCTTGTTCCATCTTTATTAGCTAATGGTAGTAGTCAGTTTTATGAAAACTTGTTCCAGCTCCCTGGAAATCAGGACCGATGTGTCCAGACATTAGTCTACGTTTCATGAAAATTACCAACATAGAACCAGAGGAGATATAGCCTACAAAGCGTTCTCAATTTCAAGAAAAGTACTCTGCTCGATGCTTTGTCGGGCTGAATAGCGGTGGCCTTCAAACCACACAGTACGATGTTTAGTAGATTCACTGGCATGTCCAGGACAATATTCCAGCACCTTTCAACATAAAGTGATTTGAAAGGTGAAAACAGCAGGACTTTGGATCGCGACGCGACACGGCACAGCGGAGAGGACGGCAGCCTTTAGGTATCGATTGGGAAGGAGGGCGAGGGGGCCGAATTCTCGCACGCAATGCTTCTGCGGCCAAGTACAGCCCGCTGTAAAACTTGAGACCGACTGCAACAACTCGCAACTCCATTCATCCATTTCCGGCGACTCAGGTTTCGGCTTCTTCTTTTATTTATTTAAGGGACCTTAATTAGATTTAAAAAATGTGGACTAAAGAATGAAGGAGACTAATATACGAAATAGCCTATTCACCGTTCACCGAAGCACTCACAAAATGGATATCCTACCAAGTATGTTTTCCCCCTTTCTTCGGCTTATCCCAATTAATTGGGACTCATTTTGGTTTTGGCCGGAGATTTAAGACCAGATGCCCTTCCTGACACCACGTGATTTATCGGGTGAAAATTTCGCCCAGCTGTCACCGAGATTCGATCCCCGGCCGTTCGGGTGAAAGACGAGCAGCTAAGCCACTCCGCCATTACTCTCCCCATATCCTTAAATTAGATATTACCTCATGTTTGAAATATTGAATTTTCACGACTGCGTGTTGTGTACAAGTACAAGCAAGGGGGTTGGATCAGGAAACACCTCACTTGGTATTCAAGCTGTCGCATAAACATAATATTTCGAATATGCCCACAACGGACCTTACCGATGCAGTGCTGTTGCCAAGCATAGAGAAAGCGTCTGATCGCGGTAACTCAGTTGGACAGAGCATTAGGCCGGAAATCCGAGGACCCAGGTTCGAGTACACAACACAAGCTCTAGCTGGAATACCTCAGTTGGTATCCAACGCTCGAATTATTTGCACACAAAATGCGATGTCATGTTACGAATAAACTGTAGATAAATGTAGTACTTACACTAAGGGACCTGAACATCGCGGTCATCGCCCTACCACACCACGAGGTGGTACGGAATGCCTAATTGTGGAATGTAAACCCTCTTATTTGACTAGCTAGACAACTTGTCCCAATTAACTGGCTTATTTTAAGCAGAGATAATTTTGCAACATGAATATTTTGTTGGGGATTAACTTTTGTCATTAGAATGAACAGTAGTTGTTATTTATTTTTGGTTTATCGTATCGCATATACACATCAGTAAAATATAAATGACATCATCTCTACTTAGTAGAAAACAAAGTCCTCGTTTCTTGGATGTCACGGGTAATCTCGAGAACCACTGGATGGATTTTGATGCGGTTTTCATCATTCTGTAAAGGATATCTCGAGGTGGGTTTCTGTAGAAAATAAATTATTTATGATCAAAGGAAGCCAAGCAGTAACGATTTCAGTGAAAAAGTCGAAAAGAAACCTTGCGTCCGTGCGCGTTTTAAGCTTACGCTGGGAAAACCGTTAAAATATCAATATACTAGGAGTGTAAGAATTGTTCAGCATGAAAAGTTCAATAAAAATGCCCGCGGGAGCATCTTTCTATCTTCAATTCGTCGCCCACTATGAGTGTTCTTACGTTTTCATTTCTTTCAACAATCTCCATTCAATTACTGAGGTGACAGTTTATGAGCTAGCACGTAATGCATTCATAACTGTTCCCGGGCGAAGCCGGGACGAGTTGCTAGTTGTAATATAAAATAGAGAACAGAGTACTACAAAGATAAGTCCTTATGCAATGAAGAGCTTCTGGTGTAGCGTTCAGGAAGTCATGAAATTCTCCAATATAGGCTATCTCTGTGCACTCCATCACTCTGCTCCACAGTCGCATCTTGGGGATTGTATTTTCCCCCATTTGAAGAGGGCATCAACACATCTACCATGGTTCATATGGGTGCGATTCAAAGTGGACCAAACCGATCATGGTTGATCGAATCCTGGAGGTTTTCTTGTCAAGCATGGTAGAGTTCTGCATTGTGGGGGGCAACTTTCTAGCCATTGTTGTTTCCATGAGTTGTTCATGTTGAAGCCAACATCGTGTGTAGAGCTTTTGCTGTGAGAATGGCTGGGTGTAGTTCCAGTAGTTGTAACTTCCTTATATTGCAACATGGTTTCTATACTGATTATGTAGAGTAAAATTGCACAACCATTGAGACAATTCAACAATTGTAATACAGTGTTTCTATAGGCAAGTGGTTCTTAACCGGTGGTCCGCGAGTGCCTCGGGAGTGGTCCGTGGGAGAAAAGGGTCCACCAGCACGTATAAGAAAGTGGCCAATAAATGGGGAATTCGGAAACGATGTGCGATGAACGAGAATCGTCCGAATGTATTCGCGGAGAAGAATTGAAATATTGATTGAAATATCATTAAAATAAGTGTTATTGAGGAAGGGTTACAACTGATAAGGTGTATTGGGGGGAGGGGGTGGTCCGTACATGATTCAATTTTAGGCTGAGTGGTCCGCAGACTTCTACGGGTTCAGAACCACTGCTATAGGTTGACAGCAGATAAAATAATAACACTCCCTGCTAACTTGACAAACTGAAAGCCTTGGAAGCAAACTACTGTATTTACGATTCTGGAGCTCTTATATGCAGTTGAGAAATGTGTTCTCTCGTGTTGATTTCGCACTTGTGATGATAATAATGATAGTTGTTTTAAGGGACAGAACAGCGAGGTCATCTGCCCCTTGAAATGCAGTTAACCCTCTCGTGCATATATGCCTCATATGAGGTCTCAAATATATAGCTTTTTGAACTGGCATATAAAGTCTCCTTGACAACAGATGCCATTGTTTCTGTTCCCACATCTACACATATACCTCAGATGAGGTCTCATTGTAGTTACACTAGCACGAGACTGATCGCAGCACCGTACGGACACATAACTTATACTTCCGTTCTGATATTCTTTGAAGTTTGCTGCGTCATTGCTTTCGCGTATGTTCAGTGACCTGTGCTGCTCAGCAGATATCACCTCGGAGGTAAGTAAAATTATTTATAGGTTTATAAAGCATGTGAAATCAAATATACAGAACATTTTAGCAAATATCTTTATTGAAGGTCATGTTATTTGTGCTTGAGTATGAGACCTCATATGAGGCCTATCTGTGTTGAAGGGTACAGCATGGATTCTAACCTTACATTTTACTTTCGTTACACAGTTTAGTTTATCTTTCCTTTTTGGTGGCATATCTTGCTAATGTTAACTTCTTACACTAAAATCCTATTTTTGTTTTACATTTGGATTCTGTAAGTTTTGTTATTTTGTTTATATCCTTGCAGGCATGGACGGAGATCCTGGGTCGTTACGATCTGGCATCCCAGTAAACCCTGGCCATGCTGAACAAAGAAGGAAGCTCAGGTACCGTAGTAACTGTCTTATTAGTATCAATTATATATTTACCAGTTATTTGTGAATAGAAGTAGCCTACTTTTGGGATATTTGAAATGCCATAGCCTAATTGCACAGACTAACATAAGCATAGTGCATGTCTGATGATTTCATTTCATGCTAGTTTTGATTTATTTTTTTAGGAATGCAGGCATCATGGAGGTGCTATCAACACGTGAGATCCATAACTTGCTGTACATTGAAAGCTCAGAGGACGATTTTTCTGGATCAGAGGATGAACTCTGGGTCCCCTCCGAGGATGAGGAACCACAGCCATCAGACACTGCTGACGACTTACCCAACTCTCATGATGATTCTCAGGAGGAATTGCCTCCGCCACCCCCTGCGACCAATACTGCAAACGGTCCTCGGATAGATCCACGGCCACTTCTGTGGTTTAGTGGGAAAGAAAATGACCTTGTAGGCAATATTCCTCAATTTCAGGGTGAACATAAATCAAATATTGAAGGTAATATGCCCATAGATTATCTTTTATCTATGTTTCCTGAAGAGTTCATGGAGAAACTAGTTGATGCCAGTAACCTGTATGCCACACAGATGGGCAGAGACAATTTTAGACTTACAGTCCCCGAGTTCAAAGTATATTTGGGTATCAACTATATGATTACCTATTTACGGTATTCAAGACTAAGACAGTACTGGAGTCCCACACATGGTACAAGACTCTCAACCATTGCTGATAACATGTCATACACTCGGTTTTGTGAAATAGGGAAGTACCTTCATTTCACCAATAACGATGAAATCCCAAGAGACAATAGTGATCGTCTTGTGAAACTAAATTCAATCGTTGCTCATTTTCGTCAGGTGTTTCGAGACTCGTGCAGTCCTGAGGAATATCTCTCAGTTGATGAAATGATGGTGCCTTTCAAAGGGCGCTCCACTTTGAAGCAGTACATCAGGAATAAACCTCATAAGTGGGGATTCAAGATTTGGGTTTTGGCTGGTTCCTCAGGCTACTGCTATGATTTTGAAATATACCAAGGCAGCAGTGGTGGTCGGGCAGAACCGTCAGAGTTTGGAGCTGTAGGTGATGTTGTGCTTCGACTTTGTGACAGTATGAAAGGAGCGAATCACAAAGTGTTCTTTGATAACCTTTTCACGAGTTTGAAGCTACTTTCTAAGCTCGAGGAAGACAAAATTTACGCCTCAGGGACAATGAGGAAAAACAGATTAGGAGGTGCTTTGCCTAAACTGAAGTCAGCTGCAGACTTGAAAAAATCTGGAAGAGGAGCAGTATCTGTTGCTACTTCGCAAACCAACATCACTCTAACTGAATGGCATGACAACCCAATTGTCTATGTAGCGTCCACATTTGCTGGCGTTGAGCCGAAGGATTCTGCTAGGCGATGGTGCAGGAAAGAAAGGTTATTGAAATTCCTCGTCCTTTCTCTGTATGAGTTTATAATAAACATATGGGTGGAGTTGACCTAATAGATTCACTGGTCGGTTTGTATCCACATTCTGTGCGAAACAAACGATGGTATTTTAGACTGTTTCACCACATATTGAATGTAGCAATTGTAAACTGCTGGATTTTATGGAGAATGAATGATGAGACTGAAAACTTAGATCTCATAGAGTTCAAGAGCTCAGTTGCGACTTCACTTATCTATACTGGGAGTGTAGAGAGGAAAAAAAGAGGTAGGCCAAACTCATCAACACCTCCTGCTGTGAAGAAACGCGTGAGAGTCACAGCAGCTATAGAACTTCGTCGAGATGGTGGCCCTCACTATCCTCAAAAATCTGTGAAAGGCTATGCTTCCAAGTGTCATCTTCACGGCTGCAAGAGAAAAACTCGTTATCAATGTCGCCGTTGCAAGGAACCACTTTGCCCAGAATGCTTCCACGACTTCCACACAAGGGCATAAACAGAAGGGTCAAGCGTTTCATGCTATAGGGACTAAACAAGGAACAGGCAGCAAGAAGACTGTTTCACAATTGAGGGGGAAGGAATATGATATGATATGATAAAGGCGGGAGGGGATGTGACGTCCCTGATCGATATTTCATATGTAAACCTGTTAGATGTAGAGTGTCATCCGAGAAGTTCAAGTTGATTTGGAATAACATTCAATTTTTTGTGTTATTATTCATTATATTTTATTATTATCATCATTATTATGCCCTGGTATATGAATGTATTATAATTTGTCTGAATAAACATTAAGATGGCCAAATGTTGTGCTCTATATTTCTGTTGCATTGTCATCCATTCACATTCATAAGAACCGAAAAGATGTCGTTGGTACATTTAAGCCTCATATGAGGCCTCTCATTTTTGGACAGTTGTAACTGTCAATTTTTTGAAAAATGTATTAGGTGATATTACTTACTGCATTTCCTGCCTAGAAATCCGAGTAAAAATTTTTTTGCATCCCATTTCATAATTTGTGCATGAGAGGGTTAAAAGAAAATTTTGATAGAGAAAACTACCCAATATAAATAAAGCAAATAATAACAGACATAAAGCATGGAATACAAAATTTGAATGATTTCAAACGAAATTTAAATGCTTTTCAGTCGGTCAACACGTACCACCTAGGTTATCTACCTAAGAACGGTTTTTCCGTAATCCCCCAATATTTATGCTGGGGACATAAGGTACCACTTGATGTCAGACAGGCATTCCAGTTACAGGTTCATTACCACATAAACATCAGTGGCGATCACACTTTGCGGCTTTAAACATTTTGGTATTGTAACATGGAGCGGTGTAAAACGAATAAGGGTGGTTTATGTGCGCACTTCGACGGATGAAGTACGAATTGTACAATGAAATTCAAAGAGAAATAAGAAATATGTCAAGTATGATGAACGACTTGACAGAATAATGAAGAGGTATGAAGAGAATGGAAACTTGAAATCTTGATTGAGAGCTCTCTCATATTCGCAGAACTTTGAATGAAACTTCACATGGCAAACTTGCTATTCGCTAGGATATAAACCCCACAAAACAATTTAAGAACATTAAATTTAAAAAAATAGTGAAGAAAACGAAAAATGACCAGAGCTTAACCACAGATGATTTTAAACACGCCAAAATGTTTATAAATATTTTGCCAGTCCAAAGCCTGAATAAAGTGTAATGGGAATCCAGCAACCTTATCATATTTTATATGAGTTTATGTTATGTTATTGCCCACGTATTTATTACCAGAATTAATTGAGCAATACCGAGCAAGTAGCCGTGCGGTTAGGGTTTCATGCACCCTAAATACTTCCACTCTTTCAAGTGGTACCTTATGTCCTCTCCTAAATATTTTTAGGTCATTAGCTGACGCTTCACAGGTAATCAGCCGGCCAAGTGGTACGTTATGTCCGGTAGTACGTTATGTCCGGTGGTACGTTATGACCGTGGTACGTTATGTCCTATAACCACACGATTGTTCCCAATTGTAATAGGCGCTATTCCTTCAACCTGCAAAAATTACAGATTTTTTTCAGATTTCAAGAATGACACCCATTACAATTGGATCCAATCGTGTTGACCGACTGCAAAGCATTAAAGCTACGCTGGAAAATGGCTTTCAACACCATAATGTTATAATTTTAAATTTAAAAAGAGAAAGAGTTCCCTGAGTCATCTAATACTGGAAAATTTAGATTGCTGGTCCAATCCACTTATACAACGGATGACGCGGTCAGCAGCCAGCAAGTCATCGGCTAACATAAGACTTGAATGTATTCTGCATACCAAATCCACACACTCTGTTAATATTTGGGCCACGGTGAATACGGCTCCGCAGGTACGAAATGTGTGGGGTCGCCCTTCTCATCATGTGCGAGTGGGTGCACCTTGCATGTTTTATCTTTAATCTGGATAAAATGGACTCCCTCCGGGCCCGGAAGGAGCTCCGGCACACACAAGTAGTTCTCTTGATCGCTTTCAGTTTACTGGGTCTTTGATCAGCTAGCCATTGAGTTTCCCAGAATGGCATAACTGAGAGCGAATATCGTGGCTTGTGGGACGATTTCGTTTCAGTTTTCCATATCGTAGCAAGGTAACTACTATGGATATATTGTGCAGACGTACAGTCACTCAAATGAAAAAAAATGGCGCACTCTTTGCACGTCCCAACACGAGAGAACCTTCACAGCGGTAGGGTTACCAGACGTCCTGTTTTTGGTGGAATTGTTCCTTCTTTCTGCTGTTGTTGTTGTTGCATTATTGATAATGTTATTGGTTTTACGTCCCCTTTAACAACTTCCGGTTTTAGAGACGCCGGGGTGCCGGAATTTTGCTCCCAAGGAGATCTTTAATATACCAGTAAATCGACTGACACGGCTCCCTCGCATTTGCGCACCCTAAAATGCCAACTGACTGCTGTCAGTGACTGATCCCGAAAATAATAAACGGGACAGAAAATGTCGCGTGTTTTAAATATCTTATTGCGTGATTAATTTGATATGAATTTACAAGTGGAACCAAATGTGAGGGAAAGACCTGACTCCTAAGTTACTGCAACGAAATTTTACATGTGATAGACATTTTTATTTTGCTGAACACATCAGACCACAATAGCTTAAACTTACTTAGTACTTGTTAAGCATTTCATAGGGATCCAGATTTAATTCACGCAGTTTCAAAACATTGAAGTGCAAATAGCACAAAACAGTCTTCACAATGCTAATTAAGGTGGTTGTGGTAACTGCAGGGTTTGCTACAGTTCTCTTAAAATACCGGGAATAAATATGATAAGTTCAGCAGCAATATTGTATATCATACTACACTAATTCGTGCGAAAATTTTACCTGAACGTCCCGATTTCAATTTCCAACATTTGGTCACCTTACGATTAGGCAATACTGTACTCACTCCTTCCAGTTTTGGCCGAGAACCAAACAAGAAATAAAGAAACACTTTATGTGCCTTCATTCTCTGACTGAGTGATTGCACATAGGCTACACAAGTTGTAAATTCGCTTTACTATTAAGTTTGGTTTTGCACACTTCATACATATTTTCCCTAGTTTCCTTTTACAAAATTCCGCACATCAGCTATGAATTACTAGCAAAAGAAATCATTTCCAGGAAAGTAATCGGTTTTACTTTGTCTACTGACATGTTTCTATTAATGCTGCATATTTTACTTAAAAGCAATGCTTATCTTTAATACGTGCTTATTGATCACAAACATAATGGTCAAGGTTCACAAATCTCACCTTCAATAAGAGGCACTGGAAATTAGTCAAACTTCAGAGACTGAATCTAAATTGATCAGCAACTTAAAATAAGGTACGTTTTCATATGTTCTTTTGATAACTCTTATAGTTTCACTTAGAGGCTTGGTCGTCAACCCCATGTAGGCTAGGATTGGCGATCGTGGCCTTTTATGAAGCATCTCGGTTTTGCCTTTCAGTGTCCAGTCTAGTCTGGAAGCCTCCGTGATCCCCTATTAGCAGTTAGCTCCTCGGCCTCCTCACCTCCTAGTTAATGAACCACAGGCAACAGTTAGAAGTGGCCTACTAAGTGGTCCGGACAGTCGGGACACCAGTTACCATGGAATAGGAGCGGGCATCTTGGACATTATTCTGAGTCGTGATCGAACTCACTTGTCAAAGGGCCCTGCGTAAGTAAGGCTAGCAACCTGCTTCACTTGTATACATCCCAACAAAAGTTTGGAATACTGTCATAAAGATGTAGGGGAGGTATTCCATATCCTATTGTTCTAGGCACTGCCTGCATTATACTCACAGAACCTGTATCACTGGGTTAGTACATGCAGTCAATACAGTCAAGTCTATGCAATTCCACCTTTTGTTTAGGCGTGTACTTTCTGGAAACCTGTTTTTTAATTGTTATATAACACTGTTTTGAGCAAGCCCTGGACCTAGAGAAGTCCCATTCCCATCTGACTATCATGGACTCCTTGGGAACGAGTATTATTACCACCTCAAAGTTCCCTCCTCTGGACGTTGTTTATGATCATTCATTTTGGAGGGTATGGGAAATCTGGTCATCATCCCCATGTTTGTTGAATTTCTCTGATAACCTGTGTTTCTTTAGTGCCTGTAGTAAGTGTTAGTGTCAGAGATCGGGGTAGTTGTGCTCCCGGGCTGGAAATTAAATAACCGGACATTTGGAAAGAATCCAGGAAAATACACACCCAGGATGGCCAACCCTCCTACACACAAGTAGACTGAAATGTAGCGATTGCAAACGTTGCCACCTTAGGAATCCAAGATTCAATTACAAGGTACTCGATCTATTAAGAGTTACTACCATCATGTCTTCATGTCTATCTGTAATGATTTTAGAGTCACAATTTTACAACCCTTTTGTTCCACAATTCCTCCAATATGCACTCAGCACGAATGTCACTCTTAGTCAGCCTTTTACATTTACATTAAATCTAAGTAGACTTTGTGGTTTTTAGTAGGCCTATATGCATTTTTTTTTAAATCGCATTCTGAATTCCGAGTACAGCACTTTGTAGCAAATTTGTAATGTGTAGAAATAGTACAATAATAATAAAATTGCTCGTCATATCATTTAGGCCGGTATTACACTATCAAAGAAATTTGTCAAAGATCTCTGATAAAAGATATGACAGTGTAATGGGGAAATCTTTTATAAAAGGTGGTTTTATAAAATTTATTTTATAAAAGGTATGACCATCGTGCTATACTTGATAAAAGATTCAACCCAAAATGGTGGATCATAACAGCTGGAATATTACCACAACAAAGGCGCTCACAGAGTGTGAAATGCATGGATTGTTACATAATAATGGTATATGTAAAAACATGAACAAAAGATAGTCGGTGTAGGTAAAAATAGCAGAGGCTATATACGCTGTACATAAAGGACACACATTTCAGGATATAAAGAAGAATTAAGTTGAATAGGCTGAAAAATAATATTTGTATTATAATTCGTCAACTTCACTAATGGTATTACAAGCGTGTGTAAATAAGTACTTTACACCGGTAGATAATAAACATGTAACCAAACACAACAAGGAAGTGCTCGGGCAGTGGTTGTTTGGAACGTCATCATTCATTTCATCATAATTATTAATAATTAAATATTAATGTACTTTATCCATGACCTCGTAGTGCAGCTCGTTGACCAGGATTTTAATCGTATACATATATTTCTTGTCAAGTGAGCGACCCTTGGTTCACCCCATAGACGTTTAATCTTATCTTTCTGTTTCTTTATTATACGGATATCGCCACTACAGAATTTCAACTACGGTAATACAGTTAAGTAAACGAGGAACTGTATGTCTACCCCTTATTATTCCCGTTTTCCAACGGGGTCGGGGATGAAATGCGATGGAAGTCTTTGTGGCGATGGTTTTTACGGCCGGATGCCCTTCCTGACGCCAACCTCATGAGAGGAGTTAATGAGAGATGAAATGAATGATGGTGAATGAAACTGGGCAAGGATGTGGAAGGAAGCGGCCGTGGCCTCTCAGAAGGTACCGTCCCAGCATTTGCCTGGTGTTGAAAATGGGAAACCACGGAAAACCATTTCAAGGACGGCCGACGGTTGGGCTCGAACCCACGCGTCTACCGAGTCAGCAGAGAGCTTGGCCCCATGACCTAATGCTGCGCGTTAGCCAGCGTAGCCACGACTGTCGGTTAAACGAGAAACTATGATAAAATATTTTATGTAGTGTAATGATGTGGTGATCGCTTTGTATAACGTTTATAAAAGTTCAGTTTTATAAAATATTTCAAAAAAAAAAAATTGATAGTGAAATCTTTCATTTTGTTAAGACAGAACAACTTAAGCTAATGTTGTATGTGATTGCAATGTATCCTCATCCTACCATGTGAGAACAGGATGAAGCTCTGTACGCAAAATGTGTACTGTTCTGGATACATTTTTTAAATGTTTGGTTAATAGAATCTGGGTAAATAATGGTGATTTATATGTTTACATCAACCGCAATAAGTTGCTCACAGAGGAAATGCAGCAAGGCTGACCGGGTTCAATTCCCGGAATTTTCGAGACGAAAGGTCAAGTCTGGTGGTTTGGATTTTACATAAAAGAAAGAGGCGTATAATCGCGAGATCGACGGCAACGTAAAAAACGTCAAGCCATATTTCGAGATACAATGGTTTCTTAATCCTCATTTGTCCTAACGGACAGGAATGATCGTGTATATATAAGATTGGGGTTTTGAAAGAAAGAAACCCCTTTTGAGCTGATAGCATGTGAAGTGAAGGTCGCATACACAATGTTGAGCAACACGCTTGTACAAAAGGTAAAGCAGGTCACAGAACAAGACTGCTTCCTGCTGCTCACTCGCCAACATGGTGGTGTCGGCAGTCTCAAGCAGCATTGCCAGACTCTTCTAATTTTAAATTCTACTAGTTTTGTTACTGGTTTCGAACATGACTTAACTGTTGACACATATTTTTGAATTCTTCAAAACCCTTTCAGTCCCCACCGACCCGTCAGTAGCCTATCACTTAAAAATTTCACAAATTCGAAATTCAGACAACTAAAAAGTTAGAGACGCTTTGAAATGGAAACAAAAATCTCCAAGCAACTAAAATAACCAATTTTCAAATTGGAAATGTACAATATTGTTATTCTGTGACTTGTAATTAGTCGTCACCTGCCCCAGCCGCCTGTTTAAGAAGTGTCTTTGGTTAGTAGGCTACCCACAGTACATATTTAGAAGAAGAAAAAAAAGAGTACTGATAAGGAGGGAAAGTTAGTTTAGTTATTGTTGGGGCTGAGCAGCGAGGTCATCTGCCCCATAAAGGGGTGAAATCCTTCATGTAGAGTGAAGGTCACATACACAATGCTCCCCCAATCCTTTATCAGCGAATAATATTAATACATGTAATCATTTTCGGGAACAGTGTGTTATTAATATAGTTTGCCTAATTTAAATTGGGCAAAGAGCGACCGACTGAAAAATATTAATTGATAGTTTTCTTGAAAGGTCATGTTTCTTCAGGCTATGCTAAAAGAGATTTGTTTAATCTAGTGAAACCCCCTCCTTCTCCCATTCTATTTATAACTTAAACTTGTATGAGAAAACCCAACACCCTGGAACACATGCTCCAGGCCACTATAAATCAGGTTACAGATACCCTCAACATTTCATTGAATTTGTTATGGCTGTCCGATGTCCAACACAGGTGACATTTTCGATGGGAGGTACAGAAGCGTCTGGAACCCTGTCCGAGTCTTGCTACAAGCTGAAATATGAGGAGCGTCGGAACAAAATCCGATAAATCCGCTCTTGCTGTGTTCCTGCTTTTGTGGTTCTGGTCGAAATATGATGCCACAAACATATTCCATCAAAAAACGCTCAATCTAAAAGTAATTTGAAATGGCATTAAGTTATCAGTATTCTCTAATGAATGTTTTACTGAACTTCGCTGTTTTTATTCCGGCGCCCGGTAACATTGGTCGTTTTAGGGGCTACGGACATCTTGGTCATAAACTCCATGAATTCGTGTGTGTGTTCCATTTATTTGATAACCTGTGTTCCTGTAGCTGTAATTATTGGGGCAAGTGCTCTGGAACTTGTAATAAAGCATTAGGGCTGATCTCCAGATCAGCAGTCGTGATTTAAGACGCACACCTACGTCGTGGGGTTTTTATTTACAGTCTGACAGACAAAAGTTAACTGACCTGCCTTCATCATCATGTGGAACTTGAATTCTGTACGTAGGCCTAGCCTAGCATTCATGGCTGTCACCCCTGAGGACCGGGTTCGATTCTCGACTCTGCCAAAAAATCTAATTCTGGTCTTATGGTTGGAACGGGATCTACACAGCATCGTGGCTAAAACTGGGAGGAGGTGGGTCCGATCCTCAACTCACAGTCAGTCATCCTGGAAGTGTTTTCCCGTGATTTCCCCCAACTTCTACTCCAGGGGAATGCTGGGATGGTTCCTAAATTAAGGCCACGGCCGCTACCTTCCTAATCCTCACCTTAATTACAAATACACTCACTAATACTGCCATTACAATAAAACAGGTTATCAGATAAAATTCCACCTCACTCAAGTACACATGGTTAAATGGATGGCCACGATGCCGAAGCACCTCAATTGAAACAACAACAACAACCTTCTTGTTGATAAGAAATCCAGTAGGCCTACGCCCAGTTGGGACACAGCAGCAACCTGTCTGTCTTTCCCCACACTCCCACCAGACAAATGTCAACATGGTAGGCCTACATTATTTCTTGACCCTGTCCATAATAGTTACGTACACTAGTAACTCGGGTTATCATACAAATTCACCACAAACCCAAATACACGGAGCTAATGACCCAAGATTTCCGCAGTCCCAAAAATGAATGAACAACAAAATACGTCCAACTTGGCATATTTGCAAGAATTAATTTGTAATGGTATGGAACCAAAATTTAATTTCTTTAAAATCTCTCCTACTGTAATATGAGCTTAGATATCTAACCTCCGTGACTTTCATAGCGATTCAAGGAACAACGAAATTCGACATGCAAGCTACCCTCTGGGTGTCAAATTACAAAGCTTGCACCCGGCACCCGAGGCCATATGATATTATTATTATTATTATTATTATTACTGTAATATTATATGTGATATTAGCTTTTAAAAGCTGCGGACACGATATCACCGCATGAGGTGTCACAGGTCAGGGATTTACCAAAATATGCAAGCTTGTCGTTTTACGTGAGCGTTAATGTCGTGATCATAAGCCACGGGACCTCTTTTTACGTGGAATCCAAACCACAGGAGATGGCATTTCACTTCGAAAATCTCACATGCATTGGCCAGGAATCGAACCCGGTCCGCTGCGCTACCACGCATTTGCCTGCTGATGAACTACGTATTAAGAGATTAAATTTATCAATAGTTTGATGAGAATAAATAAATTTGTCTGCATGAGAATAAATATTCAGACAATGTTGAAGGAATTCCTACAATTACTCCCTCATATTCGGGATATTTACAATATTTTACACTGTATAAATAATACAGGGTGGCCACAAAGTCTCGTTACTCCTATGTAAATTATACTAAAGGTATCTGTTCCAGATAGTACCGTATACTTCCACTATTGAACACCGTGCATTAACTTAATGTGTTGTGTGTATGACAGAACTCAGACAGGAAAGACTATTGAAGAGGCCCATTCTGATTTGGACAGCGTATTCGGTGGGTTCCTCCTACGAAATAAACATGCTCTAGGTGTTTCTATGAACAATTCTGCAGATTGCCTACGCGCCCAATTCTTTGGCGATCCCTTCACGCACTTCTCAAAAAGCCTGCATGTTTTAATTTGCTGGAAGGTTCCTCTGTTTCTGATCATTTCCTCTTCACTCTTTACTATTGAAGAGTTAATGCCCCCACCTCAGCAATGTTTCGGAGAAGGATCACGTCGAAAAGAAAGGGGGGGGGGGGGGAGAGACCGCTGGCGAAAGTTAGAATGGACCTCTTAATTATTCATTCCGATGTGAGTTCTGTTATAATACGTTCTTCCAACAGTATAGGATAACAGACATACCAGCAATTGTTTATCGCATACTGTCCGAAGCAAGAGACACAAAGACACGTTTAGTATGATTTACGGGGGGTAACGGGACTTTGTGGCACCCTGCTGTTACTAAGATGGTACATACAGCCAGTCATTATTGTGTGCAGATCCACGTCAGCTGTGTGTCGTAATTGAAATGGAAATTTTACTAGCCTGGTCTGATTCAGCCTGCCAGGAAGTTATCACTATCGTGTTACTTAGGCGTGAGTTTTAGACCAGGGATCGTGTACCAGAAATGTGGGTGCACTGGCGTGAGTTTTAGACCAGGGATCGTGTACCAGAAATGTGGGTGCACTGGCGTTAGTTTTAGACCAGGGATCGTGTACCAGAAATGTGGATGCACTGGCGTTAGTTTTAGACCAGAGATCGTGTACCAGAAATGCGGGTGCACTGGCGTTAGTTATAGACCAGGGATCGTGTACCAGAAATGTGGGTGCACTGGCGTGAGTTTTAGACCAGGGATCGTGTACCAGAAATCTGTCGTGAGTTTTAGACCAGGGATCGTCTACCAGAAATGTGGGTGCACTGGCGTTGGTTATAGACCAGGGATCGTGTACCAGAAATGTGGGTGCACTGGCGTTGGTTATAGACCAGGGATCGTGTCCCTGAAATGTGGGTGCACTGGCGTGAGTTTTAGACCAGGGATCGTGTACCAGAAATGCGGGTGCACTGGCGTGAGTTTTAGACCAGGGATCGTGTCCTTGAAATGTGGGTGCACTGGCGTGAGTTTTAGACCAGGGATCGTGTACCAGAAATGCGGGTGCACTGTCATGAGTTTTAGACCAGGGATCGTCTACCTGAAATGTGGGTGCACTGGCGTGAGTTTTAGACCAGGGATCGTGTACCAGAAATGTGGGTGCACTGGCGTTGGTTATAGACCAGGGATCGTGTACCAGAAATGTGGGTGCACTGGCGTTAGTTTTAGAGCAGGGATCGTGTACCTGAAATGTGGGTGTAATGGCGTTAGTTTTAGAGCAGGGATCGTGTAACTGAAATGTGGGTGCACTGGCGTCAGTTTTAGACCAGGGATCGTGTGCCAGAAATGTGGGTGCACTGGCGTTGGTTCTAGACCAGGGATCGTGTACCAGAAATGTGGGTGCACTGTCGTGAGTTTTAGACCAGGGATCGTCTACCAGAAATGTGGGTGCACTGGCGTTGGTTATAGACCAGGGATCGTGTACCAGAAATGTGGGTGTAATGGCGTTAGTTTTAGAGCAGGGATCGTGTACCTGAAATGTGGGTGCACTGGCGTCAGTTTTAGACCAGGGATCGTGTACCAGAAATGTGGGTGCACTGGCGTGAGTTTTAGACCAGGGATCGTGTACCAGAAATGTGGGTGCACTGGCGTGAGTTTTAGACCAGGGATCGTGTACCAGAAATGTGGATGCACTGGCGTGAGTTTTAGACCAGGGATCGTGTACCAGAAATGTGGGTGCACTGGCGTTAGTTTTAGACCAGGGATCGTGTGCCAGAAATGTGGGTGCACTGGCGTTAGTTATAGACCTGGGATCGTGTACCAGAAATGGGTGTAATGGCGTTAGTTTTAGACCAGGGATCGTGTACCAGAAATGTGGGTGCACTGGCGTCAGTTTTAGACCAGGGATCGTGTACCAGAAATGTGGATGTAATGGCGTTAGTTTTAGACCAGGGATCGTGTACCAGAAATGTGGATGTAATGGCGTTAGTTTTAGACCAGGGATCGTGTATCAGAAATGTGGGTGCACTGTCGTGAGTTTTAGACCAGGGATCGTCTACCAGAAATGTGGGTGCACTGGCGTTGGTTATAGACCAGGGATCGTGTACCAGAAATGTGGGTGCACTGTCGTGAGTTTTAGACCAGGGATCGTGTACCAGAAATGTGGGTGTAATGGCGTTAGTTTTAGACCAGGGATCGTGTACCAGAAATGTGGGTGTAATGGCGTTAGTTTTAGAGCCGAGATCTTGTGGTAGCAGATATGTCGGAACACTGGCATGAGTTTTAGACCAGGGATCGTGTAATCTAATCAACACTACTATCAACATATCAGCAGCGAGTCGCACCTGCACCCAGGGTAGACACTGGTGAATGATTGGATAATTTCATGATACCGTATGTTTACTTTCAGCTGTATAATGTTGTGTTTGATTCATTCAGGGGCTTGGCGACTTCGTGGCCATAGCTTCGTGTACTTTAGGTGTGTATATATATAGCCTACATACTAGGCACGTCCAGAAATAAGTTCCGTTTTATACATCGTCCGGGCATCGCAGTTAGGCACATACGATGTTTTTGCTCCGAGTCAAGGAGAAGGAAATAACGCCATTTTGAGGTCGCCGTCACCTGTTTAAGCTTTATAGTGCTTGGATAGAATGGCCAAGTTGATTGAAAATCCCACTGCTTGTGACATTAGATCTGTCATTCGTTTTCTGAATGCGAAGAACACTAAACCAGTCGACATTAATCGACAGATTTGCGAGATGTACGAAGAAAATGCGATGAGTGATTCAATAATAGGTGATGGGTCCGCCAGTTCTTGTGAAATGTCATGTCCTGTGGTTCGGATTCCACGTGAAAAGTAGATTAACGGTCACGTAAAACTACAAGCTTCCTTCCTTTTTTATATAGTCCACAACCCGATCGAAAATTGAATCCAGGACCTTTCAAACCTAAGCCTAGAGCGATGTGATAACCAATCAGTCATGGACGTCGAGAAATCACTTTAGGTACTTCATAAAAAAATAAAGAGAATGCATCCACGAATGAAACATAACTTTCAAATCACCATCGACAGAAATGTATTCCACAGATTTCGATCAGCCTTGTTGGACCTGTAAAGTCGTACTTTTCTACAGAAATTAGGGAAACCCCTCACTCAAGATGGCAGTAGACAGCGTGGAGCGTGACTTATCGCACTCGGCTACGATACTGAGACCTGCTCTCGATTATTTCTTACTTTAGTTTAATGTTTCATGATAAATCACTCCTACTAAGAATGCACCCCTATGAATCAGCTAGGATCGATGGCATTAATGACTCACGAGGCAACAACAGAATTCTTCCGCATACGTCACAGGATGGAAGGGAAAGGGGAAGCTCTATCGACCCGACATTCCAGACCAAGGCCTGGTATGAATGATCACATCCCAAATAGCCTAGTCCTCTTCACATTCAGCCACCAGAAAACGCACAGTCTTGCCCGACATCGCCATTACATCAAATCATTCCCTGAACATTTCTTGTGGATGAAGGTAATTAATTCATATTAGGGCTTTGGTGCACCGTGGTCATCAACTCCCTGTACTTGCATTTGCCTCATAACCTAATAGCCGCGTTAAATCGTGCAGCAAGTCCAGGGATCGGCGGTTCGAACCCCGGCGCTGATAGATCCAGCCCTTAAGTATGTTATTTCCTCGGGGTTTTCTCCACACTCCCGGGATAATACACACATTACCACCGTCATCATAACAAGTTATAAGCCAAGTCCAACACACACTAACGTACAAGGGGCTGATGACCAAACTGAATTAACAAAAGTAGTAACGGTAATTTCGGTGGCGTAATCAGTAGCATGCTGAACTGCTATGTCCATGATCGCGAGTTCCAACCCGGCCGAAGTCGTCGGTTTTTTAAGAGCGTTAAAATCATTCAGTATATCTTCCTCATGTCATACATTTATGGCATGTAAAATAACCTACCACTAAAACTGGTAGTGTGTAGCTAAATCTGTACGTTATATTTCGTTAGAAACGCTCTATCAAGTTCCAACGTTCACCGTTAGGTGTCAGTGGCTCCTGGTAGCCAAAGTTGGAACCACTTGAAATTGAACTTGCTCATTTATCTTCATTCATTTCATCCACACGCGACGGTACTTGTAGCTCACCCCATGGGTATCCGCATAGAAGCAGCTACAAAAACTGGCGAACCGAACATGTCCTCGGACACTCCCGGGTATTTGCCTAGGGAGAGTGTGGGGAAAAACAGGCAGGGAGAAAAGGGCATGAGCTAGGATTCTGGAATTCCAGCTCTACCTAGTAAGAGTACACTATAATAACTGACGCGGATAAGATATTGTCTCACACAACAGTAGATAGAATGCATTGCACGAAAGAGAGCTAATGTTATTCCTGACTTACTCTAAAAATGACTATCAATTTATACTTTTCAATGGTCAATTTGATTAGGCGGGGGTAACTACAGCGTCATTATGTGTGTGCGCGCCAGTAAACACGGCAACCTAAGCCGGCTGTGACTAGCGCAGATCGCGGGCGCGCGTACGCGGTACAGCCAGCGGTAGGCGTGTTCCGTCGACTCATATCGTTAGTTCACACGTGTTTTGTCATTCATATGGGCGTGTATTTGCAAAGCTTAGACGTTAGTGTTGCACGTTTAGTGAGTGTTGTGATTACTGTGATTGTTGGTCATGCCTAGACACCAATTCACATTGCGCGAACGTGTATATATTCATAATTCGTATATGAAAAGCAGAAAATCTTGTTCTGAAATGAGACGAAAATTTCGAATCAAGTTTCCAGGAAGAACTGTGCCTAATGCCAGTACAATTAGGAGGCTCGCTAAACGATTTTAAGGAAACAGGCTCCGTAAATAATAAAAGCCTGGGCCGATAACCTCGATGTTAGGCCCCTTAAAACAACAATTATCATCATCATCATCTAAATAATAAAAGAGTTGACAGACATTCCTTCATCGGAAGATGGTGTGTGTTACAAGAGAGGGAGGACATTTTCAGCATCGCCTATGAGCACTGTAAGTACACATTATTGAACATGCTTGTTAAAAGTGTGATAGTGCGCGCCTATCGCCGGCTGAACCGGGTGCTCGCGGCTGTGATCTGCGCTAGTCACAGTCAGCTTAGCTTGCCGTGTTTACTGGCGCGCACACACATAATAACCCTGTATAACTACTCCTGAAAGAAACGACATGTATTAATATTTATTCACTGATAAAGGGGGAATTTAGGATCACGCGTTTCGACCGTCATGCGGTCACCTTCTGGTCCATAGGGTTAAATTTTAATTTCATATCATATTTAAGTCCACCTCGTTGCGTTGTGGTTAGCATTCTCGACTGTCACCGCAGAGGGCCGGGTTCGATTCCAGTCTGGTCTGAGAGCTGGAACGGGATACACTCATCCTCGTGATGTAAAACAGACTAGACGGGGTCGATTCCAACCCCAGCCATCTTGGATGTGGTTTTCCGTGGTTTACCACTTCTACTCTAGGCAAATGCCAGGATAGTACGTAACTAAGGCCATGGTCGCTTCCTACCCAAATCTTACCTCAATTACAGACATCACAGTGACGCAGGCAATCAGACAAATGCTGCACACAACCATATCACAGGGCTACATGACCACGATGTCGCAAAGCTCTTAAGGAAGCAACAACGATAATATTCGAAAATGTGTTCTTAGTTATATTAGGTATAATGCGAAGCGTAATACTAACCAGACGAGTTATACTAGGTAGCCTATAATCATCATCATCATTATTTTCCATCTCCAGTTTCCCGGGTGTGGCAAACAAGCACTCTCCATCTTGCCCGATCTTGGTACATCATTTGTTCTTGGACATCGTAGCCTATAATGTGAATCATAATACTAGACGAGTTATACTGAGTATAATAAGAACTTTTATAAATTCAACCCAGTAATCAGCTTAGGGGCAGATGACTTCGCTGTTCCACCCCTTAAAACCCCAAAAACTAACTAACCATCAGGATCTGAAAATTCCTCTGTAAGTCTACAGTGTTGAAACGCGTGATCCTAAATTCCCCTCTTTACCAGTGAATAATATCAAAATATGTAGCCTTTCTTTCATGAATAGTTATCGTTACCCCACCTAATCAAATTGGGCAATAAAGTGAGTTGACCGACTGAAAAGAATAAATTGATAGTTTGCACAGGCAAAACTGAAAAAAGGATTCAAAACTTCATACACTATAAAATGTCGCGATAGGAGTGTGCCACATAACCATAGCCATGTTCAGTCTATTGGTGATTATGTTCCTTTCCCATGGCGTAGTGCTGCGCTTTAAATCACTCCCCCCACAGCCGCGATGGCCAGGCGCAGCAATCCCGGCGGCTATCCTTTGTGCAACTCAGCAATTCTTCTAGGTTTGTGCCGTGTCTCGTGTGGGGGTTTCGCCTAGGCACAAAGCTGGCTCATCAGAGGGCACATGGTGTCCCCCGGGCCCCCCACGGGAGTAGCGCGCTACCTCCCTTTATATAAAATGGGGTCCGGGCGGGGACACCAAGAGCCCGCTGATGATCTTGGTGTCCTAGGCGAAACCCCACACAAGACAAGGCACAAACCTAGAATAATTTCTGAGTTTTAATTCACTGGCCGTGAAAGCCAATATACCATATCCTGTGTGCAGTTTTCACACATTTCCCCCATGAAGATGCTGGATAGTGCCTTACTTCATATTCCGGGGCACCTAGATACTCTATCCCAGACCCTAATAAACTACTACACCACAGAAGACAAATTGATACACACCCAAATAGGACTAAGTTACATGGAGCTGATGATCAAGATATCCCAAGGTCCGAAAACAAATTAACAACAAACTTTTCTGTTTCTACAAACGGGCCAATGTAGTTGGCCGCTTTTCCAGGGATTCGCCAGTCCAATCCCACCACTTCCCAGTGTCGGCCATTTTCAAAACGGTTTCCTCCATTTTCTCCGAGCAAATACTCTGGTGGTGCCGCGACCACTCATTATAGAAAACAGGCTCTAACAACACGAATCATCGCTCCCACAACCGCGATATAGAGATCGGAGATCAGGGCGAACTTTTCCAGGCGAGACGAGTCTCGTATTCCAGGTGTAGCCTAGCAGCTAACATGTTTGGCTGTCGCCCCGGAGGTCGGGGTTAGATTCCCGGCTCTGCCAAGAAATATAATTCGGGTCTGAGAGCTGGAACGGCGTACACAGTGTCGTGAGGCAAAACTGAAAAGAGCCACCCTGGAAGTGGTATTCTAAGGTTTCACCCACTTCTACAGGGACTTTGTTTTATATGTGACGGGGTTTTCGCTCGCCCGCTCTCCCACGTTGCGAGCCTGTCTACCGCCAAGCACTTTGCCGTAATGCGGCGCCCGCCCGGCACTGAGTCATTGAGTATAGGAATTTGTACTTACCTAGTTCACAGCTGGTGCTGAAAATGTTCGCCATTCACTGCCACACATCTCTGGCACATTTTCAGCACCAGCTGTGAACTAGGTAAGTACAAATTCCTATACTCAATGACTCAGTGCCGGGCGAGCGCCACATTACAGCAAAGTGCTTGGTGCGAGACAGGCTCGCAACGCTGGTGAGCGGGCAAACAAAAATCCCCGTCACATATTAAACAGAGTCCCTGTACTTCAGACAAATACCCGTATGGTTCCCATTCATCACCTGAATTACAAATACACACACTAATACACCCATTACCATAGGTTATCAGACAAAAATCCACACACACGGGGCCCCTGAAATGGAACCCGGAACCCGTCCTCCGGGGCGACAACCAAGAATGCTAGCTGCTCCACCAGGTGGTGGACGCACATAAATGTGTTGATCGAATGAGAAGGTCATTTTTAACCCTTGAGAACAGGCGTGGAAAAATATAACACGAAGACTGGCGCCGGGTCATTTTGACCCATACGGTGTCACTCACTGCCTTCTTGTCGTAGTCGTACGGATTTTAATGCAGTAATATTACACCTGGTGTCTTCCTATGAACTATTCCCAATATAAAATGAGGTTTATTTACAGTTTCTTTCGATTCAACATGCAGAAAAGTGACAATTTTCTTAACAGTATATTGAAGTTAATAGTGGCGGCAAAGCAGTCGTCTCATTTTTTTTTATAAGGAGCTCATGACCAAGGTGACCCTAGACCCTCAACATGGATCAACAAGAACGTGAGCTATGTGATTGTGCTGCACCAAAATAGGTGGATGTTCCCCCCTGATCTTTTACATATTGCCCCGACTAACGTAAGCCGAAAATTGTCACGCAAGGACTGGCGGCATGGGTAAATCTGACACGACCGTAAATAATATGGAAATAGCTTGAGTGTTCAATAATCTATGGACATGTTTCTTTTGCAGGGTGAAGTTCAAGGCTAGGAAGGAAGGAAGGTACAGTAAGTGACAGGGAATAAAGGGGGACCAAAACTAAAATATAGAGCAATATTTAAGCCTCGGGTCAAAAATACCCAAGCGCCAGTCCTCACGGGTTAATAGACAAGAAAGGCAACAATGAAGAAATGGCATCTAAAACAAATTCCAACACTCGGGGCTGATGTCCAAAGATGTTCCAGGCCTCTAATAAGTCCGAACCTCTTGCGAGTTCGGGAATGCTTCAGGAACACCGATGTTAACTGAACAGACAGCTGGTTTTAGCGTTTATTACATACCGGTACCTATACTTTGACGACAAGTAATCACAAATTTTGTGCTTTTATTGTCAGAAATCTCGCGACAACATAGCGATCTTCAGCAATGGTGTGCTTTTATCGTCAGAAATCTCCCGACTACATAGCGATATTCAGCGATAGAAGTTAGTTGTTTTAAGGGGCGAAACTACGAGTACATCAGCCCCTAAAGGTTGGCAACACTGTTCGTAAACGCGACTAGACTGGACAAAATTTAATTATAACAAACATCCAAAACGATACGTCGATACAAATGGAACGTATATTAGATATTAAAAAGAGATGCGTGAGACGTGACCGAGTTTTCCCACATGCTATTTATAAATACAGCCAATCGATTGTGAAGATTAGAATGAATGACGAGGTGAAGGTTTCTCATTACTCGGGAATATTCAAGTGTGCACATTCAACTTCCGTTTGCAGACACAGCAACGTGGAACAACGTTGCCAGGTCTCACCACACACATCTTTCAAACCACGTCTTATGAGATTCAGTTTTAAAGTAAAATGCACGATTTCGGAGTCTCGCAGTTAAATCACAATTCATACATTTTGTTTACCATCACGATGATAATGCTATCAGTGATATAAAGAGAAACACCTGCCCAAAAATCGTCAACTTCTGTATTCGTCCGCCAGAGTGAAACGAGCTTTACGAATCGAGCGAAAACAAAATTCTACTATCCAATCGACCGAGGATCCAGATAGTAAAAAACTGGCTCAAAAATAACAGTACTTCTGTATGATGAAGAATTACAGTACTATAATTTATCTCAAACAACTGATAATAAGGCAAGACTATAAATAACTTCAAAGCTGTCTCATAAATGCGGTCAAATTTCGTGACTGGTGAATGTTTTAAAAACCTGGATATGTTCAAAAGCACAAGGAAAGGCTTTCTATGCCATTCTAGGTGTATTTCTATAACTTTTACTTGCAAATACAGTAATCATCATTTTATCTGCATCAACGAAATTAACAGTACAATCGGAGTAACATGGTCCATGGAGGATGTTAAAAAATTCCTGTACAACACAATTTTCCTGTCTGGTTACGTAGCACGCAGCAATGAGACAGTTAGTAGGGGCCTACCCAATTTTTTTTCAAGGTCTACAAAGCTTTCCTTGTGTGCGATAAAACATAATAAATCTTTAAAAACATAACAGGGTCTTGACGAGTTAGCGTAGTTCTCGAACATGGTGGTTCACGCTGGAGCAAGTGGAATGAAATACAGTAGGCTACCATATAACTATTTTTGTTGCTTATTTCAGGGACTTCGCAACACCGTGGTCATGTGGCCGAATGTAATTATTTGGGTGTACGCGGAATTTACGTGATAACCTGTGTTATTGTGCTGGCTGTACTAGTGTGTTATTGTGTTGGCTGTACTAGTGTATCTGTGAAATGGGATAGGATTGGGAAGGAGGCACCCGTAGCCTTAAAAAGTTAGGAACCCAGCATTCGTCTGGAATAGAATTGGAAAACCACTTCCAGGGTTGCCGAGGTGGGAATCGAAACCTCCTCTTCTCAGTTTTGCCTCACGAGGCTGAGTGAACCTTATTCCAGAATTTAAATTTCTTGGCAGAGCTGGGAATCGAACCCGGACTTCCGGGACGACAGCCAAGAATGCTGGCCGCTACACCACGAGATAGTTTTTCACTAATTTGGTAGAGTCGGACGCCCTCTAGAAAGTAGACTGCTCAGCCGAGTTAGCTATCGTTGTTTTAAGGGGCGGAACAGCGAGGTCATCTGCCCCTCACAACCCAGTTAAGTTACCTAAATACTTGAGGCGTGATGGCGCATTGGTCAAGCTGTGGGGCTCTCGCCAAGGTGAACCAAGTTCGATTACCGGTCAATGCATGGGAGATTTTCGATGTGAAATGCCATGTCCTGTGGTTCCGATTCCACGTAAAAAGGAATTCCCGTGGCTCATGATCGCACGATTAACTGTCACGTTTTTTACCAACATATCAAGATGGCAAATTCCAGAATTCCATTACTTGAAATTGTGTGACTCTATAATGACTTGACCAGGTCTGCATGATACTTCCGGCAGAAAATAAGAGAAATTGGAAATTCCCTGTCTGACCAAGATAAGAAATTCGACGGATACGACGCACAAGTTCTGTTAATGAATGAAAACTTATGTTAAGTTACTAAGCTTGAAAAACATGAGATTGGTTGGTTCTTACGAACAGAATCTTTGCACTCGGAAATGCAACACGAGTTGGAATCCGCTCTCACTCTGGATTGTCTTTTGAAGGGTGTTTTTCAACACTCGGGAACTATTCAACCTCTGACTTTTACAGCCATACACACTACTGCAGTCACCAGAGAAACACTGGTAATCAGACAAATAGCCTATACGGGGCTGATGAACTAATACGAATTAACATCTATATTTAAGGGGTATTTTACTAGGTCTTTCCATCACGCTAAGTTTCACAGTAGCCCTCGATAAACTGAGCTCAAATGCCTCTATCCTATCAGAACAGAAAAAGCAAGTAACTTAACTTTGCTTATTCTGACGCATTAGCCTAGCCTACATACCATACAGTATTCATGAATAGTAATACAATACACGTAATTGATTATAAAATTACGCTTGGAATGTGTATAAACATTCGTGGCATTAAACGCTACTCTAGTAAAATCCGCCTCCGAATCGAAGAAACACTATGAAAGAATGATTTTAAACCATGATAGAAGAAGGAAAGAAAAATGCGACCAAGTATTTCACCGACCACTGTAGTACAACAAAAATAGGCTTATTCTGGCAACGATGTTGTCAACATTGCTTGCGTAAGGTTGAAAATAAATTCTGGCAACGAGAAACGTTTCACAACAATTGGGCTTCTTTTCGTTTGCACTCAATTATTTCTGCCATGGGTAGGGGTGGAAAGTCTACTCTGAGTATTTCAACAGCCCTTTGGCCATGGGAACCAAGTAGGCCTACGTGAGTATTGTGGTTCGACAACTTCCGGGAGTATTTTTCTTTGTATCTTACATTTGCAGGGTTGTATTAAATACAATAAAAAAAACAGTAGGCTAATCCATGGCAGATTCCAAAAATCGACAATAAAATACCGTACCGAACAATACAATTAGCCTATTATTAAAAGTATTTCACTAGCTCTTTTAGATACAGAGCGATAGTTCACGAAGTAAGAATAAAAAAGGAAAATCGTGAGAATAAAAAAGCGCAGAGCTGTTAAAACGTGCCAGTTCCGGATCTAAGCTGGGAATTCTGCGGCTAGGAACATGTTTCACTGCAGCACAACGACAAGATGGCGCTCGGCCTGCTTGGTTTGTACACTCGACGCGGGGCCACAACGGGAACATACAACTCCCCAGGAGTTTTACAACAGCACATCACATTTCCCCATGAAAATTAAAAAAAATAGTGTTGTTATGTCTTCCATCACCCCACATGCTCGCACCAGCCTATTACGAATTAACTTACAAATCATGAAGGCTATAGAAAATATTTAGGCTAATTTCGTACAAGGGAACACTGACCACAGCAAACTACAAAACTTGGACAACCTATCAAGTTACACATAGGCAGGCATATTGACTTCCCTACCAAGAAACATAAAAATAGCCAAGATAGAAAGCAACCGCTTTGCTAGGTGAGAAAATTCAAAACAAATATTTAAAGCTCTAGACCACAAGCATAACTTTCCAAACCTCATTGTAAGAGCGCCGAGAATAACTTAGTTTAGAACGTGACCAAGAGGCCAACTTTTTTGGGCTCGTGTGAAAAAAGCTGTAGATGACGTGGGTGTTTCGCGAAGAGGCTTTTGTCCCGTTCTGAAGACAATACAAAAATTAATGTTATCTCTAGGGCTACTCCTGGAAAATAAGCACACGAACTTATACTGTACGTCCCCCTTTCTACAGGCTACTCTTTCAAGTCTTCCATCAACCAGCAGTGTGGATACCCTTTCGTTACAAACCAGAGTTCACACTTAGTTATCCAACAACACCTACAACATAAACCGTAAATTGGGCCTAAAGCTAGCGCAGTTTCCTTTCTCAAGAGTGTTGAGATGTTAGAAGCCACATGACCTAGCTGTTCCGCCCCTTAAAACAATAATGAAGAGAAATAACCAATAAAAGAACTGAAATATGGGATGATTTCTTTGCAACTGATGCGATGATTGTAGAGGTCTGGAAAGAACCAAATTTCGAGCTAAGGCATATGATGAGCAGATTTGCAGCATAGTGATATATTACCCACCAGGCCCAGAATGGAAATGCAATTTAGAAAACCAAAAGGAACTCTAAACACTGTGTTTTTTTCTCCTATGGAACGAAAAGCTTCGAACTAGACTAAGAAATAAAGAGTTTGTGAGACTTCTAATGTAGTCTATATTATGTATTCTATGGCCATTGGCTGCAATAAATACTGTACTTCATTCACAACAATAACTAACTAGCCACACTAGTGTTGTCTGTATAATCTATCAACAGACTTAACGTCAGTCGGCCAACAAAATCTACTTGGGTAGCCTACACCTGTGTTGACCGACTGAAAAGTAATTATTTTAAAGGTAGATAGTATGTTTTCTTAAGATTCACATTTTACCTCAGTTGAATGGCTCTCGAAATTACTAACGGAGAAGGATATGGTTCCAAATCATGGATAACGGAACAGACAAAACTACACAGGGAGTAGAGAAAAAATATTCTTAACATCTCTCGGTATATGTTCGATATATAGATTATTGCAAGAATTGCTATGTAAAGGTTCTGCACATTAAAGGAAGATATACTCCCAGGGAAATATGACGAAGACAGGAACTACAGTATATGAGAAGTATTTATTTATCTTTCGAGACGGTGACTCGCCTACATTGTAGTTCAACTAGGCCTAAGTGATAAAAATCAGAACATTTTTCTGAAAATTTCAGATTTTCAAATTTGAACAATAAAATTAGAAAATACTCATGATTTATATTCGCTGTATGAAAGGACCTCCTCCGATTAAAGATTTCGATGGAATATATTAGCCATATTCTGCTAAATCTGGCAGGGCTCCGCCTAAGCCGTAGGGCGGTGCCTCGTTTCGATTGCACCGACAGGTCTGGTTGGAGGACAAGCCATTACAAGAGGTCACGCAGGCCCCAGCTGTGCGCATTCAACTTCAATATCATAAGACTTTTCTACGATACCGTTGACCTCGCGATTAGTACATCCCTTTGAAAGAAATAAACTTTCAACACTCATTAAAATATCTCACTCTTTCCTATTCTTCTGAATCATTTTAACCATCGATATTCCCATTGCCATTCCAAGAATCCGAACAAAGAACTTTTCTACAATATCATCCCCTCAGAGAAAATACACGAAAAAGAGTGCACCCTTTCCTTTCTCAATTATTTGGATAGAGAACGGAGACAGGTTTTTAATCCTCTCACAACGCAACGTTGCCAGCTGTGGCCAATACACACTGGCACCAATGTATTCAGTCATGCACTGAGCCAACAAGAGACGAGCCGACCAATGTTGCCGTACCTCTCTTATCTCATTCCTCGCCCCACTGGTCATAGTTCATCAAGTCCATCCCATCAATACATGAATAACTCGGGTCGTATGAAATATGCGAAAACATTAATCTCAAAGTCACCTCCAAGAGAATAAAGAATAATCAAAAAGACGCATACCATAAAATCTCACTTGAAGAAATGCTGTTTAATTATATTTCTACCCTGTGTAATGAGTGGTTAACATAAAATTAACGTGAAAACTATATTCACAACCGTTCAATTACACGTACAGAAACTATGACGTAGGCTAGACCAAGGAAATCGTACAATATTGGCGACAGCACTGTCATTATAGGGAATATAACCTATCATTACTGATACTAATTAGAGCGACTGTATTAATCTTACCACAGCTTGTAACACGCAGGAGTCGACCGCTCGCAGGTGAAATATGGGAATACAGGAACGCACATACTATCATAAACTTCATAACTTTTCCATAACATCGCTTCACACTTCCTTAACCATCTAGAGTCAGAGGAAAACAACCAAAGAAAACAAATAGCGCTTCAACAAGGTCCTAAGTCTTCTGTATGGAATTCAAAGCCAACTAGATTCTTACCTGTGAAGAGCTGAAGATCTCTGTTGAGCATAGGCCATCTGCGCTTGAGCTGGCATCCCATGTTCAAGACGAACCACTGACTGTTGAACAGTTTCCATAATAATACGTACAAGGAGGGCCCGAGGGCAAACGGAACCTTCGCCGTCGCCACTGTCTTCAATCAGAAAGTCGCGAGATTTTCCTTGTCTGTACAATATTATTATCGAACCCTCTTTCACAAATTACAGAACACCTTATGATCACTGGATGCACTTATTTGTATAAAAAAAATATAAATGATATTTTCCATTTTCCTCTCTGTAGTTTCACCAACACCATTTCATCTTCATCTTCACCACAGCAGTGCCCTTTTTAGATTTTCTCTCTCGTTTCATTGGCACACACAGTGTAATTCAAATCATCTGCTTTATACGATGTACTGGGGTAAACACTTAACGGTGGACAGTTAAACACACGTCTATATTCGCAAGACATACGTATTTACTTAAAAAGAAAATTAGACGGGCTCGTAAGACGTGGAGAATATCGTCGTATATAAAAAATTATAATACCTGCAGTTCCTGTGTGTATCCATGTCAGTAACCCCGATGTTCTTTGGTCTCATAATAGAGGATGAGGATGATGATGATGGTGGTGATTCTTCGTAAGTAATATTGTTTCGACTACATCACAGCTACTACGCCTGGCCATACTAAGCTAATACAAAACTGCTTCGCTGGTAGAACGAGAGAATATGCTTAAAGAGATAAGACATGTCGACTGCTGTTTCAAATGCATCTTTGATCCACATATATATTTTTTTACAAAAGAAATTATGCGAATTTCTTTCGTATGAATTCTCTGTAGCCGTAAAGACGAAGAAAAGAGTAAGAATTGAATGTGCAGAATAATAGTTTTGACTTTCTTCTAGGCCACATGAGCATCTTTGTACAACATTCGGAATGTTCCTTATATAATATTACCAACTTATGGACACAGACTGTGTGCTAGGTGAATGTTTACGGCCTGTCCTATAATCCATACTCTCGCTCACGTATGGTATAATTCCGGAGATGATGATAATGACGATGGTGATAATTACGAATCTTGGTCATTTGAAACAACACACTCACACGTATACAATCAAATCACACGAATGAACACTCCACGTAGATTAAAGCTGTAGAAAGTCTCGTTGTCCCGACTGGTTACAAAGTCCACCGTTACCTTCCGAACATTTGTGACACTGTTTCTACAACAGGACAAATAAAAACAAAAACAACAAAAATGTCAACTATTTAAAACAAAATATTTTTCTTTGTTTCTGTTTATTTCCAGTGGGAAACAAACGACGACAATAGCACCTTGACGAACACAGTGTTTTTCTCGAGCTTGTCGGGCCCTTAAAATGTTTAAAAGTCATTGAACTGAAACTAGCCCTAGAAAAGCCATCACACACACATACAGTAGAAGCGAACAGGGATCGTAGCTCGCCTTAGTCGTAGGCTTGCAAACAGGTTTTGGGCGAGTCCATGTTGCATGCCAGTACAGGGGAGGTAGGTAGTTCTATCAATGGCCAAGAGAGACCAGACCCACGGTTCTCACAGCGGGGTGAAGGGCACGGGGAATGCAGCACGTCAGGGCGGCGGTGAAGGGGGAGGGGAGGGCATGGTGTGAGAGAGACGAAGACAGAGAGCTACTGATAATATGCCCCCTGTACGAAGGTTGAACTGGCATCATCCCACCCACAAAGTTTAAAGAAAAGTTATCACCACCAGTAATTAGTCATTAAAATACATTAAAGTACTATTATTTCAGCCCAAAATCCTTATGTGTTTTCGAAATTGTATTCTGTTTGTGTTCGCTTGAAACACGCCATGAGATACGGCAAACAGTCGAGCATTAAAGGGGATAGACTCAAGCACTTCAATATATTCCTGTGTTTGCAAATTAGTGTCAAGGTGAAAATCATTCTTAACATCATTAGGATGAGTTTGTTTATAAGTTCGGAACTAATAACTATCGTAGTATTCAGCGTATTATTTTAAGAATATAGCAAAAATAACGAAATCTGCCGGTGATTGCTAACATAACTTGCACAGTATGCTTAACAGTGAAACTATTGTCAGTGGATTTCAAATAGTTATCAACTTATCATACTACTCTTAGGATCGTACATACCGTGCGGCTTTTTCTTTTTTACATTAAAATACTCACAGGAAAAGGAAATTCTGTTCCTGACTCTTGAACGGATCGTCTTAATTAGTTTTTTGAGCAACGCAAACGGAGGATCTAAAATGATTAATTTAGCCTATTGGGGGAAAATATTATTTTCTAACTTTGGGGATATACGGCTAGATTTTTCATCAACTTGGTCCGCCCGAACATGGCGGCTTGCAGCAGGCGACAGAGATGGAGCGAGCTCGTGAAAGGGGGAGAAGGGATAATGGGTGGAGAGGGGAAACCAGCCAGAGAGAGAGAGAGAGAGAGAGAGAGGGTTTCCATGGCAACGCTGGAATCCCGCTGGATCAACATGCAAAATGTACTTATTATTATATAATATCGTCAAATAATAGAAAATTGTCGAAGTGAAATACAGTACTTGTATATTAACGGCAAAGAAGGCATAGAACTTAAAATAATTAATCGCGGCTCCAACATCGCCAGGAGTCCTAGTAACTTAGCTATGTACGAATTCGCCTGAAAAAAAAGTGAAAAAACCATTGTTCGTAACATAGGAAGTACAATCGTCAACAATGCGGCGGGCTCTTGATGAGAATGCAAAGAATGTCCATTCGGTTCCGATTTATTTTTAGCAGTCGACGCCAGCGACACTATTTTGTGAGAAACAATTATCATTTCACGTGGGTCGGGGATGTTCCTGCTGAGCGAAGGTCAGAAATACGATCCATGGATGTTGTTGTACGCTCGAGGTACGCTGTTCCACTTTCTGTTTATTAAGCGTACCGTAGCTTATGTTTTGAGACGGGGTTCTGGCTTCCATTCCCAGCTCTTGCTCGTATGACTTCAATTCTTGACCGAGCGTTGGGACAAGTGAGGACAGAGCCCATTCCAACTTCAACTTAAAAGAAAGAAGAAAAAACAACAGGTTTTCACTTCCTACACACGAGGGAACGTTATGACGCATGTGGCATAGATACTTTACCTGGGCTGGCTGCGTGGCTCAGCGGTAACGTTCGCGCTAGCTGTGTCCAATATTCTAGGATCGAATCCTGGCGTAGTCAGCTGGCATTTGAATATGCGCAAATGCGAGGGAGCCGTGTCAGTAGATTTACAGGCACGTTAACTTCCCCTTCGGGGCTAAATCCCAGCACCCCGGCGTCTCTAAAAGCCGCAGTAGTTAAAAGGGACGTAACACCAATAACATTATTAGTATTACTTTACCTGGAAGTCCCGAGTTCGAATCCCAGTAATCTGGGGGTGGAAATTCTCCCGAATATTTGTACGGCGAAGTTGACGTTAAATCAACTACGATGTTGTTAGGTAAATTTCATGTGAAAACGTGTACCATGTTATGACTTCCGGAAAATTTCTGATATAAGTTAGGCTATCTTCGCATTTCACATCTCCCAGACCCCAAAACCACCGTCAATTCAAAAGTTATACAGGGTGTCTTGTTTGTACCTTTGGAGAATGATAGGTCGTGTAGGGGACGGGTATAGAAGTAATTTGAGATAGGGGACTTGGGGTCGGAGCGGCCTCCTTAACCCCTAAATAAGGGTTAATTAAGGCCTTCCCCCCCTCTAAGTTAGGGAACCGACCCAAGCCTCTATTACCTTTCTCAATCCTTTAACTCTTGGCAAGATTCATTTCACCATGTGGCGCTGGCGTAATAGATAGCGTTGCGATGCGAAAGGCCGGTAGTCCCGGGTTCGATTCCGGGTTTGGGCATTTTTTATTTTTATTTTACGCAACGCTATCCATTACGCCAGCGCCACGTGGTGAAATGAATCTTGCCAAGAGTTAAAGGATTGAAAAAGGTAAAAGAGGCTTGGGTCGGTTGCCTAAAGGCTAGTCCACACCAAAGTTAATGAACATTGTTCATGAACAGTGTTCATTAACAAAGTTAACGAAAACATCTTGGTGTGGACGTACCTTTACTTACAGGGTGGAGGGCCTGAATCAACCCTTTTTTTATGGGTTAAGGGGACCACTCCGACCCCAAGTTCCCTATCTCAAATTACTTCTATACCCGTCCCCTACACGTCCTATCAATCTCCAAAGGTACATAAAAGACACCCTGTATATATACACAGTATACCGATATATACCACTTTCTTGTGAACACGATATCAACCGCAATTTTGTACCAATCACTTTCAACATTAAAATCTCGGTCGACTTCGTTAATGGGCAAAATCGGACCAAGTGAAATATCGTTATACCTCTCTTAATATGCGAAATATCGAATCCATTCAAAGTTCCTATTCTTCGGATAAGGGCCAAAAATTTATGTTAGTAAAGTTTTATGATACCACCAACCATTGACCAAAGGGGTGGAGAAAAAAGGGTTTTTAGAGAAACAAAAATCATTTCTCTTAATAGGCACAATATCGAAACCTTTGAACATGGTCAATACTCCTCTAATAATAATAGACTACTGTAATACCTAAAACATTTGTCCGAAATAATTTTTGATATGACCCACCGTTACGCCAAGGGATTAGCAAAATGATTCCGGAATTATAAGAAAATGCGAAATTGATGAGGGAAGAGCCATCAGAGGTTAGGGGGCATCCAATAATTAAGTGAGGCAATTTCGGCGATTTTTTGACCCCTCCCCCCACCCCTAATCTCTCGTGTGATTTTTCAAAATGTTTTTTCTTTAATGTAAATAAGGTGGCTTCGGTGGCGTAGTTGGTTGGTTGGTTCCTCAGTTTCGGGGCTACTACAACGCGGTCATGTAGCCCCGTGTACTCTGGGAGTGTATAGAATCTCTCTGATAACCTGTGTTAATTGTGATGGCTGTATTGGTGAATGTTGTATGTTTTTAATTCAAATAAGGACTGCAGACATTCGATGTTCAAGTAGTTCCAACTTTTGCTCCTAAACGCCACCGTCAACGACCAATTAGTTCTGAACTTGGTTACTAGATGCCACCGCAGTCGGCTCCTGGCGACGAACGTTGGAACCTAAGAGCGTTAGTAAAATATAACCTCTAATTTAGCTTCACACAAGTGCAATTAGTGAAAGGCTCTGTATCATGCTATAAATCTATGGCATGGGACCGCCGGCTTTACTTCCCCTCCGAAGGATGGCATACTGAGGGATTTTTAATGCTCTTAAAAAAACTCAGTATGCCTTCTTCGGAAGGGAAGTAAAACCGGCGGGCCCATGTCATGGATTTATGGCATGTAAAAGAACTTTCCACTAACTACAATTATGTGAAGCTAAATTTGTTGGTTGGATTTGATTATCGCACCATTAGTTCCAACGTTCACCGCCAGGCGCTGGTCACGGTGGCATCTAGGTGTCGTTGACGGTAGCATTTGGTAGCACATGTAGGAACTACACTACTGTTTGTAGAAAGTTAAACACCAAGAATAGAGATGTGACCACATTGCACTTTATACCACAGATTAGGGACATGGCAATACATTACTGATTAGAAGGACAGTCCGGTACATGCACGTTGACGGTCGATCCTCAGTACGGCGCGGCGTCGCGCCACCACGTGCTGCATCCAGAGCTGCTATACGTCGTGGCATGGAATGATACAGCGCTTGAATACGCTGCTGGGGAATACCGTCCCACGCGGTTTGTAGGCACGTCCAAAAAGCATCAACAGTGGTGGCAGGTGTACCTGAACGAACAAGTTGCCGACCGACCATATCCCAGACATGTTCAATGGGCGACATGTCAGGCGAACGGGCAGGCCAGGGAAGCAGAGGTATCCGTCGTTCTGCGAAGAAGGCTTGCACATTCCTCGCCACATGCGGGCGGGTATTGTCCTGCTGAAATATGGCCTGTGGAACGGCCTGCTGGGGGGGGGGGGGGGGGGGCTGTGCCGCCGGCTGTAAAACTTCCCTGATGTAGCGGTCACTATTCCGATTGCCCGCAAGACGTACGAGGCGCGAACGCCTGTTATAGGCAATTGCGCCCCAAACCATTACATCTGGTGTTTGTCTGCTATGCCGCTCAACAATGCAGTCTGCCTGATTGCGTTCTCCATGGCGGCGTCGCACGCGTATGCGGCCATCACTATAGGACAGGTTGAAGCGGGACTCGTCCGAAAACACTACATCTCTTCTCTTCATTAGCAGTCGCTAGAAACATCTCTCCTCTCCCACTCGTCTTAATACCTCTTCGTTTGTGACCCTACATGCCCATCATTCTCCTGTAACACTACATTTCTCCGCTTTTCTGCAGCTCCAACAGGCCAAGTTTCACTTCCATATAGTACCGGTCGAAGAGCGTTAAAAATCCCTCAGTATGCCTTCCTTCGGAGGGGAAGTAAAACCGGCGGGCCCATGTCATAGATTTATGGCATGTTAAAGAACCTTCCACTAATTACGCATGCGTGAAGCTAAATTGTATAGGTTAAGAATGTAAACAACGCTCTTAGGTTCCTACGTTCGTTGCCAAGATAACACATACTAATACAGTCATCACAATTAACACCGGTTATCAGACAGATTCTACACATACCCAAAGTACACGGGGCTACATGACTGCGTTGTCGCAGCCCCTAAACTTAAGAACCAACCAACATATCTCCAATCCCACTCGTCTTAATACCTCTTCATTGGTAACGCTATCTACCCATCTGATCTTCATCATTCTCCTGTAACACCACATTTCAAGCGCTTGCAGTTTGACACGTGAGAGAGGAGAGTTTCTGGCGACTGCTAATGAAGAGAAGAGATAGGTTGGTTGGACACGTACTAAGACAGCCAGGAATAGCAAACTTAGTTATGGAAGGAAGGGTAGAGGATAAGAACTATAGGAGTAGATCAAGGTTAGAATATGTTTCAACAGATTGCCTCGGATGTAAGGCGTCCTAGCTATGTAGAGACGAGACGATTAGCTCAGGACAGGGAGGTATGGAGAACCGCGTCAAAACAGTCAAAAGACTGAAGACTCAAACAACAAAACCTTGGGCATAGCAGGCGAGAATGTTAACACTGTCAGCTTCACCCTTGTTGATCACGACAGGCACTACGCCAGGTAAGTATGCATGAGTGTATGAGTGCAAGCCTTATGGAAGGAACTGGTGCACATTTACCCTGTTTCCAGAGATTTATTTTGGGTTTGGGAGCATATAAATTTTAAAAAAGAGTTTAATATATTATTCTTAGTTAATTAGACTTAGGAGGATTTTAACTAAGATTAGGATTGGCAAGTGACTAGCATACTTGGTCGTCCTCCCAGAGATCCATGGTTCGATTCCCACCTCAGCTAACCTGGAAGTGGTTTGACGTGTTTCCTATTTCTACTCCAAAAAATTGGAGGGGTGTTTCTTACTTTGAAGGCACGGCCTCCAATCCTAGCCTCAGATACGGCTGGTTGGCTGCGTAGCTCGGCGGTAACGTTCTCGCCTGCTGTTCCCAAGGTTGCAGGATCGAATCCTGGCTCAGCCAGTTGACATTTGAGAGTGCGCAAATGCGACGGAGCCGTGTCAGTAGATTTACTGGCTCGTGAAAGATCCCCTCGGAACAAAACTCCGGCACTCTAATAGCCGCAGTTGTTTGAAAGGGACGTAAATCCAATAACATTATTATCAAATACAGCTATCACAATAACACAGATTATTAGACATGATGATAATTGCTTTAAGGGGCCTAACATCCATCAGACAAGCACACGGGGCTGATAAGCGAGGACGAATTGTGCTGGAGTTGGTACAGTTCTCTTAAAATACCGGGGATATAGGTACTGTATATTTAAGTCTTACAGCAATATTGTACACTGACAAGCGCTATAAATGTCCCATTGTTTTTAGTTTCAAACACCTGGTCATTCTAATAATCAGACAATATTAATTCTGCAGATTACGCCATCCTCCATTTTCATCACTTATAACAAGATAGTTCATTGAAAATATATAATTTATTAATAAAATACTGGGAGTCCTAGCGAGTTCATTTATTTGAATTCCCACTGCCTACACCGGAAATATAATTGCTTTTTACGTAAAGCAAGCATTTTTGGTCGTGTTCATTTGAACATTGTCCACCATTTACATCGACATCGGACACTACGTCATACCCAAGTGACACGTTGCCAACATGAATAATGAAATAAAAGGCAAAACCATTGGCCTGGATACCTGGATAAAGATTATTGATGCGTGACTACCCACACTGTGCGTGACAAAAACCAGGGGTGTTATCTGTTAGCTAACGCGGCCCGCAGTGCCGCGCTACCCAACCACCATTGGTCTGGACGAAAATATTGGTCTAGGCAAAACCATTGGTCTTCCGGATACGATATAGTACCGAATGCGTGGGGACTCATTATGGACTCATTCACAAAGATGGCTGTCAGAGCTCCAATTTCAACTACGGTATATAAGTCGTGCTACTATATATTAGGGTGGGTTGGCGCGTCTATGACAGCGGAGGAGTGAACATCTAATATTAATCCTTCTCCAGATATTCTCCCGACTATTAATTCAGGTAATTTAAGTTTTTTAAATGTTTATACAAAGGATGGCGTAATCTGCAGCGTCACCCAGACAACTACAGGGCGCTGATGACCAACGATGTCCCTTGCCCCTTAAGCTACGGGCAGATTATCGCGATGTCTATTAAATAGTATTAACGCATACCTTGTCTTGAACCGAGCCTGAAGAAGCACAAAATCTCCCCCGAGGACCGCCATAGTGTAGAACATCTCTCGTCAAACTGACAGTTGCAACAATAACACCCGTGACTCGTCATTATGTTGTACTCCAGTGTTGCCAACCAAACGACGCAACGTGTCTTTTCAATCCCTGTGTCATGCGACGAAAATTATCACTTCGGGAAGAGGATACATTCTTACAGCCGTTGGTCCACGTAAAGCTAACCACTCCAAGAGACATTCTTACCGTATCTCACGCAATTACGACTATTCCTTCTGTAATTAAAACAATATTAATGCTGTACCAGTGCTGGTATTGCCTCAAATTATGGGCTACCACACAAGTTCAATTGATGCATAGCATTACAAAAGAAACTGACAATTGACAAAAAACAGTTCATTCAATGAGTCATACTTAGTGCCAACAATAGAGTTGCTACGTCGTTCGACATGGAGTACAGGGAGGGCACAAAGTCCCGTCACACCCGAGCTCCCGATCGAGGAATATTGTCCTCTGATCAAAAGTCAACCCTTATTTTCACAAGGAAGTTGAGAATAGCCATCCCCATGTCGTTATATAGACACACACGAATTTACGTCTCATATTTCTTTGATGGAAATGAAAACCAACCTTGGTTCATACACGTTTTGGAAATCCGAAAGACCAAGGAGCAATGCTGGATGGAGCGTCTCCTTCTCAACAAAGAATATGGGTACTTCTCAATGAGGTGTTCGCAGAGCTCTGGATTGCCAGCCCACCTCGAAGCCCAGGGAAGTGAAAGGCTCCATCTCAGCTGTACCAAAGCTGTACAGCTTTTGCCGGAGCGGCTAGCTAACCATGTGTTATTTCCTCGTACAAATACAAACCGATATAAAATAAGTGAATTAATTTACGTATTTCACAGTCATACAGCATAACTTTTTGATGTATAACGATTACAACGCAACCAAGAACTACATTTTCCAACGACCCCGAGCTGAGAAAAAGTTACCTTACAACAATGATAACAACTTTGTTTCTTGGACACACAAAATTGTGAAATTAATAAACCAGTTATACAACATTCCAATGTATATTGTGTTAAAATTTGGATTCGATCTGATGACGGGCTTTTGAGATAATAATTCTTAAATGTGACGCATGGTTGAAACACGCTTAAAAACGTGCACTTTTTGTGTTCCAACTGCGATAAAAAATATTAAAATATAAATTAAAAAATCCAATCCTACATGAACTAACGTAGAATAGAACGACGAAAATGTTGATGGTATTGGATTTTATGTAGGTCTATTGGTTACTTAACAAACAACCTTCAAACTCGAGTACACGTAATACGTTGGTCGACAGTAAGTCTATTGTTGCCAGGCAATGCGGGCTGCATCATGACGCCCCTACCAGTGTTCTGGTGCAGAATTGCGAGCTGCTTATAAATTGCTGTCACGAGGAGTAATTAGTGCAAAAATATTTCTTAGGCCCCTTTAAACAGTTATCATCATGACGATAGTATGCCTGTGTATAAGGGCGATGTTGTTGGTGCAGTGTACTGAGGTTATCAGCTGCAATACGCGTTGGTACTTTCCGATCCTTATGCTTGAGCGCTCCAGTTCTGTAGTAGCATTCATTATCATCCATAAAACAAATAAATCCACCGGGCGAAGCCGGGCACTACTGCTAGTAAAATATATACAAACATTGCATTAAATATCACTAAATATGGGAAAATATGTATTTTACATATAAAGGCCTATAACCTAGATGTTAGGCCCCTTAAAATAGCAGCAACATTTTACATATGTACATATGTAGGCCTACCAATTTCAGAAATGTGGAAAAATATGTAAAACAAATTTGTTTAATTTGAATAGAGGACAACATAATCCATGGACACAAGTTAAAATCATAGCCGATATATCTGTGTAAGGAAATATGTCAATACATAGCCCTGTTGATGACATGCACTGGGATGCTCTCATCCAGAAATCGATAGATGGATGTCAGTGAATGAGTGAGTTAGGTTATGTGAGTTCAATGTTCGTTCAAGTTTCATTGTCTTTGACTTCTTCCTATTCCCCCCAAAATATGTCAAGAAGATCTCAAATACCGTTCTGGGAAGCAACTTGAGGGAATATTTCGCAATGTTTATTTGAGAACACTACGTGACGTTTGGCGATATAACATCTACAATGTTGTATGCGTCAGCAGCAGCTGTGTCACAATACTGCGTGATAACAAGGTCGTTGTTGCTGCGGCATCGTCCCCCCGTGAGTATGATAACCTGTGTTATTGTGATGGCTGTACTTGTGTATTTGTGAATTGGGGATAGGCGACAGTGGGCTAAGTTAAGAACCATCTGCCTTAAGTAGAAACCTCGCAAAACCTCGCAGGATGGCCGAGTTGGGAATCGAACCCTCCCCTTCTCAGTTTTGCCTCACGAGGCTGCGTGCACCCCGTTCCAGCCCTCACAGTGAAATATGAAATTCCACAGCCTGCTTCCAGTCTCCGACCGGGTCAGGAATGGATGAATGAAGCCCCCATCTAGCGGCGAGGATATGGACTGTGCCGCCAGCCGAGGCCTGACGCACTCCTCTGGGGCAATGATTAAATGAGTGACAGATGAAATGAATTGATAGTGGAGAGTGTTGCTGGAATGAAATTTGACAGGGAAAACCGGAGTACCCGGAGAAAAACCTGTTTGCCTCCGTCTTGTCCAGCTCAGATCTCACATGGAGTGACCGGGATTTGAACCACGGACCCAGCGGTGAGAGGCCGGCGTGCTGCCGCCTAAGCCACGGATCCAGCCCTTACAGTGGAATTAACATTTCTTGACAGAGCCGGGAATCGACCCCGGAGCCAGAGGCGACGGCCAAGAACGCATGAGGTGGTCGATGACAAGGTTTATTTTACACCTGGACGCCCAGGTTCGAATTCCGATGGCAGCTGGGTGGAAGTTTCACCTAATCAAGTAGCGTCAGGAGGGTCCAAAACAAAGGAGCCAGGTTGGTCGCGATGACTGCATTTAACCTAAATTGGAGCTTGCCACGGTGGGTGAGTGGTTATCGTGTCGGACTACCAACCCCAAGCTTGCAGTTTCGCTCCTGGCCGTGGTAAGTGATATTTGAAAGGCGGCAAAATTTACGACAAGCATGTCATACGATGTTGGCATGTCAAAGAACCCATTTGAATTCAGTAGGCCGTGTTCATAAAGCAAAATGATTCTTGGGAGTTTCCGCCAACACAAAGTTCCTCATTTCTCTACTAGAAAGCGCTATAGTGCTTCATAGTGCTTCAAGGAACAACGAAATTCGACATGCAAGCTACACTCTGGGTGTCAAATAACAAAGCTTGCACCCGGCACCCGAGGCCATACGATATTATTATTGTACCTAAATTGAAATAAACTGAAGGGAGCCGTTAGCATTACGCCGGTGAGGCAGATGATCTCGCTGTTCAGTCCCTTTTAAACTTACAATAATAAAACTAATACGCCGGCCACATTCTGTAGGCCATGTTACATGTTCGTTGGCAGGGCCCAGCTCCGGGGCCCGCGGTTGCAGAACACCCTAGGGCAGACAATTTAACTCTTTTTATAAGAGGATGGAAAGACAGATAGGGTCAAAACCAGTTCAGTTTCAGGAGAAATGTAGGAACAAGGGAAGCTATACTAAGTCTTAGGCTGATTTTGGAAGCTACGAGTAGAATAAGGAAAGAAACGATAACGTTCATGGCATTTGTAGACTTAGAAAAGGCTTTTGATAACGTTGATTGGAGTAAGTTGTTTAACATTTTGAAAATGATTGGAATAAAGTGATTATTATTGAACCCTTATAGATTTGTCGATCAATAAGTCTTCATGATTTTTATTATTATTATTACTGATGCCCAGGCAGAACATGTTGAAGTTGACAAAGGGGAGTCAGGTTGTGTGTCGCAACGATTACAACAGAAGCAGCTTGGTAGTTATTCCTGAAGATGATCGGTTAAGCCGAGTTCAAGGACAAATTCTGGACGAACGCGCACCTCAATCGGCGTCATTATGGGAGTGTCAGAAGGGAAGTTCTAACCGATCCACGATTGAATCAGCAAATCAGAAGAGAGGAAGCCAAAGCCACGCGGTGGATTGCGTACCCTAGAAATAGGTGCGAAAACGCGTATCTAAAGAACCGCCGATATGAATTAATTCTGTATAAGTCAATTGAGACGTTTGGATGAAAAGAAGAAGATTGATACTAGTCCCAAGTTTGTGAGGTGAAAACTACAGATTATTTTCACAAATTTCCCCCACCCTACCCCATTCTGTCAGTTTCTAATAAATGAGCTGTTTGAGACACAACTTTATTGAGCTCTGGTGAGCAACCTTCACGCCAGTTTGCGTCACGATTTATCAAGCTCTAGTGAGCATACTTCACGTCTGCGGTGGAGATCTCTAGTCGAGATAAGCGCTACGTGGTAGACATATTTGAGACTTGTTAGAAGCCAGTTGCGTGGTGATTGATGAGTGTAATTTATGTAAATTTTTGTGTTATATTTTGAGAGATGTATATGTGCGTGTGATAAGAAAATGCTGAGATAGGGCCAGTTCTACGTTAAGTAATCGCCTAGGACATTATTGTGAGTGAAAGTAGTAGCTCATAGCGATTCTTGCTAGGCAAACTAATAACTTTGAACATTTCTTTCCAAGAAGCTACGTCAAGATGTCTGCTGAAAGGTCGTGTGATGGAATGAAGTGCATCGCCTCTACCAACACGTCGACTATGGACGAGTAGATTCCCCGTAGGGAAATGCTATGGGATGGAGGTTAAGTTCTACAAGCTGCAATGGTGAAGTACAAACCATTGATTTAATCAATATGTAGATAGATTAGACGCGGGAACGTTGTAAATATTTTATTCATTGTTTTTCTTGTATTTAGATTTTTTTGGTGTGCCGACACTATTATCTTTAAATGTACGTTGGCACGTGGCCAAAGTTGTTTGATTGTATATTTTTCTTATGAGTCATATTTAGTGTACACGGCGTGTGTATTTGATTTTATCCATGCGAATGCGAAACTCGTCACGGTCGACAAGTGGTGCTTTATTCAAGTTCATTTTTTGTAGGAAAAGAGGGTCAATGTTGTAAGATATTTTACGAACAGGTTTTTATTCATACTAGGGTTGCCGAGCGCAACAAATTAAGATGTCACTGTAGAACACCTTAGTTCTATTCTTTTTGTTTTGTTTTGAGTCCTTTTCAGGTTCTTTAGTCACGGACTAGATTGGGAGCGCAAGTTGGTGGAAAATATTTTATGTCTTTTATTTCAGGTTTCTGTCAAACCCATACGTGTGATTCTGTGTGTGTTCTTGTGTCAGGTGTGTGTATTGATTCTTCGTGATGAGGGGTAGGATGTACTACCGCCCTCAATATTGTGGTTGTATTTTTATGGAAAGGCAGAGCGCTCTCAAGAGGCTACTGTACCTTGTCCAGTGCTGATTCTTGGATTTCCTTGGGAAATGCTGAGATATTTTATTCTGACACACGCGCGTATATTATGTGCTTTTGGGAGCACGCTTCTTCGAGACCCGAACCCGTTCCACGGCAGGTCGAGGTTATTGACACGTGGGTTGACAGATGTGCAGATTCCACTTAGCGCCCGTCATGTCTGGTGATTCATCTTTTAGACAGTCCAGCTGACCGACTGACCCTGTAAGCTATCAGTAGCAAACCTGTTATTTTGTGATGGTCATTGGACCATAATTAATTGGGGAGTTCGCCATGTCCGTTACGGATTACCGCATATCGTATGAATGACAATTTGTTTTTGATGTAAATGTTGGCTGTGAGCCTAGTGATTTCTATGACTCATTTCATGTTAGTTTTGTCTGTTGTGACACCATTGGGTGTACTTGTGTATTTTCTTGTAAAAATGGCAAGCGGCCATATGTGTATTTTTCTTGTTTGGTCACGTGTTAATTTACTTGTGTTGATTTGAAAAGTCCTAATTTTAGGCGTTAATGTTGTTTGCTACGGCAGTTCCTTGATTCCAATTTCATGCGGAAATTATTTGTTGTTTTATTTAGTGTAGGAAGTGTCGGATTAATTTAATTTGTGTTTAGTTGGTTCCCCGTGTCTGTCTAGCTCTAGACAATGCAGATTCGTCCTCTGAAGGTTTACTGGATGGTGACGAATCTCGCATTAATTTGTACACATCGTATCGCATGTAGAACGGCCGCAGACGCACATTGTCATTGTAGTAATTTGGGACATTTGGTACAGCTGTTTACAATCTCTCCTGAGATTAGGCCTAAGTTTGGCAGTTTATTAATTCAAGTGGGAGTCATTTGGGAGACCTTGTTTGTTTTGTTTTATTGTAAATAGTTGATCTGTTATTAAATTCATTTGTTTTAACCTTGGTATTCACTTTTTCCTGCATGTTATTTTGTTATATGGTACCCTGCATGTTACAAGAAGCGCTTAACAACAACTTAACGAAATGGACTGTTACACCCCCCGAAACTGAGTCTCATATGCTTCTTTGCAAGGGTTCATATATCAAAAATGGCTGCCCAAGTGGGGATTGTTGTTGTTGTTGCTTTGTTGACCTCATACTTATTTCGCTGAGAAATGATGCCAGATCAGCAGGACAAGAGTAAATTCAGTAAATTGAGGCGAAGTTGTACCGCCATTTGTATTTTTAAAATCACTGAGTTCTTAAAGTTAGAAATGTTGAACAAGGTTTGAAGTTGATATTGTATTTGTTGTTAACTTGTTCTGGCGCCCGGCTTAAAATTAGAAAATTTGCATATTTAGTGAACTCAGTCAAAAGCAGGAAGGTGTTGCCTTACTTTACATTTAATTAACTTCGGTTAATTAAAGTTTTGTTCGTAAATTCTGTTAGTTAGGAATTTAAAAGCAGATCACAAGGGAGTTATTTTGTTGTTTGGAAATAAGAGTCATTATTCAGTAATATTTTGATTACTGAAAATTTATTTAAATTAGAATCAATAATATTTAAATATCAAGACATGTGTGTGTGTACGACTGAAATCCCATTGCATGACCCTGTTTTTCTCAGTATATATTTGTGTGTATTGCGATGGCTAGCATCGAGGAGATTAAAGCGTTGATGGAGCAGATGTCTGTGCAATTGTCTGCAAAGACGGAAGAACAGTTAAAAGGCATGAGTGAACAGAATGATAAACAATTAAATAACATTACTACTCAATTGCGTGGACAGAGTGAACGGAGCGATAAACAATTACAGGACGTGAACAGTAACATTACGGTACAATTGCAGATCCAGAAATTGGATAGTGATAAACAATTACACGAGTTGCGTGAACATAATGATAAACAATTAAATGACATAACTACTCAATTACGTGAACAGAGTGATAAACAATTACACGAATTGCGAGAGCATAATGATAAACAGTTAATCGAAATAAACCATAAGTTATCGGAGCAGGCAACCTTACAAACAGTTCAATTAGAAAGGATCACCCTTGAAATAAATCAGAGTACCAAAGTAGAATTAGAGAAACTGGCAGGAGAGGTGGCGGAAAATAATTCGAGGCAATTAGGAGAAATTAAGAAGCTAGAATCTAAATTCGACGATAAACTAGTACAGTTAGATGGAATGGTAGGCGCCAAATTGAAACAAATTGAGACAGCATGCGTGAACAAGACGGCCGGGATCAAAGGCACGCACGATGAATTACAGGGGCAATTCAATAGACTAGAGGCGAAGAACGTAAACATACAGGAGCAGATTAATTCAGTCGACAACAATGTGTTAGAATTGATAAAGGAACTGGACAAGCTGGAGATAAAAACGGAGAAAGAACGGATGCACTTGCGCGAAAACCTGGAAGACCAGTTAACTAAAACCCAAGAGCAAATACGAGAAGAGGTAGGAGAACAATTAATTAAAACCCAGCAGTTGATACAAGAGCAAATAGGGGAACAGCTTGAGAATAATCAGGAAAGAAACGAAGAAAAAATTACGAATTTGAAGAGTAGGATCCGGAAAGATTGGGAACAGCAGGTGAATGAGACTAAATGAGATATGCTGAATATATTAAAGCGGTTAGGCGAGAATAACTCTAGAATGCAGGCTCTGGAGGAAAGTATCAAGTCCAAGTTCCAGGAACACGCAGACCTCATCGTTAAGAACGAGATAAGATCTTAAGAGAATGCTACTTTATTCTCTTCAGAAAACGCAGTAGGGAAACAGGGAAGTATTGGAAGTCCGGAGGGCTCGGAGCTAGCTGAGGATACGAGCCGAGGTCAGAGTCCAAAGATAACGTGCGACACATTCCAAAATTACAGAGGGGAGACATGAACTCCACAACCTGGTTTGGCACCTGCCCAAGTCATACAAGTAATTAGGGGAAACGACTTTAAACCCCCACAAATTCAGGGAGAATTCAGTATCTACTCCAAAAGCATTTTTGCGCCAGCTGGATGATTACTTTAATGACCAACACGTTAGTCCCGCGAAACAGCTGCGACTGGTGGAAAAATTTTTAGAGGGCCCAAGTTTAATCTGGTTTCAAAGCTTCAAGTATACGTTTAATGACATGGCCCAGTTTAAAGAGGCGTTCTTGAGGAAGTTCTGGAGTCCTTCACTGCAGCAGGGGTTGAGGATGGATTTATATACCAGGAAATATCATAGCACACGCCCTACAAGGTTTTCTGAGTTCTTTAGCCAACAGCTGGTTAAATTCCGGGATTTTGATGAGCCCCCTTCAGAGGAAAACATGGTTTTAACTATCGGCAAGCAGCTTCCGATGAATATTCAGCAATTTTTAGTGGCCGGTAATATCAAAACCGCAGCTCAGGCCGAGGAGATACTCCGCCACTTGGATGAGACGAGTATGGTCAGTCCGCAGACAGGGAGACGGAACATTGAGTGCGTAAACACTGCTGAAGTTGTTCAAGGGCATCAAAATAGTCACAATCAGAATAATCAGACGAAGACACAATCCACCAGCACACATATTACGCCCAGACGGCAGGAGTTCGACGGTCGGAACCAATATAAAAATAACAATAGGAACTTCCAGAATCGCCGTGATAATTATAATAATAATAATAATCAGAACAACAATCACAACCAGAGGACGTACCAGCGAGAATATACTAACTGGAGGGGATTCCAAAGGCAGGGTAGACCTTACCAAAGGAACGGGGACGGCAGATTGAACAATCAGAGGAATTATCGGCAAGATAATCAGGGAGATTATCGTAATGACTGGAACGAGCGGTACGCTGAGTCACAAAAATATTTGGACGAATTAAATGCAGAAGAAGCAGAGAAAGAGAAGTGGGGGCGTGCGATGGCAAATAGGCAAAGTCCAGATAATCACCAGGAAGCGGGGGCGGAAAGTTTATTACGTCAGCAGGAGAGACACGATGACAACCGGCGAAACTCAACAAATGGGTCGCAGGATAAAAAAAAACACGATTAAATCAAAACCAGGTAGCCTGAGAACGGAGGACACCAGGGAACGGGAGGAGTTGATTGTTGCGAAACTTGAAGAGTGGGTAGCATTCCCGGACGATTGCCTGGAGGAAGTGGTGAAGGACCGAGAGAATGTGATCAGACAATTACCAATTATTTATTATCATATTGGAGGTCTTAGAGTGAGGTGCCTGATCGACACGGGTAGCCAGGTGAGCTTAGTCACGGAAGCATTGTTGAAAGAAATTGGAAATAAACAAACCATTCCAATTATGCCTGTACCATTAATGAAAGTCCGAGGGGTCATTCCTGACAAGACCATAGTTTGCAAGCACCAAGCATATTTAGATCTGGAGATATTAAACCACACATTTTCACAAACTTTCATCGTGATACCAAAGATGAATTATAATGTCATTCTGGGAGCCAACTTCATTTGTGATTTTCACGCTATAATTGACTTTCATAATAACACTGTGAGCTTTAAACAAGTTGAGAGGTTGAGTCATGTTGGTCTGAACATGGAAGAAAGTCCACTAGAGAGAGAGTTGAATACTGGGTTATTGAAGAATGCACTAATGAGGCGATCGAAGATAAGAACTCGACGGAGGGACGAGTAAGCCGGACAGCAGTGGTTGAAATTGACGGTCAAGATATTTTGCAGGAACCCTGAAGATGAGAACGAGATAGCAGTAGATGTACAACACATAGCATTGACACCTAAGGCTCGAGAATTTTTGGACAAGTTGAAAGAAATTCAGAAGGAACAAGAAAAGGACCCATGGATGATGATGATGATGATGATCAAGTTTTACAAGAAGGAACTACAGCCAGATTCACCTGAATATCGAGAAGCCCGTGCCAAGGAAGCGAAATTGCACTACCTCAATAATCTTCTTCACAAGTTTGTGGATGATCATCACACCAAACTTCGAATTCTAGTTCCAGCATCGTTACAGAGAGGACTGACGTGGCATGTCCATGAAAGCCTAGCACATATCGGCACTGACAAAACAGAAGCGACAATAGGAGAAACTTTAACTTGGCCAAAGATGCGATACACCATTGTTGAGGTAATTAGAACTTGTGACGCGTGTCAGCGTACTAAGCCCAATAATTTCATACTGAAACAGCTTCCAAAACCTTTATTACCACAGAAACCGTGCGAGCTGGTCGCTATTGACTGTTTTGGTCCTCTAGTTAAGGGAAAACGAGGATGCCGACACCTTCTTGTATGTGTCGATGTATTTTCCAAGATGGTGGTATTATGTCCAATCCAGAAGACGACATCAAAGCAAGTCCTCAGCAGAATCAAGAACAAAGTCATTCCGACGCTTGGGAAGCCGGAATTCATCTTATCGGACCATGGGACGTATTTTACAAGCAATGTTTTTAGACAAGGTCTAGAGAGCTTAGGAATAAAACATGTTCTATCGAGCATTCGCCATCCTTGTGGAAATCCGAGCGAAAGAACGATTCGCTGTGTTGCCAAATATTACCGCGTCATGATTCCAAATGATCATAATAAGTGGGTCGACAGAGTAGGAGATATTGAGATGTGCATGAATACTACGAAGCACGAGTCGACAGGTCAAGTCCCACTAGTTGTACACCACAACAGGATGCCTGAAAGATCTTGGGATAAGATTATTCCATGCCCAAGGGACCCGTTATTAGCACATGAGCTGCGTATTCAGAGAACCAGAGAACACATGAGGAGCCAAGCGGACCGAAGACTGAGGAGATACCGAGGGAAGAAATTTCATCGTGAACTACAGGAACAGGAACTAGTGCTTGTTCGGAGACCACCGATATCAGATCCTAAGAACAAAGTATTTGCCAAGTTCTGTCCAAAATTTATCGGCCCGTTCCGTATTATCAAGAATTTGGGTAATAATGCTTACAGACTTGAAGAATTGAGCACTGGCGCTAAATCTGTTTTAATAGCGCTAATCTCAAGCCGTATTACAGAAGGGAACCATTTGATGAGTGATAAGGACTATGAATGCAAAATCGTTATTGCAAAATTTAATTTGAGAACACACACTCAAACGTACGTGGCTATGTGGTACTTGGGAGAGCGAGCTTTGTTTGTAAACAAGACAGCCGGTCCGGCAGAAGTTGTAATTGTGTGAGTGAGAGGGGGAAGGTCTAGCTAGACGTGTGAATGACATTGCAGCGAGGAGCGCGCACACTAATTGGGATAGTGGAATGCACACTCAGAGACGAGTGAGGTACTTAAGAGATGTTATCTATACTACTGTGGATATTGTTTTTAAAATCCAAATCAATCACTTGCTTCGAATTTCAAAACCTTGCTGAGGATAAATGAACCCTTATTGATTTGTCGATCAATAAGTCTTCATGATTTTTATTATTATTATTACTGATGCCCATGCAGAACATGTTGAAGTTGACAAAGGGGAGTCAGGTCGTGTGTCGCAACGATTACAACAGAAGCAGCTTGGTAGTTATTCCTGAAGATGACCGGTTAAGCCGAGTTCAAGGACAAATTCTGGACGAACGCGCACCTCAATCGGCGTCATTATGGGAGTGTCAGAAGGGAAGTTCTAACCGATCCACGATTGAATCAGCAAATCAGAAGAGAGGAAGCCAAAGCCACGCGGTGGATTGCGTACCCTAGAAAAAGTCGTGAAAACGCGTATCTAAAGAACCGCCGATATGAATTAATTCTGCATAAGTCGATTGAGACGTTTGGATGAAAAGAAGAAGATTGATACTAGTCCCAAGTTTGTGAGGTGAAAACTACAGATTATTTTCACAAATTTCCCCCACCCCACCCCATTCTGTCAGTTTCTAATAAATTGATCGGTGATGAGCTGTTTGAGACACAACTTTATTGAGCTCTGGTGAGCAACCTTCACGCCAGTTTGCGTCACGATTTATCAAGCTCTAGTGAGCATACTTAACGTCTGCGGTGGAGATCTCTAGTCGAGATAAGCGCTACGTGGTAGACATATTTGAGACTTGTTAGAAGCCAGTTGCGTGGTGATTGATGAGTGTAATTTATGTAAATTTTTGTGTTATATTTTGAGAGATGTATATGTGCGTGTGATAAGAAAATGCTGAGATAGGGCCAGTTCTACGTTAAGTAATCGCCTAAGACATTATTGTGAGTGAAAGTAGTAGCTCATAGCGATTCTTGCTAGGCAAACTAATAACTCTGAACATTTCTTTCCAAGAAGCTACGCCAAGATGTCTGCTGAAAGGTCGTGTGATGGAATGAAGTGCATCGCCTCTACCAATACGTCGACTATGGACGAGTAGATTCCCCGTAGGGAAATGCTATGGGATGGAGGTTAAGTTCTACAAGCTGCAACGGTGATGTACAAACCATTGATTTACTCAATATGTAGTTAGATTAGACGCGGGAACGTTGTAAATATTTTATTCATTGTTTTTCTTGTATTTAGATTTTTTGGTGTGCCGACACTATTATCTTTAAATGTACGTTGGCACGTGGCCAAAGTTGTTTGATTGTATATTTTTCTTATGAGTCATATTTAGTGTACACGGCGTGTGTATTTGATTTTATCCATGCGAATGCGAAACTCGTCACGGTCGACAAGTGGTGCTTTATTCAAGTTCATTTTTTGTAGGAAAAGAGGGTCAATGTTGTAAGATATTTTACGAACAGGTTTTTATTCATACTAGGGTTGCCGAGCGCAACAAATTAAGATGTCACTGTAGAACACCTTAGTTCTATTTTTTTTTGTTTTGTTTTGAGTCCTTTTCAGGTTCTTTAGTCACGGACTAGATTGGGAGCGCAAGTTGGTGGATAATATTTTATGTCTTTTGTTTCAGGTTTCTGTCAAACCCATACGTGTGATTCTGTGTGTGTTCTTGTGTCAGGTGTGTGTATTGATTCTTCGTGATGAGGGGTAGGATGTGCTACCGCCCTCAATATTGTGGTTGTATTTTTATGGAAAGGCAGAGCGCTCTCAAGAGGCTACTGTACCTTGTCCAGTGCTGATTCTTGGATTTCCTTGGGAAATGCTGAGATATTTTATTCTGACACACGCGCGTATATTATGTGCTTTTGGGAGCACGCTTCTTCGAGACCCGAACCCGTTCCACGGCAGGTCGAGGTTATTGACACGTGGGTTGACAGATGTGCAGATTCCACTTAGCGCCCGTCTATGTCTGGTGATTCATCTTTTAGACAGTCCAGCTGACCGACTGACCCTGTAAGCTATCAGTAGCAAACCTGTTCTTTTGTGATGGTCATTGGACCATAATTAATTGGGGAGTTCGCCATGACCGTTACGGATTACCGCATATTGTATGAATGAAAATTTGTTTTTGATTAAAATGTTGGCTGTGAGCCTAGTGATTTCTATGACTCATTTCATGTTAGTTTTGTCTGTTGTGACACCATTGGGTGTACTTGTGTATTTTCTTGTAAAAATGGCAAGCGGCCATATGTGTATTTTTCTTGTTTGGTCACGTGTTAATTTACTTGTGTTGATTTGAAAAGTCCTAATTTTAGGCGTTAATGTTGTTTGCTACGGCAGTTCCTTGATTCCAATTTCATGCGGAAATTATTTGTTGTTTTATTTGGTGTAGGAAGTGTCGGATTAATTTAATTTGTGTTTAGTTGGTTCCCCGTGTCTGTCTAGCTCTAGACAATGCAGATTCGTCCTCTGAAGGTTTACTGGATGGTGACGAATCTCGCATTAATTTGTACACATCGTAACGCATGTAGAATGGCCGCAGACGCACATTGTCATTTTAGTAATTTGGGACATTTGGTCCAGCTGTTTACAATCTCTCCTGAGATTAGGCCTAAGTTTGGCAGTTTATTAATTCAAGTGGGAGTCATTTGGGAGACCTTGTTTGTTTTGTTTTATTGTAAATAGTTGATCTGTTATTAAATTCATTTGTTTTAACCTTGGTATTCACTTTTTCCTGCATGTTATTTTGTTATATGGTACCCTGCATGTTACAAGAAGCGCTTAACAACAACTTAACGAAATGGACTGTTACACCCCCCGAAACTGAGTCTCATATGCTTCTTTGCAAGGGTTCATTATGGTGATGATGATGATGATAATTGTTGTTTTAAGGTTCCTAACATCTAGGTTATTGGTCCCTAATGGTTTGGGTGATAGCGAAAGATGAGATACTAACTACAACTACTAGAAGAAGAAATGGTAAACAAATAAAGGATAAGGCAAATAATACTAATATCGTATGGCCTCGGATGCCGGGTGCAAGCTTTGTTATCTGACACCCAAAGGGTAGCTTGCATGTCGAATTTCGTTGCTCCTTGAAGCACTATGAAAGTCAAGGAGGTTAGATATCTGAGCTCCTTGAACACTATTGCGCTTTCTAGTTGAGAAATGAGGAACTTTGTGTTGGCGGAAACTCCCGAGATTATTTTGCCATCATGAACCCGGCCTACTGAATACAAATGGGTTCTTTAACATGCCAACATCGTATGACATGGTGTCGCAATTTTTGCCGCCTTTAAAAAATCACTTACCACGGCCAGGGGCGAACCTGCAAGTTTGGGGTTAGTAGACCGACACGTTAACCACTCAACCACCGTGGCAAGCTGATAAGGCAAATAAAGGACAGGAAGAAAAGAAATGCATTCAACCCTCGAAGAATGAGGATTGAGGGACTTGGAAGGAAGGAGAGCCATGGAAGGCAGATAGGAAAGGGAAAGAGGAGAGGGTCCACCTCAAAGTCAGAGGAAAAAGGGGACAAAACGGACCCAGCTCAGGAATCCCTCGGGCTCGCCAACTCCCAAGCTCACCAGCCGTGAGCCCCTGAAGGTGTAATTTTATCCAGGGTGCACCAGAAGTGGTGGGGCTACATACACCCTGCCTCGTTGAGGGCCTTGTGCAGAAGGTAGGAGATAACAGGAAAACATAAAGAAGGCTGACCACTCGAAGAATGGGGGATCAGGAAAGATAAGAGAAGGGTCAATTGTGGCGGGAAAGGAAGAGACTCCCTAGGCCTCGGATACACTAATACCATCGGGGTCGGAAGACAACAAGGGTTGACCAAGGGAGGTCGACAGAAAAGAAACGGAGAGGAGTCCGGCACTAGTAAGTGGAAGCAATGCCGGACTCAGCTGAGGTCCCGTGGTCGCCAACCTACGTCCCACTAGATGTGAGCCCCTGGGTATTGGAATAAAGTACAGGGATAAGAGGGTGGTCTACAATCTATAGCCAATAGAAACCAGACAGCAGTCATTCGAGCGGAAGGACATGAGAGGGAAGCTGGTATTCAGAAAGGTGTAAGGCAAGGCTGCAAATTATCACCCATACTTTTCAATCTACAAATACACTGAAGAAGCAATGAAGGAAATTGGAGAAAAATTCAAAGTAGGAGTAAAGATTCAAGAGGAAATAATTTCAACTCTGAGATTTGCTGATGGCATCGTCATCTTAGCCGTCACGCGAGAGGATTTGAATGAGTTTTTAAATGGTATAGATTCTGTCTTGAGGAAATAATTTTTGATGAAAATTAATAAATGTAAAACAAAAATATTGGAATGCAGTCGAAAGAAATCAGAAACCGTTACGGTGGTCAAATTGGCAGGTGAAAACCTAAAGGAAGTAGGAGACTTCTGTTACTTAGGAAGCAAAATAACCAGTGATGGTCGAAGCAATGTAACATGTGGTTACATAATGTTAGGATATGGAAATGTCTAGTCTTTGCTGGTGAGCTATTGTACAGGTATTTCAGGCCTTAGCGTTTGAGATAGAGATTCCTTGCAATAGTTCATCAGTAAAGGAGAAGGGGGCCTTGCCAGGGAGGCGTATTTTCTATGTTCTTTTTACGATGGTGTTTTGTTTTTTTATATTTTATTCTGGGACTTGGTTTTGTGTGGAAGGATTGGAAGTGATTCTTGGCTTACGGGTTGATTGTTGAATGAATAGAATAAAAGGAGAATAATGTTTTTTAAAAGTATCCCTCATTGTGTATTAAACAACCACACCCGGAATATGTACAGTTACAGCAAAGAGGATATAAAAAAGTATGTTAGCTCAGGCAAGGAAACATTTGTACAGAAAAGAAATCTGTTGAAATCAAATATAGATTTAGGTATTAGAAATTGTCTGGAGCGTGGCGCTCTATGGAAGTGAAACTTAGACTGCTGGCGCAGCAGAAAAGAGGAGAATATAAGCATTTGAAATGTGGTGTTACAGGAGAATGATGGGTAGATAGAGTAAAAATAAAACGAGTGGGAGAGGAGAGATGTTTCTGGCGACTGCTAATGATGAGAAGAGATAGGTTGGTAGGGCACATACTAAGACACTCAGAGCTTCTCATACGAAATTTGGAGTTCGGTTCTGGCTGCTAATTCATTATTCTTCTGCTTCACCTATATAGGCCGAATTACCCAAGAACAACCTTTTTTTTCTTCTTGGTCTTAGTTCGATTTCGAACGTCGTGACCCTTCACGCAATTCTCTTAACAATACCCCGCCATACATTACGGTCTTCTGCGGTGTTCTTATTATTCAACAATTGAATATTACTTTCTCTTGTATACACGCTTATTGTTACAAAAGGCGGGAAACGATCACATTCTACTGCAAGTTCACGATCTTCTATGTCAGAGGTTCCCATTAGGTGGTCCGCGGACCCCCAGTGGTCCGCGATGGTTGGCCAGGGGGTCAACGAATAGTCGTCAAGAAATAACACAATAATGAAAATCGAAAACGGAGAAAGTACAAAGAGTTCCTTAAAATAATAATAATAATAATAATAATAATGCGTTGCCATCCACAGCATATGTGGCGCAGCATAATTTGAGCTTTTCAAGTTTCCCGATAGGGAGCGTTCTACTCCTTTATCTCTGTGTTCTGCTCCGCAGCCATTTTGCATATTGTATTTTTGTGTGTCTACATATTTAAATAAGTTTTGAAGGTTGAAACTTTTGATTGTTTTAATTGTTAAAAGTCGTAAGCCTTAATACTTGATATGCTTTGAAACCCTTCCCAACGAGAGTATAAAACCTGCAAACCTCCGGATTGCATCTAGATACTAAACAAGGTAAATCCATTGAATTCTTCAAAATAAAGTTAGCTGAACTGAAATCATGGCAGAAAGTAATTACCAAAATTCGGGTGCAAATGTGAATGAAAATGCAACACTTGCATCCTACGAAGTATCCTCAGCTTGTCACAATACGTGTCAAAACCCATACCATTGCTGAAGGCAATTGTTTTGTGCAAGAGAATGCTGGGCGATGCTACTGGAAAGCTTTTAAGTGTCTAACAATATTGTGCAAAGGCGAAGCAATATTGAAGAGACGTTGTAGGCAAGGCTCCACATGTGACACGTATGCTCTGCAGTTGAATGAGAGTACTGACGTACCAAAAAAGGCGATTATGTTGGTGTTTGTACGTTTTTTATATCATGACATAGATATTTTCTTCTTTCCTCTGAACTAGTAAAGAGGTTCCCAAGAGGAATTTAAGTATTTTAAGTCTTGGCTTAAATGATTTTGGAGCAGGGGGTCTGTGCTTACATAACGATCGCTTTAGGGGGTTCGGGAAAAATTCCTAATGGGAACCTCTGTTCTATGTGGTGGCGTGGTTTCAAAGATTTCCAACTGCTGAGCGTTAAGATTTGAACTCATGTCACTGTTTTTTTTTTAATGGGTATCCTGCCAGAAGTTAGGTCCGAGACTCCAAAAAGGCTATCCTCAGCCGGAGTTTACGTGTGGTAGGGTGGTCAGGGCCTCCTCCATAACCTGAATACATTTTACATGACATTAAAAAAATCACTTTGATGACCAGTTTCGATCGTCAAGCGATCATCATCATATCCTTTACACTTTTACACTTAGGCTATTCATTGGAAGAGATGTTGGTACAAAACCTGTTGTTGATAGGAGAAGTAGCACTACTCTCCTCTTTTCTTGATGCTACTGCTGCCAACGTCGCTGCACACGTGTTGCATGTTGTTGGCACAGCATTGTCAATCAAATGTCGGTGTTTTTGGATTTTGTCCTCAATAATGATTTTTGGAATGGTGACTAGTAAATACATATTCTTTCTCTTTGCTTATACATAACTATAAGTCATAAATGTCCATGAATTAGAACCTTAGCTATCATATAACTATATAAGGTGCGTTCAAAAAGTAACGAGCCGGAGGCTGTAATACGCAACCCCGTGACGACATCGGCTAATCGTGGCGTGTGTGACGAGGTGTGGTTCCGACCAGAGCGTGGAAGGTACAGCCCGTCGCTAGAGGGCACGCGTGCACGTCACATGACGATACAAATCGAGCAGCAGCATGCATCAATCGTCCAACGCTGCCAGTCGCATTGAAAACAGTGACATGGAGGCGTCAAACGAAGAGCAAAGAGGTGTTGTTCGGTTTCTGAAAGCGGAAGGAGTAGGGGGAACGGACATTCATCGCCGAATGTCACAAGTGTACGGCGAACACTGCATGTCCCTTGGAAGGGTTAAGGCACAAGCGCTTCAGGGAAGGACGGGTGTCGTTAGCCAATGATGCCCAGTCTGGGGCACCCCCCTGCATTACCAATGACAACGTCCAGCTGGTTGATGCACTCATTACCCAGGACCGCCGAGTGACAGTGAACGCCATAGCCGCCGTGGTCGGATTGAGCGTCGGAAGTGTGCACACCGTCATGAAGGAACGAATGCACTTGCGGAAAGTGTGTGCCCAATGGGTGTCCCACAGTCTTCAACCACACCATGAAGCATGTTGAATGGCCTACTGCCTTGGTCTTGGTTGGACGATTGATGCATGCTGCTGCTCGCTTTGTATCGTCACGTGAAGTGCACGCGTGCCCTCTAGCGACGGGCTGTGACCTTCCACGCTCTGGTCGGAACCACACCTCGTTACACACGCCACGATTAGCCGATGTCGTCACCGGTTTGCGATTTCCAGCCTCCAGCTCGTTACTTTTTGAACGCACCTTATACTTAATTATTACATATTTGATCATAATGGCATTTGTTTACACACGTTTACTTTTCTCTAATGAGACATTACATATGCTGTCTCTTACAGTAAAAGGAAGTATTTTTTCGCAAGTGAAATATACGCTACGGTAATTCAAACCATTCTGTATGACAATATTTGTTTACTAGAAACTCAGGTATGTGAAAGGGATTTTCCAAGCAATTCATAAGCTGTTGAGAAAGGGTCAGGGAATATATTAGTGGAGATAAGGGGATGGGAATTCAAAACTGGACTTTATACCTACCGTAGTTTATTTCTGTTGTCCAGTGAGAAGCTAAGACTCTGTCGTTCAGAAAGGCTGCGATTTTTTCTCCCACCCCACAAACAATATTCATTATTCTTCAGTTCGTACGCGTTTTCTCGTATAAAATTTATTTAAAAATTGCTTTATTATGAATATGCTTATAAATAAATAAATTATTGTACCACACTTTATTTTGGAAGAATATACTGAATAAAATGAGGAATCTGCAAGTAATATCACATATACAGGCTGTAAAAAAAGTCCTGCACCAAACTTAAATTCCGTATGCGGGTGGTGGCAGGGAGTAATTTGAGATAGGGAACTCATGTGCGGAACTCAACCGTTACGCCCCTATGAGCGATTTTAATTATGACTTCATTTGGCAACGTCGCGTACTACTTACGGCAGAGGACCGATTACCGCTCACAAGTCAATCTAGAAATAGGCCCACCTCGTGGCACAGTGGCAAGGCGTTATACTCTCACACTGAGGTGACCGGGTTTGAATCCCCCTTCCGACAGTGCTGATTTTCTTTTCTTCGAGTCGTTTGGTTTTGCATCAATTCAGTACTACATAGGGCTAGATTAGATCATTTTTGTTTCTAATTTCGTTTTAAAAAGAGCTAAATTATACGCCGCAATTTTGCGTTTTAAAAGAAAAACAAATTAGTTCTGTTCGTTGGGTTGGAAGAAGGATTCGAACCCCACCTACGCCTGAGGGTCGAGCGCTTTACCACTGAGCCACGAAGTGAGACTGGATCTATGTAGACTTGTGAGTGATAATCGGTCCTCTGCCGTGGATAGCACGCGACGTCGGCAGATGTACTCATAATTAAAATCACTCATAGGGGCGTTACGGTTGCGTTCCGGACATGGGTTCCCTATCTCAAATTACTCCCTGCCCCCACCCCCATGCGGAGTTTAAGTTTGGTGCAGGACTTTTTTTACAGCCTGTATATACACCGCGGACAGGCCAACAAGGACCACGCAAATATCACTTCTTTATAGGTCTAGTTTCCTTCTTTCTCTTCCAGAAGTCTTTCATCCCGGTCGACTGCGCAGTTCTTCTTTCAGCAGTCCATTCTCCTTTGTTGAGATTCTTCTTCTCCCCGACAAGAATTTTGAGGCCAATTTTTTTTCTGTACTCGATTCGATTTAGACAATCCTCTTCAGTAATTTTGAATTTTTGAAGTTCTTCTTTCATTTGTTTGACACCGGGTGAGTTATCCGAGGTCATTACGGCGTGGCTGTTGGCAGTCGCTCACATCCGGGAGGCGAGGAGGTTCGAATCCCCCGCCGGCAACCTTGAAGATGGATTTCTGTGGTTTCCCATCTTCCTTCCAGGCAAATGCCGGGGTTGGTCCCTAACTATAGGCCACTGCCACTCCCTTCCAATTCCTTGTCCTTACATTCACACTTTCCTCCCTAGACAACACTCCACACGCGACGGTACTTGTAGCTCCCCCACTGGGTGTCCGTGTAGAAGAAGCTACAAAACTCTGGCGAGCCGAACATGTCTTCGGACACTCCCGGCACTAAAAGCCATACGCTAAAATAATAATAATAATAATAATAATAATAATAATAATAATATTGTTTGACATAGCCTCCTTGCCCTTTATAGTTCCAGATTTTATCAAAAATTTATTTGTTTTACCTCGAGCAATCCATGCGGACCATATGTCCGTAGAACTGAAGTCGCCGTTTTCTGTCGATTATACTATACATTTCTGCATTGGATCTCAGTTTATAACCTTCCTGTGTTTTCCTAGGACCATAAATCCTTCTTAAAATTCTTCTTTATATCTTGAGCAAATTCTCCATTCCGGTTATATTTGTAGTTTCCATGCCGTACAAGATGACTGGTCTAACAACTGTATTAAAATGTCGTAATTTTGCATTCATAGACAGGTTCATTTTATTGTATATATTTTTTGTACAAACATTTAATCTTTCCAATTTCCCTTTTTTGTTCTCAATTGCCAATTTATCCGTCCCATTGTTACTAAGTTATTTCTCCAAGATGGTGTTACGGCTGTGAGTTTGTGTCATCGCTCGCCGCATGAGTCACAACTGCCCCAGGGTTGGGCTGTGTGTGCTCTGCCTCAGTGTATTACGTGCGCGTTACGCAACGGGCTGTGAAGTGAAAGGGATGGTCCAGAATATTCGTGACCCAGTCAGTGAAGGAAATGTCGAGAAGCCGTGGACCCTGGATGGGTCTAGAAGCATTTATTGAGTCACCGGCCTGCTATATAAGAGCGACCTGTTAAGCAGTGTTGTGTTGTGTTTTACGAGCTAGTGCGAGCGTTTATCGTGAGCGACAGAAGTGTGGTGACTTGCGAAACCCCTAGTGAAGCCGTTTCTCTTGACAGCGAGGAAGTGAGAAGCATACAGGGGACTGCCTGTGTTTTCGTACGTAACTGTAATTTGTGTACATAGGGGAGAGTTGCACGTAGTTCTGTCAAGGCCACCAGACTCATTAGCGAGAAGATTAACTGTTGACGAGTGAAAGAGGGCAAGGGCTCTCCATAAGCAAGAGACTAGAGGAAACTGGAGTAAGGTTCCAATTGCTTGTATTTTCTGATGAGTAGTGTATCTTCCTGCAAGCAATAAAGCTAACTTCTCTTTAAAGCAGTAATTGGTGTTGTGCTTTCTACCCACCGTAATCCAGTTAACAAAAGTGCCACTAGGGGGTAGCACGTAACAATATTTAAATCGGTCAGTGACCCTGATGCTCTCATAATTTGTTTTTATCATTTTCTTAGTGTATTTCTGATCACTTGTCATCATCTCTGTTTTTACCAAGGAAATCTGTAAGCCCGCTTTTTCCGCCGTTTCTTTTAACTGATCAATTTGGTTAATAGCTTCTTGATCTGATTCAGCAAACAACGCTACGTCGTCAGCAAAAGCTAAACCTTTGACTTTGAGGTTCTGATTCTTTGTACCAATTTTAGCACTTGAATCGTTCTTCTCCCAAAACGTCCTCATGACTTTATCCAAGACCAAATTGAAAAGCAGTGGTTATAGACTGTCCTCTTGTCTTAGCCCAGTTTTTACCTCGAAGGGCTCGCTAACTTCATTTAAAAATTTGACTCGGGAAATCCTATTAGTTAATGTAAGTTTTTTTAATGATCAACTTGGTATTCCTTCAATGTGTCAAAAACAGTATCCCTATCCACTGAATCATACGCTTTCTGAAAATCAACGAATGAGATAAAGATATTCTTTGGCCTGTTGTTGTAATATTTTAATATCAATTTTAATATCATGTATAATATATCATTTATAAAAAAAATAAATTAATATTACAGATGGAAAAACTAAATATATTGAATACAGACATAATAAGGAAAAGTTCGGACTGTATTCTAAAAACTAAACATTATCTGCAGCTTATCCGCACAGACATGCAGACGATATCCGCATGGCGAAAAATGTTGCGGATATCCGCGGGTTTATCCGCGTATATCCACATACGCGCAGGGCTTTATATTTGCAGATCTTTTCAATGTGCTTTGATTGAAGATTGTTGTTGTTAGGGATCGCAACATCAATGAAGGTGTCTTGCTGACAACCACCAGATCCAGCGATGCGGCGTGCTTGATTTGTAAGAAAAGAGGTCCCGGTACTGTGGGCTACCGGGTGGTGGTGGGAGGGGGAGGGGGTGAGGGCGGGGGATATAGGGTTCTAAAAACGATATTTTTACGCTTTTCTGAACACCTTTAAAATTAATCAGTGGGAAAAATAGCAATTTAATTATGATCGCAATTTTAAATTAAATTGAGACTGCTGTAGCAACATTTCTCTTACCACAGCCGTTGGCCTGTATTAAATTTTAATGTAGGCTAACTAGGCTACCATTTAAATAATGTACATTATTTCAAGGTCGCCTCCATAGCGTAGCGGTCAGCATGGTTAGCTGCCGCCCTGGAGGTCCTGGGTTCGATTCCCGGCTCTGCCACGAAATTTGAAAAGTGGTACGAGGACTGGAACGGGGTCTACTCAGCCTCGGGTGGCCCAAATGAGTAGAGGGGGTTCGATTCCCCCTCAGCCATCCTCGAAGTGGCTTTCCGTGGTTTCCCACTTCGTCTTCGGGCGAATGCCGGGATGGTAACTTCTTCAAGGCCACGGCCGCCTCCTTCCCTCTTCCTTGTCTATCCATCCTAACCATCCCTTACCTTCCCTCATGAGGCGCCAGTTCGCTTTGCAGGTGAGGCCGCCTGGGCGAGGTGCCAATCCCACCTCACCAGTTGTATCCCTTCCGATTCGATGTTCCCAGCTCTAGGACACTGCCCGTAGAGGCGGTAGTGGTGAGTTCCCTCGCTGAGTCCGTGGGTTCCACCAACATGGAGGGTAAACGACTCAAAAAAAAATCAATAAATTTTGACGTAATTTAAAAAAATAAATACATTCGGTTTGAAAATACACACAAGTTCACCAATATTCTTTTATTTCTTGTTTTATAACATTCTCTTTACAGTTTTCTGAAATAATTATCCAGTCAAGGACCAAGTTGACCTTGACTTACAACTAACGTTCCACAGTTCTAAAAATTATGTTATATATTCGACTTTTCCCCCGATCAGGGGTTTCGGTACGGCGTACCGGTGCGTACCGTCACAAATCTAGCCCTGGCGATACCGATAGAATACAGCTTGTACTCAGTGCTCTTATTACTTGCAACCTCCTTGTGTCGAGACGGGAAGCTCCCAGAGTCTTGGGAAATGGGCACAGCCACATCCCGGAAACACAACAGAACAATGAACAACAACTGACAGTACCGCCATATGACGTGTGACAGCTGTGGAACATCTATGATATCATAGATCGCCCTGGGATCTTCTGGTAAATACATTCTTCATACCTCGAGTGTTCGACAATTGGTATTTCCGAAAGAAATTTCCTATAACACTGTTCAACAATGACATTTTACATAAACAAAGATAACACAATCTTTATAGACAATAATTTTCGGTTTTTAGCTCCCGTTGCTTGCAACGGTGGGTGAGTGGTTATCGTGTAGGACTACCAACCCCAAGCTTGCAGGTTCACTCCTGGCCGTGGTAAGTGATTTTGGAAAGGCGACTGAAATCACGATACGCATGTCATACGTTGTTGGCATGTTAAAGAACCCATTTGAATTCAGTAGGCAGTGTTCATAATGGCAAAATTAATCTCGGGATTTTCCGCCAACACAAAGTTCCTCATTTCTCTACTAGAAAGCGCTATAGTGTCAAGGAGGTTAGATATCTAACCTCCTTGACTTTCATAGCGCTCCAAGGAAGGACGAAATTACACATGCAAGCTTGCACCCGGCACCCGAGGCCATCCCTCCCTATATTATTCTGCTAAGATCCCATTCCAGTTTTGTACCGAAAATAAGGTCCCATTAACACCAACCTATCTATATGGGGTACCTACAGGTTCAGCATAACCCAATGCGTAAGCGAAACGCACTCATTACCTTTTAAATGCCTCACAATTAAATAAATACCTTAAAACATGTATATTTACAATGAGATAATGAGAGAATGCAACACGGTAACCATGGTAACAGAATCTCACAGGTGCATCTATTTCTGTAAGACGCAATGCAATTCCAATTATTACATTATTGTGAAAGTTTCCAGACGGTTATAAGGTTATTACTGAACCAAATTAAGCTGTAAAATTCATCAATACATACAGTATAATGCGCTTAAGGGGGTCAAGGGGCATTCTAGATTTTTCACGCAATTTTCACGTGTGAGTGTGGTACGAAAGGTCTTTTTCACCCGCCTATAAAGGGTCTCCGAAAACCACATTTAAAGGCCCTTAAATTAACAGTGTCTGTGATATTCCCAGAAAACTAACTTCGCTCTGATATACCTATGAAGGAATGACAAACCCCTAACCACTGCACCAGTAGCTGAATTGATAAAGTCTGATTATTCCTACCAAGGATAAATCAGTTATAGCATTCATGATTGAGATTTTGCTAAGTGTACTTTTTACAACTAGTATATTCGCGGGCGAAGCCGCGACGGGTAATGCTAGTACTATATTATTAGCTCTCGTTTTCGTCCTATATGCAGTTTGTTACGTTTTATGTTTTAGCTCTCGTTTTCTCTTATTTCAGGAATGCCAATGAATGGTGTTTTGTTTCTGACTAACACAGTCTAAGATTGCTTCCGTAGTGCTCCATTGTGACATTTGTCACGTGAGTTTCTGAGTTACTGTATGGAATCGAAACTTCTGTTATAATGCCCCGCAGATGTACTAATAAACCCAATAATTTTTATCCCATTATAACATGTGAAGGACATAAAAGTCTCAATAACTTCCAGACCTGAGCTAATCTAGATTTTTAGCCTACTTTTCACATTTTGCAAAAATGAGGAAAAAGTAGACTTATGAGATCGATCCGGGGAAATGTGTGTCTCTCCTGTCTGTCTGTCCTTCTCTCTGTCTGTGGGTGTGTCCCCCCCCCCCCCCCCCCTATCAACTTCTAAACGGCTGCAGCAATCGAAACCAAATTTAGTATGAGTCAAGATGTATACCGGAATATCTCAAGCCCATATTTGAAAATGATGTCAGTGCTACCAACTGCTGAAAAAACGCACTAGAAATTTGAGCTCCATTTTGGATATCTTGAAAGGTATGCATGGGAGCTATTCCAAAATTGGCACACATGTAGATAAAACTATTTCAGTTTAATTTCCAGGAGGCCATACATGACAGTGTTGTAAAAATAATTTTAAGCCTTCTGATAGGTCCAATTTTTAAATGCATATAACTTCTATACTATCAGGTAGATTTCAACCAAATTTCGTATGTGCTATGTGTAACATAACAGATATGACTATGAGTATTCTTAAGAGCAATCAGGGCTGCCAAATGTTAATAAATGCTGTCTATATTTTTTACCCTAATATCAATATATCAGAAAGTATGCAAGCCAACATTTCTATACTTTGCACACGTATAGCACCTGACATTCTTGAATAATTTGGAGTAATTAATATAAGTCAGTGCTGCCAGCATGATTCTATGCCTGTTGATAGGCCCAATTTTAAAATACATGTAACTTCCATACTAACAAATGGATTTCTTCCAAAATTGACACAACAAGATATCATAATATTTCAGATTATTTCTGACCAGCACACGCATGACATTATTGCCAACATGCTTTTACGCGCGCAGATAGATCCAATGTCAAACTGCATGTAACGTCCATTGGACTTCAACCAAATGTTGTATTATGTACCTTAAGAGATGGAACTAAGAATATATTCAGTCACCAGGGATGCCAACTGTAGTGCTCTATTAGGCTACATTATACCAGGTATATTTCGAGCTAATTAGACATTTCGATATTACCAACTTAATTTCGTCGTTATTCTAGATAAGTTCATATACTGTAGATTAATCATTGGCATGAATCTTAATTTTAAGAAAAGTAGGCTCTTTAGTTCGTCACGAACTTCTTGTTAAATGTCATTTTCAACTTCAGCACACTGAAATCATTATAAATCAACTATTTTGGTCTTGGTAAAAAACGAAAAGTTAAAATTTGTTGTTTAGTGTAATTTACACGTATATTTTTCTGGATGGCTGAGGTAGGAATCGAACCCGCCTCTTCCCAGTTTTGCCTCTCGAGGCCGAGTGTACTACTGTACCCAGTTCCAGCCCTCAAACCAGAATTACATTTCTTGGCACGGACGGGAATCGAACTCAAACCTCCGCATTTGGGAAACGACGAGTACAATGGCCGAGAATAGGATATGAACCCAGGACTCACCATGTCCTCTAGAAGCTGACGAACCACATTCTAAGATTACAATTCTTCGTGACAGAACCGGGAATCGAACCCTGGCAATCTGTTAGCCATTGCCAGCTCATTCTGTTTTTCCATTTCACTGGAATCCATTATTCTGTTCAACCGGCCGCGGTGGTCGTGTCTGGCTGGTATCGGGAGAGCGTGGGATCGAATCCCACCTCGGCTGTCATGGAAATGGATATCGTGGTTTCCCAGTTTCATCAGCAGGCAAATACCAGGACGGTTCCTGAAAGCGGTGCTTGGTGTATCCAGTGACGTACCGAGGTGGGGGGTTAGGGTTTAAACCCTCCTCAGAGACATTTGTTTACTTGAATATTGTCCCATCTATCACCTGCTTTACTCCTGTATATATTTTAAATGAGATCACGTTCGTCACTTAGTAAATGTCCTCAGGGCCGCCGAGAGGATTTTAGACCCCCTAAGCGATGTTTTGCTCGGACTCCCCTTGAAATACGTTTAATTATTATCTAGCTATTCTGAAGAAAAAAAAACCCTCTCTGAGAAAAGCATCTGATGCTCAGTCATAATTTTAAAAACAGGTTCATCATCATCATCATCATTTCCCCTTTTCCAGTTGACACTGGGTGGGGGCAAATATGTTTCCTCTCCACTTTGTTCAGTCATTCAACCATTCCTTTTTCGACACAGTGTTCCAATCCAATTCCGTTTTCTAATACTATTCTCCACCGAGTCCATCCAACGCATTCTTGGTCTTCCTTGTCCTCTCTTTCCTGTCATCCGTCGTTCCAGTGCTCGTCTTGGTAGCCTTACTTCATTCATGGATTAGTTGGAATGCTGGGGAACGTAAAGCAATGGAATCCAGGAAAAATAAGCTTGAACTGGCCTTCCAATTAACAAAAGATGCATACAATAAAAAAAACCCTTTCATGGGGGGGGGGTCCAAAATTAAACATTACAAGACAGTGATTAAGCCAGAAGCACTGTATGCAGCTGAAACACTAACTATAAATTTTAAGGGCCAAATGGAAAAACTCGAGCTGAAGGAAAGAAACATTTTAAGAAATATTATAGGACCAAACTTTCAGGATAACAAGATTAAATACATTAGGATTGAAACTCTCTACCAGAAAATTGAAAAACTCTCAGATACCATGCGAAATAGGAGGATACATTTTTACGGTCATCTTCTGAGAATGGATTCTAATAGATTAACGAAACAAATCTTTTTACCGTAATCCTAAAACTGGTTTAAAGAAATTAGAAAAGACCTAGTAGAATTGAAAATGACAGAAACGTCATTACTCGATCGAACAGCCAAATTAATTACTAAAGACGTATATATAAGGTTCCAAGACAGAGCTACACTAAAATCCAAATCCATTATCTCGGAAGAAGAGAGGAAAAGAAGATCGGAAAGACTGAAGAAGTACTGGGTTCTACGGAAAGAACAGCGTACAGGAAAATGATTGATTCAACGTACCCCAAAGAGGGTGAAACGAAAGAAGAAGAAGAAGAAGAAGAAGAAGGAGGAGGAGAAGAAGAAGAAGAAGAAGAAGAAGAAGAAGAAGAAGAAGAAGAAGAAGAAAACAATATTCGCAAGAAAATGTAAAGAATCACTTTTACGGGCCCTCATCGCTTACGGACGCCTATGAATTTTCCCCCCTTGTCCCCTTCTCGCAGCGTGACACCTCCTTCAGCGTTGGAGTAGTCAGCCTCGAAAAGCTCCACCATCGGTTATGTGGTAGAAACCCACAAAACCAAGACAGCAATATAATGAGGCGTACTGGGCAAGAACGGAGGTAGTTTGCCATTGCTTTCCTCACTGAGTCAGTACAGCTGTACCAACCCTATGAGTAGAACCTTTCATAGCATCCACAGGCACTGACTGTGCCCTGAATGTCATTACTCGGCACCACCAATACCTCTGTAGCTTCCATATAATCACAGCTATGAGTGAGACTGAGACAGCGGTGATGCTCTAGACCAGGGTGGGTAGATTATTGGCTGAGGAATAACCTAACCACCAAGGGAAGATGATAAAGAAAAGGAGGTGGGTTTCGGACTGGAGAAAAAGGATAGAAAAATAGGAGGAGAGTCCCACAAAAGTTATGAATTTAACTTTAAATGCACTTAGAGGCGGTTGCCACTGCAAATCCGTTCTCTGATACCTAAAGTGGGTAAGGACCTGGTCGAAGCTAACGGGAACCGCAGCTAGGACTTGGGCGGTTTGCAAGAGAATGGCTTTAGCGTATTCCCTCTCAAGCATGCATATGCGTACTATGGGGAAGAGTGGTGGTCTGGCCAGAGTAACAGACTTATTGTAGATCTGTTCAAAGGAATTCTTTTTTGACCAATTAATTCGAAGAGTACAAATAATTTGCATCGATTTTGATATTTCCAGTTTTCGAAGTTGCAGAGTTATTACCAAGCGACCAAGTGCTTCCAAGCAGGATAATGATAAAGGAATTATGCATTTGGGAATAAATTTGGTAAATGAACCAATAGTTGCATTTAGAAATGGCTAAGCTTTTACCCAGCCAGTAGCCGACTAAACGTTTAGGCAAAGAGAAACACTTATCTTTTTGAAAACCAACCATAAGTGTTTTGGAGAGGATCTCCACAAGCAGGAAGCTGGCGTAGCGAGCTGTGCTTGCCTTACTGGCCAGTTAGAATTAGCTATTAAAGCTAAGAGAGACTTTACCGAGATGACTACTAAGAGTTCTTGCTCAAATGCAACGAGTGGTGAAAGCCCTATCAATAGATTTATTTGTGTTAACGAGGGCATGAACCTAGGAAGAGTCAGGAAAGACAGGATCTTGCCTAACCGCTGTACCAGAGAAATTATGAATCAAAAAAAGAAAGTTTAAGTTTATTTAACAATTCAAAGGAAGTTGATAACTTTAACAAATATATATTTTCAATTTGGTTAACAATTTTGGGGTCACAGACCTCAGAAAACATTAAACGTTTGCGCCAGGCAATTAACAATTTATTAGGTTTCAAACCTTTATAAAATCCTAGCAAGGATTTAAAATAGCGAAGATAAAAATTCAAGATTTAAAGACAATTAAGGTGATTAAAGTTTAACAATAAACTGAGTACAAGGTGTGTACTATAAGAAATCTTTGCGTACCTATCTTAGAAAAAGTTACAACTTCAAAATAACAAAGAAAGAGAACAGGAGAATGAAAGAGGAGTTCCTATAACTTCTTATATTTATACAGAATTACTTTTATGATAGCTATGCAAAATAGAGCAAGTCACTTACTGTGAAACCTGAAGAGAAAGGCAAAAGGAAGGTTCTAGACTTCCTATGTTCAAGTAGGAATCACGAGACAAATGGGGCAGTTTCCCTTTCGTGAGACCTAGAAATAACTCACTCATGAGTTGAAATAATTGTTTTCCCTGATTATAAGGGAGAAACAATGTAAGTTTCAACCGTGTATAAGACACGTGGTTATGCAGAAATTAATTAATGATAAACAAGCAAGATGGAAGGGCACTTCGTTAGAGTGACACCTCAATGAAAATGATCTAGAATTACAATTTTATTAATATGGTTTGTTAGTAGAAGGTTTAGGAAAGATCAATTGGGATTTAGGATCAATGTTCATGGCCTTATTTAAGGTAAACGGACGATCGCGACGCGGTAGAAAAGTTGAACAAGCACTAGTTATCACTATAGTCTGTTAAATGAATGAAAAGTTCACTGTAGTAACCCGAAAGTTTATGGCAAGGAAAGTTATTGCAATGATGAAAAAGGACTGGTAGCACTAGATAGGCGAAAGTCTATTGCTTGAGAAAGTTGTATATTACAATTAAATGCGCCATAGAACATTCCAACGGTGGAAGAAAATTAGCTATTGAGCTTTAATTCAGAAGGAAGATTCTTCAATTTTCAATAGTATTCTCACAAGTGAGTGAAAAATACATGACGGCAAGACTTGTAGATAAAGTACAGGATCTGGAAGGTTCCAGAACGATCCTAATAGAAGAATGGAGCCAAAGTTAATCCAGCGGAGGAACTAGCTTGGTATTTTATAGACAGCGGGTATTAGATAATATCCCACGTGGTGAGAAGATTTCTCATTTAAATAGCTTAAGAAAAGCTACTTTTTATTAAGGTTGGCTTAGACAGACAAAAGCCCAACATAGCAAATCCCGCAAAGGATGATTTTTGCCCCAAATAAGTAATCTCACACTGCCTATAAAATGATCATTGAAGTATGTAGAATTAAAACCGATGAAGATGAGGTTAAAACCTTAAGCCTGTACTTATCTTTGTTGCATGGCGAAGATGAAGTTCCCTTTGACGGATACCTAATGTGCCAACATGGCGTAGAATGTAGAAAGTGCCTCTTGGTTTGAGGAGACTGGCTCTGGTTGAGCCTTGACTGACCAAGTCAACTGCCGACTTACAAGTGAGACCCACTCAGCGAAGCGCGGAGGGTCCAAGGAAGGGAAAAGAGTGGGGGTAGGAGACAAAAGGAATACATATAAGCATGACCAATAGTGTAAACTTAAATTCTCTTGAGGAAATGGTCTTCAAAGAGTTGATAGCAGGCGATACTAGCACAGCCTGGTGGGTGAAAGAGTAGACGAAGTTCTCTTGATCACGGAGATAATAGCTGGCGATGGCAACGAGAACTGGTGGCCAGATGGATAAGGAAGTCCTCTTGCACCAGGAAGAATTGAGGAGCTTCTGAGATTCCCTGCTAGATGACGCTAGGTGGGTCATGGAAGATATATATCTAGAACAGACTCACAAATAACATAAGAGACATGCCCAACAAAGAGAAAATAGAAGATCACTGTTGGTGTTTGATAAAAAGGAAGAAATGAACAAGAAAAGAGCATTAAAATTTATAATCTCTCGTACCGTGTATTCCAAGAATACACCATACTGGGAGGGGCAAACATCAACAGAGAACAAATAAGCAGTTAAACATTTAAAGGTAATGGAGCGATCAAAGACAGTGGTCTTGTGATCGGACCATTAGTGGTCAAGACTCTGACCACCCTGACTCTCCCATCTCTTCCAGGATAACACTCGGTCACTCTAACAGAAATCCAGACCAAGGGAGGAGAAACATCCCTAACCAAGACCAAGTCCCCCACTTTAATGTCGGGACTGGAAAGAAACCACTTCTGTCTCCGTTGCAGGGAAGTTAAGTATTCCAAGTTCCACCTCTTCCAAAAGGAATTGCGGAGGGCTTCAAGTTTACGCCAAACAATGGGTAGATAAGAATCCCTGTAAGAATTGGGAAGAGGAGGAGGGGCAGAACGAGAAGTGCCGATATGGAAGTGACCAGGTGTAAGTGGAAGCAGGTCATCAGGGTCATAGGAAAGCGGAGTTAAAGGGCGAGAATTAACAACACCTTCAATCAGAACGGACAGTGAATTGAATTCTTCATAAGTCAGAATTCGATTACCTAAGACCTTTCTTAAATGACGTTTAGTGAGTTTTACACAAGATTCCCACCTGCCACCGTGATGAGGAGCGTAGGGAGGTATAAAGCGCCATTTGAATTCCTTTGAGTAGGAAAAATTAGAAATTTGTTCCATGGCAGGAGAAGTGAGAGCTTTCTTCCACAGGGAAGCTGCGCCCTGAAAAGTGGAAGCGTTATCAGAGAACATCTCTGAAGGAACACCACGCCTAGCAGTGAAGCGAGAGACAGCTGATAAAAAGTAAGAAGTAGAGGCATTCGTTACTAGTTCCAAATGGATTGCGCCAGTAACCATGCAAACAAAGAGAGAAACATAAAGCTTACCAAACAATTTGCGTTTAGCTTCAGGGGAATTTCGTTGATATTGGAACGTACCCATATAGTCCACACCAGTTAAAGCAAATGGGCGTATAGGAGAAGAGCGAAAGGAAGGCAGATCGCTCATTAGTTGATTATTGACTTTAGGTTTCGCTTTGAAGCAAGGAATGCACTTGTGAATGACAGAGGAAACTTCATGAATTCCATTTATAATCCAGTACTTTTCCCTTAAGAGGCAAAGCAGAGTGCGTGTACTGTACCCGATCTCAGGATAGTAGGCTGTCAGATATCCGCCCCCTCAATCGGATTGCCAATAATCAATCGCACCGGCACAGCTACATCAATGAAAATGGCACTGACAGATACTATCGAGATTAGGGCACAATAGTTAACAAGAAAATTATTGTGGAACACACCAAAATATACGGGGGTTCATACTTACCTTTACTTACCTCTTAAATTTATCTCGGGGACTGGGTTGTCAACTGGATCACTTAAAAGTATGCCCACACAATAACCTCCACCATGATATTTAAAATGAACCAGAACGAAGACGAGAAACTTTAAACTGCACAATAATTTATTTCACATAAAGAATGATTTAACAAAATAAAAAAAACAACAAAATCAACGTGGCAATCAGAAGCCATCGACCACATAACCATGTCCTCCTGTAGGACCTGTATTCTCTACATATAATGTTTCAGCTTTCTCAAGCTCATAGCAACGTAAAATAATAATGCACTTGGGGATGGAAACGGGATTTGGGATGAGACACATATATCAATAGTTTTGCGTGTTTATATACTTCACATTTTATTTATAGCCACAAGGCTATTATGGAACCGTCCTTGGCCTCTGTAACACAGTTGTCCGGGCCAGCTGCAAGGCACCTGTATTGTCAAAGCGGACACCCGTTCGTTCAACCCTAGCATAAGCGTGTTACCTCAGAGCTCGGCTCTCCTTTTCAAATACGTAAATGTTCACATCTCAACTGAAATATTATCTCGCAAATGTCTTACATGCTTCATTCAAACACCAGTGGATTACTCCAACAATCCCAAATCATGATTATTTGTTCAAACCACTTGCTTAATTAGCGTTGTTTAGAGTATAAAAACAAACTCTAAATGTTAATAATAAAAGTTCATTAATTATTTATAACAATAATAAATTGTTTATAACAATGTCAAATGACAACTGAAAATTTTATACACGCCTGTATTAATCACTATCATTTCAAATTATTTAACAAAGATATTTACAAAATTATTTTACAATATTTATATTGTTTATATTATTTATACAAGGAATACATTAAACCACACGTTTATCCGGTTGATAATTACTCAAATCGTGTTGATATAATCGACCAATGAAGGTTAGTTATATTTAACTGTCAAATTCAGGTTTAATAAGGTTTAATAATAATTATTAATATTTGTGACGGTAACCTCCATTCAAAATCTTTATCTCAAATTATTTAACACTCTTGTTAATTTTAACAGTATCTTCCTATGAATAACCTTTCAAAGAACAAGAACAATACAATCAGCGGGAAAATACTTCGCTTATAACGCACAAAATTACACAACAATTGGCCCAAAATTCATCATATATCTTCATATATATGGCATAAAAATCTTCCAAACTACACACAAAAATCCTCCACTTATTAATTCATCAACTTCATTAATTATTGTGGGAACCTCCTTCATTATTCAAGGGCATTACTCAACAGCGACTTTTACACGTCCACTGAACTAACGATTATACATCCATTGTTCCTCTTTAAAAATTCTTATATTCATCAATCGTAATAATGACTGTTATTATTTAACCTTTGTGGGTTTCATTCATGAATCGATATGAAGTAAAAATTTGCCAATCACAAATAAATTTAATAGCAAATACGATTAGACACTCCTGCCTGGTCTCTCAAAATTGAGATTAACATCTTCAAAGTAACGCAGTATAAAATTACCATCTTCAAACAAAGTTCATCTAAACAGCAAAATAGTCGAATAGAATACAATTAGATTGTGGAATGCAAACATTATTGTTCCAATCTATAATTGAGAAAAACTCCTATCAAATGTTCATTACTATAGTGTATTCAATAAATTGTAATCAACGTTCATATTTCATAAAATTGTCTATAATGCAATGATAAATGTCTATGTTGCAATCATGTTCATAAGACGACTAGTATTTCAAAGATCGTCGATATCGAAATAGATTTTAACGCTCTAAAATCTTTTAATTATTCTTCTTTCTTGAGGATGACAGAAAATTGGTCAAAGTGATTTACTGAATAGAATTACTTTAATAAAGTGACACGCTGTCTGAATTCAAATCTGCCATAGCAAATCGTTAATTTTACAGTCAAATCGTGACTACAAAAATATGCAAATTACTGAAAGAATCTAAATCATCAGTCTCAACTGATCCAAAATTATTAAGTATGCCAATGACATAACAATGTCTCAAAAATCGAAGAAAAAGGCATAAATCATCGAAGTGTACTGAGTACAGAAATATCAATCAAGAAAATGGGGCAAAAGATAGGACAGAAAATATGGGAAGAATGGTTGCTCAGATATCGCTACAAGACTCAAATAATACAAGAAACGTTCACGACTACCTTATCTGTTGATTGAAGTTCCAGAGGAAAGTTTTCAAAGAAAACTGCTGTTGGTTCCATTTCACCAGCGTAAAGATGTGCTCCGTTCTCGAACCTGGAATCAGCGTCTTCGGAGAATCGAACTGCTTCCTCCTCCGAAATTGCACTGCTCCGTGGATACGAAAAACATCCTTCTGGCAAAACTCTTCTTTGTGCGCCGGGACAACCCTGGCCTCTCTTGAAAGTTCTCTGAAGTTCTTGCAGGAATTCGCCATGAAGTTTATGTAGTTATTTCCGCAGAAATATTCATAGTTGTGGAGTATGAAAATATTTCCACTGTTATCTGGTATAATTCAGCGATGGATTCACGATGCATGAGTGTAGTTGGATGTTCACTACATGCTCGCTTTTGTAGAAAGACGATTAACGAAGTTCCATGCTGTTATTTTACTCAATCAATATATGTCCCAATTGCATTAAAGCCTTAGCCTTCCATCTCAACTACTGTTATAATCATTGAAAGCACTGCAAGATTATAATGTTCCATAGTCGAATGTATCGTTGTAATACCAAACGTATTCTCCAATATCACTGTTGCACTCCACGTGTCAGCCGTAGTGTATAATGTGGAATTTTAAAAGTTTTTCTCCTGTGGCGAGAAAATCACTTTTGTTGGCAGCCTTAAAGTTCCAATATCTTTCGAAGTATAACTGTGAAATTGTTCAAATCTTGTACACACCTCAATGTTGTACTGCCCAATAGAACTATAATAAAGGCTGAAGTTAGCGCTTGATATCTTGACTGGTGGAAACGTTAATGTGAGCGTTTCAACTTCACCTAGTTTCGAGCAGCGTAAAATGGAACTGCTCCGAGTTCATTCGATGCGCCGGTCTTTAACCACGCTAAAGACAACTTACTTCACTGAATCACTTGAAAATAACTATATATCACCAGAAATATATATGCGATCTGACATATGAGATCTGAGTTCTGAGATCTGACCTATGAGATCTGAGAGCTCCTCTCTCCTGTGCACGACCTTTTATCAACTTCTTAAGGGGCGTATCCATCCCTTCCATAGCCTGTTGCTGCGTCATTGCTGGAAGTTTTAACTTTGGCTATACTTGACGGATTTTCAAAATTCAAAAACTCAAAATTAATTTCTTCAAAATTCCAAATCAATGCCATAACTGAAAATAGATTTCCACAAATCTGCATGCCAAAAGTAATCGAATATCGTAGTTTCAGCAATCTCCGTCTTCCTTCCAAACCATCGTTCATTGGTTCGAGTCTCTCCTCCAATAGCGTAGCTTCTTCCTTAGCACAATACCTTGTTTCCTGCGACTGCGTCGTAAATCTAAGATCTTTCTCGAACAAAATCATGACGTCACCAAGAATCTCAGCTCAATCAGCCTACTGGCATGAAATCTGCGTCATCCGTGCCTACGTCATGAATATCCACGTCATAACTATGACATTCATAACTTTACTCACATTTGCCAATACAGCCATCGTGGTCTCAATATAATTCAATTTCCGGGGGCAGTACCAACATGCAGATTGCGATAATGAAAGTCACGTATAATTAAGGAAGTTACGTGATGTTTAGAAGGCAAAATAACGGGATGCTTTTTGTCTTCAGAGAGCAAAGATTGAGAGAGCCTACCACCTACCCTGAGTAACCTATCGTCATCAAGGAACGGGGCTAAAGCACGTAGACTACTGGATTTGGGAAGATCCCTTTTTGAAGAAAGTAAAGACAATTCAGAAGAAAAGGCTTCTTGCTGTGTCAGTTGTAAAACCTTAATGGTAGCGAGATTCAATTCATGATTGGTAAGGTGTGGTTTGGGGAGAAGAGGTTGGTCAACCACAAGATATTTCCATCTAAGGAAATAGGCAACAATTCGAATTAATCTGTGAAAGGAAGAATAGTGGGACAACAAGGGATGAGAAACGTTGGAAACAAGACACGAAGCAGTAGATAAAGATACTTTAGCGTCAGGCAAGTTGGAGTTTGTAGTTGGAGGTTTGGAAGGCCATGAAGAAGAGTCTTTGATTAACCATGAGGGCCCATGCCAGTACAACTGGGATGCTGCCAATTGAGAGGGTAAACAACCACGAGAGATAATATCGGCTGGGTTATCAGCACTGGGCACATGCCTCCATTGACATCCCAAAGAAAGGGTTTGAATTTTGGAAACCCTGTTTGCAACAAATGTTTGCCAGTGAGCGGGGTTCTTGGCGATCCAAGAAAGGGTGATCATGCTATCGCTCCAGAGAAAGATTTGCGAGAATTTGACTTTTAACACTTCCCGTAATTTTTTGACAAGTTCTGCGGCCATGAGTGCAGCACACAATTCTATCCTAGGCAAAGAGATAGTTTTAAGAGGAGCTACCTTCGATTTGGCACAAACAAGGTTGGAGACTGAAGATCCATTTAATGGACCACGATAAACTAAATATGCGCAGCAACCGTAAGCTTTTTCGGAGCTGTCCGCGAACACATGAAGGAAAAAAGATGCATTAGAATGAGCGTTAATTAAATTCCTAGGAATTTCAATAAGGGAAAGATCCAGCAAATTGCTGCGAAACGAGAGCCAACGATTACGAAAAGAAAGGGGAACAGTGTCATCCCATTCACATTTGAGCGACCACAGCTCTTGCATGAAGAGTTTGGCCATAACGATAACTGGGGCAAGGAATTGAGGCGGATCAAATTTTTTTGCAATTTCAGAGAGAATTTGTCTTTTTGTGTTAGGAAGCTCTTCTGCGAGCGAAACTTTATAGATGAGAGTGTCAGTGCTAGTGCACCAATGAACTCCTAGAGTTTTTATGGATTCGGAGTTTCCACAAATTTCGACAGAAGAAGGATCTACGTCTTCGATAGGAAACTAGGCGAGAAACTCAGGGGAGTTGGAATTCCACTTATGAAGTGGGAAACCTCCATTCCTTAGCAATGCCTGGAGTTCCAAAGACACAAAAGAAGCTTCCTCCAAAGTGGGGAAGGACTGCAAATAATCGTCAACATAGAATGACGTAGTTAATGCTTCAGAAGCTTTAGAATCAAATAAATGACCATCTTGAGAGGCTAGCAAGTGTAGGGATCGGATAGCAAGGAAGGCAGAGGGTTTTAAGCCATAAGTAACTGTGTTTAAACGAAATACCTTAATAGGCTTACTGATTTCATCACGCCACAAGATTCTTTGTAGATCTCGTTGTTCCGGTTGAATTAAAACTTGGCGGTACATCTGTTTTATATCAGCTATGACAGCTATGGGAAATAATCGAAAGTTTAAGAGTATAGCAGATAGATCTGACTGAATAGCAGGACCAGAGTAAAGGGTGTCGTTAAGGCTGTTGCCATTAACGTCGGGTGATGAACCATTGAAAACAACTCGGATTTTATCTTTTACAAGAGGGTTTTCCACACGGGATGATGATTTAAATAAACTGTTTCAATTGGGGGGTGCAATTCATCATCAGATTTGTTAACAACTTCCATATGATTTAAGCTTTCATACTCATCCATGAAATCAGTGTACTGCTGTTTAACAAGAGGTTCTTTCTTGAATTTGCTCTCGATAGCAAAGAGAGTTTTTCGAGCTTTGGGCTGAGAGTTAATAAGTTTGGGAGGATTTTGTAATCTTGGCATTTGAACAACGAACCGGCCATCAGAAGAACGAGTGGTGGTGTTCAAAAAAGTTGCTCACAGAATTCATTTTCTGAAGAGGTTACGTTAGGAGGATCAACGCTTTCAAGCCTCCAGAACTGTTCCAGGTCAGTATTGACAAAGTAGCATTGCGATGCAGGTTGGGGAGAATAATGGGGAAGTTGACCTGTGACGATCCATCCAAAATTAGTGTCTCTGGCGACCACGTTTGTGGATAACTTGCGAACCTGTTTTCGAAGGCAATTCCAGAAAACATTGGCACTAAAGAGTATGTCAATAGGGTTTTGTATGTTGAACAAAGGATCGGCTAGCCTTAAAAGCGAGGGAATGTTTAACCCTGAAATATCCACAGAGTGACTGGGAGTGTCTTCTCCAATGCTATTGAGAATGAGACAATTCAGTTTGAGAAAATTGTTTCTGTGACAAATATCTCTTATGGTTAGCTTTGAGAATTGTAAAGCTTGCGATTTTGAGCTGTTGATGCCCGACACGTTAATAGAAGTGGGGTTTACAGGTAGGCCTAGTTTTCTAATCAAAGAATTAGACACACAATCATGAGTTGCCGCTGAATCAAGAAGACCGCGTGCACGGACCCAGTTGCCAAAGTTATCCTGAACTTCGATTTGGACAGTAGACAATAATACTTGGGCACTACGAATGGACTTGGCATTTTGAATATACTATGAAGCATTGGAATTGTTAGCATTATCACTCTTCGGAGAAGTAGAAGCTCTCGATGACCTTGCCTGATCATGACGATGTAGCAAAGTGTGATGAGCCTTTTCACAATGGTAGCAAAGTCTTGTGGACTTGCAATTAGAAGCAGAATGCGTGGGCGCTAAGCAGTTGAAGCAATGTTTCTTTTGTGAAACTAATTTACTTCTGTCGTCGACTGACAGTTCTTTAAAGGATTTGCATAGATATAAAGCATAGGAATCTTTGCAAAGTATGCACTTTAAAGGTTCGTTTAAACTCTTACGGGGTTCACTTTGAGTGTTTAAAACAAGAGAGCTAGCAATACGGCGTTCACTAGACCTAGTTGGGTAACCAGTGGTGTTTGATTTAAATTTAGATGAGCTGGACCCAGGTTTTGGGTACTAAACGCTAAGCGTTCGCTTTTAGGTTTAATAGACATTAATTCAAATTTAGAGCTCGGGGAAGAGGGTTCACTTTGATTAGCTAAAACGGTTAAGAGTTGGCATCTAGCGTTTATGAAAGTGACTAAATGCTGATAAGAGTAATCGTCTTCTCTAGAAAGTTCAATTTCCCAAGCTTTGAGGGTAGCAGCATCAACTTTAGAAACCACTAAATGTATTAGGAAAGTGTCCCAGTGTTCAGTGGGTTGATCTAATTGAGATAAAGCCTTAACGTGATGTTGTGTAGTGTCAACTAGAGTACGCAAACTAGTGGCGTCATTGTGCTGTGACGCAGGTGGGTTGAATAGAGCCTTCATATGGCGTTGAATACGTAACCGTAAATTGCCATATCTTTCCTTCAATAAGTTAAAGGCAATGGGGTAATTTTCGGCACTTAGAGGAAGTGCTTCAACTAACTGCAAAGCTTGACCTCGGAGGATTGATCTCAAGTAATGAAACTTGTATATGACTTGAATGTCTTCATTATCATGAACAAGGGAGCAAAATAATTCATAGAAAGAATCCCAAGTGGATTCATCTCCAGAGAAGTGGGGTAAATCAATTTTAGGTAAAATTCGTTTGGGCTTGTGAGTACCATCGCGAAACGAAGTTTGTGGTTCTTGAAGAGAACCAAGAACAGAAGCGTCCTTTTTCTGCTCCTCTTCGAGTTGGCGTATTATTTTAAAAGCAGAACCTATGCCTTCGTAATATTGGTTTTCTACCTCGACTCGATCTTCGGTTTGATTGAGCATAAAAGTTTCTATTTCAGTTTGGATGTTGCAATAATTCTCATACGAACGTTCAAAATCCCTTACACGATGTTTCAACAAGTCTAATTGAGCTTCTGAGGGATCTAGCTCTTTGATGTATTTTCTGAATCGGGTAATTTGTCCTTTATAAGATGCTCGTTTAGAAGTAAGTTTTTCATCCTTATCCTTTTCAGTAGGAGCCATGACAAGGTGAATAGATTAAAGTGTAACTCACGAGACTGTGGAACCTTGGAAATGCTGTCAGGCTGGCAGCAGAAAATAAGTAGATAGAACGGGACACACCAAAGGAGACAGGAGCGGCCTCTTTCCCCTTCACAGGCTTTGCACGATGTAGTTATAGCTGAAAGATTCAAAGCAGGTATTAATATTTTGCAAGGTGTTGTCAAATAACCTTTTAAAACAAGTGACAAACGGACTCTCCCGGGTTTCCGGGACCAATTTTTGGGTAGATTATTGGCTGAGGAATAACCTAACCACCAAGGGAAGATGATAAAGAAAAGGAGGTGGGTTTCGGACTGGAGAAAAAGGATAGAAAAATAGGAGGAGAGTCCCACAAAAGTTATTAATTTAACTTTAAATGCACTTAGAGGCGGTTGCCACTGCAAATCCGTTCTCTGATACCTAAAGTGGGTAAGGACCTGGTCGAAGCTAACGGGAACCGCAGCTAGGACTTGGGCGGTTTGCAAGAGAATGGCTTTAGCGTATTCCCTCTCAAGCATGCATATGCGTACTATGGGGAAGAGTGGTGGTCTGGCCAGAGTAACAGACTTATTGTAGATCTGTTCAAAGGAATTCTTTTTTGACCAATTAATTCGAAGAGTACAAATAATTTGCATCGATTTTGATATTTCCAGTTTTCGAAGTTGCAGAGTTATTACCAAGCGACCAAGTGCTTCCAAGCAGGATAATGATAAAGGAATTATGCATTTGGGAATAAATTTGGTAAATGAACCAATAGTTGCATTTAGAAATGGCTAAGCTTTTACCCAGCCAGTAGCCGACTAAAAGTTTAGGCAAAGAGAAACACTTATCTTTTTGAAAACCAACCATAAGTGTTTTGGAGAGGATCTCCACAAGCAGGAAGCTGGCGTAGCGAGCTGTGCTTGCCTTACTGGCCAGTTAGAATTAGCTATTAAAGCTAAGAGAGACTTTACCGAGATGACTACTAAGAGTTCTTGCTCAAATGCAACGAGTGGTGAAAGCCCTATCAATAGATTTATTTGTGTTAACGAGGGCATGAACCTAGGAAGAGTCAGGAAAGACAGGATCTTGCCTAACCGCTGTACCAGAGAAATTATGAATCAAAAAAAGAAAGTTTAAGTTTATTTAACAATTCAAAGGAAGTTGATAACTTTAACAAATATATATTTTCAATTTGGTTAACAATTTTGGGGTCACAGACCTCAGAAAACATTAAACGTTTGCGCCAGGCAATTAACAATTTATTAGGTTTCAAACCTTTATAAAATCCTAGCAAGGATTTAAAATAGCGAAGATAAAAATTCAAGATTTAAAGACAATTAAGGTGATTAAAGTTTAACAATAAACAGAGTACAAGGTGTGTACTATAAGAAATCTTTGCGTACCTATCTTAGAAAAAGTTACAACTTCAAAATAACAAAGAAAGAGAACAGGAGAATGAAAGAGGAGTTCCTATAACTTCTTATATTTATACAGAATTACTTTTATGATAGCTATGCAAAATAGAGCAGGTCACTTACTGTGAAACCTGAAGAGAAAGGCAAAAGGAAGGTTCTAGACTTCCTATGTTCAAGTAGGAATCACGAGACAAATGGGGCAGTTTCCCTTTCGTGAGACCTAGAAATAACTCACTCATGAGTTGAAAGAATTGTTTTCCCTGATTATAAGGGAGAAACAATGTAAGCTTCAACCGTGTATAAGACACGTGATTAAGCAGAAATTAATTAATGATAAACAAGCAAGTTGGAAGGGCACTTCGTCAGAGTGACACCTCATTGAAAATGATCTAGAATTACAATTTTATTAATATGGTTTGTTAGTAGAAGGTTTAGGAAAGATCAAGTGGGATTTAGGATCAATGTTCATGGCCTTATTTAAGGTAAACGGACGATCGCGACGCGGTAGAAAAGTTGAACAAGCACTAGTTATCACTATAGTCTGTTAAATGGATGAAAAGTTCTCTGTAGTAACCCGAAAGTTTATGGCAAAGAAAGTTATTGCAATGATGAAAAAGGACTGGTAGCACTAGATAGGCGAAAGTCTATTGCTTGAGAAAGTTGTATATTACAATTAAATGCGCCATAGAACATTCCAACGGTGGAAGAAAATTAGCTATTGAGCTTTAATTCAGAAGGAAGATTCTTCAATTTTCAATAGTATTCTCACAAGTGAGTGAAAAATACATGACGGCAAGACTTGTAGATAAAGTACAGGATCTGGAAGGTTCCAGAACGATCCTAATAGAAGAATGGAGCCAAAGTTAATCCAGCGGAGGAACTAGCTTGGTATTTTATAGACAGCGGGTATTAGATAATACCCCATGTGGTGATAAGATTTCTCATTTAAATAGCTTAAGAAAAGCTACTTTCTATTAAGGTTGGCTTAGACAGACAAAAGCCCAACATAGCAAATCCCGCGAAGGATGATTTTTGCCCCAAATAAGTAATCTCACACTGCCTATAAAATGATCATTGAAGTATGTAGAATTAAAACCGATGAAGATGAGGTTAAAACCTTAAGTTTGTACTTATCTTTGTTGCATGGCGAAGATGAAGTTCCCTTTGACGGATACCTAATGTGCCAACATGGCGTAGAATGTAGAAAGTGCCTCTTGGTTTGAGGAGACTGGCTCTGGTTGAGCCTTGACTGACCAAGTCAACTGCCGACTTACAAGTGAGACCCACTCAGCGAAGCGCGGAGGGTCCAAGGAAGGGAAAAGAGTGGGGGTAGGAGACAAAAGGAATACATATAAGCATGACCAATATTGTAAACTTAAATTCTCTTGAGGAAATGGTCTTCAAAGAGTTGATAGCAGGCGATACTAGCACAGCCTGGTGGGTGAAAGAGTAGACGAAGTTCTCTTGATCACGGAGATAATAGCTGGCGATGGCAACGAGAACTGGTGGCCAGATGGATAAGGAAGTCCTCTTGCACCAGGAAGAATTGAGGAGCTTCTGAGATTCGCTACTAGATGACGCTAGGTGGGTCATGGAAGATATATATCTAGAACAGACTCACAAAGAACTTTCCAGCCCTAGGGCCATACTGATTACTCCAGTAAGTTCCGAGGGCCAAAACCATATTATCATTGTTGCCGGTGGTAAAAAGTGAAATAGTCCACTGATGAAAAAAAAAGTCCGAAAAAGTACGCAACGTTGAAAAAAGGCTGCAAATCGGACTAAAGTCCGCAAAACGGCAACACTGCATATTATTAATTTTCCTGTCATTATCTGTAATTTCTAGATTAGTCGTAGAGTACGAGCCATGAGGAGTAACGTGACACGACATCTGGTGGACACAAGCGGAAATAGGTAGTACCTTCTATCGCTAACAGATGGCGCTAATAGCACGTACAGAGTAATCTCGTTGGTTCGAGAGAGTTCTGGTGTCTTCCACTCACTTCTAGATGGCAGTGATTGGAATATATAAGAAGGCTAGTTGCGCAACCACAAGTCAGTTCCTATGACACTGTTGTGAAATAAAATAGTGCGTACCTCCTTAAAACGTGTTTGTGCGTGTTTAAGTTTAAGACATCTTTGTAACAGTATTTTGATTTGAATTGTTGCTTTTGTGTGTGATTTAGTAGTATGGAAAAGAAGCGAAAAATTGATAGTGAATGCAGAAAATTCAAAGATGAGTGGAACATTCAGTATTTCGTAATTGAGTCCAGTAACAAGGCGCTATGTTTGATTTGCAATGAAAGCATAGCCGTTCTCAAGGAATATAACATTAAACGTCATTATGAAACAAAACATTTTCAAAATTACTCAAAATCTACAGGAAGTTTGTGGACAGAAAAATTCGAAGCTATGAAGCGCGGATTGAAATCGCAGCAATCTTCATTTACAAAACTCAAAACCGAACAAGAGGCTGCAACTCGTGCCAGCTTTCGTGTGGCTCTTGAAATTGCAAAACGTGGGAAACCATTCACCGATGGAGAAATGATCAAAGAATGCATAATTGCAGCAGCCGAAGAAATGTGCCCTGAAAAGGTAAATTTATTAAAAACTGTCAGTATGTCAGCAAACACTGTGGCTCGAAGGGTAGAAAACATCGATGAAAATATATCCTCTCAACTGTTCGACAAAAATGGAGATGTTGAGTGGTTTTCTTTGGCCTTGGATGAGTCAACGGATGTGTCAGATACTGCTCAGGTGTTGATTTATATTCGCGGAGTAGATAAAAGCTATGAAGTGCCTGAAGAACTTCTTGATATGTATAGTATTCATGGCACAACTACTGGTACAGATATTTTTAAAGGAGTTGAAATGGCCATTAATGAAAAGAACCTTCGATGGAAAAACTTGAAATGTATTACAACTGATGGAGGCAAAAACGTGAGTGGGAAAGATAAAGGAGTGGTCGCTCTTGTGTCAAAGGCTGTAGAAAATGACGGTGGTTCAAAACCATTAGTCTTACATTGTATCATTCATCAACAGTCTTTGTGCGGAAAATGTTTGGATATGTCTGAAGTTCTGAAACCAGTCATATCAACTGTTAATTTTATGAGATCTTTTGGGCTGAATCACCGACAATTCCGACAATTTATTGAAGAGATTGGAGAAAATGACTTACCTTATCATACTGCCGTACGTTGGCTTAGTTGTGGGAAAGTCCTTCAGCGCTTTTTTGAACTTCGAGCAGTGATCGAAATTCTTTTGAATGAAAAGCATCGCCCTCTTACTGAATTACAAAACAACGCATGGCTGTGGAAGTTAGCATTCTATGTTGATTTGACAAAACATTTGAACGAACTGAATTTGAGATTGCAAGGAGAAAACCAGCATCTTCCTGATTTATACACTAATATCAAATCATTCCGGAAGAAATTGATACTGTTTCAATCACAACAACGAAGTAAATTTTTTTCACATTTTAAAACATGTGGCATATTCAGCCACACCACTGAGACTGAGTTTCCTATCGATTTTGCAATCGAAACTTTGAGTGCTTTGAAAATAAATGTTGATACTCGTTTCTCGGACTTCGTTGCCTTTGCGAATCAAATTAAGATTTTTCAGGATCCTTTTGATACTGACATTGAAACCCTAGCCCCGGAACTTCAAATGGAAATGATTGAACTACAGTGCAGTGATATAATTAAGAACAAATATCAAAACTCATCTTTGTTGGAATTTTATAAGAGTCTTCCACTGACACAATTTGATGATTTGCATAAATTTGCTCGTGGGCTGTTTTCTGTTTTTGGTACTACTTATTTGTGTGAGAAGACCTTCTCCAAAATGAAGTACGCAAAAAATGTTTACAGATCTAAATTAACTGATGAGCATCTTAAATCTCTTTTAATAATTGGTACAAGTAAAATTAGTCCACAACTACAAACTATTGTCAGTGGAAAATCTCAATTACATAAATCTCATTAGTATTTCATATGTCTGCATGTTATACATGTCTTTACTCATTACAATTCTGTGTTTCTTTATCCAACTTATCACAAACACAATAACAATAAGCCTACAACAATGTTATGAGTAGTTAGCCCATGACCATATCAATGTAGATGTCATATTAATATATATTCAACATAAAATTAGATTACTTCAGTAAACTAAATTTAATTTGCTATAAAAAAATATGTTCTCTAAAAGGAGTTTTCAAGTATGCTAGCTCTCCACGGGCCGGACAAAATCTGTCCGCGGGCCGGATGTGGCCCTCGGGCCGTAGTTTGGAGACCCCTGCTCTAGACCAGGGCTATGCAGTCATTGCGCGGCCGCGCTCGGGGAGCACTGGGCAGTCAGACTAGCGCTCATTCCCCTACCACCACTACACTGTGGCAGCGAGGAGACGGACGATGTTCGGACCACGCTGACTAGACACGTACGTACAGTCGTGCGGCCGACGGCCCTTGTGGGATTGTTGACATATTAATAGGGCTGTTTTGCCATAACAAATATACCGCATATACAAATCGAATGGTACTCCGATATATGGAATGTGCAGGAAACGAACGCAAGTGTTAAGTAAAGAATATTGTGATTTATTCCAAACTGAAATGTGAACATATTAGAGAGGAAAATTCAACAACAAATTGTGTTCCTCTTAGCACATTAAATCTCTGTGGCACACTAAACATTTGGCTTGCCTTTTCTTTATAAGCTGTGCAGAAAAATGAAATTTTCCATTCTGCTTTAAAGGCTGTTGTTCACCACTCCTCCTTTTTTTTTGTTTTGCATGGTATTCAGTCATGACCACTGCGAAAATGATTTACTTTCACGCTGGCAACAAAGCGCATTGTACTAGACGAGCGACTGATGGATCGTCTGCTCACTTCATCGCGGCGGGCAGACCATATGCTCAACCAGCCAAGCTCCTCCCACCACTAAACAAACTACCCTCCACCAAAGCACTCGGAGCACTGACTTAGAGCGCGGCCAGAGCGCTGTGAGGATGGCCCTGCTCTAGACTGTGCCAACAGACAAATGCAAGTGTACTGCATTCATCAAGAGATGGTAAACATACAGTGGAGTTAGCCATGGATCAGTTTTCCTGTTGAAGTGTGCGATCGGTAACTTTTATCACATCGCTTTAATTGTGTGTCCGTTTCGTTAAAGATAATTCGGTACATGAGGAGTTTCTGCAATGTATTGCTATCAATGATGCAGATGAAGCCATTAGGATGGGCACATGTTGAGAGTCAATAGTTATGGCAGTAAGAACATGGAGAGCAAAACAATTATTTCTCTCACAAAATATCAATGTTATAAGCAATCACGTATGGGCATACATACATACATATTTATTGACGGCTTCCACCATTTTCTTTTATACAAGATAAAAGACATTAGAGTTAATACAAGCGACTTCGGTGGCGTGGTCGGTAGCATGCTGAGCTTCTATGCCCAAGATAGCGGGTTCAAATCCGGCTGAAGCCGTCGGATTTTTTAAGAGCGTTAAAAATCCCTCAGTATGCCTTCCTTCGGAGGGGAAGTAGAGCCGGCGGTCCCATGTCATAGATTTATGGCATGTTAAAGAACTTTCCACTAATTACACCTGTGTGAAACTAAATTGTATAGGTTAAGAATGTAAACAACGCTCTTAGGTTGCTAAGTTCGTCGCCAAGAGCCGACTGCGGTGGCGTCTAGTAGCTTAGTTCTGAACTAGGCCTAGTAGTCGTTGACGGTGGCGTTTGGCGGCCAAACTAGGAACTATTTGAAAAATTCAAAGTCGCAGTCCTTACTTGAATAAAATAAAAAAACAGATACACACACTAATACAGTCATCACAATTAACACCGGTTATCAGACAGATTCTACACTCCCAAAGTATACGGGGCTACATGACCGCTTTGTCGCAGCCCCTAAACTAAGGAACCAACCAACCAGAGTTAATACGAGTATAAACAAACATTTACGATGTAGTATACCAAAGCATAGTTTGTGTACTAGTACAATCTACTGTATTCATACAGATTATCTAATGCAGAGGAAAACATATATTTTCTAAGGGGTCTTTCATCAGTATTGAACAAGTCTGTGTTGACCCCATTTGAGATTCGCATCATTCAGTCAATGGGACTATTTAGACCATAATTAGTGGGTTGCCAGTTTGTTTCAAAGACATGATGCTTGCGCATCGAACGACGGGGGGGCACATATATATTGATTTCATTTAGTAATTCTGGACAGTCTTCTTCTTCCTAGCGTTGTTCCCAATGATTTTTTGGGGTCTGCCATTGTGCACCTCGCTCTCCATTTGTTGCGGTTTGCTGCATCTATAGGACGAAGACCTACGATGTGCATATCGCCAGGTAGGCTATCCATCCAACGCATTTTTGGTCGTCTTGGAGGTCGTTGTCCATCAGGCTCGAGAGCAAGTGACTTCCTTACAATGGACTCAGTATTTGCTCGGGCTACATGCTCGTACCAACGCAACCGAGTCTCCCTCATTTTAGCTGGAATAGGGGCAATTCCGAGAGTATTACGGACGTCTTCGTTCTTAATATGATCCAGCCGTGTAATTTCCAAGGACCATCGTAGCATTGCATCTCCATTGAGTGCAAGGCTTGTCCATGTTTCTTTGTATTAGGCCAGCATTCGGCTCCATACAAAGCAACAGGGCGGACGACTGTTTGATTGATCTTAGTTTTAAGGCGCCAAGGGATCTTGCGGTCACACAGAACGCCTGTGACCTGGCGCCACTTCATGTACTCAGCGTTCACTCTTGCACGGGCATCCGAGACTGAGTCAACATCAGGTCTCGCAACGGAGCCAAGGTTATCGGAGATGTGAAGTCTTTGGTAGTGGGGTGCCATCTACTATGATGGTCCCATCTGTCTGGGAACCACATTCAAGGTACTCAGTCTTAGTAAGATTGAGCCGTAGTCCAAATTCACAGAGCCTCGCATTACAGAGGTTAACTAAGTATTCTAGATCATTTCAGGTCTCGCTTGCAAGCATTACATAATCGGCGTACAGTAATGTCCATGGTGGTTGCCTCTGAAAATCGGCAGTCACTGTATCCATACATAGGATAAACAAGAGTGGAGATAGTGCAGATCCCTGATGAACCCCAACTCGAATATCGAAATGTTTGGTGAGGCCAGCAGCACTGCGTACAGAGCTAGTTGTATTACTGTAGAGGAGTTGGACCCAACGCACATAAGCTTCTGGTACGCCATAAGATCGAAGAGAATACCATATAAGCTGATGCGGAACCCGGTCGAATGTTTCTCCAGATCCAGGAAAGCCATATGAATTGTCCTCCTTTTCTCCATATACTTTTCTATCAGAAGTCGCATTGCATGGAAAGCATCAGTTGTTCCGCGACCTTTCATAAACCCACACTGCTTAGGCGAGATGGTAACAATGCTTCGTAAGCGAGTGTCAATCACACGTTCTAGAATCTTCATTATGTGACATAGGAGACGAATAGGACGGTAATTGGCACAGATAGTTACATCGCCCTTGCCTTTCCATGTTTGTACTGTGACGCTACTTTGCCAAGTTGACAGTATCTGGTGGCTCGTAAGGAATTTGTTAAAGAACTCTGCAGAGGCATGACCCAACTGTTTCCATAGTTCCACAGGGATATCATCAGGGCCTGTTGCGTTGCCATTTTTCATGGCGTGGATCGCAGCATTGACCTCGACAGGTGTGATAGGTGGTTCTGCACCCTATACAGGTTCGGCTAATGGAATCGGTGGGTGCGGAAACTCCTCATTACAGATAGCATTGAAGTGTTCATGCTATCGTTGAAGGATCTCTGTTGGTTTTGTTAGATGATGTCCGTGCTTATCCTTGATATGCATGACATGTCCTATGTCAACTGTGGCAAGATTACGAGATTTGGCTAGCTTGTAAATATTATTGACCCCAGTAGAGTCCTCTAATTGTTCATACATTGTATTTTAGTTGCTTCGATTTAGCAAGTGCAACAGCGTGTTTTGCATCAGATTTGAGCTGACGATATTGAGTCTATTGAGTCAGATCAGCATCGGTTCTTGTTCTAAGCCACTTTTCGGAAGCAGTTTTCTTAGATTTCACAGCTCGTTGTAAGTCTTCATTCCACCACCAAGTTTGTTTATCAACAGATTGTCGTCCCGGTTTTGTCATACCTATTACTTCCTTTGTATTTGCCTGGATGTTTGAGATGAATTCATTCCATGTTAGGCCTAGTTGATCAATGTTGTCAGGAAGGGGACCAATAGAATCTAGAAGTTGCAATTCATGGCCAGTTAGTTTCCACCACTTTATGCGTTCAGTGTTGGTGATAGGTCGTGAAGGAGCACGAAAAGTAAAATGAAAGTCTGGGCTTATGTTGGGGAGCAACATTTTCTGAAGGAATGACTTTGGAGTCCTTCACCAATTTCAGATCTCTTCTACGCACCAACCAATAATCAATTTGAGTTTGATGGCCACCACTGCTGTATTTGATGAGGTGTTCACCACTACTAGGTCACAAGCCTCGGCACACTCTAAGGTACGCACACCAGCTGCATTTCGCGTTCCATGACCACAACCACCATGTACGCGTTCAAAACCATCACGTGATTTACCAACATGACAATTGAGATCACCACCACTAAGCAAAGACTCATTAGGATCAACTGAATTTATTAATGCCTCAAGATCACCCCAGAATTTGTCCTGTTCTTCTGCTGGGCACCCAGTGTGTGGTGCATAGCATGAGACGTTATGGAGTGATATTGCGTCGGTAATTATCCGGATGCTCATCAGGCGAACAGAGATACTGTTTACTGTGGTGACACTATTCCGTAGCCGTTCACAGATCACCATTTCGGTCTGATGTTTTCCCGTAGTAGAAGAGCTTGTATCCATCGCCAATATCACGCGCCCTTGCGCCTTTCCACTTTGTTTCCTGGATACAGGTTACATACATTTTACGTTGGTGGAGCGATTCAGCCAACTCACGACTGCGCCCAGTTAATGTCCCAACGTTGATTGTCGCAAATCTAGTGATCGAGCCTTGCTTCTTTAGCCTGCCCCGGCCTTGGGTAGGTAGCCCTCGTCCATTTCCCATCCCGATCTGGCGGGGTCGGGGCATGTCGCCTGCGTGTGACGCTCTAGCCTGTATACTACAATTTACTTGGTGCGGCCGCCCCTAACATGGGGTACAGACGCCGTTCGCAGCCGCCCGCTCCGGGTCAGACGCTACAACTGATATCTATCCACGGAGTGAGGACGATATCTTTTACTCAATTAATCCCGAGCACCGGACTGCCACATCCGCCATCTACACTGTACCGAATATTATCCTCTCCACTAGCTGCCGTTGTGGACTTCACCGTAACCCAGGCAAGGGACCCTTACAAGGTACTACCAGCCGGGTAAGCTGGTCCCAGTTTTTTTTAAAGAGGTGTTACTCCTCTATCACTCGCCCTTTGTCCTGACTTGTGACAGGCAGAGCCTGGATTCCCAAACATTGGGCCCAGGTTGGTGGGTTTATTCTCGCCAGTCTATGTGAGAGTTTACGATCTTGTACATATTAAGAATATAAAAATGATACCACTGCATCATTTCAGTGTTCTTTATTTAGATACTGTTTTCGATAAAAAAAAACTCTTTTGTGTCATTTTCTTATTGTGCTGAAAATATAATGAGGCCCAAAATAGCTTTCATCCAAAGATAATGTTTATTTAATGATTGTTTTTTATGAATATTAATTCAAATATTTTAACAGTGTACAGTATGACGATGATGACTTGTTTTAGGGGCGGAACAGCAAGGTGATCTTCCCCTTTAATAGTGTAGACTTCCCTCCCCCCCAGAAGGAAATCCTGCATTCGCCACTGGGTGTATCATGGCTGGTGACCCCTTCCCTTGCTACTATTTTCGGACGCTTGGAGGTCAATAGAAGAGAAATAGAGCCTAGACCAGGGGTTCTTAACGTTTTATACTCTCACATCTCCCTGAAAAGTAAACTTAAAAATTTATCTCCCCCTCTCTCTCCTTTCACAAAGTAATAATAATGGATCAATTATGTAATTGACATTCTTTTACCTTCTCAGGCAGGCCTCATATTATCATTGCAAAGAATTTTGGTACTTAAGAAACACTGCGGTTTTTCAATTCCATCACGACCAAGGTTCCCATATTTAACCCGCGAGGACTGGTGCATGGGTATTTTTGACCCGAGGCTTAAATAATGCTCCATATTTTCGTTTTGGTCAGCCCTTATTTCCTGTCGCTTACTGTACCTTCCTTCCTAGCCTTGAACTTCACCCTGCAAAAGAAAGATGTCCCTAGCTTTTTGAACTTTCTCCCAAAAGGCCGACAAACATTTAAAATTCATTTTATCAGCAATGCTTTTACCATTGTATCTGCAATTTTGTCCAGATACCATATACATATGACTGCTTATATAAAAATGTTTCAATTCTGAATACTACAGGGCTATCAACTTACAGGTCACAAATTTTAACACTTTTATCTCTGATATTGTGTCACTGAAGGTACATTTTTAGAAAAAGTATTGGAATGAGAACACTGAAACTTCCTAATCATAAAGAGGTATGCCTGTGGCTTGATATAACGAACAGAAATTGTTATACTTCATCAAATTTCCAAATTATAATTTTATAAACTTTTTTCTTAAATGTTAATAATTTTAGCTTTTAATATTTTTTTCTCCTAACTGATGAAAGGTATTATAATTCTGGTTCGTTAAATTATGCTCATGAGGGATATAAAGCATCCCTAAAATTTTGTCCAATTTCCTTGGATAGGTTTTGAGAAAATGTACCTTCAATATTCAATTTAGAGATAAACGCGTTCAAGGAAAAGCATGAAAAATTTTACTGAGGTACCAACTTACAAGTCTAAAACCTTCCATATCCATAATTCTGTGCTTCAGTTTTCTTTTCCTCTTCTTTTTCTGCGTGCTCTTCCTTTTCCTTTTCTCCAGGTCTTCCTAGCACTTATATTCACTATTTTTTATTCGAGCAATATCGAGACTTTCCATTGTTGCAGTTCACCAGGACCATCCTTCCAATCTCATTCCCTCTAATATCAATGCATGACCACGATATAACAAAGCCCATAGAGCACTGATTCTTAACCGGTAGTCATGGTTATTTATATTTGGAAAAACAGTTGATTCACGTAAAGGGTGGGCTTCCAAATTTTTGTTATTGTGTGATTGCTGTGACTTTCAAGAATCGTGCTGGAAGTTCGAATCTGATAACTGAAAAGTGTTCATCAAGTCCTACCACTTCAAAACACCCATTTGTCAGTGGTAGCAGAGCGTGGTTATGTATACCACATTTTGTATTATTGAGAAACTGTTTTACTGATTTTGAGGTGGGCGGAAGCATGGAAAATTTTTCAAATCTGTATATGCTGGAAAAATATTCTAATTCTCTGTGGTGTTCGTTCTGGTATGAATATTGCCAGTAAACTTCCGTTTCCTTGACCACTTGGGAGAATTACGAGATATCTTCAATTACTTCCGAAATAAATAACTCAACTAACACTAACAGCACAAACACACACTCAGTGTTCAAAATACAACAACAACAACAACAACAAACAAAATACGCGCGTATATCGTTACTAGAATATTGTATGTGCTGCCGGAGAAACGTACTAACTACGTTAGAGGGAAATATAAACTGAGGGATGAGTGGGTGAACTTCCTTGAGTCCAGCAAAGTGTGTAACTGTTTGCTGTGAGCCACACCCACATTAACATCACAATTTTTTGGCCCATTACTCAGAAAGTAACACAGATATAAACACGAAACAACTTTTCATATGATGCTTAAGGCCTGCAACATTCAAAAAGAAATTGAACTTCACCCTCCAAAATAAACATGTCCATAGCTTTTTGAACACTTAAGTTATTTCTATATTATTTACGGTCGTGTCAGATTTACCCATGGCACCAGTCCTCACGTGACAATTTTCGACTTAAAGTTACTCGGGACAATCTTTAAAAAATAAGACGGAAAACCCACCTATTTTGGTGTAGCACAATAACATGCAGTGGCATCGTCTATATAATCAGTAAAAAGAAGATGATGTAGAGAATCAACAACAAAAATTGACTCTACCAGGATCAAGGACAACGAATTTTATTCGCTGTACTCGAGTGTTGAAATATGTGGTGCTGTAGCTCACGTTCTTGTACATCCATGTTTGGGGTCTAGGGACACCTTGATCATCAGCTCCTTTGTTCAAAAAATGGGGATGAAGCTTTACCGCCACAATAATACTGTTACGAAAATTATTGTCATTTTCCTGCTTGTTGAAAAATACAAATAACCCTCATTTAATATTGGGAGTGTAGTTCATAGGAAGATACCAGCTGTAAAATTACTTCAGTAAAATCCGTACGACTACGACAAAAACGGAGTGACACAGTAAGTTATGGGTCTAAATGACCCAGCACCAGTCTTCGCTCTATATTCTATCACGTCAGTTCTCAACATTTAACATATTCATCACTGTATTTCCTTATCTTTGACATTTTGTTTCTTAAGACACAGCACTGTAACTTATACTTTTGATAATGGTGGAGATAATAATGAAACTACTTCCTACTTTAAGTAGGTGGCTGGTTCTTAAGCTTAGAGGCTGCGACAACGCGGTCATGTAGCCCCGTGTACTAGGGGTGTGGGTAGAATCTGTCTGATAACCGGTGTTAATTGTGATGACTGTATTATTGTGAGCGGCTTCGGTGACGTAGTCGATAGCATGCTGAGCTTCTATGCCCAAGATAGCGGGTTCAAACCCGGCCGAAGCCGTTGGATATTTTAAGAGCGTTAAAAACCCTCAGTATGCCTTCCTTCGGAGGGGAAGTAAAGCCGGTGGTCCCATGTCATAGATTTATGGCATGTTAAAGAACCTTCCACTAAGTACACCTGTGTGAAGCTAAATTGCATAGATTAAGAATGTAAACAACGCTCTTAGGTTTCTACGTTCGTTGCCAAGAGCCGACTGCGGTGGCGTCTAGTAGCTAAGTTCTGAACTAGGCCTAGTAGTCGTTGACGGTGGCGTTTGGCGGCAAAAGTAGGAACTATTTGTAAAATTCAAAGTTGCAGTCCTTACTTGAATTAAAAAAATAGATACACACACTAATACAGTCATCACAATTGACACCGGTTATCAGACAGATTCTACACACACCCAAAGTACAAGGGGCTACATGACCGCGTTGTCGCAGCCCCTAAACTGAGGAACCAACCTACCTGTACTAGTGTGTTTTATCTGTTTTTTTAAAATCAAGTAAAAACTGCAGACTTTTGAATTTTTCAAATAGTTCCTACTTTTGCCGCCAAACGCCACCGTTAACGACTACTAGTTCAGAACTTAGCTACCAGACGCCATTGCAGTCGGCTCTTGGCAACGAACGTAGGAACCTAAGAGCGTTGTTTACATTCTTAACCTATACAATTTAGCTTCACACAGGTGTAATTAGTGGAAGGTTCTTTAACATGCCATAAATCTATGACATGGGACTTCCGGCTTTACTTCCCCTCCGAAGGAAGGCATAGTGAGTGATTTTCAACGTTCTTAAAAATTCCGACGACTTTGGCCGGATTTGAACCCGCGATCTTGGGCATAGAGGCTCAGCATGCTACCAACTACGCCACCGAAGCCGCCTACTCTAAGTAGTAAAGACAAACTGTTGTTCAGTAAATTTAACGAATTAAAAACGGTCTTGTAAAAATTAATTGTTACACTCTGGCAGGGGCGTGGTGGCTCAGCGGTCTAGCTGTATGCCTCTCACCAAGGCGGTCCGGGTTCGATTCCCGGTCAATGCATGTGAGATTTTCGATGTGAAATGCCATGTCCTGTGGTTCGGATTCCACGTAAAAAGGAGGTCCCGTGGCTCATAATCACAAGATTCACGGTCACGTAAAACTACAATCTTCCTTCCTTTTTTTTACACTCTGGCAGATTGTGCATTTCAATAAGGAGAATAAATAAGCATTCTTACTTGAAGAAATCAAGCCTCTGTGGCTTAGGCTGCAGCACGCCGGCCACTCACCGCTGGGTCCGTGGTTCAAATCCCGGTCACTCGATGTAAGATCTGTGCTGGACAAAACGGAGGCAGACAGGTTTTTCTCCGGGTACTCCGGTTTACCCTGTCAACATTTCATTCCAGCAACGCTCTCCACTTTTATTTAATTTCATCTGTCATTCATTTAATCATTGCCCCAGAAGAGTGCGTCAGGCCTCGGCAGCCGGCACAGTTCATATCCTCGCCGCTAGATGGGGGCTTCATTCATTCAATTCCTGACCCGGTCGGAGACTGGAAGCTGGCTGTGGATTTTTTTTTTCACTTGAAGAAATCCATTGTTGCAGCTATTCTCATTAGATCTATTGTTGTGATCAGAATAATTTGCGTGTCGTCTCAAAACTCACGAGCCTTAAAACTCGCGAGTCTCAAAATTCACGAATTTCAAGAGGTTTAGTAAAAACAGGTTCTAGCTGGTTTCTGCACCTGGGCCAGTCTCAAAACTCACGAGCCAAGCCAGTTCTTCCTTGAAAACACAAAATAACACAGAACAATGTAGGAGAACGGTAACTGAGGCTTTAAATTCGATTCCGATTACAACTGGCGATTTGAAACCTGTACTGCGGCAGCCCTCCTCCTCCCCCACACTATCCCTTTACTTTTTCAGTTTTTATTATATTTTCCCATCAATGACATTCATTTGTAGTATTTTATTTAATTTTTTTAAAATAATATGGTGGTTGGATTTCCACCCATGCCTTGTAAAAACTAGCTGCATATCAATCATCCACTCTACAGTAATATGTTACAATATAATACCAAACAGGTAGAAGAGTGGTTTAGTTGCCACCAGTGTTAACAGTTGTGTTTTTTTCAGTCCTTAGGTAGGGTTATCCAGTGGCACAATAATATAAATAACATTGTGAAGAACTGTTTAGTTCACATCAGGTGTTGACCAAATTTACAAATTAATACACCCTATTAGGCCTACAAGCTTATCAAGAAAGGAATGCATCAAACTAATATGAATACAGGGCCATCACTAATACAAATTACACATATACAATAAAACATATGAAGTAATTAACCACTGTCGAATTAATTATGATACGGTACTGAGTAACGACCTCCATGATTCCAATGAAGTGTTTTTTTTTAGCCCTGCTTGATGTCACCAAGAAGAATGAATGAGTTATACTTGGAGAATTTGGTCTGTGGTAGGTTGATAATTCCTGTTAAAACAATACAAACGAAATCTCGGGCAGTGCGAGTCACCGTACAGCTCATACAGTACTTCCTGCGGGTATCGCTGGCACGTGCTCTCCGCTCCGGAGTCGTGACTTTTGAGACTAATTAGAATGTTAATTCAGCTACTACAGTAGTTTGTAGCTTGCTACGGTGGGTGAGTGGTCAACGTGTCGGTCTACTAACCCCCAAGCTTCCAGGTTCGCTCCTGGCTGTGGTAAGTGATTTCTCAAAGGCGGCAAAAATTACGACACCATGTCATACGATGTTGTCATGTTAAAGAATCCATTTGAATTCAGTAGGCCGTGTTCATAATGGCAAAATTAATATCGGGAGTTTCCGCCAACACAAAGTTCCTCTTTTCTCTACTAGATAGCGCTATAGTGTTCAAGGAGGTTAGATTATCTAACATCCTTGACTTTCATAGTGCTTCAAGGAACAACGAAATTCGACATGCAAGCTACCCTCTGGGTGTCAAATAACAAAGCTTGCACCCGGCACCCGAGGCCATACGATATTATTATTATTATTATTATTATTAGTTTGTAGTCGTGAGTTTTGAGATGTAACCATAAGTTGTATCAGGAAGAAACACGTATAACTTGACGTTTCACGTTCAGACTGGTGTAAATTCTGGAGAGCAATATTATAAACTTATAGAGGACAGTCACACCTCCCCAGGAGAAGCACACAAATTGTGGATAAATAAGGAAATATGCGTTACTTCAATTGTAACAGATCTAGGGGCGTATATAAGGGGTATGCTCGCCTCCTCCCCCTCCCCCTCCCCCTCCCAAAAAGTTTGTCACATATAATGTTTGTTTATGAATTAAGACATTCAAAACCAATGTACTTATCATGTAGGCCTACTATTGTTAGCGACGTTTGGCAACGTTGCAAAGCAAGGCGACGGTAGAGCGATGTAAACAGTGTGACAATCAGTTTTCTTTGATCTTATGTGTAACAATATAACCTCTTATTACTCTCCAGTGCCTTCGCTCTTATGAACGTAGCAAGAACAGCAACAAGTGCCCTTGAAGGGTGTGACAAAAGTGTTTTCCCTAAGTTGTATACCCTTATCAAACTTTTGGCAAATTTGCCTCACTCTGTAGCTACCGGTACTGTCGAGAGGAGTTTGGGTAGCTTGAAAGCTTAAGAAATTCTACTTCTGAAAACAGACTCAACGGTCTGGTATTGTTATCTATTCACAGAGACATACATCTCACTGACGATGAAGTTATAAACCGATTTGGTAATGCTTCAAGAAATCTTGACTGTATAGTGTAAGTTGTAAATCAAAACTGCAATGTTAATTATTTCCATGTAAACACTATCAAGTGAGCAAGATGAATGTATTGATAACAAGAAGTTCCGTGACGAACTTAAGACCCTACTTTTCTTAAAATTTAAGATTCATGCCAATGATTAATCTAAACGGATCTATCTAAAATAATGACGAAATTAAGTTGGTAATACCGAAATTTCTAATTAGTTCGAAATACTGTATACCTGGCATAATGTAGAATAATAGAGAACTACAGTTGGCAGCCCTCGTGACTGAGTATATTCTTAGTTCCATCTCTTAAGGAACAGAATACAAAATTTGGTTGAAGTCCAATGGATAGCATGGACGTTCCATGCAGTTAAACATTGCATCTAACAGCGCGCGTAAAATCATGTTGGCATCAATGACATACATGTATTGGTCAGGAATAATCTGAAATAATATGATCTATTGTTGTGTCAATTTAGAATGAAATCCATTAGTTAGTAGAGAAGTTACATGGATTTTAAAATTTGACCTATCAGCAGGCTTAGAATCATGTTGGCAGCACTGGCGTAGGCCTATATTAGTTACTCCAAATTGATCTAGAATGCCAGGTACTATACGTGCGCAAAGTTTAGAGCTATTAGCTTGCATACTTTCTGATATATTGATATTAGGGTAACAAAAATAGAGACAGTATTTATTAACAGTTGGCAGCCCTGGTTGCTCCTAAATATACGCATAGTCATATCTGTTATGGTACACATAACACACATGCAATTTGGTTGAAATCCAAATGATAGTATAGAAGTTAGGTGTATTTAAAGTTTGACCTCTCAGCAGGCTTAGAATCATGTTGGTAGCACTGACGTATATAAGTCACTCCAAATTAATATAGAATGTCAGATACTATGCGTGTGCATATTTTAAAACTATCTGCTTGCATACTTTCTGATATATTGGTATTTGGATAAAAACAATAAGGAGTGCATTTATTAACAGTTGGCAGCCCTGGTGGCTCTTAAGAATATGCTCATTCATATCTGTGTATGTACACATAGTACATACGAAATTTGGTTGAATTCCAATTGATAGTGTAGAAGTTATATGCATTTAAAAATTGGACCTATCAGCAAGCTTATAATCATTTTGGCAACACTGCCATGTATGGTCTCCTGGAAATTAAACTGCAATATAATTATCTATACGTGTGCCAATTTTTAAATAGCTTCCATTCATACCTTCCAAGATATCCAAAATGGAGCTCAAATTTCAATTGCGATTTTTCAGCAGTTGGTAGCACTGACATCATTTTCAAATATGGCTGTTTTGTTTCGATTGCTCCAGCCGTTTAGGAGTTGATAGGACACACACACACACACACACAGCCAGCCAGCCAGACAGACAGAAGGACAGACAGACAGAGGGACAGACAGACAGACAGACAGACAGACAGACAGACAGACAGACAGAAGGACATACATACATACATACATACATACATACATACATACAGACAGAAATACAGACGACAGACAGACAGACAGACACACATTTGCCCGATCTCATAAGTCTACTTTTTCCTCATTTTTGCAAAATGTGAAAAGTAGGCTAAAAAGTAACATAAAATGGTCTTAGTTGTGTTTGACATTAACCAAACATAAAACATCACAACAAATCGGTTGAAAAAGTGATGTCAGATAGCCTTAAAACTCATAATTTTGCACCAAATTATACAAACGTTTTCCGGGGTGGAACCCCGCCCCCCCCCCTATTGTGTGGGGCCTATACAATGCCCCCTAACCCCCTGTTGGGCACCCCCCAAAATAAAACTCTATATACGCCCCTGGTAACGGGTAAGTAACAAAGACGCTTTGCCATTGGGAATAAGTGACCCCAGGGGCTGGCAGTGCCTCGTGTCAAGGTTCGGGACAGACCACCATGCTGGTACCGGTGCTCTATGAGGGACCAGCATGTTAGCTTCTGCATTAATTCATTCCGTTTGTGTTGGACAACGACAGAGTTTAACAGGCCGTCAATAAATGTCTAGTTATGGGCCATTGTTGTTGTTTGAGTCTTCAGTCTCTTGACTGGTCTGATGCAGCCCTCCAAGTTTCCCTGTCCTGAGCTAATGTTTTATCTCTGCAATAGCGTCCACACCCTACATCCGAGGCAATCTGTTAAACATATTCTAACCTTGGTCTACCCCTACAGTTCTTGTCCTCCACCCTTCCTTCCATAACTAAGCTTGCTATTCCTGGGTGTCTTAGTGTGTGTTCTACCAACCTATCTCTTCTCTTCATTAGCAGTCGCCAGAAACATCTCTCCTCTCCCACTTGTCTTAATACCTCTTCGTTTGTAACCCTATCTACCCATCATTCTCCTGTAACACCCCTTGGCGGCTTCGGTGGCGTAGTCGGTAGCATGCTGAGCTTCTATACCCAAGATCGCGGGTTCAAACTCGGCCGAAGTCGTCGGGTTTTTAAGAGCGTTAAAAATCCCTCAGTATGCCTTCCTTCGGAGGGGAAGTAAAGCCGGCGGTCCCATGTCATAGATTTATGGCATGTTAAAGAACCTTCCACTAATTACACCTGTGTGAAGCTAAATTGGATAGGTTAAGAATGTAAACAACGATCTTAGGTTTCTATGTTCGTTGCCAAGAGCCGACTGTGGTGGCGTCTGGTAGTTAAGTTCTGAACTAGGCCTAGCTGTCGTTGACGGTGGCGCTTGGCGGCAAAAGTAGGAACTATTTGAAAAATTCTAAGTTTCAGTACTTAAATTAAAAAAAAAACAGATTACACACACTAATACAGTCATCACAATTAACACCGGTTATCAGACAGATTCTACACACACCCAAAGTACACGGGGCTACATGACCGCGTTGTCGCAGCCCCTAAACTTAAGAACCAACCAACCATCCTGTAACACCACATTTCTCCTCTTTTCTGCTGCGCCAATAGTCCAAGTTTCACTTCCATAGAGCTCCACGCTTCAGAAAAGGCTTTCAAAAATGACTTCCTAATATCTAAATCTATATTCGATGTCAACAGATTCCTTTTCTGTAAAAACGCTTTCCTTGCCTGAGTCAACCTACTTTTTATATCCGCTTTGCTTCGTCCATCACTGGTTATTTTGCTTCCTTAGAAGTCTCCTACTAAGCCTCCGTGGCTTAGGCGGCAGCACGCCAGCCTCTCACCGCTGGGTCCGTGGTTCAAATCCCAGTCACTCCATGTGAGATCTGTGCTGGACAAAACGGAGGCAGACAGGTTTTTCTCCGGGTACTCCGGTTTTCCCTGTCAAAATTGTCATTCCAGCAACACTCTCCACTATCATTTCATTTCATCTGTCATTCATTTAATCATTGCCCCAGAGGAGTGCGTCAGGCCTCGGCAGCCGGCACAGTTCATATCCTCGCCGCTAGATGGGGGCTTCATTCATTCCATTCCTGACCCGGTCGGAGACTGGAAGCAGGCTGTGGATTTTCATTTTCAGAAGTCTCCTACTTCATTTAGCTTTTCACCTGCCAATTTGATGTCCATAAAGGTTTCTGATTTATTTCGACTGCATTCCAATATTTTTGTTTTACATTTATTAATTTTCATCATGAATTCTTTCCTCAAGACGGAGTCAATTCCATTTAAGAACTCATTCAAATCCTTAGGCATGTCGGCCAAGTTGACTATGTCATCAGCAAATCTCAGTGTTGAAATTATTTCTCCTTGAATCATCACTCCCACTTTAAATTTTTCTCCATTTTCCTTCATTGCTTGTTCAATGTAAAGACTGAAAAGTATGGGTGTGGGTGATAAGTTGGAGCCTTGCCTTACACCTTTCTGAATACCAGCTTCTCCCTCATGTTCTTCCGCTCGAATAACTACCGTCTGGTTTCTGTAAACGGTCGATTAATGAAATGCCGTGGTTCACCAAACTATAAGAATCCATTAGCAAACCTAACGAGCCATTAAAACTAATTGCTTTGTCCACATACAATTAACAGCTGACGGACGATTTACGTGGCATTCCAATCCAAACTGGAGCCTGCATTCAACTTTGTTCTCAACGATGACGATGTTCTTGAAGACACGCTAGATATTGGTCGACCTCTTAAAGAACGGAGGAATTACTTTGATGAATGGGACGACACAGAATTTATAGAACCTAGCATAGCATTCCTATTTGACAAGTAAAATCCTTCGGAGGGCAAGTAAAGCCGGCGGGCCCATTTGTAGGTTATATTTGACTGGTTAGGAAACGCTCCATCTAGTTCCAACGTTCGCCGCTAGTGTTAGTGACAGTATCATCTGGTAGCCAAACTTGGAACTACTTGAAATTGAACATGTTGGGAGCCCTCGGGCGTTCAATCAAAAATACCCAGCTATGGCCATTGGATGTAATTCATAAATATTAATAAAATGCTGTATCACACCAGAGTTGTCTACATTCATCGATGTTCGTAATGATGACAACTTTATAGAAGTTACACTGCAGAAATACGTAAATGTTCGAGATAAAGAACAGGTTTGAGGGCCAGGGATATAATTTAAGCTTGGGGTTATCGAAAATTTCGACTCCTAGAAATTTGACTTCAAGAGAAAAAACAAGAAGTTCCATAACGAACTAAAGAGCCTACTTTTCTTCAAATTTAAGTTGGTTGGTTGGTTCTTAAGTTTAGGGGCTGCGACAACGCGGTCATGTAGCCCAGTGTACTTTGGGTGTGTGTAGAATCTGTCTGATAACTGGTGTTAATTGTGATGACTGTATTAGTGTGTGTATCTGTTTTAATTCAAGTAAGGACTGCAGACGATCAATTTTCAAGTTGTTCCTACTTTTGCCGCCAAACGCCACCGTCAACGACTACTAGTTCAGAACTTAGCTACCAGATGACACCGCAGTCGGCTCTTGGCAACGAACGTAGGAACCTAAGAGCGTTGTTTATATTCTTAACCTATATAATTTAGCTTCACACAGGTGAACTTAGTGGAAGGTTCTTTAACATGCCATAAATCTATGACATGGGACCGCCGGCTATACTTCCCCTCCGAAGTAAGGCATACTGAGGGATTTTTAACGCTCTTAAAAAATCCGACGACTTCGGCCGGATTTGAACCCGCGATCTTAGGCATAGAAGCGCAGCATGCTACCGACTACGCCACCGAAGCCGCCCTTAAAACTTAAGATTCATGCCAATGATTAAACTGTATGGACCTATGTAGAATAATGACGAAATTAAAAAGGTAATATCGACATTTCTAATTAGTTCGAAATATACCTGCTATAATGTAGCCTAATAGAGCACTACAGTTGACAGCCCTGGTGACTGAATATATTCTTAGTTCCATCTCTTAGGGTACAGAATACAAAATTCGGTTGAAGTCCAATGGATAGCATGGGCGGTACATGCAGTTAGACATTGGATCTATCAGCGCACGTAAAATCATGTTGGCAACAATGTCATGCATGTGTTGGTCAGAAATAATCTGAAATATGATGATCTCTTGTTTTGCCAATTTTGGATGAAATCCATTTGTTAGTGTATAAGTTACATGTATTTTAAATTTGTACCTATCAGCAGGCTTTGGCAGCACTGACGTATATTAGTTACTCCAAATTAATCTAGAATGTCAGGTACTATATATACGTGTGCAAAGTTTAGAGCTGTTGAGTAGGGGGGTAAGGACAGTTCTAACTCACAACTTTTTGATCCCTCCTCGTATGAACCTCTAAGCCGATATCTGTCGAATCTATGGTCGGACTTTAACATATGAGGTGTTGTTGGACTCGTGCTAACGGGGGCTCTGCTATGGACCACTCATTATATAAAAAAAATAAATTAAAATGTTTGGTTTTGAAAGTAGGCGATAGTTTGTAAATCAAGCATTGTAAAAAGTGTTATATATGCTTAAAAGATTGATTTTTGTGTCCTTTCTTCTTTCTCCGTTACGGTCTTCTAAGGACCACGAGCCCATTTCAATGTTTAGTCCTTTGGTGTTCTTTCTTCTTCCCCCAGGTCTCCTTCTTCTTCCTCCAGGACTCCTTCATCTTCACACTATGCATCTTCTTTCTCTCTTCGGACCATTTTGAGCCTCTTTTCTTTTCCTTCCTTCATTGGAACCCTTCCATTCCCAACACTTTTTTCCTAAACATTTCTCTCTCTATTGCATCTTCTTCTCTTATATTGTTTCTTTCTAAATCCTTTTTAACTTCTTGAATCCAAGTTGTTGTTAATTTCTTGTTCCAAAGATATTTGAATATCTGTTTGGTTAACCTGTTGTCATTCATTCTATATAAATGTCCAAAAAATAGCGATCGCCTCTTTTTTATTGTGTCTGTTATGTTTTCAATGTTGCGGTATATTTCATCATTACTTTTTTCCAGAATTCAGTAATTCTTAATAGACCTAATATTTTCCGTACAATTCGTCTTTCTAATACTTCTAATTTATCTAACTTATAATTCAGTGCTAGACATTCGCTTGCGTTTAGGCATTCTGGTTTGATTACTGTTCTGTAGTGCTGTATTTTCAAGTTTCTAGATAAACATTTTTTGTTGTAGGTGTTCCTAGTTATACCATATCCTCTTTCTATCTTGTGTACTCTTTCTTCTACAGCAGATTTTTCTAAACCATTTTCCTGAATGATTTCTCCCAAATATTTGAATTTCTTTACCCTCTTAATTTTAACAATTTCTGTGACTAGGATTTCTGGAGCATTTTTTATATTTGTCATAAATTTGTTTTTTTTTCTACAGAAATTCTTAAACCTGTTCTGTTGGCTATCTCTTCTAAGAGATTAATTTGCACTGTTGCGTCAGTCAGATTTTCAGAAAGTATGGCAACATCATCTGCAAATGCTAGACAGTTTATTTCAATACCTCTGTTTTTATTCCCTAGTGTTATGGGTGATATCTTGTGTTCCCTCAGTTTTTGATTCCAAATTCTTACTATTTTCTCCAGGACACAGTTGAATAGCAGTGGAGATAAACCATCACCTTGCCTTACACCTGTCTTACCGGGTGAGTTAGCCGTGGTGGTTACGGCATGACTGATGGCAGTCGCTCACATCCGGGAGGCGAGGAGGTTCGAATCCCCCCGCCGGCAACCTTGAAGATGGTCTTCTGTGGTTTCCCATCTTCCTTCCAGGCAAATGCCGGGGTTGGTCCCTAACTATAGGCCACAGCCGCTACCTTCCAACTCCTCGTCCTTACATTCCAACTTCCCTCCTTCCCTCCCCAACGGTACTTGTAGCTCACCCATTGGGTGTCCGTCTCGAAGCAGCTACAAAAAAACTGGCGAGCCGAACATGTCCTCGGACACTCCTGGCACTGAAAGCCATACGCTAAAAAAAAACAAAAAAAACAAACAACACACCTGTCTTTATTTTGAATGGTTTAGATATTCTCCCCCGAAATTTTACTTTTGATATGTTGTCTGTGAGGGTTTCACGGATTAGATTAGCCAGTTTAGATTTAACTCCAAATTCTCGAATTACTTTATCTAGAGTTTCCCTGTCAACGGAATCGAAAGCTTTTTTAAAATCTATAAATGTCACTACTATGGTCTTGGAGTTTATTATCCTGTGACGGATTATGGACTTCAGGTTGAATATCTGTTCTGCGCAAGATCTGCTTTTTCGGAATCCACTCTTATATTCACCTAAATGACTGTCGAGTGTTGCTTGTATCCTGTTTAGTAATATTGTTGAGAATATCTTATAAGCCACTGCCAATAGGGATATACCTCTGTAGTTATTGACATCTTGCTTATTACCTTTCTTATGCAAAGGATGTATAAGGGCCACTTTCCATTCTTCCAGGATCTTTTCCGTTTTACAGATTTCTTCAAAGATGCTTTTAAGGTCATCTATGATTTTGGGTTGAGACCATTTTATACGTTCATCTGTGATGGAGTCTTCTCCACTAGCTTTGTTGTTTTTAGGGAGTTAATTGCCTTTTCAATTTCTTTAAGAGTAGGTGGTGGATCTGCTTCCATGTTGTCATGAATTTCAGGAAATTCTAACTTGTTGTTTGGTTCTTCACAGTTCAGAAGTTGATCGAAGTGCTTTGCTAGTATTTCACAATTCTTTTCATCAGATATAGTCCAGTGAATAGAGGTCTGTTACCTTACAAACGGTCCGGTAGTTCTAATTTTTTTATATGTTGTCTAGGACGGCTAGTAGGTGTTTAAAATGTAAAATGCACAATTTTCCTCCCTCCGCGCCCGCCGCCATATTGGAAAAATCGCAAAAAATCGGCACTTTCTTGATATTTTCGCCTATATCTCCGTTTTGGTGTGTTTTAGTGAAAATAGAGTTCTAGTCAATGTTGTAGATAATTAAATTTCCTACAATGTACGTTCATTATTTTGTTTCTAGGACTTATGGTTACGGAAATATTTACTTTTTAAACAATAAAAAAATCACATTTTTCAGATATTTTGCCAAAATTATAACTTTAGAACGCTGTAATTCTGTTATGGCCTATTCTAGAAAAACAAGTATCACAATATAATTTGTAGAGAATTTAATTACCTACAAAATGCATGTCATTCTTTAGCCAACCATTTGAAGTGGGGGTAAGTATAAAAATTAAAACAATGGGTATATTATATAAATAATTCATGCTTTTGGGCTAATGCCGTGTGTATTTTTAATTTAAACCATACGTTTCGGAGAAACCTTGCCTCCTTTTTCAATGGAAATAATTATATAATAATCCGGGCCGTGAAAGCCTTAATATGCAAAATGGGTATATTGCTTTTTTTCGCTTTTGTGACTCCACATAAAGAAAATGCACAAACTATTTTCCAGCTATGGCTTGAATTTTTAGTTAATACTAACCATACTTGAGCTTCTTACATGTAACAGTGCAATTATAATGAGGCAGGTACTATATTTCACTTAAATATCCACTGGTGAGAGGAGATGTTCAATTCCAAACAATCCACCAACACAGCAAGTACATTTTTAAAGATTCATTTATTTAAACAAAATAAGATCAAAATACAGCAATAATCTTACAAAAATCATTAGTGAATAAACTAAGAACATAAAATAAAACTGATTTACTGGAGCTTCGCTCGTTTTGTAGGGGATGAGTGAATGAAGTCGGAGTCTTCATTGTCCTCCTCAAATAGTGAAGTTAGTAGATCGTCTTCGTCGTCGAGGTGACTTCCTCCCTGTTATTACATTCTTCTCTACTACATACTTTGCAAAGGGCGGAACAACTTAGGCCCGCCTTTCTACAGCCACACGCCCCCATACAGCCAGTTGTGCATCTGCATGAGATGTTGTTAAGCAGATTTGGGGGAGCAGCGTCTCTACTCATCCGGGAGCAGCGTCTCTACTCATCCTGATGGGCTCCAGTCTTCCAGCTTTTCTACACCAGCCCAAATCGATAGGGTCCTTGTCAATCCTCATCCACTGCATGACCTGGTGATATGTCCTCAGAAAGTGGAAATGTGCTGCGTCAGTAGTTGGAGGTAGTTTAGCCAGGTTGAGTTTAATGGCACTAGTCTTCAATTTGCTATAGCGAAGGGAGTTCAACGAATGTTCTCCACTGCCACCATACAGGGATATCAAGATTTTCTCCCCTGCTGAAATTTCTTGGGGACTGGCAGCAGGGTCTTCGAACCTCTTAGCCTGCTCCTGCAATGATGGGTCTTTCGTAAAATGTTGCCAGAATTTATTCTTTCCAAACCCAAAAATGTTTGAAGTGGTGTCACAGCCCGATATTGCGTGCAGGAGCAAGATACAGCCTTTGGAGTTGTACTTGTAGGAGGAGGCGGAGTAGATTGCTTCTGGATGTTTTCCCCTCGCTGTTTTTTTTAGGTAAACATTATTTACCGGAGGTGTTGTGCCAGTCAGCAGTACAAGTAGGTCAATGTCTTCCCCGACAATGATAACGGCGTCGTACGTGGGGCAAAGGTGTTTAGCTGTGGCAACTATCAACCTGTCAGCATCTTCGGAAGCTTGGTCTGTAGATATGTTTGACGCTTGCAATTCACTGGAGAGCAGCTTCACAAATCTGTCCTTGTTCCCCTCATTGGCCAAGAACTTATCCTGAGATGTGGTGTTAACAATTGCTTTGTTAAAGACCACGTCTGGTGATGAGTTTGGCTTGTACCTTCTTGCTCGTTCTGCAGTCTTGGTCCCTTGATGAGAAGGATCTGTAATGTTGTAATGGTTTTAAAAGATATTTAAACTTGATTACTGTTAATAAGAATAAAGTTTAAAAAAAAGGTTAATATTTAAATAGTCGCCCACTTTTGGGTGATCAAAAAGAAACATGTAATTGTGTATTAATCTAATAGTGTATTTGTATTGTTGTCAGCTTCACTAAAAAAGTACATAATGTGTAGTATCATATGTATTGCCAGGGCGCCAGATCATTTATATATCATGATCAAAATAATTTATTAAACCTCGGTTAAACAAAGGTAGAGCATCGAAATTCCTATCTCCAGTCGTAGTGAAACTTACGTAATCTAACCTTACGATAATTAGTTCAGGAGTATGGTGTTGCCTTATAGTAATTTCTAGCTACTAAAGGAAACCAGTCAAACATTTGAATTTAAAATGAATTTAATATATAAAAACAACAAGTGCAAAAAGAATAAAATACTAAAGATAATAATAATAATAAATTTAAATGAAAGAATCTACTGAATTTACTTGTATTATGGGTCTTGATAGGAAATTGGAGTATACTGAGTTAATTGAATAAAATATAGATTGAATTTTATATGGATGAGAGCCTTCTGATTTGACTGGAGTATAACTGTTTAAATCGCTCACCGCATTGAAGATCTTTGTAGTTGGATTGTTGCGTAGAGAGTTCCTGATGTTCCTCGAAGTAATTAATTTATATGTGGATGACGGAATAAATTCCAAAAATCATCCCTGTGACAATAGCCTCGTACACAACCATGTCACAGTTTGATGAGACAGAATGTCTTATAAAATTCACATACTTAATAGTCAACTGTCTAGTTTAGAACTGCGTTATAGACTCCATCTCGCTACAAGTTCCTCTGCTCCACTCCGCATCCTTCCCTCTCCTCCAGCAATTCAATAATAATAATCCATTTGGGCGTCCGTCATATATATAACGTTCCCAGGTAAAGCACGTGTATGACCCCTCTTCAGAAGTCGCTAGGCGATATAAGCTCGCCTTTCACATATCAACAATGACAATACTTCTTTGTAGCAATTCTCAGGAGGTCCAGCCCACCTTTAGTATAAAGTTGCAAAGGACTCATTCATCGGCCCAGCATTGTTGGTGGTAAGTCTTCTTAGAATCCCTTCTTTGTGTGATTTGTATATTGGTAGAATACTTGATGTGACAGACATAAGTGTCTATTTATGTCATTTCCAAGAAGCCGTGAATACGCCGCCCTTCTGTGAACAACCCTCTTTCTTCTCTTGTTCGAATTTTCTTCAGAAATAATATTCAGTCAAGCGTCTTAGCTTATTTCAAATATAATGTGTATCGCTCCAAATCCTTTCAATTGCCATAATATTCTACATTACCGCATAATAATAGATATAAATATATTAGTTAACTAATAAAAGGTAAAATGTAAACTTAAAAAATATTGATAATAATAATAATAATAATAATAATAATAATAATAATAATAATAATAATAATAATAATAATATTAATAAAATATATAAAATTATTTCGTTCTGGTCACAAATTGGGACCATCACATATTCGCCCCAGAGAATTATGGTATATGTCAACAATCATATCACCATACTTCTCTTCAACACTTGTACAAATATAAAATATTATACCCTACAAAGAAATTACAAACATCGACATTATTATACCCTTCAACGCAATTACCAACATCAAAAAATTATACCCTTCAAGTTTTATGTATATATATTTTTAAATCTCATCATTTCAGTCATTCACTGTTCATAATGTCTTTTTCTTTCTTCTTTACATAATTACTGCGACCTGTAAACAATGTACATCAAAATACCCTTCATTTTTATATTCTTGTTTTGGACATAAGTCATCGTTGCACTTATGTATATTTGGGTGGCATACACCTTTGCTTTATATCTTGAGGACGTAGAATGCAATTTTCAGCCTGGTGTCGAACTGAATACACTATGGCTAGTTGGTGGGACTGCCAACTGATTAATTCACTTTATCACTTCACAACACTTGGTATGTGATGCGAATAACCAGATCTACTCCAGTCTCTCAGGAATTATATGTATCTAGTAACACAGGCATATTATAGAAAAAATGAAACTTTATTAGCTTATATTACCTAAGGCAACATCGTTCAGTGCAAATGTAGAGCGCTAATTTACCCCACATATGTATATTTATATCCTACTCAAATACACCAGCCTATAGCCGACAAATTATTCTTTATATTTCCTCTGTGCTCTCCAAGACACACAATATCATAGGTTGGCGCAACACTTCGCCATTACCTGCTCGTTCAGACCACAATCATTCACTTAATATTAAGCGACTTTCCTTACTTACCAGCAGTTATACTTCTATTACTCATGATACATATTTCTTTAAGGATCTCACATTGTAAGTGCCGTATAATCGTTTTCCTGCGTCTTCTAATTACTCACCTTTTTAACCGTAATTACTTATCTTATTTCTCACAATTACACTCCATTCTATTCAAGATTACACATCTTAATCACCTGTCGATACTCACCTTATTTCTCAAAATTATACTTCTTTCTATTCAAGATTACACCTCTTTATCACCCGTAGTTGTTCACATTATTTCTCAAAATTATACTTCTTTCTATTCAAGATTAGACCTCTCTATCACCCGTAATTATTCACATTATTTCTCAAAACTATACTTCTTTCTATTCAGGATTACACCTCTTTATCGCGGAATCCGTATTCACTTACTTTATTTCTCAAAATTGCACTTCTTTATACTTCAGATTACCATTCTTTCGCTAAATCCGTATTCACTTACTTTATTTCTCAAAATCACACTTCCTTCTACTCAAGATTACACCTCTTTATCACCCGTAGTTATTCACCTTATTTCTCAAAATTACACTTCTTTCGCGGAATCCATATGACCGATAAAATTTAATTTCTCCAGTTCAAAAAATGACTTTCTTTTAAATCCTTGCATTACTATCCTAGCTACTGAAATATTAACTGTTCAAAAAATCTGCCTAATTAAATTACGGGCATCAAAATATAGCTTTATTTTCCTTTCTGACTTGGGAACTACCCTTAACGAATTAATATATATATATATATATATGGGCTAATATAGGGTTCTATAATTGTATCTTGCAACATGCTTTCAATCTGCCTACTTAAATTACGGGCATCACAATATAGCTTTACTTTCCTTTCTGATTTGGGAACTACCCTTAACGAATTAATATATGGGCTAATTAATATAGGGTTCTATAATTTTATCTTGCAACATGCTCTCAATCTGCCTACTCACAGCTTCCTGAAATTTGTAAGACACGGGGTAGCGATGACCTACAAAAATACTATGATCATGTACATATAATGAATGTTCGTAGCAATTAGCTAATCCAATACGGTTCTCAAATATATACTAATTCTCTTACAACACCTTCAACACTCGATCCACACGATCAACAATCGATCCACACGATCTCACTCTAACGCACTCTGTAATGCAGCCTCACGCAAGGAATCCTCTAGATAATCCTTCGTCATCATACTGCCTAAAAATGTAAAAAAACAAGGTTCCCTCTCAAGAGATACCCCAACAATCTCACCACTCACCACCTCACTACAAATATCGACTCCTTTAGTCGTTAATACCTCCTCAATCATACATATCTTCTTAGAACCACCATACAACTCACTTGAATTATTAAATGACATGATCACATCTTTATCCATCCATCTGAATTTAACATTACCCTTCTTATAACATAGCTGTGCAGAATGTTGCGACATCCTGTCCGAACCCATAATTAGTGAATATATCAGATTTGGAATAAAAAAAAACATATTTGTGTTCCAATCTTACTTTCTTTCAAGATTTCTCCAACCACTTGTTTAGAAATTATTTGGAATATCTTTCCCATCGCAGTTAACACAATAGTAGTTCTAATTGGAATTTCCTATAATTTTGTATACCATGTTCCTTCCTATTATTATAAAATGCTGCACTGATGCAGAAAACCTGACAGCCACTATCAAAAAGTGTATCGATACACGCCCCTAACACTTGTAATTTTAAGACTGAGTTAAAATTAATAACGGTAGGTTCTTTAGATACCTCCATAAATTCATCATTACGGATATTTAGGTCATACGGTTCGCTCAAAATAGTAATACCGACTCACATAACTACTCTATCTGGCATGTTTAAGTTCTTATCACCTTCTTCTTCGCTTCTATATTTATTTATAGTTACACTTTCCTCTTACATCATAACAACAGTTTCTTCCTCCTCCGTATTATATTTATTAATAGTAACACTGTGTTTCGCATCTCCGCCTATCACTTCCCCTATTCTCCCTTCTATGGCACGCCACTGCACCTGATAATCTTTCTCTCTCTCTTTCATCCCATTTTCCCTTTCCTCTATCACCTTAATCCTTTTCTCTTTCATTTTACTTCTAAAAGTTCTTCCTGCATACCTTCCCTTCATTTCTCCACTATCTCTCCCCACCATTTCCTGTAACATCGTGCTTTGCTTGTGCTTTTTCTTCCTATTCTTGAGATTCCTTATCTCAGTCTTCTGTTTTTCTTGTTCAATAATTATGTCTTTCTGACTATGACTTAACGCACGCTTCTTTATCTCTGTTAATTTCATATTAACTTCCTCTATACAGGCTTTGAATTCTTCCCTGGTCTGCCTAATCTCTTCATATATGATTTTCTGCATTTCTATTTCTTGAGCGCTTAGTACTTTATTTGTTTTACATACTTCCGCTCTTTCTTTCAAATTATTCTCTTTTTCTATTAATCCATATCTTAATATCTTCTTTTTCTCCTCCTTCTTACTACGTTCTATAATCTCTTCTACAGGTATCCAGCTTTCACCTATCATCTCCGCTACCTCAGCTGACTGCTGTTCCTCACCTAAGCTACTTTCACCTATGTCTGTCATACTTTCACCTACACTCGTCTCTAAATACTGCACATCTACTTCACAATCCTCTACCGTCTCTACCAACTCTACTATGCTTTCTCCTACTATCTTCGCTAACTGCTCTTCCCCATTTAAGCTACTTTCACCTATGTCTGGCATACTTTCACCTACACTCGTCTCTAAATACTGCACATCTACTTCACAATCCTCTACCGTCTCTATCAACTCTACTGTGCTTTCTCCTACTATCTTCGCTAACTGCTCTTCCTCATCTAAGCTACTTTCACCTATGTCTGGCATTCTTTCACCTACACTCGTCTCTAAATACTGCACATCTACTTCACAATCCTCTACCGTCTCTACCAACTCTACTATGCTTTCTCCTACTATCTTCGCTAACTGCTCTTCCTCATCCAAGCTATTTTCACCTATGCCTGTCATACTTTCACCTACACTCGTCTCTAAATACTGCACATCTACTTCACAATCCTCTACCGTCTCTACCAACTCTACTATGCTTTCTCCTACTATTTTCGCTAACTGCTCTTCCTCATCTAAGCTATTTTCACCTATGCCTGTCATACTTTCACCTACACTCGTCTCTAAATACTTCACATCTACTTCACAATCCTCTACCGTCTCTACCAACTCTACTATGTTTTCTCCTACTATCTTCGCTAACTGTTCTTCCTCATCTAAGCTACTTTCACCTCTTCTCTCCCTCATCCGCTTCTGACGTTCTCTAACTGAGTTCTCCATCCACTCCTGATGTTCCTTATTGCTATCTTCTATCTTCTTGTATATTGCCTTGATTATATCCTGATTTCGCTTACTTAGTTCCTCTCTCATCTCCCTATTCCTCTCCTGATTTTGCTTACTTATCTCCAGAAACATTCCTATGATCTTATCAAATGTATTTTCCGAAATATCCAGAGGCTTTTGTTTCTCCTTCCCTCCACAAGTCTCAGGATTTATTTCAGGATGTACCTCTATATTCGTCTCAGGGTTAACCTCGGGATTATTCTCAGGAATACTCTCAAGATTTACCTCCGACATCTTGGTATAATCCTCTACGCTCTCAGCCTCAGTATCACTATCAACTTTCGTATAATTAGCTTTCTCGCCTTTACCCCTACTCCTCAATTTCCTTTGTTCCTCATCCGCCATCTCGATGTACACCGTATAAAGTTTACCGTTCCAAAGTTCACCTCACTTTCCCCCAAAATCAATCACTAATAATACACAAATTCACATCACTTTCCCCCAAACTCAATCACTAATAATACACAAATTCACTTCACTTTCCCCCAAAATCACTGACAATTTCCACTGAATTTACACTCACTCCTTCCGTAAATATCGTTAGGTTTTCGTGCCACATAGTTGGGGGCCATTTGTAATGGTTTTGTGGATATTTAAACTTGCCTCACTAGTTGGGCGTTATTTGTAATGGTTTAGAGTATTTGATGTCCCTCGTTGAGGCGGCCATTTGTAATGGGTTATGGAACTTAATAAGAAAAATGTTAATAAGAAACTGATTATTTAAATAGTCGCCCACTTTTGGGTGATCAAAAAGAAACATATAATTGTGTATTAATCTAATAGTGTATTTGTATTGTTGTCAGCTTCACTAAAAAAGTACATAATGTGTAGTATCATATGTATTGCCAGGGCGCCAAATCATTTATATATCATGATCAAAATAATTTATTAAACCTCGGTTAAACAAATGTAGAGCATCGAAATTCCTATCTCCAGCCGTAGTGAAACTTACGTAATCTAACCTTACGATAATTAGTTCAGGAGTATGGTGTTGCCTTATAGTAATTTCTAGCTACTGATGAAACCAGTCAAACATTTGAATTTAAAATGAATTTAATATATAAAAACAACAAGTGCAAAAAGAATAAAATACTAAAGATAATAATAATAATAAATTTAAATGAAAGAATCTACTGAATTTACTTGTATTATGGGTCTTGATAGGAAATTGGAGTATACTGAGTTAATTGAATAAAATATAGATTGAATTTTATATGGATGAGAGCCTTCTGATTTGACTGGAGTATAACTGTTTAAATCGCTCACCGCATTGAAGATCTTTGTAGTTGGATTGTTGCGTAGAGAGTTCCTGATGTTCCTCGAAGTAATTAATTTATATGTGGATGACGGAATAAATTCCAAAAATCATCCCTGTGACAATAGCCTCGTACACAACCATGTCACAGTTTGATGAGACAGAATGTCTTATAAAATTCACATACTTAATAGTCAACTGTCTAGTTTAGAACTGCGTTATAGACTCCATCTCGCTACAAGTTCCTCTGCTCCTCTCCGCATCCTTCCCTCTCCTCCAGCAATTCAATAATAATAATCCATTTGGGCGTCCGTCATATATATAACGTTCCCAGGTAAAGCACGTGTATGACCCCTCTTCAGAAGTCGCTAGGCGATATAAGCTCGCCTTTCACATATCAACAATGACAATACTTCTTTGTAGCAATTCTCAGGAGGTCCAGCCCACCTTTAGTATAAAGTTGCAAAGGACTCATTCATCGGCCCAGCATTGTTGGTGGTAAGTCTTCTTAGAATCCCTTCTTTGTATGATTTGTATATTGGTAGAATACTTGATGTGACAGACATAAGTGTCTATTTATGTCATTTCCAAGAAGCCGTGAATACGCCGCCCTTCTGTGAACAACCCTCTTTCTTCTCTTGTTCGAATTTTCTTCAGAAATAATATTCAGTCAAGCGTCTTAGCTTATTTCAAATATAATGTGTATCGCTCCAAATCCTTTCAATTGCCATAATATTCTACATTACCGCATAATAATAGATATAAATATATTAGTTAACTAATAAAAGGTAAAATGTAAACTTAAAAAATATTGATAATAATAATAATAATAATAATAATAATAATAATACTAATATTAATAATAAAATATATAAAATTATTTCGTTCTGGTCACAAATTGGGACCATCACAATGTAGCCATCAAAAATCACCATCACATCGGTGCCATAATGACGTCGAACGTACTTGACGAACCCTGGCAAATTCCTCCAAAGGTCAAGCTGCTGTTCCATACAACTTTGTGCAGAAGGTACCCTCCATCAATAACGACCATGGAACGTTGAGGTAGTTGGAAGTCTTGTGGAAGTGGCGAGAAAGCTGTGTGTAATAATGATTTCGTCCCTTTACGCATACCGTCCTCATTAAACAAAGACATAGAGAAAGGTAGTTCTGCAGATCTTCTTCTGATTGTTTCGCTATACACATGCGGTTAAAAAGCGTGAGTGGGTCAACAGATAACTTCTTGCCTCCCACCTTCATTGAGTTTTTATCGAACATCAGTGTGATCACTTTGTCTTTTTTCTTAAAAGACGCCTCTCCGAATGTGTTTCCAACTATTTTTGCTACCCCTGCACCTCCTACCACTTGGGCTTGGTGACAATTAACCTGGTCACTTCCCACTACGCCAGAGTTAATGTTGATGATTAAATTAGTTTCGGGAAAGGGTGGGTGTTTGGAAAACCAATCAAATAGAATCCCCACATCATGAGCGTCACGACTCATTCTAGTAGGCCTCATTTCCACGTGCTGCTCAGAGAACGTTGATGTTACGTTGCTGTACTTCTCGATTTCATGAGCAATATTTTGCAGGCAGGTCATCCCACTCAACAGAGTGCTCTCAGACATGCCCCTTCCGATTAATCCTCCCCCTATTTTCATATCCTTCATTAGCATTTGTTCGATTGTCATGTCGGTCCAAATACCGGACCAGAACTTGTCTGATCTTCGAACAGTGAAATGACCCTCCGTTGTGAACTTCTTAAACTCAGTGTCTGCCGCTCTCCCTTTCAGTAAGGAACGTAGTTCTGGCGTTGGCCCCTAGGTACCACCACTTACCGGGTTAAAACTGACATAACCTAAATCATCCCAAGTACCTGGTTTTACCACACTCTCCAGGCCATAACTGAATTTCAGCGTTCCAAAGTTAGAATTTTGACAAAATATCTGAAAAATGTGATTTTTTATTGTTTAACAAAGTAAATATTTCTGTAACCATACGTCCTAGAAACAAAATATCAAACGTAAATTATAGGAAATTTAATTGTCTACAACATTGATTAGAACCCTTTTTTCGCTAAAACGCACCGAAACGGAGATAAAGGCGAGAATATCAAGAAAAGGCCGATTATTGGCGATTTTTTCAATATGGCGGCGGGCGCGGAGGGGGGAAAATTGTGCATTTTCCATTTTAAACACCTACTAACCATCCTAGACAACATATACAAAATTTAGTACTACCGGACCGTTTGTAAGGTAACCCCCCATTTTTTGCTCTATTCACTGGACTAATAGACCCATTCTGCCATTTTCGTATGTGAAGCAAATACTTAGAGCTTGATACCCCTTTAAATTATTTTTAAAGGTCTGATAGAAATTCCGGGAATTATTTTTAACAAAATCATCTTGCATGTCAACAAGTTGTGACTTTTCAAAGGAGCGTTTAGCACTCTTAATTATTCTGGCTGTTTCCTTTCTTTGTTGTTTAAATTGTTCAAAGTGTTCATTCTTTCCAGAGCATTTCCATGTTTTCCATAATTTTGTTCTTTCTACTAGGGCTTCTTCACAAGTTTAATTCCACCAAACTTTCTTTTTCATTTTTGCTGGCCCAAATACTTTTTTCGCTGCACTATTGATTTCTTTGGATAATTCTTGCCAGTTACCTAGTTTATTTATTGCTTCTTGTGTGATGTTGAGTCTGTCTGTGTTATATTTAGTTAATTTTTGTTGTCTTCTTTGGTTTCTATGAGGGAGAAGGATGAGCTTAATTTTGGAGAGATAGTGGTCAGAGTCAAATTCTCTACTTCTGATTACTTTTACATTCATAATTTTTTTAATATGATTTCTAGAAATAGCAACATGATCCAATTGGAATTCTCGTAACATTGGATTTGGAGATATCCATGTTTTAGCTTTTCTTGGTAGTTTCCTGAATGAAGTTGACATTAATTTCAACCGACAGGTTTTACAGAGATTAATTAGTTTCATGCCATTTTTATTAGTCCTTTTATGGGCTGGATATTCCCCGACTGTTTTTCGATAAGCTGTTTCCTTCCCTATTTGCGCATTGAAATCACCCAAAAGTATAACAACATTCGATTTTGGAATTTTGGATATTTCCTCTTCTAAAAGTTCCCAGAATTCTTCTACTTTGCTTGGATTTTTTTATTGTCTTCATTTATGGGTGCATGGCAATTAACAAAGGTATACTGTTTATTCTTGCATTTGATTGTTAGGAGAGAAGTTCTTTCTGAACTGGATTTGAATTCTGTTACATTGTCTACTATATTTTTATGAACGTAAAAAGCAGTGACGAGTAGTGGCATTCCTTTCATAATTTTGATTTGTGTCCTTTATTTTTAGAACAAAACTTTTTATTTTTTGTGTTTTTTTGAAAACAGTCCAATTTTTAATTTTTTATATTTTGGAAACTAGGAAGTTTACAAAAAGTTTGATTGACATAAACGAAAGGTCCCAACCCCCTCTAACCCCAAAATAAATTTCAAGTCACTAGGACAAAAACTGTGCAGTAGTGTGGTAGTGACAGTTCTACTGACAATCGCGTGCGTACTTGAATACGTATGACTATGTTGGAAAAGGGTTAGGGGGGGGGGGAGACTAGGGTTGAGTGAGGGATCGTTTATATGGTATTTTTCCTGCTCTATCTGATGGTGAAGTTATTTTTTTAAATTGGTGGAATTTGGAAACGAAATTTTGGGGTAAAACTTGTTTTTTAACATTTTTGGTAATATCTCGGGAACCCACAAAGTTAGAACAAAAGTTGACATGCCATTATTTTTGTGGTGTTGCCGTCTTGACGATGATGCTTGTGTCAAGTAGGAGGAAAACCCCATTTTGGGGTAAAACTGTGATTTTAGACTTTTTGTTATATCTGGAAAATCCAAGGCTAGATTTTAACCAATGAGGTGTCCAAGGACTCGGGGTGACACCCACTTTCAAATGTGATAGATATGTTTAAAAAAAACACACAAAGGGTCTAACGCTGAAAAATTATTTTAATTTTTTGTTTACCTATTTTTTATTTTTAAAATGAAAAGTGGTCGTGGGCAGACAGGCGGTACCGCTGGAAGTGTGTTTCAACAGGCTATCACTGGCCACGGTGGCCGTGCTGAATAGAAAAATCCCTATTTCTAGGGGACGCCAGGACGACCTACGACGGGTCGTTTTTTCCGATCTTTCCTATGAAGAAGGGATAAAGGCGAATAATCCCAAAATGCGTGAAGCGTGCTAAGATTATTTTTTTAACCTCTGAAAGAATTGTTTAACATGTTACTAAACGGTGATGAGTGAGTTGACAAATGATAATTGTATGATGCAAATGAAAGTGAGCTTTTATAGTTGACAAGAGAACGTGGCTATATCTCACTGCAAGGCAGACCTGCAAAGAAAGCAATCTGCTTGAGGCAGCTGGGGCTGGCTAGCGGAATGTGAAATCCTATCAGGACGCGGCTTGACAACACCGCTTGCTTGCGATAAGAGGTTCAAAGAACTGACAACACTGTAAGAGCGATAACGGAGAATTCAGCCGAGGAGAGCAGCGTGCCTGAGCGAGCAGGAGCGGTAAGGGAGAGGGGAACACAAAGAGAGAACATGCAATCACATGACCACCCGAGAGCCTGGCAAGAGCGAAGAGAGGGGAGGTAAGTGAGGGGCGGGGAGGGGCTGGATGTCATAGCGCATAGCCTATCATTACTCTGGATTAAACAGTGTTTTTATGCATGGTGGAAAATACGTAAACTTGCTGTAAGGTATGTATTTATTTAATTTATTTATGTATTTATATATTGGTTTATATCATTGATTGATGTATTGATTATTAAATGGATTGTTTTATTTTGTTTGTTTTAGATAATCCGTATACCTATTGTTGGGGCGAATGAGAGAGAGAGACAGAGACAGAGAGAGAGATAGAGAAAGACAGACGGAAACCACTCCACTCGAGCCTTTGAGAGAAGGCAAATGCAAGCCTTTTTTTTGTTACAAAACCCAGGTAAAATTTTGTTTATATAACCTGTTTGATTGCATTTTTCTTTTAGGCTGTACAAAGGTGCTCTTTGGTATTTATATACTCATGGTGGTTTATTATATTTATATTTTTTAGAGTGTGACCACTACAACCACTGCTGTTTGTTTGGGACCATTGTGAGGCAGTCTATCGCTGAAAAAACTCAGGTGAGAGTGTTTCTTTTTATAAATATCATGTCTTTTGCCGTTGCCGATAGCTTAACTTGGGAACCCCTCGAGTCATGTTTCAAGTCCCGTGTGCGCTCTGGTCGCGTGGCGAATGTTGGGAAAAGTTTAATCCCGAAAGACTTTGTTGAATCGTGTTTCGAAATTCTTAGAAATCAAATTTGTACAGCGCAAGGGTTGCATAGGGCTTTAAAGATCAATACAGAACTAGTGTGTGATTTCAAAGACGGTGAGAATAAAATATAACATTTTATATTTGCAGTAAAATGCAGGAATTACTGATAGCCGATATTCTGAACGGGTGGTATCAATCCAAGGTGATGAATGCCTTGAGAAACAAAATTTGATAAAATGCAACTAGGACCCAGTGGCCGTGTCTTAAACAAAATCCAACACCTACAATTCAACATTTGTCAATTCAACCCGTTGAATGCTCGGTCTAGCTTCATTCACACACCACCAGCAACAGCTTCGAAAAAGGCTGTGGTCAGCATTGAAAATAAAGACGATAAATGTTTTCTGTGGTCTGTGGCTACATATTTGCAGCCGGTACAACAGAATAGTTGTCGACCAGGAATGTACAAGGATGTATTTAACGATTTGAATGAAAATTTAAATTTAAGTAGAGTATCATTCCCTATGGACTTAACCTTTTTGGTAAGTGGCAAATTTTCCTTGCTGTTTTAGTGCCAAGCTACCCTTTCCATGTTTTTCCTGTTCTTCGATTTCTTCGCATTTTTGATGAAGCCATTTTTCTTTGGCATTTCTACATTCTCGATCTATTTCATTTTGAAGCCTTCTGTATGCTATTCTCCCTTCATTTGTATTGACCTGTTTCAGTCTCCTCCTTTCTTGGATCTTCAAAAGAATATCCTGTGTTATCCACGGTTGTCTGAGAGTGACTGATGGATTTACGAGTACTTCTTCTGCAGCCTCTGTGATGGAGTTCTTTAATGTCAACCATTTGGTATCGATATTCTGTGACGATGCGCCTGTTTCCAAAGCATCATCTTCTCCAAGCTTCCTAGTTATAGATTCCCTGAATTCTGTACGCTTAAGTTCATCACATAAAGAGCTGGTGTTCCACTTCGGTCTGTTATTGGTCTTCCTCAACAGTTTCCACCTTAACCACAGTTTGATTCTTAACATATTGTGATCTGTGTTGGCATCAGCTCCAGGTAGAGTCATAGACTTTTTTGTTTGATTTCTGTAACGATGTTTCACCAGTAAGAAATCTATTTGGCATCGAAAATGATCTCCTGGGCTCTTCCACGTATATAGGCGCCTTGGTGGGGCTTTAAAGAAGGTGTTCGTTATTACATATCCTTCTTGTTTGCAGAAATCTATTAGCCTCTGGCGTCTTTCATTCCTTCTTCCTAACCCAAATTGTCCAACACATGGGTTTTCAGAACCTTCACCGACTATGGCTTTCCAGTCTCGCATGATGATGACATTGTCACTAGCTCTCGTGTGTTCCTGAAGAAAGTCTTCAAGCTCATCATACATATCCTCGACTTCCTGATCTTCACTACTAGACGTAGGAGCATAGATCTGGACAATGACCGTGTCTACAGGAAGTGATTTGAGTCGTATTGCCATCAACCTGTGATTTATTACCATGACATCTTTCAAAGCAGAAGTATCTTTTTTTTATCCAACAGGAATGCGACACCTCCTTGGCCTTTGAGACTTCCAGAGTGCACCACTCTATAATCATCACTTTGAAATTCCCCTTGATCAGGCAGTCTTGTTTCGCACAATCCTAATACACTGATACTGTGACCCTTTGCCTCCAATTTGATGATTTCTAATTTACCTACTCTAAGCATTGTACGAACATTCCACGTGGCAATATTTATGCAAGGTTTTCGCTTGATGACGACCTGGGAAGCATTGCCTCCTCCCCTGCCGGTCCCGACTACCGGTTGGTGCGGATTTCCGTAGTTGCCAGCTACCGTTATCTTTGACATGTACATCTCATGACATTTTCTTGGGAAATTAAGTGAGGTGGTTTCCTCTTGCCTTCCTCACCAGCAATAGCCCATCTCGGGGTAATTTGTGCCAGCCATTGTCCCACACTTACAGTATCTTCTGCCTGCCGCGTTGGTGATACCAACCGTTGACTTATGTTCTTCCGCCTAGTATCTCCTTCAGGAGACGTTGCTGACCCATCTCCTTTGATGGATTTTAGTGGCATTTCCTTCACTAAGGACCATCACCCTCCTAAGGTAGCTCGTCCGCCCTAAGCCGTTGGTTCCCTTAGGGGGTCGTGATGTTGAGTTCCGAATTGCGCTACTTAACTGCATTTACGGGAACATACACGCACACGATTGTACGTATAGCCACGTATAATTGAACAATAATAAAATCACACTAATATTTACAATACAAAACGTTACGCTGCCCCATGCAATAAACTGTGTGCCAGTAACAAGAAAAACAAGATTCTAAAATCACACACACACAAAAAAAAGATATTTACAAAATTAGTCCCATTTAACCATAATTGATTTGTCTAAATAAAATGAATTATTTTGTACTCATTCCTTTCTGCATTCAGCATCAGAGAACGTCACCGGCCATTCCTCCTTCTGATGGGCTTTAGCTCATGTCACCCATATCGTGACTGAAGAAACGCTGGTTCGAAGCACCATCCTGGTCCTGTGATGCCATCTCGGTGCTGAATAAAAATGTTTATTAGTTTTACATATGGTAAATATTCCTAACTAATTTTGCCGTTTTAGGAACTAATTTCGCCAAATAGTCGTGTGGCAAAATGTTCGAAGATACTTTCCCTAAACTGTAGTTTGAAAAACTACCGTACCTAAATCACTGAAGTTAATAATAACTCATTTTATACAGTTTTCTTCAAAATGTGACAAGTGTCCTCAGACATATAAGATAAAAGTCTACAAGTGTCCTCACGACACCCAAAGTAAGTCAATCAGTGTCTTCAGGCACACGGAATAACAGTCTATCAGTGCCCTCAGACACACGGAGAATAGTCGATCAATGTCCTCGGACACACGGAATAATAGTCACTGTTCATCGCTACTCGGGCCACTATATAAATGATTTTGGATAAAGATCACATGGAAGGGTAAATTTGAAATAAATTTCCAAGATAATGATCATACTGTACCCAAAATACCTACCATCAGCTTGTTGAACTCCCTCGATGGTAACTGGATCGTAGAACCTGAAAACCCCGGCTAGAAACCCCCCATATTCTACTCAACAAGCGACGAGGATAATGGGGCACAAGGATAACCTAACTGAGGAAACGTTAAGAAAGACCATGGCAAAAAAGAAAACTAGCTCGAAATAACACAAGAACAACGTAAAAATGTAATCTCAAAAGCGTGGAAAAACACTGAAATGTCTGGAATGGTTTCCTTAACGTGGTCACTTTTCACGACTATAAAGTATCACACTGGAAGAATTATAATGAAACTATCCAATATTTATTCATACATTGGATTATAGCAAAAGCAACAAGAAAAACAAATGTAGCTTCAAAAGGAAGCTAAAATCCAACTCAGATTAATACAGTTCCTAGCCACTACTAGATAATCTGTATTCCACTAAAGACAAAAATTAGATCGAAGTCTAATGAAATCAAGGCCTTTTATGACACAAGTAATGCTTCTATAGCATTATAAAAGTTAATTCCACGTTTAAGTAGGTTACTCTAGCCTACAAATTGTAATATAGGCTTATATACTGTACCCGGATTGATTACGCGTCCGTGTCATAGTGACGTCATTATTTAAGACGAAGAGACGTTGGTATACATTGGCTTTGGAGCGGCTGATTTTGAATCGCGCCCTGAGAGACTTTGAGTATTGAGGGAGGTATTGACGCAGGGGCTTGTGACGTAGAACTGTGACGTGCACACTGGCCTACGTAACAGAATAAAGTTTTTTAGAATTTCCTCTAGACGATGGATTTGAACTTTGAAAAGTAGCACAGTTTTTTGGCTATTAAATTTGAAGAAGATGGAGCTATCACGCAAGGAAATCCGTTCAGTAGGAGCTGAGATACGGTTTAGAATGTTCTAGACGTTTTACCGCTGCAGGTATAAAAGGCGCAAGCAACTCCAGGAAGACATGTACTTCTACTGAGCAACTGCTCATGTGAACATCGCCGCTGTACCGTAAACAAATAGTTACGCTGTCGTTTTGATCTTCGAAAGAACTTAGTCGTTGGACGATCTGTCCACGGGCTTAGTCTCTGTTCAATGGAATGAACACTTGTGTTTTTCGCATGTCTTAGAAATATTAGACGACATTCTGGTCATGTCTATTCTACTGGTAAGTGATGGTGATTATTCGAAATACCATTCACATAAGTTCAGCCTACAAGCACATTATGTTTCTTGTTGTGAAACTAACTATTAGGCATTCTACAAATACCAGATGGACATTGCTAGAATCGCAGATTTCACATTGCTAAAAGGTGTTCCTGGAATAGCAAGTCAAGTGAAACTGCAATATCCGAATGTGGAACTTGTTATCATGTCGACCTTTATGAAAGTTATCGAACTGTACCTGTACTTGCAACATTACATCATGTCGAATTGTACAAAGTACAACGGGAGTGTTTGTGAACGCGCTGTGATAATCGCCGACATGTGCTGTTAAAACTGTACGAGGATAGGTGTGATACGGAAGGGAACGAAGCTTATATGGAATCGCAGATGACCATGGGAGAACGCAATGGCAATAGCGAGCGCCGAAGGACACGCATTACCATCACATCAAGAATGAAGTAAGCTAAATTCTACATGTATTACTTACTTGCCTAATGTAGTATTTGATAATTCCTTTTTAAACTTTCACGATAAGAAATGAACACCATCATCGTTGTATAAACATCATTTATATTTGTCCAGGACGACAAATGGAGCAATATTGAAGTCCGACAATTTATTATACTATTTTGGTATACTGTCAGGACAACAGTTATATTCATGTCTTTCAAACATCCTAATTTATTTTTCAAGATATAGGAATATGTTTTCTATAGCTCTTATTAGAGGCTTGATATAACTTGTATTATATAAATAATTTCTTAATTATTGTAATAATAATAAATCACCGTGTAATAAATAAATATTATAATAATCAAAGTAGGATTACATCTTTAAATTATTAATTTGATATTTTGGAAGGTGATAGCACCAATTTGTGAATTTAATTTAATTTGTTAATAATGATTAAAGTGACTGAATTAATAATCAGGAAGTGAGAATGATATAAATAAATTGTGATGGGGACTTAAACAGTTGTTTAATTATTTATTTGAATAATGGATAAACTAGGGCAATGATAATAATTTTGATGTACATAAACAAGTATGCTTAAATGATATTTTGCCAGGGATAATAAAAATAATTTCATGAAATGATTTAAATAAATCGAACAGTAATGAATTTAATATAATAACCATTGTTTATTTAAATATTTTTTTGAATAGAAGTTTGCATTTATAAACAGGTTTAAAAGGATAAATTAGTGGAAGTGGAATAACAACGATTTGAGTTTAGAAGATTTTCGAAAAGCACTAAATAAAATAATGAAGGAAAAATAAGGCGGCAAGTATTTAAAATGTATCGACTAGGGTGAGATTATGTGAAATGGAGGCAGGGAAAAGTTGACCAGGAATAACTACACCTTTCATTGGAAATATTAAACTTGAGAACACACAGTACATTGATAGGACAGAATATTACAACGCATAAGAAAAAATACATTAATAAAGTATTGTGAAAAAAATATTTAGATAAAGTAACATATGGTGATAATGGTTGAAATTAGTGTGCAATTAGGATTGTCGACACTTGGGTTTATGTGGAGGCCAAGGGGTCATCCATGAGGACATTGGTTCCTGTAATTATGTGCGCATGTAGATGCGTGTGTGTTATTCGAAGTGGTTAATAAGGACATGTTTTGCTCCGAGTTGTAAAAGAAGGGTAAGGCTAGTGGACCGCCCCATATTCTAGTCAAAATCCAGAATCTGTAGATCTGAGTATTTAATTTTCACCTGGATCAATCTAGATTTCCAATATAATGCCTAAACAAAAGAATAAAATATGAGCATAGATTTGATGAACCTGACCGAGACAAATATTAGGAAAATAAATAGTTGCTAATGCAATAATTGAATAAATAACTGAAAACATTCATGTTACGTGCTCGGAATAATAATAATAATAATAATAATTATTATTATTATAATTGAGATTACCACTAAATATTCATAATCTAAGTGTGAGAGAAGACCTGTTATAAATAAATTTATAGACATTTTTGCAACTAATAATAATAATAAGTTCTGTGATTAATATTTTGATTTTGAAATATTGTAAAAAGATTATCTGAGTGTGAGAAAAATATTTGTTGGAGGTGAAAGTGATTTAATCAAGTGCTAGTAGATCACAACAATTTCTATTGTTAATAACAATTCATGCTAATTCAATATAACATTTTTGAGATGAGTAAAATTAATTTTTTGTCATGTGAGACAAATGGAAATGAGAAAAGGGATAATATATATTTTTCATATCATTATAAAATAAAAATTAATAAACATTTTGTTCTTTGTAACAAAAATTCACAAGAAGCAACAATATTAACATTCGACTTTATGTTAGCCGAATATTGATATTATGTTGAGGCAAAAACTTCAATGAATTCAGTGGTTTTTTTTTTGAAAATATCATCGACAAACCAAGTTGAAAAATGTACAAAAATATTCAACGATTACTTGGACAATCTTAAACAAATCTTCGTAAAAGTGGAAACTGCAAATATAAATAGAGGGATCACTGGAACACTTAAACGAATCGTGGTCACCTGTGAATAGTGTAAATATGAGTTTTTTTTGTTTGTTGATACCAGAATGGACTATCAATTTTTCTGGGTGTTATCCAGCGAAGATTAGGATGTTTATTTATTTATAGGGGATGTTGATTTTTTATATGCGATTGTGTTTGTGTTTTTGAGGGTTTTTGCCAATAATTTTCAATTTTAACAATAAATAAATTGAGATGTTTTAAGAAGTGTGCTATTTTCGAATAATTTCTCTCCCTACCTTACTTGCGAATTACCGATATCAGGAATGCCAGTTTTTGACCTAGTATTCGCCCAGATGGACCCTGAGATAGATTTGTCTCGTGCGGAACTGATTTCGGTAATTTGCCAAATGTTGTCTTTGGATTTCGGTCCAAACGGGCACAACACAGAAATATACATTCATATAAAATGTATGTGGCACACTCCTAGTGTATCTTCTTTTTATTTCGCAAGCAATAACTCAACATCCTTCCATTAGAATAAGTTTCAGTAGTATTATTTTCACAAGTGTGAATATGCTCAAATTGGTCCTCTCCGACCAACGATAAAGCTCAGTAGAGGTTAACATTACCCCTATAACAGCAGTAATCACCAAAAATAACTGACCAGGATAACTGTATATTTTTTTTGTCAGCACAGTGATTAAATTCAGGATACTGAAAATTAATATCTTGCAACAAATGTTATAGCTTGCATGCTTCTTCTTCTTCTTATGGTTCCTATCCGTTCCGGATGTTGGCTACCATCTTGACTGTGCTGTTCCTATCACTTGCAGCTCGGAATAATTCAATAGATGTTTTTGAGGTCCAGGCTGTGAGATCTTTTAACCAGGATATTCTTCTTCGTCCAACACTTCTCTTCCCTGGTATTTTTCCTTGAAGAATAGACTGTAGGGGTTGGTACTTGGTGGTATTCCTCATGATGTGTCCTAGGTATTGGATTTTCCTGATTTTCACGGTGGTTATTACTTCCTTAGTTTGTTTCATTTTTTGGAGAACCTCAACATTTGTGACATGGTCTGTCCATGGTATCCGCAATATCCTTCTGTACAGCCACATTTCAAAGGCCTCTAACCGTCTACATAAAGACTCTGTCAGAGTCCATGTCTCAGCACCTTAAACAACGGAAAAACGCCTGTAATGATACGATGAATTAAATCTGAAAGTCAGTCAAATCATACATACTACTAAATAACAATCATCATGGACTAATTTCCACGGAATACCACTTAACATTCACTTGAATATAATCTTCATTACTAAGGCCTCCACACGGCTCTATTCTTATACATTTGTACTCCCCTGAGCACTTATTTCAAGATAGATATGTCATAAGCATATACAATTACACATATTAGTCACCCTCACTGGTGAACGACGAATTTCATCCTGATATTTCATTTCCGGCTTATTATTATTATCATCATTACATCATTGTTAGAATTTATAGAAAGTGTTACATTACTTTCCAATTATGTAGATTGGTTTCTCATAATAATCAAAATACCCTTTTGGAATAAACAACTATGTTTTCAGAAAGCTGAATTACAATTATATTTCCTGTATCAAAACGTGCTTGCACATTCATTAAATCTGGGATAAACGCTGGTTAAAAATGAATGTTGTTTCAGAATCTTCAATAGTCGACAGACTAGAATTAATTACTCTAATAATTCCATCGAACATTGATCTCAACTATGCCTTCACATGAGGCTATCATGAATCAAAATCTCAATTTAAATCAACGAAGAGAAACTTTACCCAGTCAAAGTTTGGTTCATCCCTGCAAAAATGAATCCCAGAAAACAAGTAAAGTCCCTACACCACCGGGCATGGTAATCATAGCAATTAGCGCAATTGACCGGTTAGAAAACTATACAAGTCTCTATCCTTCAAAAGCATAGAGAATGGTCCCTAGCAAAAGCAAAGGATCAAACTCCTCTGTATTAAAGTTTCACACAGCTTATAACTTGCTATCAAAGTTTGCATTACATTCCGAAACGAATCACTCGATTGTATAATATCCAGAAGTTCAGCGAATAATGTAGCTCATAACAGAGTCTACAGATGCGAAAAATGTCAAAGACTGACATATATAGGTGTTCACCACACTGATAAATACGCAAAATCACAAACGTGCCTATCGAAATCCTCTTCACTACACCAAGAATGCTTCAAGAAAAATATTACTATATTTTCTATCACATTTAATTAAACTTCCTCAAATACAAAGGAAAAAATGGTTGCACTCCTTATGGGAATCTAAAACCTGTCGAGTATAAAATCAGTCATGATTAGAACGTCATGCCTAAATTTTATAGTTCGACATACTACTCAAAAACAAAATACACTATAAATAATGAGAGAAATTAGTATTGAAACACCTACACTCTACTACGAAAGACTGGACTGAATGTGCTGTACCTTGTTGAATCTAGAAGTTCAAATGAGAGCATTGATATGCCCTGCATATCACATCTTTCCTCAAATGTAGCAGTAACTTGGGCTCCCCAGATCGTCGGGAATCGAACCACGGAACACCTTCTCCACTCCGCATGTTCCCCTGGTTTAACAGGCTATCATCCATCCTGGATGAACGATGAGCTACCACTCCTTCAAGGCTCCAACTCCATCCAGAACAAAGTCTGCTCCCACGTAGTATCGCGGTATTCATATCGAACCGGAATGTCATTAAACCATACACGTATGACTGCCACTGCGAATAGCGTTGGAAACCACTAATCAGCTGTGCACAAGTGGCCCCGCAGTGAGTATTAGTCATTACCGGGTTCATTGAAATAATTCACTGAAATGTTCGATACTTTGCCGGTTCAGCAGTGTCCATTTTAGTGTGTTTTAACCCGCCGTGGTTAATGACGTAAACTGCATTATAATTATTCCTCTTGACATCTTGTCAAAGAATATGTCGTTTGTAGATGAGAAATAATGTTCAAAATTCCAACAACATTGCTGCGTATTTGATATCACACACAAGTTCGTATAGCACTGCTTTTAAATACAAAGTTCACTGTCGTGGAAAGCAGCTTATTGTACAGTAGTTAACCTTCCTTAAAATGTTCATTGTAGTTGCAGTATAATTTAAAGTCCACGCGGTATAATGAACGTATGGCTTTATCCGTGAAAAGCACTAGTTCCACTCGTGTGTGTTTCTTGACAAGACCACATCTTGTGTAAAAATAAACAGAGTTCTTCGACACTGACTCTGTCAAAATGTCAAAGTATTTGATAATGCTATCGCGTCGAACTGGATACTTTCGTAACACGTTGTTAACTCTCCTCAAGAGATGTGCTTTCATTCGACATGAAATACGGTCTGTCCACAGCTGTGCGCGGATGGTTACAGGAAGTCTCTTTCTTCCCCACCACGATGCAACATGGATCACGCTGTCATCGCATTGGTGAATGTAATCCATAACTTAAAATGTTTCATTCGGATTATTTACAAGTATATATAACAAAATACACATCATGTTATGATCTTACATCATGTATAATACTGAAAATCTTGCATGTTGTTCTCATTTCTTCTTATTCCTTATAAAATGTACTACTGGTGGTAGATCAATAAACTGGGTCAATAGTCGCCATGATGGTCCCTCGTTCCATCGACTTCGTGCATGCTCGCCGGTACTCGGAAAATACCGAAATCTCCCAGCTGCAGCTAGCTCAGCTTGCAATTGTGAATCGCGCTGGACTTCTAAATAAACGTCGTGCTGCACTACTCATCATGTCAATATGAGAATAATGGTGCAGTACTGGCACGCAGGTCAAGAATAGGCCAAGGCTTTTAGAAATCGATCGTGGTGTTTATCAATAATTAATTTCCGCTTGAATTAATTAGGCCAAAACTTTTAGAAATCAATCGTGGGTTTTATCAATAATTAATTCCTGCTCGAATTAATATGTCAGAGCTGTGATGCCACTTGCGCGCTGAAAAAGAGCGTCCCCTGTCTTATTGGTCCATCTTCATGTTAACATCGCGGGCTTTTCTGATTAACACCTCCCTGTGGGAGTGGTTAACTGTTGGGTTCACCTCTCAGATTCAAGCATCATTTCTTTCTTGGCGCGAACAGACAATGAAAATACTGTTCACATGAGTCCACCACCACGGTTCCTTGTTTGAAGCCTGTCATCATGGGCCGGTCATCCTGCCATAAATAACTTAAAAGCTCAACTCATTGTCTTCTTGCTCGCCGAGTCCGTTCTGGCTGTCGCCACCAAATCCACAAAATTTCACAATCTCTGCCTGGCTTCTACATGTTGCTGGTAGTAATTTCATAGAATGAAGAATAAAACTTAGAATCTTTTATACGGATAGCGTATAAAGGTTTCAATAGTGACTAGTCAGTGTTTTCTTTTATTAGAATGGGATGTAAATACATGTCATGGGTACACCTTAGTCATGGCTAGTCAGTCAGTTGTTAGTTGGACTTCGTCCAGACAAGTGTCAACATGTTGTGCATATTGATTGTTGATTGCCATTGTTTTAAAATTGGAGATAACAAATTTATATTTAAAGAAGTGGCCATAATTTATTGTTTCACTTTTGGATATCACAAGCTACTCATTTGGTGTTCAAACCACCCTATGCTTTTGATTTGTTGTGTGAGAAAGACCGTAAACAAACCCAATGGATTGAAAATCATTTGCAACTAGACTGGAATCTAGGAACCATTTTGTATAAGTATCTGTACATGGTCATGAAAGCCCATTTGTCCTCAGCCCATGTGGTATTTGTAAAAGGTAATGAAAATCTCCAATGGCTACAACCATTTTTGGCGCCTTACTGTCAATGTATTGGTTTGATGTACTTATGGTGCCCCTCGCTGCAAACACTCATGGATCGCTGTTCCTGTGGCAACATTACCTATACAGCCCTGGCACAGGTGTGGCATCTCTTTCATTGGTTAACCACCAAAGCCTGCTGGGATTTGTTAATAAAATTAAAACTCAAGATTTACCTGTGCACGACACCAGTGAAATTCCTACAAGTGAAGTGTAAACATCAACGTGATACCATGGAGAGAGGGGATGTTACTGATAAAGCGATTGGGAAATTCTTTGTGTGTAAAAAGAAATTAGACAGTTTTAACAAAGAGGAATTGTTGGCGCTTCCCAAGTTGTTCATTTATTATGTGGCAGCCAACGCTGTCAATGAAATCTGGCAACATGTACTGTGCCCGTTTAGGAAAACGGAAATACCGGTCATCTTCCGACTTTCGCTCAGCTCAGGGCGTGTACCATCCTCCCACTGTCTGACCATGTATTCAGAATGTGAACTATAGGGATGTACAAGCTATAAAGGAAACTAAACAAAATCTACTTTACTATCACTTTAATTCACATAAACGATTTAAAACACATCATCTTTACCACACAACGATATAAACTTTGGTAACAGATACCCTATTTTAATTACCTAAATGACCCTATTGTTTGTCATTGTCTCTTGCTTTTAGGTCTCGGATTCTCATTAATCCGTTTCCAAAATATTTATAACGTTACTTTAATGGCATTTTTATTCTTACAATCCTCAAGTCTGAGGTTCTTTAACACTTTCTTCACTGAGCCCCCACCATCTCAGGCTTCTGCATCAGTACATTTAACTTGAATTACTATTGCCTTCAACCTGCCATGTATTATATCAGCTACAAACATCAATTTATTTTTACTTGAATCTATCTCTCTTGTCTTGCATATTCATGAAAACCCAAGTGTTCCCTGACACATATTTATACACACACTTCATCATGAGTACTATCCATTTGTAACTACACTTAAATGTGAACCATTGTGAACCCTTCGAATTCAGCCTCGTGGGGACCCGCAACCCTTGGGCTCAATTCGCATAATTTCCTTAACCAGTTTCACCCATTAGGGTAAGGAACCAATCCTTTACTTAGAATATTTCATTTATATTAATTCTTAAGCCATTATACGATATAAACTTTGGTAACAGATACCCTATTTTAATTACCTAAATGACCCTATTGTTTGTCATTGTCTCTTGCTTTTAGGTCTCGGATTCTCATTAATCCGTTTCCAAAATATTTATAACGTTACTTTAATGGCATTTTTATTCTTACAATCCTCAAGTCTGAGGTTCTTTAACACTTTCTTCACTGAGCCCCCACCATCTCAGGCTTCTGCATCAGTACATTTAACTTGAATTACTATTGCCTTCAACCTGCCATGTATTATATCAGCTACAAACATCAATTTATTTTTACTTGAATCTATCTCTCTTGTCTTGCATATTCATGAAAACCCAAGTGTTCCCTGACACATATTTATACACACACTTCATCATGAGTACTATCCATTTGTAACTACACTTAAATGTGAACCATTGTGAACCCTTCGAATTCAGCCTCGTGGGGACCCGCAACCCTTGGGCTCAATTCGCATAATTTCCTTAACCAGTTTCACCCATTAGGGTAAGGAACCAATCCTTTACTTAGAATATTTCATTTATATTAATTCTTAAGCCATTATACGGGAGGACCTCTCCACGGATAATAACTACATTTGCAGGCAAATCTTCTGCTTCTTATAGTTTATTCAAAACCAACTGTTAAGCCCTTATCTGGCGGCCTTAATAGCCCAGTGACGGTCATAATGAGTTCCTGGCTCTCCCCCGTGTCATAAATCAGCTCTCAAGTGAGCGGCCGGCGTGTTGTCCCTTCACAACAGACCTAACCTACCCCAGTCTTTAGTCACCATATGTTTTACTTCTCAACGATGGCCACACTAATATTGAATATCCAAGGATTTCCTAGCTTATTTTCGCTTTACTTACTGCGCACTGTATAATTATTCAGTTATCATGCATTACGAGGCGAACTGTTCTATGCTGTCAGGGTATACTTTGTGCATATCTTAAGCCTGCATTGGCTACCATTATAACTTAGCTGGGATGGGAATAATAATAAGCTGATCAACCCAGAGACGCTGTGCCCTGTCTGACCGCTAATAAAATGTACGTATTCCTAAGCCCGTGATGGCTACAACATATACCAACATCCATCCAGCATTACGAAGATTTATCCATTCATGTGCATCCTGGCTACTTGAGAAACATACTTATTTAATAGTGAGCATTTTATCTTTCACTTTGACACAACAATATCCGAAGATTTCTCCCCACAGAACTAAAACAAGTCGCCCTTTTGCATGTAACATTATTTATATTTATAGCTCTACTTGGAGTCTACTTTATTTCGTCCCTTTATTCTGAAACAATCAATATATTCAACTTGGATACTTCAATATTTAATCAATTCAGTTAGGTACCCCCTCAAGGATAGCGAACTTACTTATTACGCACATTATTCATTAATTGTGGTCCATATTATTATTTCTTTTATAATTTAGCTGGCTTTAATGCCTATGCTGATTTATTCTTTATAATGCCTTTACATTTTATTACCACACTTGGTTCATTAGCGATTTTTCTATTTACTTGACCTTTCAACAATTATCATGTTTTAACTTTACTTCTGAGCATACAAACTCGCTATATTATTACTTTATATTCAACTTATTTCCCTTTTCAAAATTTACATTTATCGTTACTGTTATTTACTGATTATCCAATTATTTCATTAACATCACTTTAAATTGGTTCCTTCCCACATTTAATATTATAATGGCGTGCGTATCTTCGGGTTTCTTTTATCTTTAATTATTAAAGCAAACACTTAATTTGCGCGGCACATCATTACGGCCGAACATTACTAATCGCACTTTTAATTTTAACATTATTAAAATTATCACTTTACATGGATATTAATTGACAATTTCACATTCAAAATATGGGTTTCACAATGGTCACATGCAATACAGTCATTCGTACTCACCCCATTTCGTGGTTATGGATCATCTTCGTGAAAGGTTTCACCCATTATTTGTCGTAATTAGCACATATTACGAACAATATAACAACACACTAATTTCCCTTTCACAGAACACTTGGCTTTCACTTGGTGACACATAATTGTAAATTTACACATTTCTTCTTAGGACTACTGACAGCAATTTTATATATACCTTTCAAATACACTATTAATTCTTCACACGTATTACCCTTTTTATAATAACACTGGAAAAACACTTCACACGTTTATATATTAAAAATAAAACCAATTGTGGTTTAGTCCTGCTTCACAAATCTTATTTACACTACATTACACTTTGTAATTGTCTGGGTCGCATCTCATTAACGAGCGGTGGCCTCCAACACGTTTCTGGATAACGATTCCCTATCCTGGTCCGGATTGTCCTTCAGATCCTATGACCGCTTCCTAGTTATGACCTTGTCTTGACTTACAGAGTTCGATCCTTTCCCACCGTTTAAACTCCCTGGTTTATGAACATAACGGGGTTCTTTATTCTGTACTGATTGGTTGCGAGAAATTGTTACTTCCTAGATTATATTATTTCACAGTTCGTATTATTCGTTCGTGATTTGTACCTTTTTAACGCAATAATTTTATTTATTGAACGTATATTTTATACTTTGGGCGCGTATACTCTTCACACGGTCCTATTATTCCATGGCTTTCATACAAAGACATATGGGATCCTATCACGGTGCTAACACTAGCGATATTTTTTGGTTTGCGTGTTCTAACTGGACCTAATGGTTTCCTTTGCTGCGTATTTACTTGCAGATACTTCTGACTTCGTCCAAAATGTTCTTTCACTCGGCGCCTTCTACAGTTTCGATTTGACGTTTGTTATACTTCTAATGTTTATTGTGAATCGAACTCCGTGGCCCTCCCTTTGAGAATCCAAGTTCGATTTACGTCCCTACGGCGCGAAATCACGTTCCCTTGAACTGACTATGCTTGAAGCCTGAATTATACTTGTAAAAGCAATACTGTGCTCTCTTGTATCTACGGTGATCTGACTATCGGCTGTACGCTGGCACGACCCTGCCTTATGGTCAGCAAAGACTGAATACTTTCGTTGACTTTGCGTATGATGACGATCAGATGGTTCCGATCCAGTGTGCCCTGCATCAGCGGACATCAAAGACTGAATATACTTAATAATGTTCTTTTGCCCTGACAGGGGCCCAACTCGGCGTAATGACGACTCGTACTGGTGGTCTGAATATTGTGATTCAGCGTCACGTCCAACTGGACTCTGAAGACTGAATACCCTCTGGCTGGAAGCTTGTCTATTTATTGAGAACTTGCAAAAATAAATCAATTCGTTCTTCTTCTTGGAGCTATCTTTTGAAGCAGGCGTCGCACGGTTTTGGAAAAATAACCTTCATGTTCGTTTTGTTCTCAACGTTTCAATTCTATTAACTTTTTCGAATATCAATCGGTCACTTTATTTAAATTAAATCAAGAGGGCTCCTCAGTTGTGTGGGCGAGGTGTTCTTTTTCTCTCCTACCAAGGACCGCTTGATAGCCCCGCCTAAATGACGTATAGCTTCGTAAACACTTTTTTCCATGCATTAATTATTGAATTTTACTCTCTGTTAATTCCTATTTTCCATAATTATTCTGGTTGACGCCACATTATCTGAACAATTTTGCATAGTTTCCCTAAAAATCAATTATTTCATCATACTGCGGCGTTGTAAGGCACTCCAAGGTTGCCATTTTAATCATGACTCGGCATTCATAGGTCAATTCCCCTTTCTCTTTGCTCGAAAACTTTCCGTTTGCATGACGTCACTCGCTGATACTGCGTTCATACGCGCTCTCCGTGAGTCAGACACGGCCTGCATGCAATGTATCGTGAATGCGGACATTAATTACGTTGAGTCACTGTATGAGTTGCTCCATGAGGCCTTACTCTTAGTCCATATGACTGTGAATATCATATGACTATTTTCTCTCTCTGAAATTAAATGTCATTTTTCGAACCTCCGTGCCCATCAAATGGGTACAGTACCAAAATCATGGCCTCTAGACCCTGTGTTAAGTGAATTGCAACCATGTACGGATTACGATCACCATAAGCAAGAGGTCATGGCAAAAAATACCCTCTATGCGACAGTGTGCTGTTTGCCAGCTGGTCAAACATTATCACGGTCATAAAGGTAAGTGTAAAGACTTTGTTTCCTCATTCCACGGGTGTGATGGCGAGAAAAAGCGACGACAACAACAACACACATTATCCACAGAGGAAGAGGAAGATCAAACCTTTTCGCAATCCATGGAAAAGGATATATCAAACCCTTACTGGCAATGGGCTCATTGATAAAGTTATTGAATACTTACCCTTTGAAATCCACCTAGCTGGTTATCGTTTTTGTGGTCCTGGAACTCGTCTTGAAAAATGTTTGCAGCGTGGTGATGTACCAATTAATCCTTTGGATCAAGCATGCAAAGATCACGACCTTTCTTATCGCCATAGTCATCCTGCTTTAAGACATGTGGCAGATAAAATGTTATTGAAAAAACTAAACAACGTTTGACATCCTGTGATGCCTCAGTGAGAGAGAGGTTGGCAGCCCTAATTGTGATAAGTGCTATGAAAGGAAAGTTAATGATGTGTGGACATGAACTTTGAAAAAAGATGTTCAGTAAAGTACATATAGCCTACTTTCTCCTAAATGCATGGGTATTGTTATAACTCTTTGTCCTTTTCAAGGAGTATAATTGAATGTTGGTTGTAGTAGCTTGTTGAAATACAACGTGCTATAGGGATATTAAACATGAATATGAGGTGCCCATTGCTAGTGCTACCTCTGTAAAAAAATTCATTCAATTCGGTTTCACCGTGTTTGAATTGATCTGGGGAATGAATTTGCACACATACATGGCCGCTATTTGCAAACTATTGAGCTGATGACCTTGTAGTCAGTCATAAGATGCTTTCCACAAAATGGCATGTTGTTGCAAAATCCGGTAGAGATCAAATTATTAGGATGGTCGAAATTTGATTTAAGCTTTTAACATTTGGGTGGCCGTCATTCCGTTTCCGTCAAGATGGCGGCGATATAAAACATGACACTGAGGTGCCTTTTGCTAGTGCTACCTCTGTACCAAATTTCGTTCAATTCGGTTTCACCGTGTTTGAATTAATAGGGGGAATCGATTTGCACACATACTTGGCCACCATCTGCGAACTATTCGGCTGATGATTTAGCAGTTTGGTCAGAATATGCTTCCCACATAAAGATTTGTTGTTGCGAAATTTGGTAGAGACTAGATTATTAGGTTGGTCGTAATTACATTTTAGCCTTTAACATTTGGGTGGCCGCGATTACGTTTCCGTCAAGATGGCGGTGATATAAAACATGACACTGAAGTGGCCTTTTCTAGTGCTACCTCTGTACCAAATTTCGTTCCATTCGGTTTCACCGTGTTCGAATTAATAGGGGGAATCGATTTTCACACAAAGATGGCCGCCATCCGCAAAATATTAGGCTAATGACCTATTAGTTTGGTCAAAGGATGCTCCTTCCATAATGGTATGTTGATGCAAAATTTGGTAGAGATCCGATGATTAGGTTAATCGTAATTTGATTTAAGCTTTGAATATTTGTGTGGCCACCATTACGTTTCCGTCAAGATGGCGGCGATATAAAACATGACACTGAGGTGCCCTTTGCTAGTGCTACCTCTGTACCAAATTTCATTCCATTCGATTTCACCGTGTTCGAATTAATAGGGGTAATCGATTTTGACACAAAGATGGCCGCCATCCGCAAACTATTGGGCTAATGACCTATTAGATTTGTCAAACGATGCTTCCTCCATATAGGTATGTTGTTGCAAAATTTGGTAGAGATCGGATGATTAGGTTAGTCGTAATTTGATTTAAGCTTTGAACATTTGTGTGGCCGCCATTACGTTTCCGTCAAGATGGCGGTGATATAAAACATGACACTGAGGTGCCCTTTGCTAGTGCTACCTCTGTACCAAATTTCATTCCATTCGGTTTCACCGTGTTTGAATTAATAGGGGTAATCGATTTTGACACAAAGATGGCCGCCAGCCGCAAACTATTAGGCTAATGACCTATTAGATTTGTCAAAAGATGCTCCCTTCATAAAGGTATGTTGTTGCAAAATTTGTTAGAGATCGGATGATTAGGTTAGTCGTAATTTGATTTAAGCTTTGAACATTTGTGTGGCCGCCATTACGTTTCCGTCAAGATGGCGGCGATATAAAACATGACACTGGGGTGCCCTTTGCTAGTGCTACCTCTGTACCAAATTTCATTCCATTCGGTTTCACCGTGTTCGAATTAATAGGGGTAATCCATTTTGACACAAAGATGGCTGCCATCCGCAAACTATTAGGCTAATGACCTATTAGATTTGTCAAAGGATGCTCCCTCCATAAAGGTATGTTGTTGCAAAATTTGGTAGAGATCGGATGATTAGGTTAATCGTAATTTGATTTAAGCTTTGAACATTTGTGTGGCCGCCATTACGTTTCCGTCAAGATGGCGGCGATATAAAACATGACACTGAGGTGTCCTTTGCTAGTGCTACCTTTGTACCAAATTTCGTTCAATTTGCGCTCACCGTGTTCGAATTGATAGGGGGGGACAGACATTCAGAGTACACACACTCACTCACACACACACACACACACACACACACACACACACACACACACACACAGACTCACACACACACACACACAGACAGACACACCTTTTTTCGCCCTGTAGTGATCTCATAAGTCTACTTTCATTTTTTGCAAAAATCGAAAGTAGGCTAAAAAGAATGAGGATTTGGTATTTCTTTGTATTCTATTTTTAGCCTACTTTCGATTTTTGCAAAAAATGAAAGTAGACTTATGAGATCAACACAGGGCGAAAAAAGTGTGTCTGTCTGTGTGTATGTGTGTGTGTGAGTCTGTGTGTGTGTGTGTGTGTGTCTGTGTGTGTGTGAGTGTGTGTACTCTGAATGTCTGTCCCCCCCTATCAATTCGAACACGGTGAATGCGAATTGAACGAAATTTGGTACAAAGGTAGCACTAGCAAAGGACACCTCAGTGTCATGTTTTATATCGCCGCCATCTTTACTAAAACTGAATGGCGGCCACTCAAACGTTCAAAACGTAAAATCAAATAACGACTAACCAAATCATCCGATCTCTACCAAATTTGGTAACAACATACCTTCGTATAGGATGCGTCTTGTGACCAAACTACAAGGTCGTCCGCCATACCATTTCAGGATGGCGGCCGTGCGAATTATGCAAACTTTATAATCCATATCATGGGACCCACCAGTTCCGATTATCGAGCCGAGAATCGTTTTAACTGTTCTAAAGGAAGAGGCACGTTCGAAATTAAAAGTTTATTTTGTAATACTATAGTGCAGACGTGATTTTAAAAAGCTGAACTGATTCAGTAATAAGACAAGATGGCAGCGGATATCTTGTGCCTGACTTATATATTTCACTAATTTGAGTATTGAATGCAATATAGCGTACTGATAAAAAATAAATAAACTTTGTATGAAATGCTTTATATATAAATAATATACTCCAGTGATGAAATCGTTTAGTATAAATCATTATTTGCTAACAAGTTCTATGTAAGTCATTTTAAATAGAACGATATTCGTTGACACAATTAGCTCAGTGGTAGAGCGATAGCCTGTCGCTCAAATGCCTATGGTTCAAACCCGATCAGAGCTAGGTTCTTTGCTTGAAATGTTATATGTTTATTGTTTTGTAATGACTCAGATGTTTTAAAATTAAGCGTTATATTGTGCAAATTATGGTGTAAAATATATATTTAATTAAAACATAATTCGCCAGCAGATTTACTCGAGACATCTAGCTGCCAAAAAGGTAACTTCTAGATTTTATTGAAAAGTTTCTTCTTCTGGCCGCTAGAATGCACTCGCTCTGTTAGGATTATATTGTTCGATATTTCACCACTAGATGTCCCGACTAGTCTACGTGGGGATCCATTGATTACTATACCATTATCATTCTATGCGCATCGAATTTGAAGAATGACAAGTTGATACTACGATACATTTTAACTTTTTATTTTAAAGGGTTTGTAACAGCCTATTTTGCGTTACTTGAAAATGTTATTAAGCGTTATATTGTCCACATTATGGTGTAAAATATATATTTAATTAAAACATAATTCGCCAGCAGATTTACTCGAGACATCTAGCTGCCAAAAAGGTAACTTCCAGATTTTATTGAAAAGTTTCTTATTCTGGCCGCTAGAATGCACTCGCTCTGTTAGGATTATATTATCGAAAATATCCACATAGTTTGTATACACACGTCTCTGTAGGGTCATGGAAAGATTTGTTAATTCAATTAGGGTTGTGAAAGCCATGCACAACCAGACGTGTAAAGACATGCCTCAACTCAAAGTTGGATGTTGCCCACGGCAGGTCGTAATAATAATAATAATAATGTTATTGGTTTTACATCCCTTTTAACTACTGCTGCTTTTAGAGACACCGGGGTGCCGGAATTTTGGCCCGAAGGGGATCTTTAACGTGCCAGTAAATGTACTGACACGGCTCCCTCGCATTTGTGCACCCTCAAATGCCAGCTGACTGCGCCAGGATACGAACCTGCAACCTAGGGCCCAGCAAGCGAGAACGTTACCGCTGAGCCACGCCGCCAGTCCGGTCGATTATGTCTCCAGATCCATAACATTCTTGATATACTTCTTATCTTTCTTTCTTTCTTTCTTTCTTTCTTCAATGATGGTAGCAGTTTTTATCTAGGTCGTGGCGTTTGGTAGAGGTAAATCGTTTCTAAGGTCTTCAACAAAGAATAGTTCTATTATACTCTTTGATAATAACAACGAGTTATAACTATACTCATACATTTAGGAGAAAGTAGGCTATATGTTCTTTACTGAACATCTTGTTTGTGTTAGCAATTCAGCACAAACAAATCAAGGTCTCTGTAGACATATTAATGAATGACTTAAGTGCAATGATTCAATACTTCCGTAAATGGGGTCTTCAACCAAACCCTAACAAAACTGAGTCCACATGCTTTCATCTGAGCAACATCCTAGCCAATCGTGAACTAAGCATATATTTTGAAGGTAAACATCTGTTCCATAACAAATACCCAACGTACCTTGGAGTTACCCTTGACAGAACGCCGTCATTTAAACAGCATCTAATAAAGACTTCAGCCAAACTGAAATCAAGAAATAACATCCTACAAAAACTGCGTTGGACAACATGGGGTTCCACTGCGTCTACCCTTCGTTCAACTGCCCTAGGTCTTGTATACTCAGCAGCAGAATATTGCAGCCCTGTTTGGTTAAACAGAATCCACACGAAGCTAGTAGATGTACAGCTAAACCAAACTATGCGGATTATTACTGGTACAATCAAATCCCCACCTTTTTCTGGCTACCTGTCCCGAGCCGTATTCCACCTCCTACGCTAAAAAGAAAGAATATCCACCTGAGAGAATGTAACAAAATCAGCAACAACCAACAATTGCAAATCCATGAGGACATACCTGCCATCCAAATGAACGGACTCTGCTCCAGACATCCTGCAATCAGAACAGCAATCAACCTGGCAAACCATAACTTCAATCTTTATGAAGCCTGGGCACAAGAATGGTTTAATAACACCCCACGAGAGCTACATAGTTTTCTTCAAAGCAACAACAAATCATGGGAACTTGATTTGCCCCGTAGGACATGGTGTACTCTGAATAGGATACGTACCAACCATGGGAGATGTGGTGACCTTTTTCTCAAATGGGGAAAGATCGCCTCTCCTGAGTGCTCCCGCGTCAGACAATCAGAACTTGTTTTGTGGTAACCGATTGGACTTTTTGCATGCTACAACAAATGCGATTCACTATGTTAATAATCTATCTGTAAATTTGTAAATCCTGTATATATTTTTCTTGTCTTCCAAAAGTGATGTGTAAATGCCATACTATTAATAATAATGTAAAACGCTATTGGCTATGAAATAAAAAAACAAGGTTTTACCAGAGCATGATTCTTTTTAATTTTAAAAATTATGATAGTCATTTGTTCATTTTTCATTTTCACATTTCACACATTGTCATTTGTCAATTTCCAATTTCCACTTTTAAAAAATTTAGTTAATTTTTTTTCAATTTCGTGATAGGGATCATGGATTTTCTATTTTGTTGTTTACAAATTTGTCAATTTTCTCTTTGCATTTTTTAAAAAGTCAGTTTAAAGTTTTTGAAATTTGTCGATATGAAAACATGAATTTTCCATTTTGTTGTTTAAACATGTTGTTCATTTTGTATATGTCGAAAGATGATATTTCCAAAACAAGATTTTTCATTTTATGTTTTTTGTAAATTGTATTAATGTGAGTGCTTAACCATGCAACAAAGCATGATAATTTCAAACATGTCACTTATTATTACAAACATCAACTGTATCGCACTCTAAGACCTCAGCTGTTGGCTAGCAGTAGCCAGGTGATGGAACAAAAACAGTGTCATCTTGTTCATTCTTTACAAAATCCAACATTTATTCTTCTTCTTATTATTATTATTCGTCAGGCTCTGTAGATAACTGGTTAACGCGCTAGCTTTTGGCCTAAAGTGCCCCGGGTTCGATCCCCCGCCATGGCATCAGGAATTTTTATATCCTGGGATTCATTCATGTGGCTCGAAGACTGGGTGTATGTCGCATCTTCATCATCACTTGATCCTCATTACAACACGCAGGTCTCCCACAAGCGCCAACTACAAAGACCTATACTCAGCCTCTCCAGAAGTGACACAATCATCATCATCATCATCATTTTTAATCATTAAGAGTAACGTAGAGTCATCTCATTAGTGTAGGGGTCTTCATGGTTAGCTTCTGCCCCAAAGATTATAGGTTTCATCCCCAGCTCTGCTACAAAATTCTTAAAAGTAGTATTAGGATTAGAACAAGGTCTACTCAGCCTCAAGTAGTGATCAAACTGAGTGCTGGGGCCACAAAAGGAGTATCCAGGGAGCTGTATTTTGAAGGGGTCATATTCAATGACTTTATGAATAATTCCACAGCTAGAACACCTTAGACACTTATTTTTTTCTTCATATACTATAACCAATCATGGTAAACCATGTCCACTCTATCATGGTTACTCTTATAACTACAAGCAACACCATGTAAAATAAGAAAAATATTCTAATAATGTTAAAACCGGAGTTCTAAGGTTCAGGGTTTCAATTATGACTATGGTTCTCAGCCAATCAAATACATTAAATAACAACAAAACTGTCATCAAAATACGCCACCAACATAAGCCATTACAAATTTGATATTAACATAAACCACCAAAAATAAGCCACCAACATAAGCCACCAACATAATCCATCAACATAACCCACCAACATAAGTCATCAACATAAGCCATCAACATAAGACACTAACATAAGCCATCAACATAAGCCTCCAACATAAGTAATCAACATAAGCCACCAACATAATCCTAGTTTAATTCGCACCTCAACCATCCTAAAAGTAGTTTTCCGTGGTATTCCACTTTGTCTTTGGGCAAATGTTGGAATGACACCTCCTGTAAAGCCACGGCAACCTCCTCCCCACTACTTTGCCAAACCCTCTCACTTTTCCCATCCCTCTTCCCCAGGTTTGATTCCAGGCTCTGCCACAAAATTTAATTTCTGGTTTCAGGACTGGAACAGGGTCTAGTCAGCCTCAGGTGGCCCAAATGAGTAGAAGAGGTTTGATTCCCACCTCAACCATACTTGAAGTGGTTTTCCGAAGTTTCCACACGTTGTCTTTGGGCAAATGTTGGAATAGTACTGTACCCGTAAATTCGGGAAAATGCCTGTTGAGAATCCATAGCACAAGCTGGATTGTTTTATTTCTAAATGAGCTCCGGCTAAAAATCCATCAGAAATTGCTCCTACAAGGTCTTCGGGAATCTACACAGTATTGATCAATGGTATCGTGAATATACAACAAAATACACTGGCTCAAAAGCACCTACCTTTAGTTCTCGGGGTATCTGCAGGACTTAGCTCCAACCTAAAAACGGCTTCACGATACCACTGTTTCCATTATATTTAAAATAACTCACTCGAAGACAACAACGAACAATGAACTGAGTAAATTTATTATAACAATGGTAAACTAAGACGAATATAAACAATAAATAACAAACAATTAATTAATAAATTAATTACACACATTCATACCCACTCCTCTACTACCAGAAATACGCTATTGAATTTACTATGCTGTCAGTTAAATAGTAACAAATTTTGACTGGCCTGAGCCTACTAGAAGTATTTAAAAAGTTTAAGACAAAAATCTGCATGCCAACATTCTTGAAGAGCTATAAAAAAAACGGCACGCTTCTCGTAACCCACCTGGCTACGCACGCTCTCATTCAGAAAATGACACACATTCTCGATCAGCCATGCGGCTGTGTCGTGTAAAAAGGCGGTGGACTGACAACAACAACGGTCCACATTGTATAATAGACTGGCCTTGAAAAATTTAACGGGATACGCATCCCCCACATTTACTGTGACCGCGCTATGAAGCGAACAGTCGCCGTGTTAAATTTACATTCTATCATTATAAAATTCTTCATATCTCACGCACCTTTCAAACAATCACTTTCAGATTTTAACGCTAGCATCCATACATTCTCTTCTATGGTCCATAGCCCATAGGGTTGTTCAATCATCCTTAACAACCTTAAAAGCACTCCTTCTAAAAGCATTGATTCAGAAGTACACTATAATTCAAAAACATCGAACAAATAATTATTATTAAAAAATATTTCCCTAACTAAATAGTTGCGAAAATATTTACAAAAACTGAATCGTTATATTTAACGTTATAAAGTAGAGTCGTAGCTCTCTTTCAACAATTACACTACTCTGTCTTCTATATACAATGTGATCTTCACATATACTTCCTTGAACATTTATCAATGTTATACTGCACACACTTTGTCGTAATTAGTTTAATAGACAATATCAGTGAAATGCATTCAACCACCAAAGGTCAATTGCACGTAAGTACTCAACTCCGTGTTAATAAAAGTTAATAAAGGTATTAGTGAACATAAAGTAGACAATTGTTTCTCTAATTGTTTTCCGCTTATCCACGCTGTTGTCATTCCTGCTAAAGTCGAAAATTAACATATGGGAGTTCTCAACACAATGATTCCTCTTCTATTAATGCCTTGTTCTTTCCAAAAGAACCATAATTCAATAACTTCCCTCCAATGCGGTAAAAACCTTCGCATGAGTACACACATCTCTCCACAACCTCATATATCCACAGTATATGGTATTAAAATCACATCCACTATGTTGGACAATTCTTAACACTGTCATTGTTACCAACTTCTCTTCTGTAGGAATTGCATTTAAATTACTGGCATTATCTTCAGCATTGTATCACTCAATCGCTGGCATATAGAACTCTTCCTTCAGTTCTTAAAAGAAACTTCCTTTAACCCTTTATAGGTCATTGGGATACTAACTTCCCACCATGTATTTATAGAACGGTTTTAGGGAGAGAATATTCCCACCCCTTTCATTTCAAGCAATTCCACATGCATCCACAAGCTAGATGCACAGAAATATTGAAAAACCATTAATTTGATTTATACTGTCATCAGAAACCAAAGGTGGAGAGCGCGTGCTCACCAGTTCGGTTGTGTTGAGTGAAAGAAATGCATTGTTTTACAGAAGGTGTTTTTATTAAAGATAAGAGATTTGTAAACGTTGGTATGTAACTGAAATACAATGTTAATAAGGGTTTTGGTCACTTGAGTAAATATATTTCAGCTAGAATGGAAATAATTATCTTGCTCAGGGTGTTTGCCATAAAATAGAAGATTTTTGAAATTAATTTTCTGGGTTATTAGTAAATACTATTTTGAAATTATTGAATTATATTCGAATATACTAACTTTTGGCATTCCAAAATCACTTTTATATTTTTTGTACAGTTTTCGGCAAAGATGTTATAGGTCACTGACCTTATTTTGCGTGGGAGTTACGTTTTCTTAATATAGAGTGTGATGGGTGTTTTTATATATTATATCCTGTTAAATAAACCTCATTATTGAGTAATAAAAACAGTATCATCATAATTTGGATGTGGGAGATTATTACCCCTTTATTCATTTAAGAAAACACACTGTCTGGTGTGGGCAGTGGTATAATAATTTCCCACCCCATATTTCATAAAATAGAATCCACACCGTTAAAATTGTTGCATATTCCTACTCATCTATCACCACCAATTACAAATGTGCAATAAAAACCAAATATTTTATACCCCCAGTCTTTTGCCATATAAAGGGTTAATAAAGATCGACCTTAGACAAGTCGTCTATGACCTCCATAAGTTTACTTTACAAAAAGATACTTAAATGTCCACAGTATTGTTACATATACAATTAATAAAAAATACTGTTCCGTCCACCTTTTTGATCTAGCTTTAAATTACACGTTTATGAAATGCCAGGTCCACAATACGACGTGACACCACATATAGTGTATAAATTACCACATATGTTATTTATCATGTCCGTTAGACTTCAATTTTGACTAGGGTAAACCAGCTTCGAATCCCTGTCGTAAGATAAAAATTATATTCTATAAAGTTTTATTCCTAATACAATTAAATGATTAAAGCTCTTAGCTTTCACAAATAAAGTAAGGATTGTCAATTCCGCAATGTGTCTCCATTTGATACACCGAATGTCTATGAGTATGACTTCTATCAATACCTGACAAATATTTATTGTCAGAGCGATTTAAAGTTCATAGCAATTATGATGATATAACAATGTCATTCGTGGTTTCTTCTGTTGATGATTTCTCTACAATGAGGTGCCCAAATTAAATTACTTAAAAAGAATTTAATTGGCATCTCCGACTAAATGTCTACAGCCTTAACTCAAAATAAAATTCTAAAAGTCGAAAGTTAAAATGACTGGTCTTAAATAAGGAATACTGATTCCTTAAACAAATTAATATGTCAGTTGAGAAACTGATCCGTAGAATAAAAATGTGAAAATGATGAAAGACGATCATCTCAAATGATCTTGCAGAATAAATTCTTGTTACACACATGAAGAATAAACCTATGTCGAAACATCGAATACATAAAATATGGGGTAAAACGTTTGCCCAGAATGTCACTAAATAGCTCTCAATATAAAAGTAAATAACACTGCTACGTTATCAGACGATATCTAGAAGATCTATTTAAGTATTTCGGGAAAATACTTAGATGTTCCTCAATCCAAGATACTGAGTTGGATCTCAGTTCGTTTCCTCGGACCAGCGATCTAGGATAAGGAAAGACGTTTCCTCTCCGGTAATCACCAACCTCCGTCTGGCATCGAACCGCATCCTTCTGGCATAATTCTTCTGGGTTGCCGGGATTTTCCCTGGGCATCTTGACAAATCTTCTTATGTTGTATCTTCTTTCTCCGTCATAGATATAGTTCAGTGTCATCGTAGAATAATTATCGTAGAAATATTCATATAGATGGTTAATGAAATATTTCTAGAGCTCGTAGTTGTTATATAAAGTTCGTGAAATGACGTGAATACACAAGATGTAAGAGTAAATAACGTCTACATTCAGAAGTATTCTGATTAACGAAGCTCCATGTTGTATCTAAATCTCTGCTTCAAATATGTCCCTCGCTCATTAAGTTCTTATCTCATCATCGTAACATCGTGATAAATATCGAACAACAAGTCCTGATGAATATTAGTTGTCATAATGAAAATGTTTATATACTGGTCCAATGTGTAAGTAAAGACACTGCTACTCACTTGGTTTGTGTTCACTGCTGTCTCGTTTCAACTAAAATGATTTTAGCTTTGCGTCCGTCACTTTTCTATGTCACTTTTAAAAAGTTTATAACAGCGAAACTATATAATTTGTGACGCTTAAAGTTCATAAACTACTCGAATACAGTTTGTACTGTCTGATTATACAATTGGCCAAAGTCCATTCTCAAATACTACTGAGTTAATGCAATATTAATAGCTTGCAAACTTCGCCTAGTTTAAGAGCTCGGGATCTCCTATATTTTAGCGGCGATCGCGCTGTCTCCACGAGTGGTCTCACTACCGTACTCGGATAACCTTCGGGATCTTGGTTAACCCGGTAAACACATCTACACTCTTCGAAGTCTGTAGGATAAAGAACCTCGATGCTTGGGTCTCCCTCTCCAAGTCGTAATTTTGGCGGCCATTTCTGACTCCCTCCATAAATTTAGCGCGCACTTTAACAATGCTTCTAACTGCGTAATTAGACCTTTCAGCTCTTTTAAAGTCCCTGTAATATTTTCCTTTAATATTATTCTCATTACCAATGAATAAAATATCCTTCTTGGGGCCTAAATGCTTAAAATCTCCAAATAATCTAGTTGAAGTTATTTCCTTCTTCAATAAGAGCTCTTCTCATTGGCTGGGGGTTTATGTCAAATGACATAAATTATAACAATAATTATAATATTCCTTAGCAAATTCACTGTTTCTAGGTCGATTTCAACGTTCTAGATGCTTCTGTTGCGCAACTTATCACGTGATCGGAATCTCTCTGCCTTGCTTCTCGCTAACACGACTCGTTTGAGTCAAGTTCCAGCATTTATATTGTCATGTTAAACTGTTTCATGGGCTTGGCAAATATTCTCATTTAAGTCCTAAATAATTCATTTTTCGGGGGCAGTACCTTTCAGCCTCAAGTCTCTAGCTTTATTCCACGCATGCTGTACACTCACTCGCCATCCTGCAGGCTGTTTGTTGTTTTGCCAGAAGTGTAATATAATGCTTATTGTACACTCTGCACTTTTGCGTTAACACAATGTGAATTCAGTTAGTCATTTGTAGTTGAGAGCCGAGACTGAATATTGTAGACACACACACATATTATACATAAATGTTTCAAGATGTATTCTTATTGGAGCGCAGCAGATAAGTTGTAAAATGCTGGTCAAAACAATAAGGACACCACCCATAAAGTTACTTTTGCCTCTTGTCCTCAATGCTTTGGTAATGCGTTATTTTCTTAATTACTAACAAAACCTACAGAGAATGATCAGGCGTTTAGTATAAACACATGAATTTTGGTTGAAAAATACGTAAGTTATAGGCAATTTTTATTTTATTTTAAGAATGGCTCAAAAATTATCACTCTTATGCAGGGAATCCCCGTCCTATGAGAAAACGGGGGTACGTAAACAGTTGAAACTTGGCAAATCAATAAACCTCATAAAGACCTATCAAACGTGTAGTGTAAAAATATTGAGGAGAGATGTGAGGATGAGTGAGAGAGTGATAGATTTCTTTGAATTTCTTTCAAATTTTCATGAAAAGTCCCAATTTTTTATGGTCTTATTACAATTTTATGTTTGGCACAAGCGCTCAAATGTTGTCACAGCCTACTTGGTACACGTCTGTTTAGGCGGGAAATGATGTTTGCTTTGTTCTCTGAGCAGTTTGTGATAGTTTTGAGGTTAAATGCGTACTACGTCGAATTTTGGAATTTGTTGAAACGAAATGGGTCGTCGAAGTGTTCCAGATGAAAGAAGGTGGCAAATTGTAGGTATGCATAAGGGTGGCATGATTTATCGACAAATTGGGAAAAATTTGGACGTTAACAAAACATGTGTATAGCAGACATTGAAGTTTTTTGTAGAGACTGGCAACATCAAGTGTGAAACCCATGGTGGTAGGCCAAGGAAACCTTCTCCTAGACAGGACAGAAAGCTTATTCAATTGTCTAAAGTGAATAGGAGGGCGAGTCAGGGTGATCTAAGTACTGCTTTAAACCGAGAATTAAATATCCTAGTCAGTAAGTCAACAGTTAGCCGACGGTTGCGTGAGGTTGGTCTTCAATCTCGATATGCTGTGCGAAAACCTTTGCTTACTGACCAGCATCGACTTAAAATACTACAGTGGTGTCGTGAGAAAAAGGTTAGCTTGCAGAAATTTGGAGGCGTGTAGTTTTCTCGGATGAGAGTCGATTTGAGTTTTTCCACGCAGAAAGGTTCGTGTCAGACGCACGGTAATAGAGAAACTCTTGCCTCAATGCCTGGCCCCGTCGGTTCAGCAGGGTGGTGATGCCGTTATGATCTGGGCTTGCATCACCAGTGAGGGACCTGGGGAATGTTATGTGGTATATGGTTCTATTAATTCAGAACGTTGTTGCACAACCATGGAGGAAGTCATGTTACCGTCAAAGAGCTGTTGGGAGAGAACTTCATCTTCCAACAAGACAATGCACTATGCCATACATCCCGCGTCACGAAGGCCTGGATGGAGACCAATGGCGTGGAACTGCTGCCATGGCCAGCTCTTAGCCCTGATCTCAATCCTATTGACAACCTTTGGAACTCGCTGGACAAGAGGAAACCGAAAAATAAGGAAGAGATGCGTCTCAATCTGCTCGAGCTCTGGAGGAAGGTGACCAAGGAAGAGTGCCGCAACCTTATTGAATCTATGGTGAAACGTGTTTCAGCATGCAGGAAAGCCAAATGTGGCCACATAATGCCCTAAAATTGTGATGTATGTGAATTGATCTCTTGTTAATTTGTTAATTTTGAAATGGAATAAATGACTTAAAACTAAGAATACAAATTTTCCTGTTTATGGGAAGTGTCCTTATTGTTTTGACCAGCACTGTAAGTGTAATCGCGGTTCAATTCCCAGTCAATGCATGTCCTGTGATTGGCATTCCACATTTCCAATTTCCCACCCACACCCTGTCAATGGCATGTCCTATGGCTCAGCGGCCATCCTTTTACTTGTTTTTTCAATCATCTCAGTCATGCCTTGAAGCCTCCATGGCTTAGGCGGCAGCACGTCGGTCTCTCACCACTGGATCCGTGGTTCAAACCTCAGTCACTCCATGTGAGATTTATGCTAGACAAAGCGGAGGCAGATAAATTTTTCTCAAGGTACTCCGGTTTCTACTATCACAATTTCATTCTAGCAACACTCTCCACTATCATTTTATTTAATCTGTCTTTCATTTAATCCTTGTTCCAGGGGAGTGCGACAGGCTCTAGCATCCGGCACAGTTCATATCCTCGCCGCAAGATTGGAGCTTCATTCATTACATTCCCTAACCCCGTCGGTTGACTGAAAGCAGGCTGTGGATTTTCATTTTCAATCGTGCCTTCACCAAGCATTAGTTTAAAAAAAGCCTACACACACCCTTATCGAACCATCGCATAAGCCTCTGCAATCCGTGGTTGATGAAATATCGATTAATGCATTTGCAAGCATGGCCACCGTGGCCAGCCACGTGCTTGTTGTTTAAACACCCACACCACCGGTATCGTCTCTCAAATTCAAACAGAGTGTGTCACCCCCAAGCCCAACAACATGTCACATAGCCATATCCAATTATTGGTTTGCGAGATAACAAAAATCTTACTTGGCTAAGACGCAAACCTACTACCAACTAGCACGTTGAAGACCCCTTTTAGCAGGGGCGGTTCGAGTGGGGGGATTGGGGGGGGGGGGTGTCTCACCTCCCCCTTAGGTATTTTCTCAGTCGGCAAATACGACATCAGTCGGCAAATCCTGAAGACGTCGTAACATTTCCCAAAACAGCATTTAAGAAAGCAAAACGGGGCATGGCCTTATACGATTTGGTCCGATTTCTTTTTAAAAAATATACTAACAGTCGGCGTTTTTACCGACAGTCGACACAAACGGACGCAGCAATAATTTCGTGCAGCCCGGCAATAGCCCAGTGCGCCAAGAGGAAGAGTTGGCAAAATAACCATTTTAAAAGTTTCACTTCCAGTCCTCGGTGCACCGGCTGCCACATGCCATTGCATTTCTGCGTATGGAAACTGAAGAAAGAATTTATTTATTTAATCGTATCGTAATTTATACAACATACAATTATACATAACAAGCTATATTCAAACAGATGAGCAATATGGGACCATGGACAAGGAATGAACTCATCGGCACGTTCCTGGGTGGGAGTAATATCCCGCGTTCATTATGCAGAGTGACTCAGCTTCACAGCGAAGCGAGCCCAGCATCTTTGCCATGTGGCTAGACAAAAGGTGTTGGTGAGCGCATTGATAATTTCAGGTCAAGCCGATTCATTGTGATGTTGTCGGAGGAATGTTATGACCTGCTACCGCTTGTCTCGGCACGTCCTCACATATCCGCGCTATTGTGACAAAATTGACCGGTTTATGGTTCCAAGGTTCCTCAAGGGGTAGAGTGCTCACTATGATCAGTACAGTGGTCACTGAGAATGAGCGAAAGCAGTCGTTCTTGAACCAGCAACTTTTACAGTGATAACTAGGTGCAAATACAGTGGCAGTGGGACGTGAGATTTCGCCGGCACACAACATTTTCACGGAGCATCGCGTACCCATGAAACGTATGTAATAATAATACAATAAATACATGCATATTTTCAGCCATGTTTATGTTTAATGGTGTTATCAAGAAAAAATGTCCGATAAATCTATAAAAGTCTACCTTTGTGGGGGGGGGGGGGGGGTTGTTCTATTTTAAACCATCTTTTTTATTTGAATAAAACTTACTGAGTGTTTTAAAACCCAGTGACAAGAAAACCGGGGCGGGGTGGAGGAGACAAGTCTAAGTAACTTTGTCGATGGAACGAATATCCGGAAAAGCACCCCTGTGACGCTCGACCTCTTCAAAGGGTTGAACTTAATGCCCATTGGGTAGCTAAGGTACAATTAAAATCAAAATCTACCGTTGAGCCATCGTCTACCGTTGAGCCATCGCCTACCGTTGAGCCGTCGTCCACCGTTGCGCCATTTACCACCGTTGAGCCATCGCCCATCGTTAGCCATCATTTACCGTTGAGCCATCGTGTACCGTTGAGCCATTGACCACCGTTGGTCATCGCGAACCGTTGAACCACCACTATCCCCCAACACATCTGACGTTCGCAAGTTACGAGCAGCTGGAACTTCATCGGATGCCGGTTGTAGTGGTGACGGTCCTACACCGCGTAGTAGCGAATTTTCGTTGATTGTTTTTTCTGGCCAAGTTAGTGAGTTTATAACGCATTTCAAAAGAGTTGAAGGTATTTTGAAAACAATAAAAGAAGACGCTATTCCGAACACAAAACTTTTTATGGTAGAAATGATAAGACTGCTTATCCAGAATCCACGATGAAAGCGGTCAGTTGCTTCAACTAGAAAGTGAGGAGGGAAATAACATGCGTGCAGACGCGATCCTGCAAAACGGAAAAGAATTATCACGGCAAACGAACGACTGTACCTGACTTCACTTGGGGCCTTCCAGCCAAAACTTAGTGTATTTCCAGCAAATCCAGACATACCAGAAAATAAGCAGCATCGATTTAATCCAGCCTGGTATACGGATTTTCCCATGTTGAAGTACAGCATTGAAAAAGACGCGGTGTTTTGTTTTGCCTGTGGCTTATTTCCAAACGCACGAGGAAGGGCGTCCGCAAGTGATGATTGGTCGCACGCTGCAGTACGTCAGTGGCACAAATTGAAAAGTCGCGGATAGAAGATAAAGGGCAAATTACAAGAACGCTTCACTTCAGAAGCTCATCATGCAGCTTTGACAGATTTGTGCCACTTTGTCATTGCAAAAGGCCACGTAGACGTTCTCCTTGATAAACATTTACGGACGATCAGAATTGAGGAAGAACAAGAAAAGGAGGTCCACAAAAAAGTTATCCAGATACTTATTGACACTGCAAGAACCCTTTGTCGGCAAGACTTGGCTTTCCGAGGTCACGAGGATGGAATCACTCAAGATAATGGAAACTTCACGCAAATTGTTAAGTTACTTTCACGGCAGTCCGGTCATGAATAGGTGGTTGGAAGAAGTGAATACGCGGAAGCACAAGGTTACGTATATGAGCAACGACTCTCAAAATGAATTCATCCGTCTACTTGGAGGGAAAGCTCGTGAAATAATTGCAGAAGAGATCAAGAACGCCGGTATGTTCTCCGTTATAGAAGATACTACTCCCGATATGTCACATAAAGACCTCCTCGCATTGAATATCTGATACGTCGTCGAAAAAGATGAAGAGCTCGTTCCTGTGGAGCGTCTTTTAAAAATAGACGCTGTTTTAACAAAAAAGACTGGAGAGGAGTTGGCTGATTTTTTTTTAAATTTTAAATTCAGAAGAACTTTTACTTCCACTCGATAAACTAGCGTTTCAATCGTACGACTTTGCTAGTAACATGTCTGGCATATACAACAGCACTCAGAAAAAGCTATCAGAGGAGTGCAAAATAGATATTCCGTACGTTCCATGCCAAGCTCACATGTTAAACATTTTCTTAGAGACAGCTTGTAATGCTAGCGCACTTATCCAAGAGTTTTCTGACACTCTTGAAGCATGGTAGGTTTTTTTTTTCGGGTAGCACGAAACGAAATTTAAGCTTGCAGAAAGAGCTGGATAAAATTGAAAATTCACTTCAACTTAAGAATTGATCAAAGACAAGGTGGACTGCGCGCGCCGAATCGATGAGATCTGTTTCTACATCTTATGAAGAGATAGTCACAGCATTGGAAACAATGAAAACCTAATTCGATTCTGAATTTGACAGTAAAACCCGAACTTTTGCGTCAGGCTTCCACAAAAAGCTTCTACTTTGATTTTATCTGCGGCATGTACTTTACCAAAAACAACCTGTTTAAAATTAAGAACGTAACCGAGCTTTTAGAAGCGGAGGAGCTGAATGTAGTAGACGCGATGCAGCTGATTCAGAGCGCTTTGAAGTCTTTTGAAGATATCAAGATACCCGCTGATAGGAAAAAACTGCACCATCGAGCGCGTCCGATCTATAAAGCAATCATAGGCCTACATGAAAATCATCCTTCACGATGAAGAGCTTGTGCTGGCTGAGCTTGAAATCCTGCTCGATACCAGTAAACAGTGCTCATCTTTTAAAGAAATCGCAAAAGTTGCTGTTAAATTAAAGAGGATTATCCAGTGTGGTTAACAAGTAGTTCGACTGATTTTAACATACCCAGTGTCTTCTGCTCCTTCCGAGCGGTCCTTCAGCAAGTTGAAGCTCATTTACAATCATTTGCGGACATCGATGGGTGACGACCGCTTAGACTCCCTCATGATGTTGTTTTCAACGAAAGATAAGGTCGACGACATTGAAATTACGGAGATAGTGGAGAAGAAGTCCTTGTTAAAACATCGTAGAGTAGGGTTTTAGAAAGAATAACTAGATTTTTTAAAAAATTCTTATAATATTTAAACACTTATTTTGTTCATTTATCAAATTTCCCTGCGTTTCAAAATTCTGGAACTAATAAAATACATTTCAAATGAAAGCCATTAATTAAATATATTTGTCTTGTGTATCGTTTGCCCCCCCCCCCCTCTCCCTCCTGTTGCTCAGTTTTTAAACGTATAGTCGGCAATGTTAAACAGCCAGTCGGCATTTTTTAAATTCTCACCCCGCCTAGATATACAAGGTCGAACCGCCCCTGCCCTTTGGGGGTTAAAAATGCTAGCACGCTTCACGCATTTTGAAATATTAAAGTCAATCAGTCCACACTAGGAAAAATCGTGAAACGAACCGTCGTATTACGTCCCGCCGTCCTGTCGAAATATCCATTGATTTTTTCGGGGCATGGCCACCGTGGCCGGATTGTATTTTTATTTTTATTTAAAAAAAAAAAAATAGTTGTAAAGTAGGCTTTATGTTTAAATTAAAAATCATATAAAGTCATAGGTTAACTCCTACACCTACCTCTATCCCACTCTCAGTTCAAAAATAGTGTATTTTTTAAAATTTTTCCAAAAAATATTTTGAAAATGGCTTATATTTCCAAAATTAGGAATTTTACAAAAAAGGTTGTTTAACGTAAATGAAAGGTCCTTACCCCCTCTACCCACAAACCAAGTTTCAAGTCTCTAGGACAAAAACCAAAAAAGTCAAATTTTGAAAGTAGGCTATATAAAGAAAACGTAACATCCTAAAAAGTCATATATAGGCTTAAACAAAAGTCTCTATGTCCTTTAACGTTATAACAAAACTTTTATTTATACATTTTTTCCTAAAAAAGGCCAATTTTGAAATTGGCTATCGTTTGAAAACTAAGAATTTTACAAAAAAGTGTGGTTGATATAAATAAAAGGTCTTTACCCCCTCTGCCCCTAAGTAAGTTTCAAGTCTCTAGGACGTAAAAATTAGTTAATATTATTATTTCATCCCTTAGTAGGGGTAGCTTTTATTTTGGGGTAAAAAGTAAGTTCTCCATAAGAAAGAGGGCGTTAACCCGAGTCCTACAACACATCACACATCAAAATCCGACTATGCGTTCGTGAGATATCGGCAAAGTTCGCGAGAAAGTAGGCTATCATCTAGCTCCCTCACTGCTCCCCTACTCTTATAACATTCGTTTCATGGAGACTGTTTGATAACCGAAATCATTCTTGGGTTAGCAACAACATGTGTAAAGTGATACCATTGCTTAAGAAGCGGCTTCGGTGGCGTAGTTGGTAGCATGCTGAACTGCTGTGCCCAAGATAGCGGGTTCAAACCCAGCCGAAGTCGTCGGATTTTTAAGAGCGTTAAAATCCTTCAGTATGCCTTCCTTCGGAGGGGAAGTGAAGTCGGCGGTCCCATGTCATAGATTTATGGCATGTAAAATATCCTTCCACAGACTAAACTTGTGTGGAGCTAAATTTCTAGGTTAGATTTCGTTGTAACGCTCTATCAAAGTTCCAACGTTCACCACTATGTATCATTGAGATCTGGTAGTGATAGTTGGAACTACCGGTACTAGAAATTGGACGGAACTTGTAGCTCACCCTAGTGGTGTCCGCTTGAAGTAGCTACAGCCTCTGGCGAACCGAACATGTCCTCGGACACTCCCGGCACTAAAAGCCGTGCGATAAATAAATAAAATTTCTTAAGAGATCTTTATTGTTGTTTATTGTTTTTGTTGTTGTTTTATTTAAGGAACTGGGTATTGTGTTCATCAAAACCGTGTACTGGGGGGTATTAAATATTTTTTTTGTATGTATTCTTTAATGCCAGACAGGCTCCACTAGTGACAATATAATAATTAACAATAACATTTACAAGTTTAAACAATACAAAAACAGAAAACACGAACACAAATAGAAAATACACTATTATACAGTATATCAACAACCACGAACCATACAGACACGTACTCAAACATCCTATCTCAAGCATTCATTAAAATAATTATTACAGAAACATCAATCTACAGTAAATGGAAAAAGGCATAAACATAAATGAAAAGATAAGAAGAAAAAGTTCAGTAACTGGAAAAAAAGCAATACAAGAGTGACATTCGAGGATGTAGAAAACATTACTTACATTACTTCAGTCATTCATACATTCATTAAAAAATCAATCAACCATTCATTCAACCACATATTCAATCAAACTATCAATCAAACACAAATAGAAACGAACACGATATACAGTTAATTCTCGATTATCCGCGGGTGGTTTAACCGCGGTGCCTGTAGGAGAACATTTTTATAAAAGGAAGGTTTTGAAATCGAAAATTATTTCTCAAAAATTGTGATGCTAATGAACAGGGCTTTGAGCACCTCACAGATGAAAACATCATACATCAAGTACGAGGGATTGAATCGGTTGAATCGGAAGACAATGAGGAAACGCAGATGCAGAGGACCGTTACTCATGATGCAGCATTAGGACACATTGACAGGATTCTTCAATACCTTGAAGAGCAAGACGACGCATCACTTTGTGACAAGATGGTGTTGAGAAAACTCAAATCACAAAAAACGAAAAAGTGTTTCACTACGAAAAAGCAAAAGCAAATGAGCGATTTTTTTTGTTAAACAGTAAACAAGACTTTTTAATAACACACATAACATCGACTGCGTTTTGTTATCATGTACGTCCTTTTATTGTATATCGGTAATAAACTTATTTAAAGCACTTGTGTGTTGTTTTTTTAGTGCCTTCGACCTTTCTTTAACCATTACCAGCATCCGCACCAGTCAATTCCATGAATAATCGGGAGTTTACTGTGCATTACAATATTTTACAGCCCACTTGAGATGTTTCTCAGAGAGTCGAAGTGAATATCAGTAGCACATTTACTCTCCATCAAGCTGTATGTTGATTGCAACCCGATCAGACATGAATGTTTGTGCACATTAATTCTTGATCTGACCCCATCGAACGTGTGCTTCCGTCTGGTGGTTCTCTGAGAGTAAATTTGCTAGGCCCTCCATGGATTGTGGTGCCACGGGGTTTGGTTACAGGCACCGTCTTTACATGACATACTGTATATACATATTTACACTCGTACTTTTTAAAAAAGAAACAAGGTAAGGGCTGGCAGCTGCCAAGTACCGAGCGACGTGGGTAGGTTTTAGCTTAGGATTAACTCTACCCGAGGGAAGTTGATAAAGAGAAAAGGGGAAGAGGGTTTCAGCAGGAAGAAAAAGTATGGATAGATAGGACGGGAGTTCAATAACAAACATAAACTTAAACGAAAGTAAGTGTTCAACCACCGTTTCCACCGTGCAATGTCTGTGAAACACCTAAAGTGGGTATGGACCTGGACACAGCTAACGGGAAATGCGGCTGGAACTTGGGCTGTTTGCAAGCAAGCGGCGATCGTACTTTCCCTTCCAACAGGGGCGGATCCAGGGGGGGGGGGGCGATGGGGGGGCGATCGCCCCCCCCCCCCCCCCCCCCGCTATGAGAAAAGAAAAGAGGGAAAAAGAGAAAGAAAAAGGGGAAAGCGAAGGAGAGGAGAGAAGAGGGGGGAGAGAAACGAAGGAGGAGACGCACCAAACGAACTATAAACAACGATTTTAACCTAACTGGTATTCAGTTAATAATCGTGCAATATACTTTAAATTACCTAGCCGCGACGCTCTCTTCTCGCTACCCCGCTCGCTTATTTTCCAGCACTGTTGCTATTGTTGTGACGAGCCGAGCTGACTGAGCACAGCGCAGCCGCCGCGCCGCCTGTCCGAACGGAGCCGAGTACAAACGAACAATCCTCTTCGGCCCGCCCCACCCGCGCCTGAGATATGTCTATCGAGGTAAACTGTATGAAGACTTCACAAGCTTTATAAATCTCCGAGAAACAGTGCACAACCGTTTAAAGGAAAAATGCGTAATTAAAGGGAAAGTAAAAGGAAGAAAAAAAGACGAAATCCCCGTATCCAAACAGGAAAATATCGCCCGAAACGAAGGGAATGTCGATAGAGAAATAAAATTAATACTGAAGGGCTAGCGCAAGAATCACCAAATCCGAAAACTGGAGAAGAGATGCTAAATGATGACAATATTGAAAAAGCAAACAGCGTGACGGAAACAGAAACCGAGCGAGAGCTACAGGAAGGAAAAGAACCAAAGAAAGCAGAAACCGAAGAAGAAATCCACAAGCAAGAGATAAAGATGGAGAAGAAACTAAGGAGGATTCGAAGAGAAAATTGAAAGCCAAAAATAAAGCCAAGAAACAAGTTGCCTACTCTCAAGAAAAAGAAGAAAAATGTAGCAGAACCAGAGGATGAAGATGAATACGACCAACAAACAAGAGATGAAGATGCAGATGAAAGAACTATAGAGGAGAAAAAGAAAACGCAAACCAAAGAGAGAACCAGCAAGAAACAAGAAACCAAAGGAGACCCAGAGCCTACCGTAACCGGCAGAGACGTGGGTAAATCTGTGTTGAGTATTCTTAAGCATCACAGTCTTGTCCTATGTCGGTGTGTTGACGTTGGTAATGACGGGTGCACTATCATGGCGTCGGTAGCTTGTGGTGCTGTCGCCGAGCTGCAAATCGAAGCAGAGCATGCCGTTAGGTGCCCTTGTTATAATCACGCTCTGAATTTGTCTATTTCGAAGACCTCGAAAGTCGTCGCCGTGCGAAATGCAATAGGAGTTATGAAGGCACTATTTCGTCGATGGATTCGTCCTCAAAACGCTCCTATGTATTTAAAGCAACTCTAGGTGAACTTTTATGTGGACTTTGTGAGACGCGGTGGATCGAACGGCACGACGGTTTTGTACAATTTCTCTCTATACTCCCGAACATAGTCGAGAGTTTAAACTCGATTACTTTATGGAAATACTCAGAAAGTGCTTCTAAGGCAAAAACGCTCATAACTGCTCTTTGTGAGAGTGATGTTATAGTTATCGTCATTTGCTTGTCAGAAATCCTTGGAGACACTAAAACACTCAGCATTTTGTTTCAAAAAAGGGCAAATAGACTTGAAGGAAGCCCAGGATGCTCTAGACGACACTACTACTGTGTTGATCTAGAGGCGCGAAGAGTACGAAACACAATTTGCTGAGCTCTTCCAAGAATCAGAAGCTCTGGCAAAACAACTTGGAACCGAACGTTTGCTCCCACGCATCGCTCAACGGCAAAAGCACCGCGAAAATCATCCAGCGTCAACCGTAGAAGACTACTATCGCCGGGCCGTTTTCATACCCATTTTAGACTACGTCCTAGAAGACCTAAACACTCGCTTCCCTAAAGCAACGCAAGAGTTACACAGCCTATCAGCAATGATGCCAATATCATCATGGACGTCAGCGGATGTGGACACAATCGCTGAAAAGTACTTCAAACTTCTCAATCAAATCGGCGGCAAGGCTTCTACAGGCTGAACTTCGTATGTGGAAGGTAAAGTGGTCCCGGGAGCTTGAATCGGGATCAACCATCCCAAAGAAAGCTATGGAAGCTTTAATTGCCTGCGATAAAGAGTTGTACCCCAGTATTCATCGATGTCTCAAGATTTATGCTACTTTAACCGTCAGCGCCGCTTCATCGGAAAGGTCATAATATTCTTCTTTGAGAAGGCTGAAGACGTGGTTGCGGTCAACTATATCCGATGAACGATTGAACGGACTTGCTTTGTTGCACGTCCACTACGATGTTTATGTTGACCCATCTCGCGTGATAAATCGGTACGCGAAAAAGAAAAACGACGACTAGAGTTTGTTGTTTAGCTTAAAATTGTTTTTATGAACAAAATTGCTGTATTTGTAATATTTACGTACAATTAGCAATACACATGTACCTGTCATAATTTCGGGTAACCTTGTTCCTATTTCGCTCAACCTATACCCCTAAAATAAAGATTAAATATAGTTTTAAACTCCCGTAAATCTGATTAAATCGTGTCTTTAACGATCTTTTTCTCGTCGATCGATTAAAATTCCTCGGACCTCGAGCCGGGTTTTTATTTAATCTTGAAGCTATTGTCTAAGCTATATAATCATTTATTTACGGTTGTCAGTCATCAAACTATATAACTCTGATTTTACTCTCCTACCCTTTAATTACATTAATACAGAAACTATAAACTATGAACCCGGTATGATAGCGTTTTAGATAAAATTAAAAGTCTATCTTTACGAAAGCGCTCCAGCGATATTATTGGCATGGCAAATGATAATATAGAGAGCAGTGTCGGACTGGCCATTTGGGAAGAACGGGAGTTCCCATCGAGGCCTCGGGCCAGGAGACTATGAGTGCCGAGGCCAGCCCTTAGGCCCTTGCACAAATAGGCCTGTGACCCCAGTTATTAGCTAGCTAAGATATTCTGCGTCTTTGTTTACAACTTAAGAGAGGGAGGGCTACTCGCAAAGGGGACAAAGTCAATCATTACCTATGAGGAGGTCCGGGGGACTTTTAACCCCCCTCGGACCAATCAAGGCATCTGAGGCATCAAGGGGTCTCGGGGCCTTAAAATTAATGACCTCGGCCCTTGTGCGAGTAGGCCTCTAACATCAGCTTATTATATTGTATCTAAAAATGGGGAAAACAAGGGGGGGGGCTAAGTTCCGAAGGGGGCTCATTACGATCACAGTATTTCAATGCGCGCGATCCCCGTGTCAGTAAACTCTGCATAAAAATATTTTTCAGCGTAAACATTGGAGCAAGTCACTGGGGGAGAGGGGGCTCTTAGGGCCAGTCCGATACTGATAGAGTATAGGTAAGTATGAGCAAACAAAAATATTGTTTAGTGACCACACAGAAAGTAGGAAAGTAACGAAAAATTTAACATTTCGAAAAAAAAAATGACATTTTGGTGAAAGTATGCGCAAATAATTCAATGTTTATTGTTAACTTTTAAATTTGCATTATGGTATATTACACCCCCCCCCTCCATTTTGAGGACAGATATCATGACTGCCCCCTCCAAGATCAGTGTCTGGATCCGCCCCTGCCTTTCAAGCCTGTGTTTTAATACTATGGGGAAGGGTGGTAGTCTGGCAAGACAAAGAATAACAGATTTGCTTTTTTTTCTTTCAAAGGAGTTAGATTTATAAGAATGTTTTGAAAGGCGGAAACAATTTGAATTCGCCGTGATATTTTTTAGTTTTGGGAACTGTTGGATTTCCAGCAAACGATCGAGCGGTCCCAGAGAGGGAAGCAATGAAGCGTTTTAATGCTTTTATAAATAATTTTACTGGTTTCTTTGGAAATTTCGGTAAGGATACCAATTGTTGCACTTAAGAAAAGCTGAGCTTTTAACCAGCAGATTGCCGACTAAAATTTAGACCAGAGGAAAAACTTGAATAATGGGTACAAACCCTAAGTTAGCGAGAACATCTCACCAAACAGGAAGCTTTCAGAGCTAGCTATACTTGCCTTAAGGGCTCGTTAGAATTAGCCATAGCAGCTAATAGAAGCTTTGAAAATGTTGTTACTTGAAGTTTTAAGTTAAATGCAACAAATAGCACGAACTTTGTTGTTTTAAAGATTCGAGAAAAGAGTTTAAGCTTAAAGGAAGAATCAGGGAAGATAAGAACCTGCCTAATCTTGATTCTATTGAGAAAGATGAAGAAAACAATAATAGAGATTTTATTTAACAATAAATTAAACTTTGAAGAGTTAACAATATTTAGGTTATGATTGTGATTTGTAAAAAAAGGTTTACAACATATAAAGGTCTGAGACCTATAGATAATAAGTTTACAATTGGTAAACAATGTTGAATAGGGTATATGTTTGAAACTTGCCGTAAGCACTGAAATCAGAATAAGATTTTAAAAGTTGTACTTAAGATTAACAAATTTAATGGTTAAAACAAAGATTATAAAATGATTAAAGCTATAATAATTAGACCAGGTACAATGCAGGTACTTGTAGAATTCCTTTAGGGAAATCAAAAAGGGTATGAACAAATAATAAATTCAAAATTATAATAACAAAAAAGGGGAAATTAGGAAGAAGTTTCTATATCTTCATATATTTAAACAGAGAGAATAAGTTATATATTGACGTGAGAAAAGTTGGGAGGGCGCCTATGGTTTGGCGAAGCCTCGTTGAGTGATAGCTAGGTACATAAGTTGACTTAATTTAAAGATTAATTTAATTTGTTAGTAAAGGTATTTGGGAAGGAAGAAATTGGAAAATTAGGAAAAGTTTTGGCCAAATTTATTGTTTCCATTCGAACGCGACGCGGTTGGTGGTTGAACGGGCACTGATTTCACTATAGTCTATTGTTGTAGTTGAAAAGTTCACTATTGCAGCACAAAAAGTTTATAGAGAAAAATGTTATTGCAATTATGTAGATCACTAGTTGAATTTTAACTTGAATAAGTCTATTGCGGTGGAATGTTTATAGGTTGTAGTTGAATGCTGAAGAAAAGTACCCACGGAGGAAGGTAAATTAAATTTTGAGCAATAGTATAGGTGACATAAATTCCTCATTTAGGAAAAGTATTCCCATATTTAAATGGAAAATACTTGATGGCTTTACTTGTAGCAAGATTGTTTGACATCGAAGGTTCCAGAGCAATGATGACTGTTGAATTGGGCAGTAGGTCCCACGGAGGAAAAAGCTAAGTTTTTTTTATAGACAGTGGGTATTTTAATGATATCCATCGTTGTGAGAAAGTATCTCAGTTAATTTGTACAAGAAGTACTGTTTCATTTTGGAAAGTTAGCTTAGGGGGCCATAGCTTGATCAAGAAGATCTCTAGAAGGCAGTTATTGCTTAACATTCAGCAATTCCCCACACTGTCTATAAAATGGAATTAAAATCATTTAGCTATTTAAAAACAATTAAAATGTGTTGAAAGACATTGAAGTTTTGTACTTAGCTCATTTTGAAGAATAGACGATGGTTCCTCGTAACCGTTGAGTTAAACTTCAGACATGGCATCTGATTTAAAAAAAAGTTTCACGAGAGCAGGAGACTACCCGGGTAGGGCTTTGCACTGTAATCGGCCGCCGAAAGAAGAGTGAGAGCAGGTAGCCTTGACGGCTCGACAACAAGTGAACGAGCGAAGCGGCGCACGGAGGGGTGAGCCAAGGCTTATAAACTACAGAGGTTGCCTCAATTTTCACTCACCATTCAGCGCTCACAAGGCGGATGACGTCACAAGATACCAAACGCGCCATGTGGGGAACGTAACGAAACTGTCAACATCAGCTGTTGAGTACGCAAAGAACAGTTTATTCTCATGAAATTATTGGTAAATGGGTGATAAAATAACTGAATGTAGCCTACTTACATTTTATTTTGTGATCTTCTTGAATTTCTTGGAAATTCGCCTAGACTCGGTAGCAGTATCGTGGGTGTTAGTGACTTCCAATAACCACTTCTTATGCAAGATAGATTTGGAATGTTTCAATCTGATGAAGAAAATTGTTATCACAGCTGCCTCAACCCCACCAGACGGTACGTCAGAAACTTCTCTCGACACAAAATCTGTCGTTCTTCTTAGAACGTTCTTGCCTCGTTGAAATCCGTATTTTCCGTGAAATGTGACGAATTTTGCTGAAATGTGCCGGAACTGATTTAGCCAAGTTTCTGAGGGATCGGTCATACCACCGTATGACAAGTGTTTAATTCAGATTGGCAATGCATAATCGTGTTAAGTTTGCATTCCATAGGTTAAGTTCCCAAGTTGTGGAAATTTACCTTGCAACTTGTGGGCTACATAACCTGCAACATAAGCCTTGCCATCTTCCTCACTTTGTTCCATGATATTGGCAATGAAGGACGCAGGTTGAACATTGCTCCCTAAGGTTGGTGCTGGAAGCACGTTACTTGATTCAGACACTATGCCAGCTTTGTTTAGTGCTTTAGCAACTACATATTCATCTGAATCTGGATCAGCAGTGTTGGTTTGCTTTTGAACAACTCCTGGATTTTTTTTCTAAAATAATCATCCTCAGTCTGTAAATGTAGTCAAGGGGAGCCACCACGGTTTCGCAATTGTGAAAGGAGGTTTTCCAGTACATCTTGATTTAGCCTATGTGTGAGAATGTACTTTGTATTATGCCTACGGGCCATATCTTGGAACAGAAGTGGAAGGGATTTTATTGAAAGGATAACTGCTTTCTGGAATATTTGCAAATAATTTTTACCAATACAAAGCGAATTACTCATGAAATTTTCCATCTTGTCCAAAAACAAAATACCATGCCTGGGTGTATATAAGGGGGGAGGGGACTGAGGGGGCTCCAGATCCTCCCCGAAAAAAGCCAACTTGGGTACAACATACAATGTATTTCACAGTAGTCTACTTTTAAGAAATAATTATCAATTTGTAAAAGGAAATGAGTGTTTACCTTTCTGCTTTATAAATTGACAAGTAGCCCATTTAGATATTTTCCATTCATACTCCATAGGCTATAATAGAAAATTCATTAAGTACTCACAATTTTCCACGATAGTCAGCCCCTTGCCCCCCCCCCCTCTAAAATTTGTATACACGCCCCTGATACCATGTACGAAATATGTCAAAAATATTAACAGCTTTAAAATCATCCTAGCAGGTCATCAAAACTTAAGAGTAGGCCAGCTAGGCTCACTTACCATTTGGTTTTAGATTCCTTGGAAATCTTGGCTTTATATTAAGCAATTCGGCCCTGTAGTCTAATTCGAAGTCTTCACTTGTAAAGTGCAGGGAACATATCCTACTTGTTTGAGGGTTGCAATGATCTTTTCGCTTACATGCAGCAATCCACTGATTGCTAAGGCATGCGTCTTTAGGCATCGTGAAAAACGACAAGTCATTTCCAACTTTATAATAACTGTGACAAACTGCCACAGCACATCTTTGGCCTGGCATGATTATAAACAAAAGGGCTTAAAACACGTGCTTAAACCACTGCAATCCATACAATATACGTTGACTTTACTTGCATATCTCGCACCTCGCGCGCTACGAGGAAACGTGTGACGTCACGTCCTTTCCCTTCCCTCCGCAATCCCCTCGCCTAAGAGCTCCATATTGAGGCAACCTCTGTAGTTTACTAGCCTTGGGGGTGAGCGGCACCGCACACGTCAGAGTTAGGCGGGCGAGGGGAAGGGGGAGCGAGCGGGTAGGGGAAGGAAACAACAGAGTTTATACCAACATGGGAAACATTATAAATACAAAACCTCTCATGTAAGTAATGCTTCTTCACGGAGTAGTTGTTTGGCGACGAACACGACGCCTAACGGATTGATGATGAAGTCTTCATGACTTGAGGAAATTGAAGTTCAGAGGGCAGCGGTAAGACGCTGCTAAGCTGGTTCCGCAGAATATGCGCTTCTGGAACAAACTTATAACAAATATAAACAAGTGTACGGGGCAAACAAAATGTAAAAGTTCACTGTTGGTGTCTGCGGGTAAGAAATCTAAATAAATGAATTAATATAAAAGAATAATGAGCAGCAGAAGCCAACTCTGCCTGACCGTGTATTTCGAGAAATACACCACAACGTCGATGGCATTGGGAGTGGCTGCAATTAGGTCATCCATAGTACAAGTTGAAGGGCACGAGGGTGTCGTCTGTTGCTCTTCACAATCTCAGGGAGATGTGTTGGATGAGAAACCCCACTTCTGCAGATTCACCCTTGTTCTTCCAACTCCTGTACTAAGTCTATTTAGGGTCTTCCATGTTGACCAATCTTCCTTGTGGCCACATGGGAGACTTTCCTTTGGCTCGATACTGTTGGAGAGATGTTCAGTATTTTCTTTCCACAGTCTGGCTCTTTCAGCTTCTGCTTTCCCTTCAAGATTGACAGATGAATAGATGATGATGATGATGATGATAATAATAATTGTTGTTTTAAGGGGCCTAACATCTGAGTTATCGGCCCCTAATGGTTTGGGTGATAATGAAAGGTGATCAAATGTAACTTACAACTAAAACTAACTACTCTCTTACAAACTAGAAGAGCAAATGGGAGAAGAATGTAAATAAAAGACAGGAGGAAAGGAAATGCCCTCAAGTCTCGAAGAATGAGAATTGAGAGACCTGGAAGGAAGGAGAGCCAAGGAAGGCAGAGAGGAGAGGGTCCGCCCCGAAGGCAATGGAGAAAGGGGAAAACCGGACCCAGCTCAGGAATCCCTCGGGGTCGCCAACTCCCAAACTCACCAACCGTGAGCCCTTGAGGGTGTAGCACTATCCAGGGTGCACCAGAAGTGGTGAGGCTACACACACCCTGCCTCCTTGAGGGCCTTGAGCAGAAGGCAGGATATACTGTGAGCCCTTGAGGGTGTAGCATTATCCAGGGTGCACCAGAAGTGGTGGGGCTACACACACCCTGCCTCCTTGAGGGCCTTGAGCAGAAGGCAGGATATACTGTGAGCCCTTGAGGGTGTAGCACTATCCAGGGTGCACCAGAAGTGGTGGGGCTACATACACCCTGCCTCCTTGAGGGCCTTGAGCAGAAGGCAGGAGATATGAAGAGAACAGAATGCTGACCCCTCGAAGAATGAGGGTACCAGAAAAGATGAGACAAGGTCCTATTAAGGCGGGAAAGTGAAAGACTTCCTAGGCCTCAGATATCCTAATACCGTCGAGGTAGGAAAAGAACAAGAGTTGACCAAGGGAGATTGATAGGAAAGATGACAGAGAGGAGCCTGGCACAAGTAAGTGGAAGTAATGGCAAGCTCACTTTGGGCCCCGTGGTCGCCAACCCACGTCCCACTAGTTGTGAGCCCCTGGGGACAGATGGATAGAGGAAGCTCTTCCTAGATTTCAGCCACGTTGAAGCTGGAAGGTAACTGTAAAGGGGATTGATATGGCTTTTCCTTTTTATAGACTCCTTGATCTCTATGGATCAGCCATAGTTAATTGTCTTTGTTTCTTCTGTATTCTTTGGTAGATGTCTGATACGCATCATGTACCGGTATTTGTTAAGTTAAGATTAATAAAACCTAACAAACAGGTTTATCAAAGTGTTCATATTTATTACAATTTATTAATCTCAACTAAGAATGGATCGTCTACTAAGACCCGAGCGTCTGAACATCGACCCAGAATCTAGCAACGCACAACAAGAATGGAATCACTGGTACAACACGTTCAGGAACTTCATAGTGTCTTACCAAGCAAGTGACGCCGACAAATTAAGAATCCTGATAAATCATGTCTCACCTTCAGTATACGAATATTTCAATGAAGCTAAAACGTTTAATGACGCAATAAGCATTTTGGTTAGCACGTTCACAAATCAGGTGAACGAAATATTTGCGCGTCACAAATTAGCAACCAGAAAGCAGCTAACTGGAGAAACAGTGTCGAGATATATAGAATCTTTGAAGCTTCTAAGCAAAGATTGTAACTTTAAGGCTGTAACAGCGGAAGTAAATAGAGATGATTGTATTCGCGACGCTTTCATTGCCGGTCTTCTTAACTCCAATATTCGTCAGAGACTATTAGAAAATCTTAACCTCACTCTTGAGGAGGCTTCAATAAAGGCAAAGGCTTTAGAGTCAGCGATGGAACAGTCCCTTCAGTATCAAGAGCCTGTTTCAGTCAGTGCTGTTCAGAACCGTCGTGCTAGTTCACCCAGACCACCCTCAATTACTTATGCCAGCCGTGACAGCTGCTCAGGGAATAGTGAAGCTTCGTGTGAAGTTGTTGCAGTGACAAACAGGAAGTGCTATTTTTGTGGACTTGCCTATCACAAGAGGAATGAATGCCCAGCAAGGGAAGCTATTTGTCGTGCATGCTCGAAAACTGGTCACTACGCCAAAGTTTGTAGAAGTGCCAAACCGAATAGTTCCCAAAAATCTTACCATTGCCATACTGCAGTTTTATCTTCTGCCTCTTCCACACCATCTTGTCTGGCAAAAGCAGTAATTCCCATTCACTTAAATGGAACGAAAGCCAATGCTCTGGTAGACACTGGTAGTTCTACAAGTTTTATTTCTGATAGGTTGGTTCGGAAGCTCCGGCTCCCCGTGTGTGCTAGTAGTCTCACAGTAACAATGGCCTCAACATCTCTTAGCTCATCTGTTAAGGGAGTTTGCTCAGTCAATCTAAAAGTCAAGGACCATGTATATGAAGACGTTCAGCTAAATATACTGACAGATCTATGCTCGGACGTTATTTTGGGTCACGGCATTCTTGGTCGCCATTCATCCATAGAAATAAAGTTTGGTGGCATCAAAGAACCGTTGAATATCTGCGGATTGACAGTGGCTAATGTAGAACCTGTCCAACTTTTTCGTAACATCCCTCCAGACTGTAAACCAATCGCTGTTAAATCTCGACGTCACACAGCTTCCGATGCCAAGTTCATTGATCAAGAAATTCAACGACTCTTAAAGGAAGATGTCATAGAAGAAAGCTTTTCTCCATGGCGTGCACAGGTTCTTGTTACCCACACGGAGAACCACAAGCGCCGCATGGTAGTCGACTATTCTCGGACAGTAAATCAGTACACCCAACTAGATGCATATCCACTTCCACGCATTGAGGATATCGTAAACAAAGTGGCAAATTATGAAGTGTTCAGTGCTATCGACTTAAAGAGTGCCTATAATCAAATCCCTATCTGCGAAGAGGACCGTCCATACACAGCATTTGAAGCTAGTGGTAAACTTTGGCAGTATAAACGAATTCCATTTGGCCCAACTAATGGTGTGACCTGTTTCCAAAGAACTATTGATTCGATCATCCTGAAAGAGGAACTTACTGGGGTAGCAGCTTACCTAGATGATATCATAGTAGGAGGCAAGAATCAGCAAGAACATGACATGAATCTGAAGAAGTTCCTAAAAGCCGTAGAAAAGTATCGCTTGACAATTAATGATAAGAAGAGTGTCTTCTCAGCTCGTACAATAAAGCTGTTGGGTTATATAATCCCCAATCATGAAATTCGTCCAGATCCTGACAGACTCACATCCTTGAGAGAACTTCCAGTTCCATCTGATACTGCTTCTCTTCGAAGAGCAATGGGCATGTTCGCACATTTTTCAAACTTCATTCCCAGATTTTCACAGAAAATACATATCCTTTCGAGGGGTCACTTTCCATTAAACGAAAAGGCTGTTGAAGCGTTCAATACTCTGAAAGAAGATGTGGAAAACGCACTCGTCTCAGCTATAGATGAGAAGGTTATGCTCACCATGGAGACTGTTGCTTCATAACATTCTATTGGAGCCACCCTGTCACAAAATGGGCGGCCTGTAGGTTTTTGTCACAAACCCTCAACAAGTCAGAACAAATACATTCATCTGTGGAGAAGAAAGCTCAGGCTATTATCGAAGCTGTCAAGAAATGGAGGCATTATTTACTAGGAAGACATTTCCGCCTCATCACCGATCAGAAGTCAGTGGCCTTCATGTTCGACAGCAGGCGTCATGGCAAGGTAAAGAATGAGAAGATACTGCGTTGGAGATTGGAACTTTCATGTTTTGACTATGAAATCATCTACAGACCTGGATAACACAACGAAGCAGCTGATGCTTTATCCAGAATCTGTTCGGCTACCCAGTGCTATGGATTACGACTTAAGAACATTCATGAAGCCTTAGGTCATCCGGGATTGACGAGAATGAATCACTTCGTTAAGTCAAAGAATTTGCCCTATTCGTTGGAGGATATAAAGAAGGTTTTATCAGCGTGTGAAGTCTGTGCTGAGTTAAAACCCAGATTTATCCAACACGAGGGAAGTCTCATCAAAGCTATCCATCCATTTGAACGAATAAACATGGATTTCAAGGGACCTCTTCCATCCACTTCCAGAAACCGATACCTCCTCATCTTAGTAGATGAATATTCCAGATATCCTTTTGCTTTTCCCTGTACGGATGTTACTTCCTCCACCATTATATCAAAACTGAAAATCCTTTTTTCAATTTTTGGATTTCCTTCCTATATTCATTCAGATCGAGGTTCTGCCTTCATGTCCCAAGAATTGAAGTCATATCTCACGACTGTTGGGGTAGCGACGAGCAGAACGACACCGTATAATCCCAGAGGCAACGATCAGGCAGAAAAATACGTAGGCATTGTCTGGAAAACTATACAGCTTGCCATAAAATCAAGACAATTGGATATCCGACAGTGGGAAAAAGTTTTAGACGATACCCTCGATTCTATCAGGTCATTACTTTGTACCGCAACAAACGAAACTCCCCATGAGCGTATGTTTAAACACCAACGGAGATCGACTTACGGACAAGCAACCCCTTCATGGTTATTGACTTTAGGACCTGTATTTCTGCGGAATCATACCAGGCATTCAAAGTATGAACCATTTGTCCAAGAGGTCTCTCTTGTTGAAGCGAACCCCGAGTACGCTCACGTACAACTTGCTGATGGACGGGAGACTACCGTTTCAACTAGAGACTTGGCTCCAGTACCTTCTCCAGGCAACATTTCTCAAGAATGGGATGAAGAAAGGGAGGTAACAGAAGAGCAGCATTCCAACAGATCTCTTGGACATCACTGGCCTTCAACATCAATGGTTCCTCCTCGACCATCGGAATATTCGACTCTGGTTCCCCACGTCCTGACTTCTCCAGAATCTCAGAGGTCGTTAGGAAGTCCAGTTGCGACTTCTCCTCCTGACCAGCAACCTAGGCGAAGCACCATATTCCTGACTTCTCCAGAATCCCAGGGGTCGACAGAGAGTCCAGTTACACTTCCTCCAGGCCAACAACGTAGGCGGAGCACTAGAATCCGTCGCCCTCCCCCTTACCTCAAGGACTATACTTATCAATTAGGTGGGGGTGAATGATATGGCTTTTCCTTTTTATAGACTCCTTGATCTCTATGGATCAGCCATAGTTAATTGTCTTTGATTCTTCTGTATTCTTTGGTAGATGTCTGATACGCTTCATGTACCGGTATGTGTTAAGTTAAGATTAATAAAACCTAACAAACAGGTTTATCAATGTGTTCATATTTATTACAGGGATGAGCTTCTGATGTTGATGCTTTGGAGTCTTGCCCTGTTTGCTGAGACAGTACCTCTCTACGGATCTCACCAGGAGCAACACGAGCTAAATAGTGCGTCTTTTCGACGGAGGTGGGTTTCACACAACCAGTGATTATTCTGCAGGTTTTATTCAAAGCGATGTCAACATGCTTTGCATGAGCGGACTTGTACCATAGGGCCAGAGCTGATGTTCGGAGAGTTTGGTTAATACTGATCATAACTAGGGCCCGGATGTTGATGACATGTCATCTTTTTACCGAGTTGTCTAAAACAATGCTGTTGTATTTTGAGTCTACAGTCTTTTGACTGGTTTGATGCAGCCCTCCATGCCTCCCTGTCCTGAGCTAACGGTTTCATCTCTACATAGCTACCACACCCTACATCTGAGGCAATCTGTTTAACATATTCCAACCTTGGTCTACCCCTACAGTTCTTGTCCTCGACCCTTCCTTCCATGACTAAACTTGCTCTTCCTGGGTGTCTTAGTATGTGTCCTACCAACCTATCTCTTCTCTTCATTAGCAGTCGCCAGAAACATCTCTCCTCTCCCACTCGTCTTAATACCTCTTCGTTTGTAACCCTATCTACCCATCTGATCTTCATCATTCTCCTGTAAGACCACATTTAAAACGCTTCAAGTCTCCTCTTTTCTGCTGCACCAACAGTCCAAGTTTCACTTCCATAGAGCGCCACGCTCCAGACAAAGGTTTTCAAAAATGTCTTCCTAATACCTAAATCTATATTCGATGTCAACAGATTCCTTTTCTGTAGAAATGCTTTCCTTGCCTGAGCCAACCTACTTTTTATATCCTCTTTGCTTCTTCCATCACTGGTTATTTTGCTTCCTAAGTAACAGAAGTCTCCTACTTCCTTTAGTTTTTCACCTGCCAATTTGATGTCCATAGAGGTTTCTTATTTATTGCGACTGCATTCCAATATTTTTGTTTTACATTTATTAATTTTCATCATGAATTCTTTCCTCAAGACGGAGTAGATAGAAACTCCGGACTGGCCATCCCGTCTTCAAATATGGAATTTTTATTTTGCATCTTTTTGCATTTTTTTGCTATTTTTGCATTTTAAGAGCATATTTTTAAGTTTGGTAGATATTTTTGGTCATATTTTAGAGAAATCGGCCTTTTAAGGTACTTTTTTTTTCCAATTTAGTCATACAGAGCTTTATATGAAGGAGTTACATCTCTCAGAGTTAGGGGCAAACGACCTTCCTCACTTCAAGTACGCTCCGATCACATCAGTTGATGTTGAACGTAGCATTTCGAGATATAAACACTCGTTGGATGATACTGCAGATCATTTACTTTTGACAACATCAGAATGACTTGCGTAGTGCAGTGCAACTCAGACTAAAGTGAACATAAACCTTTTGTTAAGTGCTAGAAATCTATTTTGATTGACTTTTCAGTTTGAGCTTAAGATGTCATTTTTGAATTATTGGTGAGTTTATTATTATAATAAGATCATTTTCTTCATTTTGTAGCGCATTTATCGAATTTTTAGGTCATTTATTACAGTCATTTTTGAAAATTTTAAGTGCATTTTTTAAACTTTTTACAGCATCAACATCCGGGCCCTAATCATAACTAGGATTCGGAAGTTTAAGACCTTAAGAAGTACAAAATATGCAAGCAAATATGCCCTGAAAACTAGCAACATATGACCAAAAAACTATAAAATATGACCTAAAAAACTATGAAATATGACATGAATTTTGGGATAGGTAGAGTATCATTAACATACAGTAAATGCTAAAAGACGTCTTGGAATCAGGTCTTCTAAATCTGCTGTCTGCCTGTTCCAGGAAAAGAAAGAAAAATGTATCCACTTCACTATTCGGAAATCCTGTGTTTGAAACTCGACGCAGATAACACGTACCTGGTTAACGACGCATCAATTTAAACAACAATGCTGAAATTATAACCATATATGACCTTATAACACTAATATATGACCAAATATGACCAAAACAATATAAATGGCCGAAATATGCATTTATAGGCAACATCAAATTGCTTTAAACGTGGTCAGGGACCCGTCATTCAAACTTATTTTTGAGGATTTCGGGTAAAATGTGCTAGGGAAAAAAAAAAAGACTTTTCCTTAACATCCGAACCTTAATCATAACTAATACATGTATTTTTCTTCCAGTTGTGTTATTATCTTATTATTCATCCAAACAGGGTGTTTCGAAAGTCTTGTAAAGGCTTGTAGTGGGGACCAAGACAGTTAAGTTTAGCAAAGGAACTTGTGTCCGGAAACGTACTGTCTTCCCTCTACCCGCTACCCGAAAAAAAAAAAAAAAAAAAAAAAACACAACACACGTTCTAATCTCCCGCATTTTCGGGGCTCTGTCCGACTCCTGCTACTTGTCGACTGGGTCCAATTACAGGTGGGGCTCGATGTGACGACCACTGACGTCAACACGGTACCTCCGTACCATGTTCCGGTACACACATCACCAATTCCTGGGTCTCCAACATCCGCCGCAGCCATAACTCGCGCCAGTAGGTCTTCCTCTGTTTCCACACGTTCCCATGTGACCCCACAGGTAGTAGTCTAGCGGTGTCGGGTGAACGTGCAGGCCAAGCAGTGCCGGATTAAGGTAAAATGAGGCCCAAGTCCCTCAGATTTTTGGGGCTCCTTTATTTTTTCAAATATTTCTTATTTTTTAGCACCTGTACATTTAATAAAGTATATACAAGAGTTTTTTTTCTCTCCAGATGAATAATACACTTTTTATTAAATCATACATTTTAATTGAAACGATCATCATCGTTATTTGAAAACATTTCAGATGATTTGATGAACAATTTAACAAATCATAGGCTATTATTTTTCACTTCTGTAGGAGCTTAGATATCTAACATCTAACCTCCTTGACTTTTATAGTCAAGGAACAACGAAATTCGACATGCAAGTGACCCTCTGGGTGTCAAATAACAAAGCTTGCACCCGGCACCCGAGGCCATACGATAGTATTATTATTATTAATTCACTTCTGTAAAATGTAATCAATTTTTTTTTCGTTTTTTTTCGGTCAATGAAATCTTCTACAATGTCATCAAAATCAATTTCCCGCAGAACATCTGACTCGATATACATTAAACTTAGCATGTCTAATCGTTCTTGTGACACGATACTTCTTTGCGCACTTTTGATCTGTTTCAATTTTGAAAACGAACACTCCGCAGAACAATTCGTTATCATGAGGGTCGGGAAAATGCGAAAAACAATTTCAACGTTCGGAAAAACATACTCAAGCTTGTCTCGAATAAGAATTTCGTAAAGTTCAGAATGAGTGAACTCGGTTTTTAAGGGACATTGTAATTTAATATAATGCTGAAACTGTCTCAGTTCTGGATAACATTTTTCTAAATCTTCGGAATAAAATTTTTGGGGCCCCAGGCCTGGGCCTAGTCGGGCCTAATGGGTAATCCAGCACTGAGGTCAAGCACTACGACCTATCCACTGTTGCCCAAATCTGTGGTGCAGATGATCTCATAGCGCAAGTGGTGCGCCATCGTGCTGAATTCACATGTTTTGTCCCACATGCAGTGGCACATCGTCTAAGAACTCATGCAGTACGTCTTCAAGGAATATCAAGTACGCGGTAGCCGTGAGATGTCGTGGAAGCCATTCAGGAACTCTGCCCAAATGTTCACACCGTATCGTTGCTGAAACCCATGGGCGTGGGGCGCGTAGCATGCGGGTTTTCATCAGCCCACACAGGTATTGAAAATACCTTCCCTGGTGAACTTTGCTTCATCAGTGAAAAGGATCCGCCGTGGGAAGTGCGCATCGTTCAAAGACGTACGCACTCTTGTCAGTGGCGCCGATAATGCGAGAGCTGTGAACGTGTGCTGTGGTGGGAAGACACAAGTCCCTATGCTAAACTTAACCGTGTTGGTTTCCACTACAAGCCCTCAAAGTGTGTAATGAGAATTTAGTAACATCCTGTATATACAGTACTGTATTGTACCTCGTGCAGTTATTGAGCAAATTCATGTTGACCGACTGAAGAGTTACGACTGCATGAAAAAAAATATAATGCCAGGCAGCGGGAACTAAATTGAAGTATGAGGACCATTTTAAGTAATGGGCTGTGTAGTCTCTGACTTACTTACTTGACTTAGTTCCTCTTGAACCGTCCGTAACATCAGGCATCCGTGAAACGTCTCCGACTTGCCAGTGCTTTAACTGTTTCGAACTTCTCCCCGCTTCTATTGCCTCTTCTTCGGTAGTCCTCTTCCAGGTCTTTCTAGCACGACCTCTTTTCCGTGCCCCTTGTGGGTTCCATTCTAGTGCTGTTCGTTCTGCTGATCCTGCTGGCTTCCTCCATTTCCTTTTCTTAATTTCAACCTCTACTTGGAGTTGATTTGTTGTTTCCCAAAGCTCTTCATTGGATATTATTTCAGGCTATGTTTAAGATGCGACGCAGACTGTAAAGAGTTAGTGATACTTTTAGTAACTTTCCACGTTTCACATGCATACAGGAGAATGGATTTCACATTAGTATTAAAGATTTTAATTTTTGTCTTCCTAGAGATATTCCTATTCCTCAATACTGCATATACGTTCCATTTGCTTTTCTAATTCTTGCTTTCACATCTTCCTCTGCTTCTCCTCTTGTGACTACACTACCCAAGTATACAGGGTGTCTTTTATGTACTTTTGGAAAATGATAGGTGGTCTAGGGGATGGGTATAGAAGTAGTTTGAGATAGGGAACTTGGGGTCGGAGCGGCTTCCTTAACCCCTAAAATAAGGGTTGATTCGGGCAATTGTTGTAATGAATTCAAACACTACCTCCGTTTTGTAACATGACCAGTTGTTCAGCTGTGATTTGAATTCTCGAAAAGTACCGTAATCTTGTCATGAACTGATACAAAAATACTCTATCATTTTATTTTCACAAGTATTTGACGCAATCACTGCTGTTGTGTATTTATCGTTGTTTTGTAATTTTATTGCCTATTAAAGGAACTTTGAGACTAATTACGGAACTGCGGTAGTTTTAAGATCGTGCCTTCTAATGATTACCCCACGGCAAAAATTAAGCTAAGCATGCCTAGCCTAGCTAAACCTTACTTTCTCTTGCAAATGAACGCGATTTCAACGTAATAACGGACTTAAACAATTTAATGCTACGAAGTGCACAAGGATCGGTTTAACAGAAGGTAAGCTTAAATACCTTACACCTAAAATAACATAAACCATTTAAAAACTATTTTTGCCCATGCCCGGAATCAAACCCGGGACTCCCGGCCTTTCATACCGCAACGCTATCCATTACGCTAGCGCCACATGCTGAAATGAATCTTGCCATGAGTTAAAGGATTGAGAAAGGTAATAGAGGCTTGGCTCGGTTGCCTAACTTACAGGGTGGAGGGCCTGAATCACCCCTCCGCTCCGACCCCAAGTTCCCTATCTCAAATTACTTCTATACCCGTCCCCTAGACGACCTATCATTCTCCAAAGGTACATAAAAGACACCCTGTATAAACGAGTCAACCTCTTCAATGTTCTCTCCAGTCACAACTAGTTTCTCGTCAATCTGAGAGTTGATTCTTGGTCTTAGCAACATTTCTATTCAGTCCTGCAACTTTTGCCTCCTGTTTTTACCTTTGTAACTTGTTCTTAGTCGCCTCCGTAGCGTAGCGGTGAGCATGGTTAGGTGCCGCCCCGTAGGTCCTGGGTTCGATTCCAGGCTCTGCCACGAAATTTGAAAAGTGGTATGAGGACTGGAACGGGGTCTACTCAGCCTCGGGTGGTCCAAATGAGTAGAGGGGGTTCGATTCCCACCTCAGCCATCCTCGAAGTGGTTTTCCGTGGTTTCCACTTCGTCTTCGGGCAAATGGGGATGGTACCTTTTGTAAGGCCACGGCCATCTCCTTCCCTCTTCCTAGCCTATCCATCCCAATCTTCCCCTCCCTTCACATCCCTCATGAGGCCCCTGTTCGCTTTGCAGGTGAGGCCGCCTGGGCGAAGTGCTGGTCACACCTCCCCAGTTGTATCCACTCCGATCAGATGTTCCCAGCTCCAGGACACTGCCCGTAGAGACGGTAGTGGTGAGTTCCCTCGCTGAGTCCGTGGGAACCTCCAACCTAGAGGGTAAATCGACTAAATAAAAAAATAAAAACGTGTTCTTAATATCACTAATTCTTGAAGACATTAAACAAATATCATCTGCAAACTCCAAATCTCTCACCCATTCCCCATTGTATTCCTCTCTTCCTTTCACCCAGCATTCTCCTCATCACATTATCAAGCACCACTAAGAAAATTGTTGGTGAAAGGATACATCCTTGTCGAACTCCACTTGTGTATCCTCTGAGCATAGTAATATGGGGAAGCAGATAGAATCAAGGCAAGCAATCCCCTGTGTCGATCTACAGTATTCTGCAAGAAAGAAGTTAGTGTAGTGACGAAACTCTCCCTACATCACTCAGTATTTAGGCCAACCTTGCTGTATGGAAGTGAGAGCTGGAGGTTACTGATATCAGGGTAGCACGATTAGGCTAATTACTGGGACAAATGATGAAGCTCTTCGTATGAGCCGGCTGGGATGGTGGGGTCATGTGAAGAGAATGGGGGAGGAGATATTAGACTTTCTTCTTCTTCTTCTTCTTCTGGTTCCTATCAGTTCCGGATGTTGGCTACCATCTTGACTGTGCCGTTCCTATCACTTGCAGCTCGGAATAATTCAGTAGATGTTTTTGAGGTCCAGGCTGTGAGATCTTTTAACCAGGATATTATTCTTCGTCCAACACTTCTCTTCCTTGGTATTTTTCCTTGAAGAGACTGTACAGTGGGTCAAAATCGAAATCTAGAAGGACAAAATTATTTATTTTCATAATTAAAAATCAAAATTTATTACTTCTACAGCATTCTCATACAATTGCCGCTCACTATTCTGGGATATAAACGCATCTTAGTGTCAATCTGTCACCACTGTTCAAGCAGTCTGAATTGGAGGGTGAATGTAAGTGGCTGTGGTTTGGTTGTCTTTGTGGTTAGTGTGATGCTTTAAGATGGAACATGCAGCTGAAGGTATGATCTTTGTAACGCGTTTCAGTTATTAATGGGCGTAATTGTTACGTAAATTTAGCTATATTTGCATTATATAATATTTAACTATTATTTTTAAAATAATATTTTCACTTAGACATTTAGTATGTCGCGTCACTCTGCGTCACTTTCTACTTAATGTTAAAATGTAGATAAAGTCTTGTAGTTTACGCCTGTTATAAGATTTTTGCATCTTTTTGCAACTTACTTAGTTATTTTACGTTTTAGAAGATGCCGCGCAACCAGTTCTCACACGTTTACTGTTTGAAGAACTAGGTTTGACGATTATGTCAAAATGGAAGTGGAACCTTGTGACTTTGTTAAAAGTAAATTAGGGGTAGAAAATTGTTCTGAAGAGATAACTGAATGCTCTATCCAACTCCTAGCCAAATACAATTTCTTGCATGTGTGACGTAGCTTAAAAAGGTCTTAACTGATGTTTATTATGAAGTAAACAAATTATATACGTTGCTTTCACTCTAAATTCATGATTAAAACGTAAAAACAATTTTGTCCCCCTAGATTTCGATTTTGACCCACTGTGGACTGTAGGAGATGGAACTTGGTGGTATTCCTCATGATGTGTCCTAGATATTGGATTTTCCTGATTTTCACGGTGCTTAATACTTCCTTGTTTTTTTTTTCATTTTTTGGAGAACCTCAACATTTGTGACATGGTCTGTCCATGGTAATATTACACTACCGTACCTAATAGGTTAATGAACTCCACTATAAAGGGTAAGAGATGTAGAGGTAGATCTAGGAGGGAGTAGATGACCTAGCTGTTCCACACCTTAATAGAACTATAACTAATGAAACCAAGGAGGCGTTGGTTACATTCAGTGTTCAAGGATTTCAAAGTGAGAGGGGTAGAAGCACAGGAGGCTACAGTTGAGTCCGGATAACTCGGCCACACGCTGGCAGGGCGAGAAAACTTACTCGGCCTCCTGAAAAGAGTTCCTGGATGTGCAGAAGCCCATGAAAATGTCGTCGAACAGTGGTTCCAGATTGATACCGAGCAAGACATTATGTCCGATGCAGAAATTATTGCTGCTCAACATTTGTGACATGGTCTGTCCATGGTAATATTAGACTACTGTGTCATGACACAGTAATGGCAGTAGGAACACGGAGAGCAAAACATAATTTTTCTCTCACATATTATCAATATTTAATAAAAAGAATGCGGAAAGACGTTGAGGACTCCATCGTACAAGCTCCTAAAATATAACGAAGTGAGGGACTAAAGGCTGTCCGAAACTGCCCTTCAGTATTTTGAACAACAAGGTGCATCGGTAATGGACGTACTATTCCTTCGTCGTCTTCATGATGAAGTAGCGAAACGCAGAGTGCAGTGCGGAAGACCACAGGACATTACGCATTTCATAAAAAGTCGGCTAGTTAATTTTCATTATAGACAGCTTTATGCCTTCATAAAGTACTGTACGTACTTTTCCTTTATTTAAGGGTATTTATTTAGTGTATGGCTTTTAGTGCCGAGAGTGTCCGAGGACATGTTCGGCTCGCCAGGAGCTGTAGCTGCTTCAAGCGGACACCCATGGGGTGAGCTACAAGTTCCGTTCAATTTCAAGTAGTTCCAACTTTCGCTACCAGATATCACTGACATCTAGTGACACAGTAATGGCAGTAGGAACACGGAGAGCAAAACATAATTTTTCTCTCACATATTATCAATATTTTAAGCAACCACGTAAATATGGACATGATGATACCACTGCATCGTTTCAGTTTTAATATTTAGTTACTGTTTTCCATATTTTTTTCTTTTTTTTATTGTGTCGGAAATATAATGAGGCCTAAAATAGTTTTCATGCAATGAGAACGGTTATATAATTATTGTTTTATGAATATTAATCGAATTATCATTTTAATTATGATGATGACTGTAGTTTTAAGGGGCGGAACAGCAAGGCCGTCTGCCCCTTTAATAATGTACACAATTACCCTATTTATTACATTAGTGACACCCCCCTGAAGGAAACCGCAGGCGCGGATCTAGAATTTGGCTTTAGGGGGGGGGGGGGGGTCATAGAATCAAATTGTTAAGAAAAATGGTATCACTAACAACGCAATCACAAAATAACCAAACGTACAAAACCAGACCAATATTTTTGCAAGCTACATGGATAGAAATTTGATGCGTTTAGCGCACCAAAAATATTCGTACAAATTGCAACGGCGTTTTTGCGACTTTTACATCGAGCTTCGAGAAAAGTATCAAGGTACGTTACAGTTTCGGCAAGTCGAGTTGGTACCGACAAAGGGAGAAAGTCACAGCTTAAATTGCCAACCAAGCTTGCAGTTTGGACGTCGGCAAAATTTTTTGGTGCGAAAAAAGCCCCAAATTCCTATCCGTGCAGTGCTGCACATTCATCGTGACATCACTATAAACATCGATTCGGTAATCACAAGGTTTGCTAAAAAAAATAGACGAGTTGAATTTGTTATATAATTAATCGTTTTTATATAACAGGTATGAAGTTGTAAATATGTACAGTTGTAACAGAACATAATAATTGCAATAAAGATATTTTCAGTATTGAAAAAAAAAAAAAAAAAAAAAACTTTTTCAGTTAAAATTCGTTAAGTTTTATTTGTCTGGTTATTGTGTTTTCGTTTTTTGAGTTTGCAAAAAAATTTGTTCCCCCCCCCCCCTCCTTGAATCCGCGCCTGGGAAACCCTGCGTACGCCAATGACATTAGGCCGAGCTTTCGGGACTCGTGGAATCGTGGAGGTGCAGATTGGACACCGAAAGGCAAAGCAGTCTCAAATGAAAATGATTATTTAATTTACTGTAATTAAGGCTATTACAAGCTAGGGATCTTGAATACTACAAGGCTGGAAGGGTGACGAGACTTTCTACTCGGGACTCCAAGGTCAACCAACCAACTTACAGTTGAAGTGTTTGCGTGCCTTGGCTTCCAAGGCTGGTCGCCCACCCACCCGGAACACATCGCGCCACCTTCCTGCATAACCGTGCGAGCCCAGTTTGGGAATTCCACAAATTGCAAGTCATTTAACACCGCGACATTGACAGTATTTCACGATGTATCGATATGTATGGGATAATCGATATGTGAATCAATGACTCTCGACTATTGCTGGTGCAAGTTGTTTTGTTTTCCTCGTAACACTAGAAACAGTGGGTGTATGACGTCACTTCTGACTGGGTTGGCCGAATTAGGCAAGACATGTAGCCTCTGATATTGAGTGGGCCAAGTCCACATTCATTCATTTGTTACGGTTTAGCCTTTCAGCGTATAGTACTTCCGTACAGAACTCATGCAGTACGTATGGGGAGAAGTGGGGGATGGCATATATAAGGGGGGGGGGGGGGGGCTGTTGGAGCTGGAGCCCCGCCCCCCGAAAAAGCCAATAAAAATTAAGAATGTGTTGCTTTGGTAAAAGCATAAAATAATTGCAAATTTGATTGTACCCTAATCTTAACTTATTGGCTAAGTTATGAACAATATTGAGATTGAAATTAGACTACCTCGTAGTGTAGCGGCTAGCATTCCTGGCTCTGCCAAGACATTTTAATTCTTATCTCAGGGTTGGAACAGGGTACACTCAGCCTTGTGAGGCAAAACTGAGAATTCCACAGTACGGCACTTTTGAGATGTAAATTATCAATTTGTAAAAAAAAATAACTGTTTACCTTTCTGCTTAATAAATTGACAAATATTTAGATAACGGCTATTCACACTCCATAGGCCATAATAGGAAATTCAAATTTGATTTGTGTGTTGTATTTTACAACTTTTTTTAATCATTGTAAATGATCTTGTCGACTTCGTCGTTACGCTGGCGTTACGTTACGGTGACGGGACGAAATGTACCCAGATGCACTGAGGTGTGTGACGTCATAGTACCGCTTGGTGCATGTGTTCCCCGACAGTCTCTATCTACTTCGTTAGTATAAGACAAAAATTCCCGATTCTTGGATGTCACGGGTAATCTCGAGAACCACTGGATGGATTTTGATGCGGTTTTCACCATTCTGTAAAGGATATCTCGAGGAAAGATTCTGTAGAAAATAATTTATGTATGATGAAAGGAAGCCACGCAGTAACGATTTCAGTGAACAAGTCGAAAACAAACTTGGCGTCCGTGCGCTTCTTAAGCTTACGCTGGGCAAACCGTTAAAAATATCAATATACTATGAGCGTAAGAATTGGGCAGTATGAGAAGTTCTACAAAAAAAGTCGTCGAGAGCATATCTCTATGTTCAATACATCGCCCACTATAAGTGTTTTTAAACTGGATGGAAGGGGCACGTCCCCGCGCGCTTGACCTTGCTCTGCCCTTGGTTTGCACTTGCCGTTCGCGAGTAATTTGAAACAAGATAAGCAAGATAAGTATTATGCAGATAATTTTCTAACATGTCAAGAGCCTTTCTAGCATTTTTCAGCATTTGTAGCATTTAAAATGATACAAAGTCTAGTCTTTCAGACTGACTGTCACTTTTTGTATTGCCAGTAATTGTAGGCTATATAAACTTTGAATCTTATCTAAAATAATTACACAAAGTTATATGCTCTAAGATACTTCTGGGTATTTTGCGGTGACAATCCCCTGAGAATACTCACAATTTTCCAGGATAGTGCCCCCCCCCCCCCCCCCTTCGAAAAACAATTGTATAGATAGATTGATAGATAGATAGATAGATAGTTAGTTTTATTAATTCCATTTGATCAAATACATGTACGGTATACGATACATTTTTGATATAGGACACGTCAGAATTTACATCTATAAAATAAAAGTACTAATAGGTATATACAGTAATACTAATACTATACCTATTTATAACTTATTATAATAACAGATCTTAAGAGATACAATCTTATTGGATAACTATTTACACCTTATTCTATTATCATAATATGAAAACTTAATTCTATAAATACAACAACTTACAGCTAGATATTACAATTAAAATAGAAAAGTAAAATATAATTATAGATTTCATCATTTCTATACACTAAGATATTCAACTACAGAGTAAAAACAATGGCACTGCAGATAAGCTTTCAACATTCTATCAAATGTTTTTATTTTTGGGTCAAGTTTTATATACTGGGGTAGTTTATTGTATAATTTAACTCCTGTGTGATAAGTTCCTTTTTGATATATGCTTGTGTGTGTGTGTGAAATATGAATGTTTTGATTTTGTCTTGTATTATGCCTATGAACATCATTGTTTGTTTTAAGAAAAACATCCTTATTCATTAAATTATTTTTACAAAACTTAATACTTTCAAAGATATATATACAGGGCAGAGGGAGAATGTTTAAATCTTTAAACAGAGGTCTACATGATTCTCTAGTGTTTACATTTGCCATAATTCTAATCGCCCTATTTTGTATCCTAAACGTGCTTAGTACATCTGGCGACATACCCCAAAATATGACCCCATATCTTAAGTATGAATGGAAATAAGCAAAATAAGTATTTCTTAATGTGTGCATGCTAGTGCAGGTTTTCAAAATACGTAACGCAAAGCACATCGAGTTCAGTTTAGTATTCAGATATTGTATATGTTTATTCCATTTCAAGTCATGTTGTATCCATAGTCCTAAAAACTTTGTTTCTGATTTATTTTCTATTTGATGACCATTTAATGTTATATTGGTCTTCGCAGGATTCCTATTCTGTATAGTGTGGAAATTTAGACATACTGTTTTTTATAGTTGATTATGAGGCGATTATCTTGTGACCATTTGGTTAACTCTCTTGTAACGGAGTCAGCAGACTGCTGTATGACCTGTTTAGTTTCACCTTTTATTACGAGTGTTGTATCGTCCGCAAACAAAATTTCCTTATGTGAATGAACGTTCTGTGTTATATCATTGATATATAGAAGGAAGAGTAGTGGGCCCAAAACCGATCCCTGGGGTACTCCAAATTTAATAATTCCCTCATTGGACAATGTTTCATTAAGTAATTTGGTTCCATCATCCTTGTGTCTCAAGCTTACTATTTGTTTACGCCTTGTTAAGTAAGACTCTATCCATTTATTAGCTAGACCTCTAATACCATATTGATTTAGTTTTGTAAGGATGATTTTATGGTCAACAACATCAAATGTTTTCGATAAATTCAAGAATAGGCCAGTTACATGTTCCTTATTAATAATAATTTAATAAGTGCAGCCAACTGCCAAAAGAAATATATACATGACCGTGCATACAATAACCTAAATAAGACCACACATTCAGTCATTGCAGAAATCTGTCAACGAGACTTTCCTTTTGGCGCACAAAAGCAGGTGATAACGGTCACAAGTTGACCCACACAGTTTACACCTGCAGTTATCATCCGGGTCGTGGAATTTCTCATTCTGGCATATCCGGTGGTGGAAACCATGCACAGCGTATCGCGTCACTACATGCCGTAGTTCATATCCAACTTGAGTCCATTCTCTGTAAACCATGGCATCTGTTGAAAAGAACGTTGGTCATATGTCTTGCCGTTTTGCATTGAGTTCTTGTACAAGTTCTGTGTAGGTGGCGGTTGATGGTAGTAATAGGTTAAGGCGAAGATCTTCGATGAAAAATTGCTCTCTTGCTAGCACGTAGGTGAGGCGAGACCGTGTGAATTTCGACAGGCACAATGTTCTTTTCAGGAAAGTGGCTTTGACTCTTTCTATTTCTCTAAATTTATCTTCGTCAGTTGTAGCCAAATTGTCTCTAGTCCATAAGTTATGATTGGAATAATTTTAAGGCGAAACAGGGTGATAGCTGTGACTAAAGATAGCTGTCTCAGATTCCTTATAGTGTGAATAGCAATCTTTGCCGCGGCGACTCTTTCCTTGACGTGTAGGCTATAGACATCTCCTCTTGTCTGAAAAGTGATTCCCAAGTACTTGAAGTGTGATACATTCTGTAGCGGGACATTCTTGTACATAATGAAGTCATTTGTTGAAAGTCTACCTCCTTTTCTGAATGTCATTTTCACAGTTTTAGTGCCGTTCAGTGTTAATTCATTGTTTTCGGCCCATGTTGAGAGTTTATCAAAAGCAGATTGAATGCAATCTAAGTTTCGTGAAGTGAGGACCATGTCATCTGCGTAAGCGTATATTTTAACGTTATCAACTGCAATTTCTCCAGGTATTTCCGCAGTGGCTATGATGAAAAGCAGTGGACTCAGGGGGTCTCCCTGCAGTACTCCGTTGGTTTGGGTCATCGGGTTTGACTTAGACACTCTGTTGTCTATTTCTATTTGATTGTTCGACAATATATTTTTTATTAGACGTGTCACTTGATTTCTTCCGGCGATGTCTTCTATTTTCCTGATTAATAGTTGCCTGTTCAACAAGTCGAAAGCTTTTGTATAATCTATAAATACTGCATGGAGCATTCCTCCTGGGAGCCTGAGTGCCGTCTCAATATCCTCCTGAAGACATTTTACTGCATGGATTGTGGATTTCCCTTTAATGAACCCAAATTGCTGCTCAGGGATTGCGTGAGATGTCAGTTTGCTAAGTCTGGCAGTTAATAGTCCTGTCAGAATTTTTAGTGGCGCACACTCCAAAGCTATCCCCCGGTATGAGTTCGGGTCCCTCGAGTCACCTTTCCCTTTGTACAAAACCTTTAGTGTAGAAAGCCTCCATCTGTTTGGGATGTTTCCTTGTCTTAGACATGCATTAAAAAGTTCAGTCCATGTTGTTGCAAGAGCATGTGCAGTTTCCTTCAGGTGTTCGAAGAAGATACCATCTGGACCGCAAGCTTTTTTATCTTTTGTTTCTGCGATTTGTTTCCGAACTTCGTCCAGTGAGAATGGATTCGTTGACTCAATTTCTTCGTCTTGGTTTGTGTTAGGTGGACGTGTTTCTCTGTCTTGAAAAACCGTCCTGAAGTGTTTCTCCCATGTGCTAAGTGGAATGTCTCTCGGGAAATAGGGTTGTTTTGGCGCTGAGGCTTTGAACCATTGCTGTTCAGATTCTTCAATGAGTTTCTTCTCTTCTTTTACAAGATGGTTCCTTTTGCTTTGATCAATAGTTTGTTTGTAGTGTTTTCTGGCTGTGTTATATGTCTCCAGGTCTTTCTGAGTTAATGTTATTTTTGCTCTATGTAGTGCGATTAGCGCTGTTTTTCTTGCTTGATAGCACTCTCGGGTGAACCAAGGTTTTGCCCTCCGTTGCCTCCATTTTTGCGTTACTATTGCATGTGCCAGCTGTTCTTCAATTATACTCAAAGCTTCGTCTATGTTATGTTCCTTATTGTCAATTAATTTCAGTATACTATTAATACATTCATAAATTGCTGTCTATGTAGATTTTTCCGTTCTGAATCCATGTTGTGAGTTTGATAATATTTTTTTTCTATAAAACTTATCAGTCTCTTATACATGATTTTTTCCACAATTTTTGCGATACCAGTTGGTAAGGTAATAGGACGATAGTTATCTAATTCATCTTTTGAATCGTTTTTGTGCACTGGAATTACTTTTGATAATTTCAAAATATCCGGGTAAGTTCCTGAGAGAATTGAACTGTTTATTAAGTGTGTAAATGGATTTATTATATTTTCAGCACATTTCTTTAAAATTGCATCTTGGATGCCATCAATGCCAGCACAGAATTTATTTTTAGCTCTTTTATAACTATTCTTACCTCTTCACTTGTGACATGATTTATAAATAAAGAATCACTACATATATTTATTTTATTATTAGAATTTAGTGTATTTACCTGTGATTTATTTAATATTTTTTGTGGAATTTCCAGAAAATAGTCATTGAAAGTGTTGGCTATTTCCTCTGGATTATTTATCACTTTATTATTTCTGTTCAGTGTAATGTTCCTTTGTATTTTAGCAGATTTTTCCAGTTTCTTTCTTTATCACGGACCACATAGCCCTGTTTTTATTAGATGACTGGGAAATAAAATTATCATTATGCATTTTCTTTGCTAGTCTTATTACCTTATTTAATATGCTAGTGTATTTTTTGTAGTATAAATTGAATTCAGGTGTTGTGTGGTTTTGTTTATATAATTTGTGTAGAAATTTCATTCTTTGACATGAATTTATAATCCCTGTTGTTATCCAATTGTTAGTTTTGTTATTTTGAACAGTTCTTTGTCTAAAGGGGAATGCTGTTTCAAAATAGTGTTTTAGGGTACTGTTAAATGCATTAAATTTATCATTTACATTTTCTAGTTCATAAATTTCTGACCATGTTTCCTTATTTAATAAGTCATTGTAATATGTAGCATTTGTTTCAGTGAATGACCTGCACTTTGATTTTACTCCATTATCATTATTATTGATTGTTTCGGGTACTTCAAAACTCAGTATTTGTCCATGGTGGTCACTAAAACCCGGACAATAGACTTCTATTGAATGGTGATATTTATCTGTATTTAAAAAAAATGATCAGGAGTGGTTTTACTAAATTTTGTTATTCTTGTTGGGGTATTTACTGTTGGTTTCAGTCCATAGGAAATTAGTAACTGTGTTAATAATTCACAATTTCTATCAAATTTTAAGAAATCCACATTTACATCCCCACAACTTATTATATCGAAATTTACTTTGCTCATGTTATTGAGTAACAATTCTAATTTATCTATAAATAAAGGAAACTTTCCTGTCGGAGAACGGTATACGCATACAATTATTAACTTAAACTGCTGTATTTTTACGGCAGAGAATTCAAAATCCTGTTCCATAATTAGATAATCATAAGCTGTTAACTGTTCATGATCTAAATTATTTCTTAGGTAGATACAAGTACCACCATGGCTAATATTAGTTCTAGAGTATTTACTAGCTTGTATAAACCCTGGGAATTGAATTAATTCGAGTTGTTCCTCTTTCAGCCAATGTTCTGAAATACATAGTGCTGAGATGTCTTTAAGCATTATATTTATGTAATCAATTTTATTATAGAGAGACTGAACATTCTGGTGGTAAAGTTTGAATTTGTTACTTTTGCAAGCTTGTGTTGGTTAGTTATTTACATTATTATTATCATAATTGTAATTATTATTGTTGCTAGACAAATCCGAAATACCATTGTTCCACTCAGTTAAATTTGACATCGAAAGATCTGAATGCCAAACCTCACGTTTGGCTTCTTTTACAAGTTTCCCTGCGTCCACTCTAAAGATATTACTGTTGAACTATTCTTACCATTTGAATTTACAATTTTGCAGATTTCAACACAAGATACTCTTTTCCTAACCTATTTAAGTGTAGGCCATGTCGAGTGTGGAACTTCCTGTCTAATTTACTTACATCTATAATTTGAACATTTGGAAAACTCTTACAAATTTTACGAATTTTACCATTTTTAGCATCTATTTCTACATTTACACATGATTTGGAATTAAATCGTATCTCTGCGGAATGTTTACAACAATGACATTTGTGTTAAGCATGGATGGTAATGTACCCTTTAAATCTTTGATTACCTTTTTACTCTCATTTCTATAGATGTCGTTTGCTCCAGCGATGATTACTGCATAGTCCTTTGAAGTGAGGGTTGCACAATTTTCTATCATCTCGTTCGTGACCGCTGCAATGGGTGCTCCTGGCTTTACTGTCGAAGTGACCTCCATTTCTCCGCTTCTCTCCAATACGCTTGCTGCTACATCTCGCCCGTGACTGTCCGCAAATATCCGCATCTTCCTGGATTTTCTCTTTATCACTTTCTTAATTTCTTCTTGAAGAAAGTCCCCTGTTTCAGTAAGGAACTTAATAGCCTACTTTTCTTAATATTTAGGCGTCGATCCCTATTGCTCTAATTGAAACTCTTTAGAATATCAACTCTATATACTGAATTATCGCAATCTAATGTTTTTCGGTCGGTCAACACGATTGTACCGAATTGTAATGGGTGGTTCCCTAATCCTGAAAGAAAAAGAATACACGAGATTATTACATACACTGCTTCGCAGGGAGGTTGGTAAATTTAAAGGGTTCCAGGAAACAACTAGCTAAAGAACCAAGGTCATCTGCTCTGAAGAAAGAAGGAGGAGACTCAGCGAACGCATGAATACATTCTGGGAGGAGAAGAAGAGATTGGCAAGTCGGCAGATTGTTCTACGCGGTCCACAGTAGGCCAAAATCAACAGAAGAAGAAATACACTTGGATGACCAGTTTCCATTGTCAAGCGATCATCATCAGATCATTTAAGCCGCGTTTACACCGGAGTTGACAACAGTGTTGCAAACAACCGAAAAAGTGTTGGCAACATTACCCACCTGCAGTCGGTAAAGATCAAAAAGTGTTGTAACATTTGTTGGCAGCAATGTTGACGGTACTTAAAGTGACCCGCAACAATATTGGCAACAATTCCCCTTCAACTGTCCAGGGCACGTGGTTGGCCGACGCGGCTTCACCCTAGTCACGGCTGTTGCTGGTAGTACTGGACTTCTGTTTGTGGTGTCGAACTGTCGAAGTGCAAGTCAATATGGACAACCTTTTAAGTGATTTTGATTGGTCGCGGGATAATGTCCTAAATTTGATCGAGCTCTATCGTGAGCAACCAGTTCTCTGGAACCCGATGGACCCAGACTTTAAAAACAAAAACCTGAAGAACTGTGCCTGGAATGACATTTTGCGGGAAATGAAAACCACCAAAAATGAGCTAAATTGTTGTCAACAAATCTTACCATTCTCGATATTCGCCAACATTGTTGCCAGCATCTGTTGCCAACTTTTGCTGTCAACATGTTGTCATCGAAAGTTGGCAACATTTGGTGTAAACGCGGCTTTAGTCTACACTTGGGCTATTAAATCTATGTCTACAAAAGGATTATGATATTTACAATATATACACTTATTTAGTTGCAGTAGTAATTAAACGAGCACAAGTTGTCAAAACATGTACTTTTTTGTTGAGATACTGATAGTGGTGATTGGCCTTCAAGTTAGCTTGCATTGTGTGATTGTTATTAAATGGTCAGGGTATCGTGGATTGTGTTCGGTGGTTCCTCAGTTTAGGGGCAGCGACAAGGTGGTCATGTAGCCCCGTGTACTTGGGGTGTGTGTACAATCTGTCTGATAATTGTGATGGCTGTATTAGTGTTTGTTATCTGTTTTTTTTTAAATTCAAGTAAGGTCTGCAGACATTCAATTTTCAAGTAGTACCTGCTTTTGCCACAATCAACGACAGCTAGTTGTGAACTTGGTTACTAGATACCACCACAGTCGGCTCCTGGTGACGAACGTTGGAACCTTAGTCAAATCTAACCTATAATTTAGCATCGCACAAGTGCAATTAGTGGAAGGTTCTTTTACATGCCATAAATCTATGACATGGGCCAGCTGGCTTTACTTCCCCTCCGAAGGAAGGCATACTGAGGGATTTTTAACGCTCTTAAAAAATCCGACGTCTTCGGCCGGGTTTGAGCCCGTGATCATGGGCATACAAGCTCAGCATGCTACCAACTACCCCACCGAGGCCGCCAAAGAGGGAGAGAGGGATGGGCGAAAGAAAGAGAGGAGCATGTTTGTTCCATTATTATTATTAATAATAATATTATCCATATTTTTGGGATTATGCCGTGTGAAATAAGAAACAAAAATGAAATGCCTATAGCCTACATTTCGTGAGAGACCTTGCCTCCTTTTTCAATAGTTCAGTGATCTTTTCTATTGAAAAATATGGTTAATGTTAATCGTAAGCCGGGCCGTAAAAGCCTTAATGTACATATTATTATTATTATTATTATTATTATTATTATTATTATTATTATTATTGTTATTACATCGTTATGCCCATCTGTTTGGCTGCGATCCCTCCCTATATTATTCTGCTAAGGTCCCATTAACACCAACCTACACATATGGGGTACTTACAGGTTCAGCATAACCCAATGCGTAGGCGAAACGTACTCACTAACTCTTTAAATGACTCACAATTAAATAAATACCTTAAAGCATGTATATTTACAATGAAATAATGAAAGAATGCAACCCGGTAACCATGGGAACAGAATCTCACAGGTCCATCTAATTCCAATTATTACATTACTGTGAATGTTTCCAGACGGTTATAAGGTTATCACTGAACCAAATTAAGCTGTAAAATTCATCAATACATACAGTATAATGCGCTTAAGGGGGTCAAGGGGCACTCTAGAATTTTTTCACGCAATTTTCACGTGTGAGTTTGGTACGAAAGGTCTTTTTCACCCGACTATAAAGCTTCTTCGAAAAACACATTTAAAGGCCCTTAAATTAACAGTGTCTGTGATATTCCCAGAAAACTAACTTCGCTCTGATGTACCTTTGAAGGAATGACAAACCCCTAACCACTGCACCAGTAGCTGAATTGATAAAGTCTGATTATTCATTCCAAGGCTAAATCAGTCATAGCTTTCATGATTGAGATTTTGCTAAGTGTACTCTTTACAACTAGAATATTCGCGGGGGAAGCCGCGACGGGTAATGATAGTATATTCTTATTTTGCTAATGATGCCTTTTTTTCTTCTCCTAAATCACTTCTTCTGGGCACTGAAAATCTTCCTTCGTTCTTCCATCCTTGCTTTCTTGGACCTGGTAGTAATTTTCTCAGAGAAATGTTGGTTGTTGATTAATGATCTGAACTGGAGTCGATCTTGTATAATTCCGTCTGTGATCCTAATTTTTGAAGGCCTTTTTCTTTTTCACTGAGCCAGTTGCTGTTGACTTTCATTGAGAGAGCAAGGTTGGCGAGTCTGTCATTGTTCATGCTGAGAATGTAGCCGTTCAACTTCAATCGCCTTTTCCTAAAGGTGGCAGTGATATTTTCTGAATGCTGATAAAGCTTACGAGATTTCCGTTTCATCCAGATTTCTTCTGAGCAGTCTGGACCAAGGATTTCCCTCAATATTTTCATATCTTGTTTCTCTACGTCTTTAATAAGATATCAGCCTCTAATGATCAAAGTTTACGAGCCATATACTGCTTCTGGTTTGATTACTGTGGTGTAATGTCTTTATTTTGCGTTTTTCGATATTGTTTTTTTTGTATCTGTTCCAGGTGATGCTGTAGGTGGTGTTGCCTACAAATTATGTGGACAAGCTCTCTCCACATGTACAAAATGAAATTCTATTTGGTTCCAATGAGAGGCTAATGTAGACTCGTTTATTAACAATCCTTTTCCCAGCAAGAACATAACCTATGAAAAAAGAGAATCGAAAATCAAAGATACCGTACACATGGACATCCACAACCTTCTTAATCTGTATCCGATGATGCTGCCCTCTTGAGGGCTACGTGTGTAACAGTTCTAAACAATAGGCCTTCTGTAATTTTGAAATTCTCTCTTTGTTTGCCTCACGATTAAATTCTGATGGCTGATTTACTTCTCCTAAGTACTTGGATTTATTTACTTGATGAATTTTTCCAAATTTACTCTTTAGAGGTTTTTCATCTAGATAACGAGCGAATCCTCCCATGTATTCAGATTTTTCAGATGATATTAGGAGCCCAGTCTCTGCTGCATTTTTGTGAAAACCCTGGCTGCCCTTTCCTCATCAGCCTTATTTGTAAGTCCTTCAGAATTCTTTTTCCTTCTCTATTTGCGCTTTGGTGTATTGTAATATTGTAATAACTTCTAAATCGTATTGAACTTCTTTGAACCAATTACTTTTGCTTAACTTTTCCAAAAGTAGTTAAATAGTTGTCTATTGTCATGTATTCTCGATAAAATTATCAATTAATATGATGAAATTGGTCCGGCCCCAGTGTGCCGTTGGGCTCGTCAGTTGGTACAGAGACACCTCACCAATTTTATCATATTAATTGATAATTTATCTGCTCAAACGGAAATACCATCATATTCCCATTCAGGAATATTCATAACCTATTTGGATTGCCAAGGTAAGTTTTTTGTTTTATGGAAGGGAGCTTGACTTCCATAGCACATTGGCATCACTCGTGACGTCAATACTACTTGTATTTTGTGTCTTGTGATGGCCTTCTCAGTATGTGCTAGCCACGCGTATTGGTCAGGTGTGTTTGTACCAACTGACGAGCCCAACGGCACACTGGGGCGAAACGCTGGCATTTTATGTTTGAGTTGACCGGACCAATTTTATCATATCAATTGATGATTTATCTGCTCAAACGGAAATACCATCATATTCCCATTCGGAATATTCATAACCTATTTGGATTGCCAAGGTAAGGTTTTTGTTTTATGAAAGGGAGGTTGACTTCCGTAGCACATTGGCATCGCTCGTGACGTCAGTACTACTTGTATTTTGTGTCTTGCGATGACCTTCTCAGTATGTGCTAGCCACGCGTATTGGTGAGGTGTGTCTGTACCAACTGACGAGCCCAACGGCACACTGGGGCGAAACGCTGGCATTTTGTTTGAGTTGACCGGACCAATTTTATCATATTAATTGATAATTTATCTGCTCAAACGTAAATACCATCATATTCCCATTCGGGAATATTCATAACATATCTCGATAAAAGACATAAAAAGGCAATTCTCCTTTTTCTCATCGTGTCTAGTATTGAATCACTGCAATAAGCAACAATCTCCATTGTCCATCCACCTGGTGTTTTGTTCTGTCAACCTTCTGCAGTTGATCTGACGTTGATTTGGTGTTTAATTTAATTAGTGTTCCACAAACGTAAGTCGTCTCAGGTTTAACGACGGAACAGTAATGCTGACATTATCATTTCTTCTTGTGTGTTGGCCAAGTATTTTGTTTTGCTTATCTTAATTTAAATGTTCTATTTTCTCTTGACGATTTTTCATCGGAGTTACGAGTGAGAATTTCACCAAGATATTTAGACTTATTTACAATGTTAATTTGTTTGTTATTGTTTAATAGAATAACTCGTGCTGGAACCATGAATGATGAATGTTGGCATTATTTCTGTTTTCTCATATGAAATTAGTAATCCAACTTTATTTGCTATGCATTTAAGTTCTTCTAGTTGAAATTTAGCTTCTTGTAGGCTATATTATTTGCAAGATCATCTGCGAATGCTAAGCAATGTAGTTCTGTATCTTTGCCAATCTTGACATGACTTAGTCCATTCTCGCATGATTCTATTCAATACACAATTAAACAATAATGGTGAGAGTCCATCTCCCTGTCCAAGTCCAGTTTTAATTTCAAATGGTTCAGAGAATTCATTTCTGAATCTAACTTTAGATTTAGTATTCTTAAGGGCGATTCCAATAAGGTTAATGATTTTTTGATGTAAACCAAATTCCTTAAGGATATTCAATAATGACTCACGATGGAAACTATCCTACGCCTTTTTAAAATCAACAAAAGTGATGAGTAAATTTTTGTTTCTAACTCAATGATGTTTCATAATCCACTTTAAATTGATCTGAGCAACTTCTTCCTGGACGACATCGTCCTTAATATTACACTGAAGAAAATGGAAATTGCAACACCCAGAAGGAGTGGTGCTACATTGCTTCAATTGAACATGCAGGAAGAGTGATCGGTCGTGATTCAATGATTACACTTTCAGGTCCCTCCGTCCGCAAGTTTGGACAACAATCAATACAGGATGTGCCCACCACGAGCAAAATACATTAATGAATTCCGCGAGGCATGGAGTCAATAAGGCCCTGGATCGCTTCTCGAGGAATTGTGGCCCATGTTTGCTGCACTGCACGGGTCAGTTTTTCCAGAGTTGTGGGTGGCTGAGAACGGTTGGCCAGTTGTCGACCCATCATGTCCCAAACATGCTCAATAGGACTGAGGTCCGGGGATCTGGTGGGCCATTCTAAGGTTGTGATGTCGTGGAGAGCTTCTCTGGAGATGCGTGCAGTGTGAACCCGGGCATTGTCCTGCTGAAACATCCCATTAGCAATGTTCTCCATCATAGGGACAACCACTGGATTGAGTACCCTATCAACGTACTGTCGAGCAGTCATAGTGCCCTCAACAAGCACTAATTGTGATTTCACATTAAAGCCAATAGCTCCCCAGACCATAATGCTTGGTGTTGGCCCTGTGTGCCTCTTGACAATAAGGTCTGGGTGGCCCCTCTCCCCGGTACGTCGGTGCACACGATTCCGGCGATCACTGCGGGCAAGACAGAAGCGCGATTCATCACTAAAGACGACCCTATGCCATTCGTCGACCCACGTCGATCGTTCTCGGCACCAGGCCAGCCTTACACGTCGCTGTTGTGGGGTCAATGGAACACCTTCTGCACGGGATCGTAAGCCAGCTGTATGCAGGCGATTACCAACTGTTTGTTGTGTAACGTGGGGTGCCTCAGCTCCTCGAATTAGCACTGCTGTTGCATGGGGTTCCATCCGGGCCATCCGAATGATGCGGCGATCCTCTCTCACAGTTGGCTGTCGCGCTGGGCCTGTGCCAGGTCTACGAGTGTGAGTACCTTCATTTGACCACTGCTGCCATACACGTTGTACCGTAAATGCCTGTCGGCCAACACGTGCAGCGACAGTCCTTAGCGATAATCCAGCCTCACACAGCCCAATTATCCGAGCCCTCTCAAATGGCGACAGTTGTTGATAGCGTGCTCTTCTGTGTCGTCGAGGCATGTTTGAGGGGGAACACTTCACTGCACAGACTGCAAGTCAACTACGCTACACCCGATTCCGCATACTGGAGTTGATTCCTCCGCGACCAATCACGTGGGGAGACCTGTAGCAACAATCCAATGGCTCTGAAACTTTGATCGTTAACATACTGTACCTACATGGCATCGTTCCATATCTTGAAAATCAACACAAACGACCAATGCCTTAATGGTGTTGCAATTTCCATTTTCTTCAGTGTATTATTATGATTATTATAATATGTATTACCGGGTGAGTTAGCCGTGGTCGTTACGGTGTGACTGCAGGCAGTCGCTCACATCCGGAAGGCGAGGAGGTTCGAATCCCCCCGCCGGCAACCTTGAAGATGGTTTTCTTTGGTTTCCCATCTTCCTTCCAGTCAAATGCCGGGGTTGGTCCCTAACTATAGGCCACAGCCGCTACCTTCCAATTCCTCGTCCTTACATTAACACTTTCCTCCCCAAACAACACTCCACACGAGACGGTACTTGTAGCTCACCCAATGGGTGTCCGTGTAGAAGCAGCTACAAAACTCTGGCGAGTCGAACATGTCCTCGGACACTCCCGGCACTAAAAGCCATACGCTAAAACAATATATATATATATATATATATTTATTTATTTATTTATTTATTTATTTATTTATTTATTTATTTATGTTCGACCCTCACTATTATATGCCTGAAAACTGTATCATAATGATGGTCATTATAACACTATTTTTCATTATGAAACAGTTTCTACCACCAATCACAGCTCAAGAAACAGCTGTTTGACCAATTAGGTAAGGATACCTTCGCGCATGCGCTCAAAATCCAACATGTCTATATACATTACCGAAAGTGCACCGTCCATATGTTCGCGTAAATAAACTGGTGAAAATGAGACAAGAAATAGCACTGTACCTTAATATACCCAAACCCAATTTCTACACAGCGCGTTGATTTCAAACGACTACGGTGACAGTTTTACTGAATACAGGTTCACGATCTGCAAATATGGCACTGAAGCACACAGAGCGCATGCGTCGGTCGACCAGAGAGCTTGGAATACAGAGATATGCTACCTAGCGCACCACCCGATCACATAATTCTAGTTACTGAACAGATATTTATGAATATTTAAGTTAAAACATATAATACATTTATAATTATTGTCGAACATAAACAGTCGTATGCAACTCGCCTATAATGGTAATTAAGACACTCGTATGGAAATTATAAAACTCGCATACGCTCGTTTTATAAAAATACTCGTGTCTTAATTATAGCCATTATAGGCTCGTTGCATAATGTACTATTAATGTATCAGAAGTATACATTTTAGATTTAGTTTCGTGAAGAACTATACAGCCTATTTTCATATATCCTACTCATGTTAATTGCCTCTATAAACATACAAAAATTCAATTTTATTGGTGTGATAGATTCGTAGATATTGAGAACCATCTAAATATTTCAGATGGTCGCCAGGTTGGATTTTTATTTACGTACTATTACATGAAGATTATTGTGTACCTGTGGTATTCAAACTTCAATCGCATGATTAGGACACAAGAAGTAAAAACAAGATTTTAAAATTTCGCACAACTGCCATCTTGTGGTTATGAAAACAATTGAAATAAATTAGATGGCAGTGGATTAACATTTGTATATGCATTTAACGTGCAAAGTTTCACTGCATTCAGATGGTTAAATCGCGAGAAACGTCCATTTAAATATTTATAATTCGCGTCCCCGTCATGTTGGATTTGTGCTCACCAGGTTACTGAACGTCCTATATGTGAACTTATGTCCGTAGCCTCTATGAACATAAAAAAAAACAGTTTGATTGCTGTTAAAGATTCGTAGATATTGAAAACCGTCAATATATTTCGGATGCTCGCCATTTTGGATAGTTATATGTACAGGCCATAGAGTTATGTACCATTAAAGGAAAATTATTGCATAGCTTCATTATTCAAAGTTTCACTTCGATCGCATGATTACCGCACAAGAAATAAAAGCTTAATTTTAACATTTCGCACAGCCACCATCTTGAGGTTATGTAAACAATTGAACTAAATTAGATGCCAGTGCATTGCAATATGTATAATCATTTACTGTACCACATTTCACTGCGCTCAGATGGTTAAATCACGAGAAAAGTCTATTAAAATGTTCCAAATTCGCTTGGCCGCCATGTTCGTTTTGTAGTTTACAGATTTTTGAATGTTACATAGATACACTTGTAGCAGTGCCCTTACAAAATTTCAGAGTGATCTGTAATAGTTTCGGAGATATAGAATGCCAGTGAAATATTTCGCACAGCCGCCATTTTGAGGTGATGTAAACAATTGAACTAAGTTAGTCGTCAGTGCTTTACAATGTGTATAAACACTTGCTGTACCAAGTTTCATTACGGCTGGATGGTTAAATCGCGAGGAAAGTCTATTTAAAAGTCTCAACTTCGCTTGGCCGCCATGTTGGTTTTGTAGTTACCAAGTTTTTGAATGTCTCATAGGTACACTTTCAGTAGTGCCCTTTATCACCGTACAAAATTTCAGGGTGATATCGGTAATAGTTTCGGAGATACTGAATGCTGGTGAAATATTTCGCACTGCCGCCATGTTGGATTGGTGCGACACAATAAAATTTGAAGGGTACGGTCGGGGTCTGCTAGAATGGTGCTATGATATTATCGAGTTTCATTGAAATCGCTCCAGCCATTTAGAAGTTATTAGGGGGACACACACACAGACACACACGGACAAAAGGTGATCTCATAAGCCTATTTTTTTTTCTTCATAAAATGAAAATAGGCTAAAAATGGTACTTAATAACACACATATCAAAGAGTGTCTGTCCAAAATTTTGCCAAATCATGGGCATTAGGTGTCGCAGCCATCAAGTCCTCCATTGTGCAACTTAAAGGACAATTACCGCAATTTATGATATGGACTGTGGTTTGGACTTCACCACAATCACCCAGCCTGCATGTGCCAGGAAAACCCCATTGATCATATTGATTCTTGATCTACCAACACCAGTGCGAAGCCTTCCACGTGGACCAGTATTCCTCATGTCCTGAAGGGAGATGTTCAACTGGTAGCATCCAGCCATTAAGTTGAGTATTTTTGACCTCCATAATCTTAACCTAGTGGACTTAGCAGATTCATGTAGATCTTCTGTTGTATTCAGGAAACTCCTCCTAGACCCCAGTCGTCGATGGGCAGGTTCATATCCGTACAATGGGTGTGCGCATGAGGTAATTGCTTTGGATCTCTCAGTCATGGCTGCAACTTCTCTTCTAATATCTGTTGGGGCGATACCAGCCAAACAGTAGATTCTAACTCGTGGTATTGGTCTCAAACAGCCAGTGATAAGTCGGCATGTTTTATTTAGAGAATTGTCAACTTGTTTAGCATGACTGGAACTGTACCAAACAGGACAAGCGTACTCTGCAGCGGAGTAACACAGAGCCAGATCTGTAGTTCTCATCGTCTTTGGCTGTGTACCTCAATTGGTTCCAGACAGTTTGCGAAGGATGTTGTTTCTGGCTGACACTTTCTGCTTGACGTTTATGCAATACTGTTTATAGGTGAGAGCACGATCCAATGTTACACCTAAATACTGTTTTAGGTGTTGGGCAGTGGTCTAGTTGAATGTCTTCCCATGCTACCTGTAATTTCCTTGAAGCCTGTTCTTTAGATGGAAGGCACATACCGTACCTGAGTTTTAGATGGATTAGGCTTCAATTGGTTTCCTCTGTAGTAGGATAGTTCAGAAAGAGCCTCTGATAGCTTACCTTCTATAGTCTCAAAGCTATTTGCTTGAGTAGCAACAGCTCGATCATCCGCGTATATGAAGCTTTTGGTGTCAACTGGAAGAGGTTGGTCATTCGTATAGATATTGAAGAGCATTGGGGCGAGAACACTGCCTTGTGGCAACCCATTATTTTGTTTCCTCCATCGACTATTCTGATCTTGAAATTCGATAAAGAAGCTACGATTTTGAAGAAGATTGCTAATGACTTGAGTCATATGGTAGTCCTTTGTCATGTTATATAATTATTTGTGCAACAGTATACGATGAAAAACTGTATCATATGCAGCAGATAAATCGTTAAAAGACACCCCTGTGATTTTATGAGTTTCGAACCCATCTTCAATATAATGTGTCGGATGGAGGACTTGTGAGGTAAAACACCCTTTACGAAATCCGGCTTGCTCTGGAATGAGGAGAGGTTCGATGATCCCTGTAAGTCTTTCAAGGATCATCCGTTCTAGGATCTTGTATAGATGACACAACAGTGAGATAGGTATGTAATTTTTCGGATCGCTTGGATCTTTACCTGGTTTGAGAATTGCAATTACTCTAGCTTTCCTCCACACACGTGGTACCTTACAGGTGCTTATGCAGTTATTGTACAATTCGAATAACCATTGTTTAGCAATAGGTCCAAATTGCTTTACTTCCTCAACACATATTTCATCTAAGCCGGAAGCCTTGCCATTCTTACACTGATCTATGCTCTATTCAACTCAGATAAAGTGAATGGTACAGTGAGTGTATCAGTCTCCTGCTCGTAATCCCTCTAAATTCCTTTATTCTGAAGTCGACATGGATTAGATAATCGTCCATTTTGTAGAAGTTGATGTACAATTCGGTTTGCTGTAACATTGGAATGTATAGATGTTTTATTAGGATCACTACTGAGTCGTCTAAGTAATCGCCAAGCTTTTTGACTACTTCTGCTCAAGTCAATATCTTCCTTGAAACTTAACATCTGTGCCCGTTTTGCTTCGGAAATAGAAGAAATCGCCTGTTGTCCCATTGTGATGGTGTCATTTTTGAAAGGGTTTTCTTTGAATAAGTTATGATACTTTGTTAGGAGAGCAAAGGTTTCCTGAGTTAGGCTTTGTATGTAGTTTGTTCTGCAACCTCTAGGGACTTCAGCTCTTTAACACTCACGAATAATTCTTCTGGAATTGGAATTAGTGGTTTGATCTTGTCGTGTAGTAAGTTGGTGAATATTTCCCAGTTGACTTTCTTAAAATTGTATCACTGTTTAAAGTAGACCTCTTGGGGTCTAATGGCAACTACCAGTTGGCACATTATTGGACGATGCTGTGTATTCGGGATAGGGGCACATACAGACTTAACGCACTGATGCTATATTCTCGCTCACGAAAAGTAGGTCTGGATTATAGACCCGCTTCCATCTACCACTATTAAAAGAGGAAGGGAACTTGCTACCGTGGATAAGAGCTAAATGATGCTCCTCAACCCATTCTAAGACACACTCTCCACTCTCGTCGTCTTGGGCATATCCCCAAATACTGCTATGGCCATTGAAATTGCCAATGAAGAAATATACTGTCTGATCATTGAGTTTGCTAGGTGGCATGAATGAGAATGTTACATTAGGAGGTTTATAGATGGAAACTATAACCGAATTGCTCAATTCCACTGTGATTAATTCTATGGCATTTTCTTTAGTGATTGATGTTGAAAGTATCTGGAGATCTGGCTTGACGAAGATAGCACTACCATATTGTCCACGCGGTCTCCTTACTGCCAATTTCATACCAGGTATTCTAGGACGTGGTTGGTGTACGTCCCTGTGATTTTCCTGTACACACATTGCATCACAATTTGTTGTTTGACAAATTTATTTTAAGAGCTGTTGTTTACAAGGTGACATATGTTTATAGATATGATGGTCATTATAATTATTATATTGGATTTAATGATGCTCGGGGAGCCTACTTGATATGAAATGAGGGTAGTGCTCAGAGAGCGCCTGATTTAGAGGCTTATGATGTCGACATTATCTGAAGATCAGCTTCACAAATCTTGTTTGTGTTGACCAGTATTGTGCTTCAAATCCCAATTTAGCCTTAAAGTCACCCAACAAAATCTTGATAGTCGGTATTTTCTCCATCTTTACCTGCAGAAGGGGTGTCAAAATCGATCTACTTTCTCGGGATTAAGCCTGTTGTCGTCTTTGATGGGTGCATTTGCGTTGATATACCCCTTTGTTTCCACAGCGAGGAGTTGGAAGAGATAATCTCTCTGAGAAGTTAACTACTGAGCTGATAACATTCTTATTTACAGGAAAGGCCGTGCCAAACATCGGCTTAATTTTACCTATCTTCACTGTCCTTACTCCTTTGTACATTCTATATACTCGGCTCTGTGTTCATTACATCTTCGTCTTGATATCACGTTTCTTACAATGCAAATATCGATATGTTATGTTCATGCAGCATCATCGTCAGTTATTTATGCTTATTTGGGCAGTTAGTTAACGTTTAGCGTCCCAGAGTAGTACAGTTCGCACCACAGTTTTTGGCCGGTCAGCCCCGATTACGCAGTCGTAGAGAGGACCTCAGGCATGTGAGTTGCTTTCCGCTCAACTGACAGCTCACGAATCCATTGCATATAGGCTACCTGAACCTGGAATGGATTAAAGAACTTAACTGGTTGTTTGGGCGATGTGGTGCCCGTTCTCACAACTCACTATCCGTTATGAAGTGAAAGGAATTTTCCTTGTAACTTAGGGCTGGCTCCTCGTTATACCTCACCCATCCATCATCTGGCCTCGCATTTCTGTCTATATTCGTCTCGCTTGCAACATATTTCTGTGCTAAACAAGTCTTGATACATTAACCTCTGGACATTAAAGACCATTCTCCATTCCCACCATGCTTAAACTAAACAGTTTTCTTTAAGCGTAACCGGTCTATTGGGAACGTCTCAAACTCTTTAATCCTGCCGTAACTTTGGTCTCGGTTTTATTGACAATATGGTACAAAGTACATAGAACATGTTACCCTTAATGTTGTCTCCCTTATCCATCCTGGCTAAACCCTTATGTTATTTCCTGTTTCTTACGGGGCAATTTTCTAGTAGTGTAAAGAGAGGTGAATTCTCCATAAATGTGTGTTCGTTCAGGTTGTTACGGTTATGTATTTTCGCTCTCTGATCTCGCTGTTCCGCCCCCTTAAAACAACAACAACTAAGCGTATTTCAATTGCTTCCTTTGTGTCTAGGGTTCTCCCTTTCGATTCATGATGTATGATTTTTAAGCCTGTTTCTATGTTCGCGAATTTGTGTCCCACTTTGTACAAATGTTCATATACAGTACAACCTGTCACATCCGAACCTGTGATATCCGAACCCTCCCATATCCGGACTCATCTCCGAATGAATTTTTAAGTCGTAGTTGAGAGCGAGGATACATCAGTGTGCTAGCCAGGGAGGACGAGTGAAAGTTGCAGCGCTGGAAGGCTGTGTGCGTGCTTGACCGCGAGGGGTTGTGGCCTGACTCGGTCAACGACATCTTCCCGGAAACTCATCCCTTTGTGTGAATAAGCGATATTCCATTCACGGCTTCTGCCTGCCTGCCACCAACGTCAACACGAGGCTGCCTCTCTTTCTACCCTTCAGTCTGTGCGTGAGTCTTGATGCGACAGCTTGTTTTGCGAGCGTGTTTCTGTTGTTACTGTTATTGTTTACCGTTGTTATCGTTATTGTTATCTTTTAACCTTGATTTTTTGGGGGTAAAATGTTCGAAAAAAGGAAAAAAAACTGTTTTTACGATGTACAGTGCGTGAAGCAACCGTTAAAAACATTACAATTAATCAACAACAAACTCGTGAATTATTTCTGGTCACCTAGCTATTTGTAAAAATAGCCTTGTGATATCCGGATTTTTCCATATCCGGATCGGCCGGTCGCCACATTAGTCCGGATATGACAGGTTATACTGTACAGCCAAATGTGACCTGTGTTTTATTACATTTGTGTGTTCCCTGTATCGTGTATCCATTCTTCTGCCGGTCTGTCCTATGTAAATTATTTTGCTTGACACGTTTGGAGTGTACCCCTAATTTTGAGTACGGGTCTTATTTGTTTAGATTACTGTTGTGCAGATGCTTGTCAGCTGTGTTGTTTGTAGTGAAGGCTATTTTGCTGCCTTGTTTCTTGGAAACAAAAATTGTGATTTTGTATGTATTCGCAGTCGCGACATTGAACCGCGTGAATTCGTTCTCATAATTGTCTTGCTTTTGAATTGTTTTATTCCTACTGTATATCTGGCTCTAATTGTATCTATTCTGTTGGATGAGACATTGTTACCTTTGGCTATTTGCTTCATCATTCTGATTTATCTATTGTTGCACTTGCCACGGTGGGTGAGTGGATAGCGTGTCGGTCTACTAACCCCAAGATTGCAGGTTCGCTCCTGGCCGTGGTAAGAGTTTTTTTGAAAGGCGGAAAAAATACGACACGCATGTCATACGATGTTGGCATGTCAAAGAACCCATTTGAATTCAGTAGGCCGTGTTCAGCGGCAAATGTTGCGAAAGATATCATGCGATGTACTGTACATATAGACTTGAATCTCTGACGTCCTTCTGTTGTAATGAATAGTTTATTCCTATGTATGTTTCATTTTGTCTGTATCATTCCTTTGGCTATTAGCTGCAATAAATATTTTATTTATAATGGCAAAATTAATCTCGGGAGTTTCCGCCAACACAGAGTTCCTCATTTCTCTAGTAGAAAGCGCTATAGTGTTCAAGGAGCTTAGATATATAACCTCCTTGACTTTCATAGTGATTCAAGGAACAACGAAATTCGACATGCAAGCTACCCTTTGGGTGTCAAATTACAAAGCTTGCACCCGGCACCCGAGGCCATACGATATTATTATTATTATTATTATTATTATTATTATTATTATTATTATCTATTGTTGTTTTCATTTGACATTGGTATACGTAATGCGTAATGCCCGGTGTAACATTGAATTGAAGCGTGTGCGTGTTAGGAAATATTGGGTCATGATTCTGGTAATTTATGGATGCTGGTGAGTGGATATCGTGTCGGTCTACTAACCCCAAGATTGCAGGTTCGCTCCTGGCCGTGGTAAGTTTTTTTTTTGAAGACGGCAAAAATACGATACGCATGTCATACGATGTTGGCATGTCAAAGAACCCATTTGAATCGAGTAGGCTGAGTTCATAATGGCAAAATTAATCTCGGGAGTTTCCGCCAACACAAAGTTCCTCATTTCTCTACTAGAAAGCGCTATAGTGTTCAAGGAGCTTAGATATCTAACATCTAACCTCTTTGACTTTCATAGTCAAGGAACAACGAAATTCGACATGCAAGCTACCCTCTGGGTGTCAAATAACAAAGCTTGCACCCGGCACCGAGGCCATACGATATTATTATTATTATCCCCGAAACCGATTCCTATACGGGGCTAATGACCATGATGTGTAAGCCCTTAACAAGGATAATGCCCGTGTCCGTGTTTGTGAACCCTCGTTAGACACGTGTCCACGGCCCCCTGCTTTGTTAACTCTTCGTCATGGAGACGTCGCGTCATTCCGTCTCAGCAGGCATGCTTCGCGCCACGCTGGGGCTCATGGCAAGGTCGTGCGTGCACTCTTGTGTTCCAGATAATAATAATCACCAAATATGGGAATATCGCTCAAGTACACAAATTTAAATACTGTATTTAAGTGAAAGTATTGACCAGCAGGGTTAAATCAGCAAGCTAACCCATATTTTTCAATCTTTACATTGAACATGCAATGAAGGAAATTGGTGAAAAATGTATAAAGTGGGAGCGAAGATTCAAGGAGAAATAATTTCAACTTTGAGATTTGCTGATGACATATTCATCTTAGCCGACACGTCTGAGGATTAGAATGAGTTTTTGAATGGTATGGACTCTGTCTTGAGGAAGGAATTCATGATGAGAATCAATAAATGTAAAACCAAAATATTGGAATGCAGCCGAAATAAATCAGAAACCTCTATGTACATCAAATTGGCAGGTGGAAAACTAAAGGAAGTAGGAAAATAACCAGTGATGGACGAAGCAAAGAGGATATAAAAAGTAGGTTAGCTCAGGCAAGGAAAGTATTTCTACAGAAAAGGAATCTGTTGACATCGAATATAGATTTAGGTATTAGGTATTAGGAAGTCATTTTTGAAGGCCTTTGTCTGGAGAGTGGCGCTCTATGGAAGTGAAACTTGGACTGTTGGTGCAGCAGAAAAGAGGAGAATTGAAGCGTTTGAAATGTGGTGTTACAGGAGAATGATGAAGATCAAATGGATAGATAGGGTTACAAACGAAGAGGTATTGAGACTAGTGGGAGAGGAGAGATGTTTCTGGCGGCTGCTAATGAAGAGAAGATATAGGTTGGTAGGACACGTACTACGACACCCAGGAATAGCAAGCTTAGTTATGAAAGGAAGGGTCTAGGACAAGAACTGTAGGGGTAGACCAAGATTAGAATATGTTAAACAGATTGCCTCGGATGTAGGGTGTGGTAGCTATGTAGAGATGAAACGATTAGCTCAGGACAGGGAGACTTGGCCAAACCAGTCAAAAGACTGAAGACTCAAACAACAAACAACAGAGAAAGAACTACAAAACTACAAAGAACATGCAAAATTACTTGGAACTGACAGGCCTACAATAAAAGAACTACTGTATATCAACAAAGGCAGAATATTGCAGATCGCAACTGAGAACTCACTGTACTGACTAGACTCTATTTCCTTCCCCATACTGAGACCATCCTGAGAGATGGTTGGTTGGTTCCTCTGTTTAGGGGCTGCGACAACGCGGTCATGTAGCCCCGTGTACTTTGCGTGTGTGTAGAATCTGTCTGATCATCATCATCGGCTTGAACTCGAATCCGAGTATAAATCTTCTTCCTTCAGTCCAGTTTGTGAATGTGTTTACGGTGACTAAAGATTCCAATCCTGGCATGGCACAAGCGTCCACACAAGTCACATATTTATTTATTTATCGTATGGCTTTTAGTGCCGGGAGTGTCCGAGGACATGTTCGGCTCGCCTGAGTCTGTAGCTGCTTCCAGCGGATACCCTAAAGGGTGAGCTACAAGTTCCGTTCAATTTCAAGTAGTTCCAACTTTCGCCACCAGATATCAATGATACCTAGTGGTGAACGTTCGAACTTTGATAGAGCGTTCTGACGAAATCTAACCTAACAAATTTTGCTTTACACAAGTTTAGTCTGTGAAAGGATTTTTTACATGCCATAAATCTATGACATGGGACCGCCGGCTTTACTTCCCCTCCGAATGAAGGCATACTGAAGGATTTTTAACGCTCTTAAAAAATCCGACGACTTCGGCCGGGTTTGAACCCGCTATCTTGGGCATAGCAGTTCAGCGTGCTACCGACTACGCCACCGAAGCCGCTTACAAGTCACATAGTTTTGCTGGAGGAGGACGTGGTTGGGCTACTCGAAGTTTCCTAGCTTGACGCTTGGCCTCTTCATGTGTGCGTCGATCCCTTTCAAACGTCTTTACAGTATCCGAGATGGTACGGCGCCAAGTTGAGCGGTCTTCAGCCACTATGTCCCAGGTTTGTGAATCAAGACCTGTCAATTTCAGGGTCTGCTTAAATTGGACCATGAGGTCTGGTGCCATAGCATAACTCACCATATAGCATTTGACGAGGTAATCTCACATCATCCATCCGATGGACATGACCAATCCATCTAAATTGGTGACCTATTATAGATGATTCTATGCTGTTGATTTGAGCCTTTTCCAGAACAGCAATATTGGTGATGCGGTCTTCCCATTTAATCCTCAGGATTGATCGAAGTTTTTGTAGGTGGAAACGCTCAAGCTTCCTAAGATCACGTCGGTAAAGGGTCCACGTTTTACAGCCATACAACAATGTAGAAATGAATACTGCTTTGTACACCATAAGCTTTGTACTCATGGACAGATCTTTATTCATGAAGACCCGGTGCGCTAATCGTCCATATGCTGCGTGGGCTGCACCAATTCTCTTATCCACATCCTGCTCACAGGTACAGCTCACAGAAATGGTACTGCCCAGATCTGTCTGATAACCGGTGTTAATTGTGATGGCTGTATTAGTGTGTGTATCTGTTTTTTTAAATTCAAGTAAGGACTGCAACTTTGAATTTTTCAAATAGTTCCTACTTTTGCCGCCAAACGCCACCGTCAACGACTACTAGGCCTAGTTCAGAAGTTAGCTACTAGACGCCACCGCAGTCTGCTCTTGGCAACGAACGTAGAAACCTAAGAGCGTTGTTTACATTCCTAACCTATACAATTTAGCTTCACACAGGTGTAATTAGTGGAAGGTTCTTCAACATGCCATAAATCTATGACATGGGGCCGCCGGCTTTACTTCCCCTCCGAAGGAAGGCATACTGAGGGATTATTAACGCTCTTAAAAAAATCTGACGGCTTCGGCCGGGTTTGAACCCGCTATGTTGGGCATAGAAGCTCAGCATGCTACCGACTACGCCACCGAAGCCGCCCCATCCTGAGAGAATACACAGCCCAATCCACCTGCTCCAATTTAGTTCCTTCTACCTGGCATTCTATTTCTTGCGTTTCTTCCTTACCAACATAACCTTCGTCTTAGAAATGCAGATCTTCATACCATACCCCCTACATTTCTGTGCAAATTCTAATATAGGGCACACTTCTTACCTCGTTCCCTCCCAGACAGTTTATGTCCTGCAGCAAATGGTCCATATACAGGGTGTCCTAAGTTCCCATTACACCAGTGGAGACTCCTGATTTCTATAATGTGTAGGACGTAATGGGCAGTGGCGGATTCAGGTCTTGGGGGGCCCTGGGCGATATCATAAGGTGGGGGCCACAACAATACGAAATGAAAATATATCAAATCAAATGGAAAATAGTTTGGTAATAATAATAAAATAAAGAATAGTTACAATATTTTGAATACACTACAGTACATTTTTTTAAAATAATATGAAAGAAACCTTTAAGTCCCCTTGAAGAAGATTATGTAAACTGTGAAATATGATGGTGTTCTCTAAAACGACAGATCTCACAATAAATAATAATATAGTTGAACAAGTGTCCTCCTTCAAATACTTGGGCACCAGATTGATCGAACAATGTGACTCCAAACAAGAAATGAAATCTAGAATTGAGCAGGCCAGGAAACAATTCCTTACCTTGCGGAAATGCTTTGTACGATCAGATCTCAGTCTACAGTTGCGAATCCGCATGATCCGTTGTTACATATTTTCTGTTCTTCTATATGGTTGCGAATGCTGGACCATGGATCCTTCCATTGAAAACCGAATCGATGCCTTTGAAATGTATCTATATCGTCGTCTCCTGCGCATACCTTGGATATTGAAAATTTCAAATGTCGAGACCTGCTACATGTTATACAGCAAAGAAAGACACAATACCTAGGTCACATCATGCGAAACGAGAGGTACCAATTATTACAGCTAATTATTGAAGGAAAGATACAAGGAAAGAGATCCGTTGGTTGAAGGACGTTAGAAGGTGGCACCAGTGTACATCGGAGGAAGCATTTCATACTGCAATGTCAAGGTTAGTGCTGGTTTCGTGGATCGCCAACCTTCGTTTGGAGACGGCGTCTTAAGAAGAAGAAGAAATATTAAAATATTAATTTGCGACTTTTTTCCCGGCTGAAATCTTCTATTATTTCACTGAAATCTAAACTTGCTAAACGGTCAAAGGAGGTCATAGCTGCACTGAAAAAAGGAATATAAATTATAAATTAGGTTGAAAAGTATAATTAATTAATTAAATTTAAAAAAATCCATGGCGCGGGGCCCTCCAGACCGCGGGGCCCTGGGGGTCGCCCTCCCCGCCCACCCCTAGATCCGCCCGTGGTAATAGGATAGGTTACTTATTAACCTAAGATAATTATTATAGATGGGCTAAATTGAGATATTCGGTCTAATATTAATTATTCAGTCACACAGCGCTGTTACAAACACATTACACGATACAATACAATACCACTCCAAAGATGTGCACACGCTGAAAACAGACTACCCATTCTGACCGCGTGAAGTCGTAACCAATAAACCCGTAGTGTTGATTTAAATTAAACCAATAGCGAGACTTGACCGACAGTAGTGGCTACGCTGGCTAAAGCGCAGCATTAGGTCATGGGGCCAAGCTCTCTGCTGACTCGGTAGACGCGTGGGTTCGAGCCCCACCGTCGGCTGTCCTTGAAATGGTTTTCCGTGATTTCCCCATTTTCAACACCAGGCAAATGCTGGGACGGTACCTTCTGACAGGCCACGGCCGCTTCCTTCCACATCCTTGCCCAGTTTCATTCACCATCATTCATTTCATCTCTCATTAACTCCTCTCATGAGGTTGGCGTCAGGAAGGGCATCCGGCCGTAAAAACCATCGCCACAAAGACTTCCATCGCATCTCATCCCCGACCCCGTTGGAAAACGGGAATAATAAGGGGTAGTCATACAATAGCGAGACTTGAGGATCTCAGTAGACGTCCTGAGAGCGCCCAAACCTGCCTCTTCCCCCTCAAGGGCTGCCATACATTCCTAAAGCTATAAACTCCTTCTTTGAGGATGCAAAGCTTCCTTCCTCAGTTTTCTACTCCGGGTGGTGAACCGGGTGGTGAAGGTCACACCCATCTAGGGGTGAAATGTAGAACTAGTTACAAGCACTGACAGTGACAGCGAGACAGAGCTTATCGAGAGAGCGCAAGGTAGTCCCAAAGACTATTTTACAAAACATTTTTTTTTAAACAGTTACAGTCTCTTATATTTTTTGGTTACAGGTGAGAGCTGACTGTAGGATGATCCTCACGTCCTACATGGAGGAATCGCCACTGTATTACACACATTGAGGGCTCGTAGTGGGAACCAAGACGGTTAAGTTTAGCACAGGAACTTGTGTCTTCGCGCTAGCGAGATTGCAATTTATAGTTCACTTTTAGCATTGGAAAGCGATACGGCATTCTGATTGGCTATTTTGACGGAACACGTCAGCAGCAAAGGATGTGATTAGTCAGCGTAGTTATAGGGTGGAACCTAACAGCGATGTCGTTCCAGGTTTGAAAAAAATATGTAGAACTCCCGCTGTTTTAACTTCGTAATTTCTTGGTACCCGTGTACATTGTAATGCGCCTTGAAATAGTTGCATGATCATTGTTCCTAGGCCATAAGTGTTTCCATATCTTCTTAAATCAAGAAGAATCATTACCAGAATGTTTTTCATCCAATAACACCCCCTTTTAGCCTACCAATTCGGTCATTCTACAAATAGGGGACACTTTATGGTCGTATGGCTGTATAGAGTTTGTTATTCTAACAACACAGTTCTATGACAAATGTATCATTGTATTCATAGACTAGATTTTAACAAAATTTTGAGAATTGAACAATACAACAAAAGATTACGCAATTTGTCATTAACATGGATGTCCCTAGTATTTGCTATTGAATTTATTGAAGTATGAGGTTTCTTTTCGTTATGGATGCATACATTTGACTAGCATATAAACCATAACTTAATGGAACGACATCCACGCTGTATCTACGCTGACTAATCACATCATTTGCAGCAGTCGTGTTCCGTCAGAATAGCCAATCAGAAAGCCGTATCGCTCTCCAATGCTTAAAGTGAACTAGAAATTGCAATCTCGCTTCCCGCTACCCGCCATAGCACACGTTCACAGCTCTCGCATTATCGGCGCTCGGCTTTTCTTCGGGGTACAATTACAGGTGGGGCTCGATGTGAGGACCACCGACGTCAACACAGAAACGGTACCTCCGTACCATGTTCTGGTACACACGATCACCAATCCTTGGTCCTCCAACATCCACCGCTCCAGTAGGTCTTCCTCGGATTCCACAGGTTGTCATGTGACCCCACAGGTGTCAAGTCGGGTGAACGTGTAGGCCAAGCAATCGGGCCACCACGACCTATCCACTGTTGCCCAAATCTGTGGTGCAGATGATCTCGGACCGCCAGTGGTGGGCCATCGTGCTGAACCCACATGTTTTGACGCACATGCAGTGGCACATCGTCTAAGAACTCATGCAGTACGTCTTTAATGAATACCATGTATGCGGCACCCGTGAGATTTCGTGGAATAATAATAATAATAATAATAATAATAATAATAATAATATCGTATGGCCTCGGGTGCCGGGTGCAAGCTTTGTAATTTGACACCCAGAGGGTAGCTTGCATGTCAAATTTCGTTGTTCCTTGAATCACTATGAAAGTCAAGGAGGTTAGATATCTAAGCTCCTTGAACACTATAGCGCTTTCTAGTAGAGAAATGAGGAACTTTGTGTTGGCGGAAACTCCCGAGATTAATTTTGCCATTATGAACACGGCCTGCTGAATTCAAATGGGTAATTTGACATGCCAACATCGTATGACTTGCGTGTCGTATTTTTGCCACCTTTCAAAAATCACTTACCTCGGCCAGGAGCGAACCTGCAATCTTGTGGTTAGCAGACCGACACGCTATCCACTCACCCACCGTGGAAGAAGGTAGGGTATATGGGGCATCAGGTGATCATTCAATGAATTATTGAAGATTTGATTGCCGCTGAGCGTGGCTGCACCACTGTTTGTTGTTTATGGTAGCAGCTGCCCCGCGGGGTGAAGTGGCAAACACAGCGATGACAGAGTGCATTCTGCACATAAGTCAAGCAGCATTGCGCGTCACAGGAGCTCATGTCACCACGAACAGTTAAACGATGACTGAGGCTACTGGAGCTGAGTCATATCCTACTCGTGCAACTGTACCTGTCAACGAAGCAAGCTGACGTGTGACACAAGTAAACAAAGAATAGTTCCCATCTCGATTGCCATAAATCAATTCGTGAAAGGGTAATACGTACGCTAGTCAGTGGCGCCGAAAATGCGGGTGACTTGAACGTGTGCTCTAGTGTTTTTTTAAATCATTTTAAATGATCTTGTCGACTTCGTCGTTACACTGGGGTCTGGCGTTACGTTACGGTGACGGGACGAAATGTACCCAGATGCACTGAGGTGTGTGACGTCATAGTACCGCTTGGTGCATGTGTTCCCCGACAATCTCTACTTCGTTAGTATAAGACAAAAATCCCCGATTCATGGATGTCACGGGTAATCTCGAGAACCACTGGATGGATTTTGATGCGGTTTTCACCATTCTGTAAAGGATATCTCGAGGAAAGATTCTGCAGAAAATAATTTATTTATGATCAAAGGAAGCCAAGCAGAACGCTTTCAGTGAAAAAGTCGAAAACAAACTTGGCGTCCGTGCGCTTCTTAAGCTTACGCTGGGCAAACCGTTAAAAATATCAATATACTATGAGCGTAAGAATTGGTCAGCATGAAAAATTTTACAAAAAAGTCCGCGAGACCATATCTCTATCTTCAATACATCGCCCATTGTAAGTGTTTTAGACTGGATGGAAGGGGCACGTCATCCAGCCATCTCCCTCCGCGCTCTTGACCTTGCTTTGCCCTTGGTTTGCACTTGCCGTTCGCGAGTAATTTGAAACAAGGTAAAGTATTATAAAGCAAGATAAGTATTATGCAGATACTTTTCTAACATGTCAAGAGTCCAGCCTTTCTAGCATTTTTCAGCATTTAAAATGATACAAAGTCTAGTATTTCAGACTGACTGTCACTTTTTTTTATTTTATTTTATTTAATGTTTGCGGGTAACGGGAAGACGGTGCGTTTGCGAACACTAGTTTCTATGCTAAACTTAACCGTCTTGGTCCGCACTACACGTCCTCAAAGTTTGGTTGGTTGGTTGGTTCCTCAGTTTAGGGGCTGAGACAACGCGGTCATGTAGCCCCGTGTACTTTGGGTGTGTGTAGAATCTGTCTGATAACCTGTGTTAATTGTGATGACTGTATTAGTGTGTGTTAATCTGTTTTCAATTCAAGTGAGGACTGCAGACATTCCTTTTTTTCAAGTAGTGCCTACTTTTGCCGCCAAACGTCACCATCAACGACGACTAGTTCAGAACTTAATTGCCAGATGCCACCGCCGTCGGCTCCTGGCGACGAACGTCGGAACCTAAGAGCGTTTGTCGAATGTTTAACTTATATATAATTTAGCTTCACACCGGTGTAATTAGTGGAAGGTTCTTTAACATCCCATAAATCTATGACATGGGACCGCCGGCTTTACTTCCCCACAGAAGGAAGGCATACTGAGGGATTTTTAACGCTCTTAAAAATCCGATGGCTTCGGCCGAGTTAGAACAACGCCACCTAAATAATAAGGCCTCCGCACTGGCTGACCAGCGCTAGGTAGCTCGACCAAGAGTAGTCAATCGCGTTGTTTGTGGAGCGTTACAAGGTCGGCGCATAAGTTGTACTTTTCGCTGTAGTTTTGCTCTTCAGCGTTCGAAGTGTGTTAATCAGTGTAGATAAATGTGTAATGAAGTATTTGTATTTGTGGATATTTGTAATATTAATCACCAAAATGCCGTATAGATGTTGTGTGACTGGGTGCAGAGGGAATTATCCAACGGGACCAAAACTGCAAGTGTTTTCTTTTCCGAAAGGAGCAGACTTGACAAACAAGTGGATACGAGCCATCCCAAGGGAAAATTTAACAGTCAGGAAAACAACAAAGATAAGTTATACAGTACTTATACTACCCATATTAAATATAGATAAAAGATAGAAGGTCTGAACCACATGGTGTACATAACCTCAGATACACCTACTGTACGTACATCTGTTCTATGAAAACATTTCCAATGCAGTTAAATACTATAATATACCGTAATTGATTTGCCCGTTTGGAATTAGCTTGTTTTGTATTATTTTCATTCTAGTGAGCAGCAGACATATGATATAACTTAAATGCTGGTTTATTTTCTGAAAGTGCCGTAGGCTGTGATACAAATTAGGCTTGTAATCCACTACGACGTTTTATGTGCACTTTATGCTGCTTGATAATTTAATTTTCAGAGCATTCCCTGAATTCGTAAGCCTACAATTATTTAAAATATTACTATAGTAGTTCTAACATAACTTACACTATATTATTAAAAAAATATCGGCTATGTTATAATCCTGGGGTATGTTTAAGACCAAGATGTTTATTCATATGGGTTTTTCTTACATTAGAGTAAAAACGTTGTACCAGTGCACGTCTGTCATTGTGCATGTTATTGTAGGCTACAGTACATATGCCTATGATAAAGACCTTCTTTTGAATTAATCCAATATAGGCCTACGGTAGCCCTGCGTACTGCATTTATTCAGATGTAAGGTATTCATTGCCCAGTTTGTGACTAAGTTACTACCATTTTCAACAACAGGTTTATTTGGTTCATTGGTTATAAGTTCATAAATTATTTTATGGTATAGAATTTGGCCTAGTATACCGGTATATTAAAATTAGATTGGAGGATTGGTATGAAAACATGAACCAATTTCAAATTATCATACAGAATTTCTTTCAGTAACCCATCTTGCCTAGCTTTGGTGGTGATTGTTCTTTTAATGGACAGGAAATTGATGTCCATTTATGATCATCCAAGCACAAACACCATCAAATTGATCCTGAAGGAGTATTAAGAATGGTATTTCATTCTTTCTTCACAGGTATGTGAACAACATTTTCACACCCATGAAATTATAAGAACATCTGTGGATGCCAGAAGAAACAAAGGAGATCCTCGCAGACTTACTAGACCATCTTTACTTCCAGGGGTCGTGCCATCTATATAATTTGATTTATAAATCCAGTATTTTAATGCATTTATGTGGGTTATAGAAGTAAAAAAATTAGTATTATGGGGATAAATTTGTCTTTTGTCCATATTTCATAAAATATATTTACATTTTGACATTTTTTAGATTGTACTTATTTTTAAAATATATATGCATACATACATACATATGTACATATTTTGACACTTTTTAGTACATATAAATCCTAGCCCTGCTCATAAGTTTACCTTAATGTAGCCTATATCATTAATTGAAGATTTAGCTTTGGCAGTCCTGATGTACCAGATGGGTGAAGCATATTTCTTAACGTCTATACAGATCAGAAAGTCAATAATTTTATTATTGATTCCCAAGATTAAGAAATTTAGTTCTATTGTAATTTCAAAAACAACCCTCTCAAAGTGTGAATTGAATATATTTTGAAAATTTTTAACCCATTTAAACTAATTTTTTAACCTTCACTTACAACCTTTAAGAACTTTTCTAGTAGCAACATGTAATTTTAATGTACAATCTGATAAAATAATAGTTAAGAAACTACAGATTTCCTATGCTTTCTCTATTCTCCATTAGGATACAAGAACAGTAGGCTCATAAGTTGAATTGTTGGTGAGAGTTAATTATGTTCCTGCTGTACAAAGCAGTCTCGGCTAAATATCTTTCAAGATAAAACTGTATTGTATTGTATTTCTGTCTGTAGCCAAATTGTTGATAAATTTTGTATAAATACCTGCAAAATTCAAAACTTTTAACTAAATTAATATTCTGTAATCCAATGCCAGTATAATACTAAAAATTGAACGAGTGAGTGGAAAAAGGACAATATTCAAAGAAATGGGATAATATTCCAGCATATTTAATCATTAATTAGTCGCTAACTGATGATACTCCTATTATGACATTTTGAGACATAACTTCTTGCTACTAGTACTACAATTGCATAATAGTGAATTTTTCAATACGACGTATAGTTTCGACAGATGATCGGTTTTTTTCCTCTTGGAAATGGAATGTTATCGTTTTTCGACTCATCTGTTCAATTATTCCTTTCCATTTTTGCCTTTCTCCCTTCATTTAAAAGTGAGGTTAATAAGTTCATAACGTTCTGAAAATCATAATAAACATCATTATCGTAATAATTACGGGCCTTTTTAGTTATTATGATGAAACTGTTTATTTCTATTTCCTCCCTCAGTATAGAAGGAGTTTCATAGTTCAAGCATTACTGGAAAGCGTATTTTATGAAAGGTAAGGAAGAACGAACATTCTACGAGGTACGGGTAATTTAGCAATACTGGCTACTCAAAGACTTACAGGCTATGCAGAGTTGTACAGTGCAACAATATGAGCGTTTTCTTTGCGAGTAGAAACATGGTTTGGAAGGGCAGGGAGGAATGACTACTCTTGGCGCGCGTGCTTCCGAGCGCGGAGGCCTTATTATCTAGGTGGCGTTGGTTAGAACCCGCGATCTTGGGCATAGAAGCTCAGCATGCTACCGACTACACCACCGATGCCGCCCCTCAAAGTTAGTAATGGGAATTTGGAAACACCCTTTATAAAATAAAAAAGTTTTGGTGAAAGATTACAGTCTTATTATTATTATTATTATTAACGTGAGCGATGTTCTGTGCTACTTCTCTCCTCCACCACGCTCCGCGCTCGTCTTTTGTTCTTTAATCTCCACGCCATTATTAATTTCCTCTCCCCGCCCCGTATTGAACCGTTACGTCATGGAGAATCTCGTAGCTACAGAGAACTACGTCTCGCATTGGTTCCCGATCTTATGGCTATTCTTTAAGTCTTAAAAATCAACTAGCATCTTTTCTTTAATAAATAATCTCACTAGATCGCCTCCTTTCCAATCCTAGTCTTGATTACAAATACACCACAGTAATCAGACACACACACAAGTACACGGGGTTACATGTCCATAAATGAATCAAGATAGAAATGGCGCAGCGCAGCAATATGTACAGGGTGGGGCAAGTAAAAGGGTTACGTGCCGAGTGCGACCGTGCCTGATGCGACCCAGTACAAATCGTGGCTGTAGCGACCCTGGTACTAGCTTACAATGTCCGATGCGATCAGTGCCGGATTAAGGTAAAATGAGGCCCAAGTCCCTTAGATTTTTGGGGCCCCTTTATTTTTTTTCAAATATTTTTTATTTTTTAGCACCTTTAATAAAGTTTATGTTCGACCCTAACTATTATGTGTCAGAAAACTGTATCATAATGAAGCTCATTATAACACTATTTTTCATTATGAAACAGTTTCTCCCAACAATCAGGGCTCAAGAAACAGTTGTGTGACCAATTAGAGAAGGATACCTTCGCGCAAGCGCTCAAAATCCAACATGTCTATATAAATTACCGAAAGTGCACCGTCCATATGTTCGCGTAAATAAACTGGTGAATATGAGACAAGAAATAGCACTGTACCTTAATGTCCCCAAAACCAATTTCTACACAGCGCTTGGTTTTGAAACGACTTCGGTGACATTTTTACTGAATAACGGTGCACAATCGGAACATATGGCATTGAAGCACACAGAGCGCATGCGTCGGTTGTCCAGAGAGCTTGGAAATGAGAGATATACCCACCGCAGCACCCGATCACAACATTCTAGTGACTGAACAGATATTTATGAATATTTAAGTTAAAACATATAATAAAGTTATAATTATTGTCGAACATAAACAGTCGTATGCAACTCGCCTATAATGGTAATTAAGACACTCGTATGGAAATTAGTTCTTTTTCTCAAGATGAATAATACACTTTTTATTAAATCATACATATACATACATACATTTCAATTGAAATGATCATCGTTATTTGAAAACATTTCAAATGATTTGATGAGCAATTTAACAAATCATACTAATTTTTACTTCTGTAAAATGTAATCAAAAATGTTTTTTTTCTGTTTTTTTTTTCGGTCAATGAAATCTTCTACAATGTCATCAAAATCAATTTTCCGCAGAACATCTGACTCGATATACATTAAACTTAGCATGTCTATTCGTTCTTGTGACACGATACTTCTTTGCGCACTTTTGATCCGTTTCAATTTTGAAAACGTGTGCTCCGCAGAACGATTCGTTATCATGAGGGTCAGTAAAATGCGAAAAGCAATTTCAACGTTCGGAAAAACAGACTCAAGCTTGTCTCGAATAAGAATTTCGTAAAGTTCAGAATGAGTGGACTCGGTTTTTAAGGGACATTGTAATTTAATATAATGCTGAAACTGTCTCAGTTCTGGATAACATTTTTCTAAATCTTCGGAATAAAATTGAACTAAATTAGAAATTGCTTGGGTGCCCCAGATAATTGGGGGCCCTAGGCCTGGGCCTAGTCGTGCCTAATGGGTAATCCAGCACTGGATGCGACCCATTGTTCGAGAGAAGAATTGAAGATCTTATTTCCAAAGTTACGTAAATCCATGAAATGCAAAACTTCAGAAATCGTGTTTTTGTTTATTCGTATTAAATTCAGCTATGATTATGAATGTAATGTAATTTCATTCATTACTTTTATGCACACCCTGACCCTGTGTTTTAAAAGTCTCCTATCATTTGAAATGTCTCCTGTAAGTTGGAGTTAGGACGTTATGAAAATAAATCATATATTGGCATACGATTTGAGTGGCATTTATGAACATTTAAGTGGTTTAAACACAACAACCACAAACTGACGTTCTACATATTCTTCAAAGTTAGCCATGGCCTTGATTTAACACGTGATGTCCAGAGAGCCATCGGATTAGTCAACATGTATATAAGACACATTGGAAATAAATACCCGTTGGAGTTACATCACTTTGCAAATAAACTTAGTTCTTAGATCTCTGTTAATATGGGATATACGACGTATTGCGACTTAAAACCTTTGCTATACGTAGATAGAACCTATAAACTTGCTAATGAAAGAAAAAAACTGAAAAACCGTCAATTTTGGATTTACGTCCGTTTTACGTCTCGGCATGATGGGTTAAAATCACTAACAGGACTATTAATTAAAATTATCATGGAGGTGCATGTGCATCGAATTCTTGTCAGACGTAATTTAAGAATGGCAAGGTGCATGAAACACAAATTCCCCTTCCGTCCAATCCTAACTTGACTGTGTATTTTGTGGAACGAAAAGTTCACAGGCGAAATGAAGAAAAGCCGAGTTGCACTTCCAGGGAAACTCCAAACACAACCACTCTTCTCTGAAGTCTTAACTCAACACGACTCGACAGTTTGCTGCTGGCTGTATCTGGGGTGATAGGCTCGTCCGCTAGCTAGGCTGTAACTGGGGTGATAGGCTCGCCCCTTACTAGATCGTAAACTGTCGCCTCAGTAATTGAATAGAGATTGTTGGAAGAAATGAAAACGTAAAAACACTTATAGTGGGTGATGTATTAAAGATAGTGATATGCTGTCGGGGACTTTTTTTATAGAACTTTTCGTGCTGAACAATTCTTATACTCATAGTTTATAGATATTTTTAACGGTTTACCCAGCGTAACTTAAAAGGCGCACGGACAGCAAGTTTTTCTTCGAAACCGTTACTGCTCGGCTTCCTTTGGCAGGCGCGGATCTAGAGTTTGGCTTTAGGAGGGGGGGGGGGGGGTCACAGAATCGAAATTGTTAAGAAAAATGGTATCACTAACAACGCAATCACAAAATAACCAAACGTACAAAATCAGACCAATTTTTCTGCAAGCTACATGGATAGAAATTTGATGCGTTTAGAGCACAAAAAATATTCGTACAAATTGCAACGGCGTGTTTTGCGACTTTTACATCGAGCTTCGAGAAAAGTATCCAGGTACGTTACAGTTTCGGCAAGTCGAGTTGGTACCGACAAAGGGAGAAAGTCACAGCTTAAATTGCCAACCAAGCTTGCAGTTTGGACGTCGGCAAAATTTTTTGGTGTGAAAAGAAGCCCCAAATTCCTATCCGTGCATTGCTGCACATTCATCGTGACATCACTATAGACATCGATTCGGTAATCACAAGGTTTGCTAAACAAAATAGACGAGTTGATTTGTTATATAAATAATCGTATTTATATATCAGGTATGAAGTTGTAACCGAATATAATAATTGCAATAAAGATATTTTCAGTATTGAATAAAATGAAGAAAAAAACCTGTCTTTCAGTTAAAATTCGTTAAGTTTTATTTGTCTGGTTATTGTGTTTTCGTTTTTTTGAGTTTGCAAAAAATGTAGTCTCCGTTTGGGAGGGGTCATGACCCCCGTGCCCCCCTCCCTCTCCTTGAATCCGCGACTGCCTGGTGTACTGTATATTATGATGAACTATTTGCGCAAGGAGTGCGTGTCTAATGCACATGCTCGCCCAGTCAGACCTGTTTTAAACGGCAGACACAACGTGCTGGGTTCGAACCCCGCCTCGCCATTTAAACTGGTTTCTACTACTCGAGTCGGTTAACGAGAAGTCTGTTGTCCCAGTAAGGGGTCGTTAGTTCGAATCGTTTCCTCGTGGGAATGGTCGTTATCTGACAATAGACGTCACGCGTCCCTCCTCTGCTCCCAGTAGCTCGCCAAACTTACAAAATGCACATGACCTAGATGTTACTACAGGAAGCAACCACAATCAGTAAAGTCGGATGTTGTTGATTCTTTAGGGACTTTATGACGTCGTGGTCATTTATCCCCATGTACTTGGGTGTGTGTATGTGTTATTGAGGTAGTATTTGGGTAGGAAGCGGCCGTGGCCTCAAGTTAGGTACCATCTCAGCATTTGCCTGTAGTAGAAGTGTGAAACCACTTCCAAGATGACTGAGGTGGAAATAGAACCCTCCTCTTCTCCGTTTTGCATCACGGGGCTAACATAGTACAATAGATGGGATATCGCCATTATTATGTTGAGTTTAGTAGAGTTGTTTGTAGTGCGTTGTATAGTCGTTGAGTTTAGTAGACTTGTTTATAGTGCGTTGAGTTCAACCAAATATTTTTAATAGCAGTCGAGGAAATCGATAGTTTTTGTAATCGATAAGTTCGCTTACTTTTATTCGACTGTTACTCATCAAGACAAGTGACGACATTATATGCGCCGTCTAACCGAAGTACTGTAGAAAGAATAAGGCTCGTATTTTTAACGAATGGAGAATGGAATCAATAAGGAATGTAAGAGAGTTTTGGCCAAACTGCAGAACGTAGCCCGGGCAGATCAATAGTCCAGTGGCATCGGTCCTGGGTTACTAGGCCCCATTCTATATTACAGGTCCTTATACCTTAAAGCGTTGCGATATCCGTAATACCAATATGATATGTACACTAGCTGGCAAAAAAAAAAAAAAATATATATAGGCCTACACTGCCCTCCAAGAAAAGGTAACACTTCACATTTTTACAGAAAACTTACTTAAATTCCACATTGTATATAATTGCCGTACGTTTTCCAATATTTATTGATTGACCTGGGTTCTGTGAAAGTTACTGAAGGAGAGTCAACAATGAATAACAACATGAGGTTATTTTAACGCAATTATAATTCGCTGAAACAATCGCGAACATTCGCACGCATTTCTTATTGATTACGCGTCAACAATGAAAGCCATTATTTCAGAATTCAAGTCACCTTTGCACATTTGACGCTGATTTATGAATATCTGAGAGGTTTCTGATCCATAAACAACTCCTTAACAAGCCTTTAAGTCTTCAGAACTGTGCGAAAGCAATAGCTTTGTTGAATGATAGCCGTAGCTTTCGCTATGTAACCGAGGCCTCCCACAAGGTCGAACATCAATTCCCCTCGATTTTCCTTAATTCCACTCGGTCCTCCAAGAGACCCAAACATGAGTTCCTCAACTCCGCTCAAGCGTTGGCAAGGGATCGGCAAAGGCGTTATCCCCAATGACGTAAACAAATGCCATAACCCTCCTGCTCGCATACTAAGGGCCGGGTCTACACCTAATGCAGCGCATGAGTGAATTCTTGAATGCAGCTGATTTTTTCCGTTCTAGGCTGGAAAACAGCATTTTCAGCATCCGCAGCTGATATTGAAAGTATTTTTAGGTACAAATTATACACCTATTATTGGCTAAATTTAATGGTATAATGTCTGACTAGGTTAAAAAACATACAAACATTTAATTATGCACATGAAGAGTCCAGGGGAAAACCCTGATAAGTCCAAAAAAAACGAATTTTCTGTTTTTGTCTCTATTAATAGCTCCTTTAGTGTAGTAAATTATGATGTAACCGTACAGGGGAACAACCTGACCAGTCCATAGAAATTTGAATGTTTGTAAATGGTGTACAGGGGAATAACCTGACAAGTCCATGTGATACTGGGGAATAGTCTGACAAGCCCGGGGAAGCTTTTGGGAATTTTCTTGTTTTTATGATAGCTGCCCTGTATAGCTATTAAGTACAGAAACAACACTGTTATTTATTCGCCATTGTTACCTTGGTTATTGTAGTGGTGTATTTGACTGTTGAAAAGTTGTATCTGGAGAGTATCTCTATCTCTATCTCTATATATATAAAAATGAAAGTTTGTCTGTTTTTTCTGAATTTCCACGGAAATTTGCGATATTTGCCCGTTTCAGGCTGTTTTATGACGGATAATAAAATTTTTGTCTGTCTGTCTGTGTGTCTGTGGACAACTTCTACGAGTCCTTATAACTTGAGAACGGCTGGGTGGATCAACGTAAAATTTGATACAGAAATCCATCAGAGGCACCACACTAATCATTGATGTAACTCTTCTCCGTACCTCTCATAAAAGGGGCCCTACCCCCTTAAAATACATGCTGAAATAGGCGTAGAAGGGTGAAACAAAGCTCATTTTCAGCCCCTCAATGTGAGAAACGAAACTCGGGGCCCCGAAAACCACATTTTAAGGCCCTAAAACCAACAGTTTTTGAGATATTCCCAGAAAACTAATTTCACTTAAAAAATTAATGAAAGAATGCATGGCGGTAACCATGGCAACTGAATCTCAGAGGTCCATCTATTTCTGTAAGACGCAATGCAATTCCATTTATTACATTACTGTGAAGGTTTGCAAACGGCTAGAAGGTTATAATGGATCCAAATTAAGCTGAAATATTCATTAATACATACAATGCGCTTAAGGGGTCAAGGGGTACTCTAGAATTTTTTCACGCGATTTACACGTGCGGGTGTGGTACGGAAGGTCTATTATATCCATTCTCTATTATATAAAAATGAATGTTTGTCTGATTTTTCGGCTTTTCTACGAAAATTTGACATATTTGCCCGTTTCAGACTGTTTTGTGACGGATGCACGCAAAAATATATTTTTGTCTGTCTGTCTGTGGACAATTTTTTGTGTCCTTATAACTCGAGAACGGCTGGGTGGATTAACGTAAAATTTGATACAGATATCCATCAGAGGCACGACACTAATCATTGATGTAACTCTTCTCCGTACCTCTCATAATAGGGGGTCTACCCCCTTAAAATACATGCTGAAATAAGCGTGAGACAAAGCTCATTTTGAGCCCCTCAATGTGAGAAACGAAACTCGGGGGCCCTAATAGGACCCCGAAAACCACATTTTAAGGCCCTAAAACCAACAGTTTTTGAGATATTCCCAAAAAACTAATTTCACTTAATAAATTAATGAAGGAATATATGCCGGTAACAGTGGCAACAGAATCTCAGAGGTCCATCTATTTCTGTAAGACGCAATACAATTCCATTTATTACATTACTGTGAAGGTTTGCAAACGGCAATAAGGTTATAACGGATCCAAATTAAGCTGAAATATTCATCAATACATATAATGCGCTTAAGGGGTCAAGGGGTAATCTAGATTTTTTAACGCGATTTACACGTGCGGGTATGGTCCGGAAGGTCTATTATATCCCTATCCCTATTTTGTTATATTATTATTATTATTATTAGTATAATTCTTTTAATTATTATCATTATTATGGCGTACAACGAAGAGACAAAGCTCATTTTCAAACCCTTGGGGTCAGAAACAAAACTCGGGGCCCCTCAAGAGCCGTAAAGGGTCCCCGAAAACTATATTTTAAGGCTCTAAACCCAACAGTTTCTTAGATATTCCCAGAAAACTAATTTCATTTAATAAACTAAAGAAGGAATGCAAGCCACTACCCATGACAACAGTATCTCAAGAGGTGGCATCCAACTTTCCATCTATTTCTGGAATAAGTAATGCCACTCCATTTAATACATTTCTGTGAAAGGTTGCAAATGGAGTACCCTAGATTTTTTTCACACGACTTACACGTGCGATATGTCGTACAGAAGGTCTATTATATCTCCAAACATCAACATTATTTGCAAAAATTCCTGAATATAAATAGTAGACTGTTTTTTGCTGATTTTAGGAATTTGGGCCATTGGAGGCTAAAAACACTGAATTTTCATGCACCACAAGCCTTTATAATTTATAAAAGGGGTCTTCCTGTAGTTGGGCACTTGACACAACGGTTAGGGTCAGTTCGTATGTGACGTGTATTGCGATTCTTCTACGAAGTTTTCAATTTTATTTTCACGCCAGGAAGAACACGTTAGGTAAATTTAGTTTGAGAGCACATTTTAACTAATAATTTTTCTTTGCCAACAAACAGGTTCCAAGCCCCTAAACATTGCAACAGTAGCTCAATTGATAACATCTGGTTATTAATACCGAAGACCGTTCGAAGAATGGGTACTTCTGCTAGTCTCTATATATATAAGAATGAAAGTTTGTCTGTTTTTTCTGAATTTCTACGGAAATTTGCGTTATTTACGCGTTTCAGACTGTTTTATGACGGATGCGCGCGAAAATATATTTTTTTTGTCTGTCTGTCTGTCTGTATGTATGTCTGACTGTCTGTTTGTCTGTGGACAAGTATGTTCCCTTATAACTCGAGAATGGCTGGGTGGATCAACGTAAAATTTGGTACAGATATCCTTCAGAGGCACGACACTAATCATTGATGTAACTCTTCTCCGTATCTCTCATATGAGGGGCATACCCCCTTAAAATGCATGCTGAAATAGGTGTAGAAGGGCCAGACAAAGCTCATTTTCAGCCCCTCAATATCAAAAACAAAACTCGGGGGCCCGAAGGGCCCCGAAAACCACATTTTAAGGCCCTAAAACCAAAAGTTTTTGAGTTATTCCCAGAAAACTAATTTGATTTAATAAAATAATGATAGAGGAGTAACACCTCTTTAAAAAACCTTGGTCCAGCTAGCCCGGCTGGTAGTACCTTGTAAGAGCCCCTTACCAGGGTTACGGTAAAGTCCTCAACAACAACTATGGTGGAGAAGGTAGCCTTTGGTACAGCATAGGTGGCGGAAGAGGCATCCCAGTGCTCGGGATAAGTAGAGCAAAAGGTATCTGTTTTGACTAAACTGATATCAGCATTCACCCGATAACGTCTGTTCCCCATGTTAGGGGCGGTTATCTAAGGCGTCTGTTCCCATATTGGGCGGCCTATTATGATCCATCTGGCGATTCGATCACAGATGTAACATCGAAGGGGAGTAAACCTCCTTCGAAAATAATCTCAACTTAAGACATGATGGTAAACCACAACGGAAAATATACTCCAGGAGGTAAACAATCCTCCATCACAAGAAACTGTGATGCAACTGGGCCTGCGGAGTCTGGAGAGCCCAAAACATCATGTGAGGAAGAGTCGGAGCTTCCTAGAACTTCACGCATAAGACCTAAGCAAAAACATCTGCTAGGCACACTGAACATCAATACTCTCATGAAAACTGGTAAACTGAAACAACTGACAGATGTGCTGAATAGACGTAATATCCTCATCCTTGCTTTACAAGAAACTCGATACACAGACGAAGATGCTTTTGAGTCTGAGGGATATAGAATTTACAAAGGGAAAGCTGGTATCAAAACCAAACAAAACAGTACTATACTTGGAACAGCTTTTATGATTAAACAAAACTTAACAGAATCAATAACAAATTTTACATCTTCATCAGAACGAATTTCACTTCTCTCATTTCGATCAGGAAACAAAGGCTATACTATAATCAATGCTCATGCTCCTACCAATGAGGACAATAAGAAAAATCCAGAAAATGTTGAAGAGTTCTGGGAAATGTTGGAACATGAATCATCAAAGATACCTTATCATCACGTTAAAATCTTAGTTGGTGACTTTAATGCACAGATTGGAAGAGAGAGAAAATTTAGAAACATAGTGGGTGACTTCCCAGCTCACAACCGCACTAACAGAAATGGAGAGAGACTCATAAGTTTCTGCAGACTATTTGATCTTAAATTAATGTCAACCTTTTTTAGGAAATTACCGAGGAGAAAGAAAACTTGGTGCTCTCCAAATCCACATTTAGGTTCATATCAATTGGATCATGTAGCAATTACAAAACAGAACTTTAGAGAAATCATGAATGTTAGAGTAAGGAGAGGATTAAATATTGACTCTGACCATTTTTTGTCTGAGATCAAAACTAAATTCCAACCAAATAAATCCAAGCCAAAAATTCCAAAAATTCCTAAAATAGACACAAAAGTTTTATCAGAAAATAAGACTGAATTTATCAATAAACTGCATACTAAAGATAAGAGTAACTGGGAAGAGATCAGAGATGTAATGATAGAATCAGCCAAAGAATTGGGACAGCCTCCAAGGAAAAGGAAACACCGATGGTGGAATACAACATGTGATGCAGCGATCGAACGTAGATTAGCGGCTTGGCAGTTATGGAATTCCAGGAAACGAGAAGATGACTGGATTAATTTTGTAGAGATCAGAAAGCTAACATCCAAAATCATCAGGATAGAGAAACGTAATTATGATAAGAAGCGATTGGAAGAGATAGATATAGATTTTAAAAAGAACAACACCAGACAATTCTACAAAGTATTTCGAGAGGAGATCCAAGGATACAAACCAATGAACCTCCATTTCAAGGATTCAACTGGTAGACTAGTCACTAATAATAAAGATAACTGCGAGTTACTAGCTAAATACTTTGAGGAACTTCTTAATTGCGAAGAACCCTTAGAAAGACTACAGTTTACATCACCACAAAAAGAGAACCCTCCGTCAGAACCACCAACTGTCCAACAAATAGAACAATATATTGACAATCTTAAAAATAATAAGGCACCTGGTGAGGTTGGGATACTAACTGAAATGTTGAAACTCGGTGGTAAATTTGCAGCTGAAGCTTTACACAAAGTTGTCAAGGAATGTTGGGAAAAAAGAACAATTCCAAATGATTGGAAACAGGCAATAATCCATCCCTTGCACAAGAAAGGAGATAAGACAAACCCCAACAATTATAGAGGTATATCCTTACAGCCAATCGCATACAAAGTTCTTTCTAAAGCATTGCTACACAATCTGGAAGAACAAGCAGAACATACTATCGGCGAATACCAAGCCGGATTTAGAAAAGGGAGATCTTGTCCAGAGCAAATTTTCAATCTCAAAACAATCCTTAGAATCAGAACAATACGTAACCTCAACACAGTTGTATCTTTCATTGATTTCAGAAAGGCTTATGATTCAATAGACAGACAGTCTGTATTCCTAACTCTAGCAGAATTAGGGATAGATAAAAATACCAGACAACTGGTTGAACAAACACTAACAAATACAACCTCAAGAGTTAAATTTCTAAACGACATTTCAGAACCCTTCCAAATCAAAACCGGAGTTAGACAAGGTGATGGGCTTTCACCACTTCTATTTAATTTGATATTAAACAAAATCATGAAGGAATGGGAACTTAAATTATGCGAAAGAAACATTGAAGGGGTCCATTTGGGGCAAGGAAAAGGAAGATTTGAGGTGAAATGTCTTGCCTTTGTTGATGACATAGCAATCATTTCAGAAAACAGATTTCAAGCACAAATAATGGTTGAAACCCTACATGAAATAGCAATAAAAACTGGTCTTCAGATTTCGTATGAAAAAAACAAATATATTGAACACAGACACAATGGAGAAACATATCTAACAACTCAACATGGACAGATTCAAAGAGTTGATAAATTTAAATATTTGGGAGAATGGATCCAGTCAAATGGACTTGATAACCCATCCTGCAAGGAGAGATTCAGAAAGATGGAAAATGCCTATAAACTCACCCAACATAGATACAACAAACGATCAATTTCATTCCAGGCAAAAATCAGGCACTACACAACTGTAATTAAACCAGAGGTATTATACGGATCAGAATGTTTAACGTTGAACAAAAGAGGTGAACAAGAGGAACTGGAAAAGAAAGAAAGGAAAATACTTAGGAAAATTTTGGGTTCCCAAAAGAATAAAGATATTTGGATGAGGAGAAAAAATGAAGACCTTTACCGAAATGTAGAAAAAATTACAGACTCAATTAAAAGACGGAGACTACAATTTTATGGTCACCTTCATAGAATGGATAGCAGCAGGCTAACTAAGAAAATGTTTGATTACATCTCCAAATTAAAAAACACCACTAGATGGCTGGAAGAGATACGGTGTGATCTGCAAAAACTGAAGATCACAAACATCATTTCTAATAGGGTGGAATTCCGGCGACTGATCACTACTGCAGATTTTTCGATTCTGCAAGTTCCACATCAACCACGGAGAGTGTTATCAGCGGAACAGAGGCAGGCCATCAGCCAACGTATTGAACCCTTATTGATCTACGATAAATAAGTATTCATATTTATTATTATTATTACTGCAGCCCAGGCAGTACTTGAGGAAGTGGACATGGATAAAAGGCAGGCTAGCGTTTCGTAATGATTGCAACAGGAGTAGAGCTGGTAGCTATTCTTGGGGGACGGTCAGATTTAGCCGGGTTCAAGGCCAAATTGAGCAACTACTTGCAACAGATTTGGAAGCACAAAGGAATGATCACGAGTCACTTGCAACGAACATACGATTGAATCAGCCAATCACGAGAGACCAAGCCATGATCACGCGATGGACAGCGTCAGTAGTAAAAAGCCCGCGGAATTGATTATCTAAAGAACCGCCGAACGGACTGACCTCCGCACGAGTGCATTGAGACGTTTGATTTATTTGAAGAAGGATGACACTAGTCCCATATTTGTGAGATAAAAACTCTGGAATTTTTTATCCAATTCCACCCCACTCCTCCGTCCCCTGTCAGTTTCTAATAAATAGTTTGGCATGACGCTACTCTAGGTCATTCGTTTTGGAGCCTTGAGAGGCTAACTTCACGCCCGTTTGTATAGCGATTTTAACGCTCTGAATTAGTTGAAGTTATTTTATTTGTGAGCTCTGAGGAGCTAAATTCACATCAGTCGTAATAACGAATTTTAAAGCTCTAGTACATTTTATCTGAAGTCAACTTTATGTTGTGAGCTAATATTTCACGCAGTGTGCGTGGTGACTTGTAACATTTTCTTAAAGACGACCATTTCAGCTCTGAGGGGCAAGTCTTGTAACAGCCTAATTAGCGCTCACCAGAGCGAAGGTCAACAGTACAGTACGGAAATACCGAGCAAGATAGCGACTGCCTGTGCAGTCAAGATTTAAACTTATTATCGAGCCAGTGACGTGGTCTCGAGGTGTATATTTTATGTACAAATTTTAGTGTATTTTTCATGTGTTTATTGTGCGTGTGTCCGAGATATCTAGGGCCAGTCTTCGCAATTAATCGCATTAGGACAATTTGTGGGCGAATTGAGTAACATGCAAGCGATTATAGCTAGGTCATAATAATTAACATTGAACTTTTCTGCCAAGGAGTCGATACCAAGATGCTCAACAAGTGGTTTGGAGTTGGGATGATCTTCAACGATTCAACGCAGACGACCACGATGGAGTGCTAATCTGTCCATAGGGAAATGGGCTGAGAAGGATGTCTTAAGTTCTACAAGCTGATCGGTGATGTACAACAATTGGATTATTTCAATTATGTAGTTAGATTTGGCCGGGGAACTTTTGTAAATAGTCATGTTTCTTTTCTTGTTGTTTTAGAGTTTTTCTTGCACCGACACTAAATGTTTTAAATGTCTGTTGGCGCGTGGCCAAAGTGTTTGTTGTATATTTGTTTTTCTTGGGAGTCATATTTAATGTGCGCGGCGTGCGTACGTGATTTTTATCCATGCAAATGCGAAACCCGTTACATTCGATAAATGGTGCTTTATTAACGTTAATATTTGTGATAGGAAAAGGGAGGTAATTACTGTAAGATATTTGCTGAACAGGTTATTATTCATATTAGGGTTGCCAAGCGCACCAACTTAAGATGTAATTTGTAGAACACCTTCGTTCTAATTTTGATAGATTATTCTTGAGTCCTTTTCAGGTTAACTAGTCATGGCATAGAACGGTGGCGCCAGCAAGTGGAATATTTATGTCTTTTTATTTCAGGGTCTGTCAAAACCCATACGTGTGATTGTGTGTGTTACTGTGTCAAGTGTGTGTTGATTCTACGTGAGGAGGGGGTAGAGGTCCTACCGCCCTCATATTTTTGCTGCTGTTGTATTTTTGATGGAAAGACAGGGTGCTCTAGGGAGACCGCTGTTTCTTGTCCATATTTATTCTGACACACACACACGTATTATTGTGCTTTGGGGCACACTTCTTCGAGATTCGACCCCATGTCCTGGGAGGTCGACAACACGTGGGTTGACAGATATGCAGAGTTCCACAAATCGCCCGTTTTGCCTGTGACTTATTTTGATAGGCAGTCCTGATTGTCCGACTGGCCCCTGTAAGCTTTCATGTAGCAAAACCTGTTCATTGTGATGGTTATTTTTTTAAGCCATAATTAATTGGGGAGTTCGCCATGTGTGTAACGGCTTATTGTACGTTGTATGGGTAAAATATTGTATTAATAATGTAAATGTTGGCTGTGAGCCTATTGTTTTGTTTATGACTCGATTCATGTAATTTTAGTGTGACACCTGTGTGGTGTAGCGGTAGAGTACTTGTAAATTTTGACGGCGGTCATATGTGTATTTTTTTATTTGGTCACGTGTTAATGTACTTGTGTTGATTTGTGTGAGAAGTCCTAAGTTTTTAGGCAGTAAACGTTGCTACGGCAATTTGATTCCAATTTCACACGGAAATTATTGTGTTGTTTATATTAGGTCTAGGAAGTGTCGGTTTAGTTTTTTAAGTATTGTAGTTGTGTTCCCCCGTGTCGTTCTAGCTCTAAGAAATGTGGATTCGTTGTCTGAATGATTATTCTGGATGATGGCGAATCACGCATTCGTTTGTACACATCGTGATGCATGTAGAACGACATACGCGCATACATAGTCACTTTTGTTATTTTATCTTAGGGACACTTGGTCCATGTAATTAATCTCTCCAGAGATTTTGGCCTAGTTTTGGCATTTTTATTAAGTGGGAGTCATATGGGAGTTTTATTTTGTTAATTGTTGAGTGTAAATATGGTGATTTGTTTATTAAATTCATTTGTTTTAACCCTGGCTTCACTCTTTCCTGCATGTTATTTTGTTATATGTTACCCTGCAAGTTAATGAAGCGCCTTGACAACAACTTACGATATGAACCGATACACCCCCCCCCCCCCCCCGAAACTGAGTCTCATATGCTTCTTTGCAAGGGTTCATAAAACAAAAATGGCTGCCCAAGTGGGGATTGTTGTTGTTGTTGCTTCGCTGATCTCATATTTATTTCGTTGAGAAATGATGCCAGGTCAAGCGGACATGTAAATTCAGTAAATTGAGGCGATGTTGTACCGCCATGTGCATTAGTGAAATCACTGAGTTCCTAAAGTTAGAGATATTGAACAAGGTTAGAATTTGATATTGTATTTGTTATAAACCTGTTCTGGCGCCCGGCATTAAAATTAGAACATTTGCATTATTATTGAACTCAGTCAAAGCAGGAAAGTTTGCCTTATATTTGACATTTAATTGACTTCGGTTAATTGGTGTTTCGTAAATTCTGTTGGTTAGGAATTTAAAAGCAGATCACTAGGGGTTATTTGTTGTTTGGGAATAAGTGTAATTTTATTCAGTAAATTTTGTTACTGAAATTTGCATTAAATTAGAGCCAGTAATGTTTAAATGTTGTAACATGTATGCGTGTATATGACTGAAATCTTGGTTCATGACCCTGTTTTCTCTGAATATATTTGTGTGTGTGAAATGGCGAGTGTTGATGAAATTAAGGCATTGTTGGAACAGATGTCCGTGAAGACGGAAAAACAATTGAAAGAGCAATTAGGAGCTCAGCGTGAGCATAGTGAAAAACAATTAGAACAAATGTCCGCGAAAACGGAAGAACAATTAGTGCAGATGTCCGTAAAGACGGAAAAACAATTAAAAGAACAATTAGAAGCCCAGCGGGAGCATAATGATAAACAATTCGAAAGTCAGCGTGAGAAGAGCGAAAAACAATTACACGACATGAGCGGTAGTATTTCGGTCCAATTAGAGGTCCAGAAATTAGACACGGACAAACAATTAAATGAACTAAATCACAAATTGTCGGAACAGGCGGTAACACAAACGGCACAAACTGAACAATTAGGGAAAATCACTAATGACATTAATCAGAGCGTTAAAAAGGTAGAGAAACTGGCAGGCGTGGTTGCGGAGAACAACGTCAAACAGTTAGGCGAAATTAAAAAGTTGGAGGCGAAGTTCGATAATAAACTAATACAATTTGACGAGATGGTGGCAGATAAACTCAAGCAGATAGAGGCAGCATGTGTCAATAACACCGCGGGAATGAAGAAAACCCAAGATAAATTGCAGCAACAAATTAATTCGGTTGACAGCAATGTGCTAGAATTAATCAAAGAAATGAATAAACTCGAGGTTAAGGCCGAAACCGAACGGATGCACTTGCGTGAGGACTTAGAGGGCCAACTAATAAAACACAAGAGGTCATAAGAGAAGAAGTCGGGGAACAATTAATAAAAACACAAGAGGTTATCAGAGAAGAAGTCGGCGAACAATTAATTAAAACACAAGAGGTCATGAGAGAAGAGGTTGGAGAGCAGTTAGGCAAAACACACCAGCAGATCCAAGAAATAGGGGAACAGCTAGAGAAAAACCAGGAAAGGAACGAGGAGAAATTTAACAGCTTGAAAAGTAGGATCCGGCGAGATTGGGAGCAGCAGGCAAGCGCAAATAAGGAAGACCGCCTGACAATTTTAAAACGCTTGGGGGAACACAGTTCAAGAATGCAGGCATTGGAGGAAAATGTAAAGTCAAAATTACAGGAACACTCAGATTTAATCATCAAAAACGAAATTAGATCTTTAGAGAATGCGACATTATTTTCGGCTGAAAATATACCGGAGAAGCAGGGAAGTATTGGAAGTCCTGCAGGCTTGAAGTTGGCTGAGGATACCAGCCGGGGTCAAAGTCCCAGACTAACGAGTAACGCATTCCAGCAATACAGGGGAGAGACTTCAACACCACAACCGAACTTGGCACCCGCCCAAGTCATCCAAGTCATTCGGGGTAATGATTTCAAGCCTGATAAATTTAAGGAACATTCAGGAACCACTCCCAAAGCATTTCTACGACAGTTAACTGATTACTTTAATGACCGGCACATCGGCCCTGAGAAACAATTAAGACTAGTGGAGAAATTTTTAGAAGGACCCAGCCTAACCTGGTTTTTAAGCTTTAAGTATACTTTCACAGACATGGCTCAATTCCGCGAAGCATTTTTAAAGAAGTTTTGGAGCCCTTATTTACAGCAAGGGTTGAGAATGGACCTGTACACGCGAAAATATCATAGTACGCATCCGACCCGGTTTTCAGAATTCTTCTGTCAGCAGTGGGTAAAATTCAGAGATTTTGACGACCCGCCTAGCGAGCAAAATATGGTTCTAACCATCGGGAAACAACTCCCAATGCACATCCAACAACTATTAGTCGCAGGAAACATTCAAACCGCAGTCCAAGCCGAAGAATTACTCAGACACTTAGACGAGACGAGTATGGTGAGCCCACAGACAGGAAGGAGGAATATGGAATGTGTCAACACGGCAGAGGTAGTTCAGGGACTCCAAAATAACCACAGCCAGGGGAACCAAACCAAGACCCAGTCCACAGGGACACAATTCACACCGAGAAAGCAAGATTTTGACGGCCGAAACCAGTTCAACAATAATAATCAAAACTATCAGAATAACCGCGGGAGATACAATCAGAACAACCAAAATCAGAACAATCAATGGACGTACCAGCGGGAGTACACAAATTGGAGGGGAAACCAGAGACAAGGTAGACCTTACCAGAGAAATGGAGATGGCAGATGGAATAACGGCAGGAACTATCGCCAACAAAATAGGGGAGATTATCGGAACAACTGGGACGAGCGATATATTGAGTCACAGAAATACTTGGATCAATTAAGTGCCGAAGAAACGGAGAAGGAAAAGTGGGGGCGTGCCATGGAAAACAGACAGAGCCCAGACAATCATCAAGGAGAGGGGGCAGAGAGTTTATTGAGGCAACAGGAGCGACAGAATGACATCAGGCGAAACACAACAAATGGGTCCCGGGATTTAAAAAAAACTCCAAACGAACTGAAAAATGATAGTCTGAAAATGGAGGTTGCCAGGGAGCGAGAAGAGATGGTAGTGGCCAATATAGAAGAGTGGGTAGCATTCCCGGACGACTGCCTGGAGGAATTGGTGAAGAACCGTGAAAATGTTATCAGACAACTAGCAATCATTTACGCGCATATTGGAGGCATGAGGGTGAGATGTTTGATTGATACAGGTAGCCAGGTGAGCTTAGTCACTGAAGTTTTGATAAAAGAAATAGGAAGAAAACAAACTGTTCCAATTATGCCGGTACCGCTAATGAAAGTCAGAGGGGTTATTCCTGACAAAACTATAAATTGTAAACAGCAAGCATTTTTAGATCTGGAAATATTGAACCATAATTTTTCGCAAACATTCATTGTTATTCCAAAGATGAACTACAACATAATTTTAGGAGCCAACTTCATCTGCGATTTTCATGCTGTAATTGACTTACATAACAACACTGTAAGTTTCAAACAAGTAGAGGGGTTGAATCATGTGGGTTAAACATGGAGGAGAGTCAGTTGGAGAGAGAGGCGAATACTTGGGTCGTTGAAGAATGCACTAATGAGGCCGGAGATAAGAACTTGACGGAAGAGCGAGTCAGCCAGACAGCAGTGGTAGAAATTGACAGCCGAGATATTTCGCAGGAACTTTGGGTACATTTGGCGGAAGAAGAAATTAGCGGAACCAAATTCGAAATTCTACTTCAGGAGAGACTTAAGGAGGCCATCGTAGGGGAACCTGATAGAAAAAAACTGGAAGAAATTTTGAGATTACATAAAGGAGCTTTTGATACCATACCTGGAAAAGTTTTAAATTTTCAATATGCCATGCAAGTCACAGACTGGACCCCATTTAAAAGTAAATTGTACCCGATCCCAGAGAAACATTTTTCTGAGGTGAAGGACATTATTACTAACTTATTAGATTCTGGCATGATAAGGAAAGCGGCAACCCTTACCTGAACGCAATATTGGCTGTGGCCAAGCCAAATGGATCAATTAGGCTCTGCCTAGACGCGCGAGTTTTGAACAGCAAAACTGCTAGTTGAGCATGACCAAGCACCTAGGATCAAAGATGTTTTGAAAGGCTTCCGTGGGAAGAAGATATACTCAAGTGTCGATTTGACGAATAGTTTCCACCATCTTGAACTTGAAGAAAAATCCCAACTGTTGACGGGATTTTTATTCGATAATCAAAGTTATATCTGGTGTCGAATGCCCTTTGGCGTGAAAACTGCGGGATGTGCACTCATAAGAGCACTCGATAGGAATCTGACTGAGGAGGTCAAGAGCTTCACCACGAGATATGTTGACGACATATTAATTGCATCTGAAACAATGGAAGAACACCTGATAAATTTAAATAAACTTCTGGACAACTTGAGAACCATGAACTTCAAAATTAACCTAAAGAAATCACATTTTTGCCAGAGCGAGATTTTATATTTGGGGCATATAATAGATGTCGAGGGCGTGCGGCCTAATCCAGCCAAGATTGATGCTATTAAGAAATTTCCCACACCTACTAAAGTCAAACATGTGAGAGCGTTTTTGGGAGTGACAGGCTTCTTCAAGGAAAATTGCCCTGGTTACACAGAAACAGTAGCACCTATGCAGGAGATGTTGAAGAAGGCAAATCGATGGTCGTGGAACGAGGAGTGCGACAGGTCTTTTAAAGCCACGAAGGATTTATTGGAAAACTGTGTGAAACTTGGATATCCGGATTTTGAGAAGCGATTTATTATTCAAGCAGATGCTTCATTGATTGGAATCGGTGCTATGCTGTACCAAGAGGACGCTGAAGAACCCAAGAAGAAATCCTATTTGGCATTTACGAGTCGTAAATTAAGGAAACATGAGAGGAACTACACCGTGACGGAACTTGAGCTGCTAGCAATTCTATATTCTCTTCAACAGTGGCGTAAGATGATCTTTGGTTATTCCATCATTGTTAGAACCGACCACCATGCACTGACATTTTTATTCAAGACAACAATGGCAAGTGAGAGAGTTACGCGCTGGTCCATCTACATACAGCAGTTTGACATTACAATAGAGCATTGCCCTGAAAGGATGAACGTCATACCAGATGCCTTGAGTAGAAATCCTGAGGACGGGAACGAAGTAACAGCGGAAGTTCACAATATTACATTAACACCTAAGGCTCGTGAGTTTTTGGCGAGAATGAAGGATATTCGAAAGGAGCAAGAAGCAGACCCATGGATGATGATGATGATAAAATTCTACAGGAAGGAATTAACACCAGATTCACCGGAGTACCGAGAAGCCCGTGCTAAAGAAGCGAGATTTCACTACTTAAATAACTTGTTACATAAATACGTGGATGAGCATCATACTAAACTGCGAATCCTAGTTCCAGCATCACTACAGAGGGGATTGACTTGGCATGTTCACGAGAGCCTAGCACATATCGGCACGGATAAGACTGAAGCTACGATAGGGGAGACTTTCACATGGCCTAAGATGCGATTCACCATTGTTGAAGTAATTAGAACTTGTGACGCATGCCAGCGCACGAAACCGAACAACTTCATTCTGAAACAACCTCCAAGACCACTATTACCTCAAAAACCATGCGAGATGCTCGCTATCGATTGCTTTGGTCCTTGAGTAAAAGGAAAGCGTGGATGCCGACACCTTCTGGTGTGTGTCGATGTATTTTCGAAGATGGTCGTGCTATGTCCTATCCAGAAGACGACATCAAACAAGTCCTCAGTCGAATTCAGAACAAAGTTATTCCGATGCTTGGGAAGCCGGAATCCATTTTATCAGATCATGGTACCTATTTCACGAGCAATGTTTTTAGGCAAGGTTTGGAGAGCCTAGGAATAAAACACGTATTTTCAAGCATTCGTCATCCTTGTGGAAATCCGAGCGAGAGAACAATTCGATGTGTTGCCAAGTACTACAGAGTAATGATTCCTAACGATCATAATAAATGGGTTGACAAAGTAGGGGAAATTGAGATGTGCATGAACACCACTAAGCACGAGTCGACGGGTCAAGTCCCACTGATTGTACACCACAACAGATTGCCAGAAAGAACTTGGGACAAGATTATTCCATGCCCAAGGGATCCACTATTAGCGCACGAGTTGCGAATCCAGCGAACGAGAGAGCACATGAGGAACCAAGCGGACCGAAGGCTGAGACGGTACCGAGGAAAGAAGTTTCACCGGGAGTTACAAGAACAAGAGTTAGTGCTGGTTCGTAGACCACCGATATCCGACCCTAAGAACAAAGTCTTCGCAAAATTCTGTCCAAAATTTATTGGCCCGTTCCGGGTAATTAAGAATCTGGGTAACAATGCCTACAGGCTGGAAGAAGTGAGCACTGGGGCTAAATCTGTTTTTAATAGCGCCAATTTAAAACCTTACTACAGAAGGGAACCATTTGATGACTAGGAAAGATGATGTGTGCAGAATCTGTATTGCAAAATTTGATTTTGAGAGCCAACACTCAAATATACGTGGAGCGCCCGAGTACGCGCTTTGTTTGTAAACAACAAGCAGCTGAGACGACAGGAGTGGCAATCACGTGAGGAGAAGGGGGAGACCTAGTGAGGAAGTATGAATAACATTCCGGAGAGAAAGAGCGCACACTAATTGAGTCAGAGGGGTGTACACACGAGCAGCTGAGCGAGGTATTAAAGAGATGTGTTGTTACTACGGTGGATTTTGTTTTTGAAATCCAAATCAATCAATTGCTTCGAATTTCAAAACCTTGCTGAGGATAAATGAACCCTTATTGATCTACGATAAATAAGTATTCATATTTATTATTATTATTACTGCAGCCCAGGCAGTACTTGAGGAAGTGGACATGGATAAAAGGCAGGCTAGCGTTTCGTAATGATTGCAACAGGAGCAGAGCTGGTAGCTATTCTTGGGGGACGGTCAGATTTAGCCGGGTTCAAGGCCAAATTGAGCAACTACTTGCAACAGAATTGGAAGCATAAAGGAATAATCACGAGTCACTTGCAACGAACATACGATTGAATCAGCCAATCACGAGAGACCAAGCCATGATCACGCGATGGACAGCGTCAGTAGTAAAAAGCCCGCGGAATTGATTATCTAAAGAACCGCCGAACGGACTGACCTCCGCACGAGTGCATTGAGACGTTTGATTTATTTGAAGAAGAATGACACTAGTCCCATATTTGTGAGATAAAAACTCTGGAAATTTTTATCCAATTCCACCCCACTCCTCCGTCCCCTGTCAGTTTCTAATAAATAGTTTGGCATGACGCTACTCTAGGTCATTCGTTTTGGAGCCTTGAGAGGCTAACTTCACGCCCGTTTGTATAGCGATTTTAACGCTCTGAATTAGTTGAAGTTATTTTATTTGTGAGCTCTGAGGAGCTAAATTCACATCAGTCGTAATAACGAATTTTAAAGCTCTAGTACATTTTATCTGAAGTCAACTTTATGTTGTGAGCTAATATTTCACGCAGTGTGCGTGGTGACTTGTAACATTTTCTTAAAGACGACCATTTCAGCTCTGAGGGGCAAGTCTTGTAACAGCCTAATTAGCGCTCACCAGAGCGAAGGTCAACAGTACAGTACGGAAATACCGAGCAAGATAGCGACTGCCTGTGCAGTCAAGATTTAAACTTATTATCGAGCCAGTGACGTGGTCTCGAGGTGTATATTTTATGTACAAATTTCAGTGTATTTTTCATGTGTTTATTGTGCGTGTGTGCGAGATATCTAGGGCCAGTCTTCGCAATTAATCGCATTAGGACAATTTGTGGGCGAATTGAGTAACATGCAAGCGATTATAGCTAGGTCATAATAATTAACATTGAACTTTTCTGCCAAGGAGCCGATACCAAGATGCTCAACACGTGGTTTGGAGTTGGGATGATCTTCAACGATTCAACACAGACGACCACGATGGAGTGTTAATCTGTCCATAGGGAAATGGGCTGAGAAGGATGTCTTAAGTTCTACAAGCTGATCGGTGATGTACAACAATTGGATTATTTCAATTATGTAGTTAGATTTGGCCGGGGAACTTTAGTAAATAGTCATGTTTCTTTTCTTGTTGTTTTAGAGTTTTTCTTGCACCGACACTAAATGTTTTAAATGTCTGTTGGCGCGTGGCCAAAGTGTTTGTTGTATATTTGTTTTTCTTGGGAGTCATATTTAATGTGCGCGGCGTGCGTACGTGATTTTTATCCATGCAAATGCGAAACCCGTTACATTCGATAAATGGTGCTTTATTAACGTTAATATTTGTGATAGGAAAAGGGAGGTAATTACTGTAAGATATTTGCTGAACAGGTTATTATTCATATTAGGGTTGCCAAGCGCACCAACTTAAGATGTAATTTGTAGAACACCTTCGTTCTAATTTTGATAGATTATTCTTGAGTCCTTTTCAGGTTAACTAGTCACGGCATAGAACGGTGGCGCCAGCAAGTGGAATATTTATGTCTTTTTATTTCAGGGTCTGTCAAAACCCATACGTGTGATTGTGTGTGTTACTGTGTCAAGTGTGTGTTGATTCTACGTGAGGAGGGGGTAGAGGTCCTACCGCCCTCATATTTTTGCTGCTGTTGTATTTTTGATGGAAAGACAGGGTGCTCTAGGGAGACCGCTGTTTCTTGTCCATATTTATTCTGACACACACACACGTATTATTGTGCTTTGGGGCACACTTCTTCGAGATTCGACCCCATGTCCTGGGAGGTCGACAACACGTGGGTTGACAGATATGCAGAGTTCCACAAATCGCCCGTTTTGCCTGTGACTTATTTTGATAGGCAGTCCTGATTGTCCGACTGGCCCCTGTAAGCTTTCATGTAGCAAAACCTGTTCATTGTGATGGTTATTTTTTTAAGCCATAATTAATTGGGGAGTTCGCCATGTGTGTAACGGCTTATTGTACGTTGTATGGGTAAAATATTGTATTAATAATGTAAATGTTGGCTGTGAGCCTATTGTTTTGTTTATGACTCGATTCATGTAATTTTAGTGTGACACCTGTGTGGTGTAGCGGTAGAGTACTTGTAAATTTTGACGGCGGTCATATGTGTATTTTTTTATTTGGTCACGTGTTAATGTACTTGTGTTGATTTGTGTGAGAAGTCCTAAGTTTTTAGGCAGTAAACGTTGCTACGGCAATTTGATTCCAATTTCACACGGAAATTATTGTGTTGTTTATATTAGGTCTAGGAAGTGTCGGTTTAGTTTTTAAGTATTGTAGTTGTGTTCCCCCGTGTCGGTCTAGCTCTAAGAAATGTAGATTCGTTGTCTGAATGATTATTCTGGATGATGACGAATCACGCATTCGTTTGTACACATCGTGATGCATGTAGAACGACATACGCGCATACATAGTCACTTTTGTTATTTTATCTTAGGGACACTTGGTCCATGTAATTAATCTCTCCAGAGATTTTGGCCTAGTTTTTGCATTTATATTAAGTGGGAGTCATATGGGAGTTTATTTTGTTAATTGTTGAGTGTAAATATGGTGATTTGTTTATTAAATTCATTTGTTTTAACCCTGGCTTCACTCTTTCCTGCATGTTATTTTGTTATATGTTACCCTGCAAGTTAATGAAGCGCCTTGACAACAACTTACGATATGAACCGATACACCCCCCGAAACTGAGTCTCATATGCTTCTTTGCAAGGGTTCAGTATGAAGAAGTTTTGGGAAGTAAAGAAAAAACGAAACAATGTACCGTAGTCTTAGGTTCAAAGCGGTCTATAAGTGGCCAAATTCTAAATATATATATAAAATAATGAAAGTATGCAACCCGGTAACTATGGCAACAGAATCTCACAGGTCATTGTTAGACGCAATACAATTCCAATTATTAATTACTGTGAAATTTTGTAAACGGCTATACGGTTATCACGGAACCAAATTACGGTGTAAAATGCATCAATACATACAGTATACTGCGCTTAAGGGGGTCAATAGGTACTCTAGAATTTTTTCACGTGATTTACACGTGTGGGTGTGGTACGGAAGGTCTATTTAATCCCTATCTCTATATAATTATACAATTTTTATTATTATTATTATTATTATTATTATTATTATTATTATTATTGTTATTATATAATGGCACACAACGACGAGACAAAGCTCAATTTCAGCCCCTCTGTGTCGGAAACAAAACACGGGGGCCCTAAAGTGTCCCCGAAAACTAAATTTTAAGGCTCTATAACCCACAGTTTCTGAGATAATCCCTGAAAACTAATTTCATTTAATAAACTAATCAAGGAATATAAGCCTGTAACCATGACAACAGTATCTCAAGAGATGACATCCAACTTTCCATCTCTTTCTGTAAGAAGCAATACCACTCCATTTATTACATTTCTGTGAACGTTTGCAAATGGCTATAAGGTTATCACGGAACCAACTAAGACTGTAAAATTCGTCAATGCGCTTAAGGGGGTCAAGGGGCACTCCAGAATTCTTTCACCCGACATACACGTGCGATATGTTGTACAGAAGGTCTATTATATCTCCAAACAGCAATATTATTTTCAAAAATTCCTGAATTGAAATAGTATTTTTGCGGCTTTTTAGGAATGTGAGGTATTCAATTTTATTTTCACGTCAGGTAGTACACGTTAGGTGAATTTAGTTTGAGAGCACATTTTAACTAATCATTCTTTTTGTCAACAAACGGGTACATCGTAAGGATGATTTTGTTTGAGTTAGTTATTGTTGTTTTAAAGGGTGGAACTACGAGGTCATCTGCCCCTTGAATTTGTTTGATACTGTGTGGTTGATATATCCATATTTGGACATCTGGGTGATACGTTGTAGTCAATAGAGTTAGTTTGCCTCATGGCCACTAACTGCCTTTGCTCCTGCATAAATACACCTATCTATAAACATATGATTGTTTGTTTATTAAAGTTTCAATTTTGTTTCTTTTACGCGTTTCGGTTTGTTTTTTGACGGATGCTAGCAAAACGTGAATTTGTGTGTCTGTATTTCTGTGTATCTTTATGTACACCTATAACTCGTGTTCGGATGCTTGGAGCATCGTAAAATTAGGTAGGTATCCATGAGGGTCAATACACTAATCATTTATATAACTCTTCGATGTACTTCTCATAGAAGGGTGGGTATAGGGAAAAAAAGTTTCAAAATACATGCTAAAATAGGCGAAATATAAAAATTATTCTAGAAGGACGACCAAGGCATATGTTGCGCTTCTCAATGTGAGACACAAAATTCGGGGGACTATAAAGGGTCTCCGAAAACCACATTTTAAGGCCCCTAAATTAACAGTGTGTGTGATATTCCCAGAAAATTAACTTCGTTCTGATAAAACTTTTGAAGGAATGACAAACCGTTAACCATTGCGACAGTAGCTGAATTGATAACGTCTGGTTATTCATACCAACGACCGTTCGAAGAACGGGTACTTCTGCTAGTTTCTTATAAGAGGAGTTTCTTTGCTGTCTGAAAATGAACGTGGAAGAAAGTGATTCAAAAAGTCAACCCCTGGCTCTATACAGCCCATCAAGGGCCTAGGGCGACCGTGAAAATATATCTTTGAACGATCTTACCTGTGCCCTATCTGTTGGTGCCAGTTCAGGATATTAATTAATAATTTTATTGCAGCCAAATAGCAATATAAAATAAAGAATGAACATGTAGGCTACACTAAAATTGCGCTCTGGGGATTTGATTAGCGTAGATTTGATTGATTGCTTCCTTTACTACAGAGCTCTAAGTGGTAGCGTTCACATGCTTGTCCACATAGTCGACATACATGCGTCACTGTTGGATTATGGAAAGATTGGTTAATACAATTAAGGTGGTGAAAACCATGGACAGCTAGACGTGTAAACACATGCCTCAACCCAAAGTTTGATATTGACCACGTCCGGTCGATTATGTCTCGACTTCCATAAAATTCTTGAGATATCTCTTGCTTTCTTTCTTCAATGATGGTAGTAGTTTTTCCGAGGTTGTGGTGTTTGGTAGAGGTAAATGGTTTCTAAGGTCTTCAACCCAGAAATGATTCTATTATACTCTTTGATAAAGACAAAGAGTTATAACTATGTAAAAATTTAGACTTTCACGACCGGCGTTGAAATAGGAAACTACTGAGAGATCCTACCAACCGGATTCTTCGTGAAACAAACGGCCTGATCAAGGTATCTTCGCTACCTGAAAACGTAAAGAAGGGAACCACCAAAAGTGAAGCTTTACCACCAAGACTTTATGGCTTACCTAAGATACACAAAGATAATGTTCCTCTTCGTCCTATCGTGAGTGTTATTGGATCACCAACTTATAGCATTGCCAAACATTTAGCTACCTTACTTCAACCTCATATCGGCGGTACACAGTCGTTCGTCAAAGATTCCGGCCATTTCATTGAAAAATTGAAAACTATTCAACTAGAAGCTGGTGACTTACTAGTAAGTTTTGACGTGGTCTCTCTTTTCACGAAAGTACCTATAAAGGCAGCCCTGGAGTACATCGCACGGATTTTTCCTGATGACATCACCGCCTTATTCCGCCACTGCCTCACCGCTAGCTATTTCCTGTGGAAGGGTGATTTCTATGAACAAATTGATAGGGTTGCCATGGGCAGTCCCCTGAGTCCGGTGATCGCGAATTTCTTCATGGAACAATTTGAACAAATAGCACTAGAGACCGCTCCTTTGAAACCTAAAGTGTGGTTACGATACGTGGACGATTCTTTTGTAATATGGGGCCATGGTAAAGATCAATTAAATCTGTTTTTACAACATCTTAACAGCCAGAACTCTAACATTCAGTTTACCATGGAGTTAGAAAATGAACAGAAAATCGCTTTTCTCGACGTTATGGTAACGAAGACCGCTGATCTAACTTTGGGACATACAGTTTACCGTAAGCCGACCCATACTGACCGATATCTACATAAGACGTCCAACCACCACCCACGACAGAAATACGGAGTGATAAAAACACTGGCTGACCGCGCGAAAAGAATTTGTGAAAAGCAGTGCCTAAAACAAGAAATTGTACACCTTAACGAGGCCTTACGCGCCAATGGGTACAGCCAGAAAGATATCCAGCGAGCACTCCATCCGAGACGTCCAACTACAAGGGTAATTGGAGACAAGCAGCCCCTGGCTAGAGCTTTTCTTCCATATATAAAAAAGGTAACGGACAGAATAGGGAGGATACTCGAGTCCCATGATATAAAGACCATATACAGGCCTACATGAAAAATTAAGGACATGTTTAGGTCCGCCAAAGATAAGCGACATCCTCATACCGCGGCAGGGGTTTATAAAATCCCGTGTGATTGCGGCCAAGTATATATTGGAACAACGAAAAGAAGTATTGCCACTCGCCTCAAGGAGCACGAACGACACAGCAGGCTGGGACAAACAGATAAATCCACTGTAGCAGCACACTCACTACTCGCAGGTCAGGATATAAGATATGGAGACACCGAAGTTCTGTCCACCACGGTGTCTTATCATGCCAGGCTACAAAGGGAGGCCATTGAAATCCTGAAGCATACTAACAGCTTCAATCATAAGGAGGAAGCAGAACGTGTGAACAGAGCTTGGCTTCCAGTCCTTAATCCCCTCAAGCCTGCCCTTATTGACCGTCGTAGACGAGAAGATGCAACAGACGAGCAGCCCTGTCCTTGATGCATTACTTTTATGTGGTACGCCGTTGCTATGGTAGCCTCTATGTGTGGGTTGTTGACTATTTATATATCTTCTGTTTACTTGTTCTACCTCGCTTAATGTAACCTGTGAACATGCTGAACGCAGTATTCAGCGAAACGTCAGGACGACAAAATGTCCTTGGAACATGGCCTATTAGCCCGCGTAACAGAGATTCCTAGTTATAACTATACTTATACGCTCAGGAGAAAGTAGGCTATATGTTCTTTACTGAACATCTTGTTTAACCTTAAATGGGGGTTTACCTTAAATCGAGGTTTCTATAGAATTAATGTGTTTAAGTCAGCATTTATGTCGTTGCATGGAATAAAGAAGGGTAAATTAGATTATTTACTAAACAAACTAAAATCTAGAATTAAATCCTTGCGAGATGGTAGAGGAAATCGCAATGCCCGCCCACAAAGTTTAACGGATAATGCCCGTGCAATGATTCGACAACATTCAAACATTTAAAGGGCGCAACAGCCGCTATGACGATGACAGAATAGGTTTACCTCCTGAGTCGTTGAACACCAAGACAATGTTCTATATGTTTCAAGAGAAGTTTCCTGACCAGAAAGTTTCATACGAAACATATCGCACAATTTTCAACTCCGATTTCAATACAAGTTTTGCCGTTTGGAAGTGCAAATGCAATTCGACCGCCTTCTGCATTAGTCAGAACTAGTGACATTAATACGCAGTTTTAAGTATTTGGTTGTAAAAAAAAGTTCATTGATTAGCATTATTGTAATAGTAGCTAAATTCTTCAATCTTAGGGTCTTATCAGATGCTTCCTCTGCAAAATGTGTATACATGTTAACATAAAATTGAATGTATCGTTGTATCCATTTTTCAAAACTCAAAATTGTAATTTGTAGTGCTTCTCCACTTGGTACTTAAAAAACTTAAGCGAAGAATTAACACAATTAATTGAAATAAATGACCATTTTGAGTCTTGAGACTTTTAATTTGTTCTCCTGTAAAAATTGGAAAATGTGACTTGTCAGGTTCTTCCCCTGGACTCTTCACATGTCAAAAACAATGCATAAAATGTGTAGAAAAAAATTGACTTAAAAGCGCTTGACCGATGGCGTGGTGGTGTTCGCAAGACAATTATTGTGCCATTGGTCAACCGCTCTGATGTCAAGTCCGCTCATTCGTTAAATCAGGTATAAAGTGTTTGGCACATAGTAACTTATATGGCAGAAAAAACAAGTGATTTAAAATTAATCATAATATACTTTTAAATAAGTCTGCCAAGTTTTCTATTTTTTTTTCTACAAATTTTATGCATTGTTTTTAACATGTGCATAAATAAATGTTTGTATGTTTTTAACCTAGTCAAACATTATTAAATTAAATTTAGATAATAATAAATACTTTCGATATCAGCAGCAGATGCTGAAAATACTGTTTTTCAGCCTAGAACGGAAAAATTAGCTGCATTCCCGCACAACAAATTAGTTATGAATTCTAACTCTTATAGAGCTAGGCTTGTTCCGTAACAGCTATTCGGATATTTTAAGATATCGTCTGCACACCACTTTTTCTATGCAATCATCTCGTCTGTTCTTATCAGTTTACAAGTGATAAGAGATTGTTAAATGAATAACACCTAAAAGTTAAACAATTCTACTCTATGTTTTGAAATTAGCTGTTCCACTTCTTTTAGTAAACTTAAAAATGTAAACACTGAAGCAGTGGTTATTGTACTGCTGAAATATAACTGACCATGGTAGGTTATTTTGAGAAGTTATACTTAATTTGTTATCATTATTAGAAGTTATATTAGTTATATTAGAAGCATTGATTATAATCAATGGTAGAAGTGAGCTTGGTAGACTTGTGTCGTTCTAAGAATGCATAAGGATAAAGAGACCGCGACCGAGCGGAGTTGAGGGACTCCTCTGGCGACTACCTGGAGTGTCGAGAGGAATTGAGGTAACCCTGGCTACCTGACTCAGGTACCCGAGTGGAATTGATGCCCGTCCTCCCACAAGCGTTTATCAGGCTAGGAAACGATTTGAGAATCATCAAACCATGTCTTTGGAATTAGCATATAAATATCCTCTCTCTTATTCTGTAATGACATTTTGAAAATAAACCTAAATTTTGCTCCCTTAAACTGAGATTACTTTAAAAAATGTTACGCTTTTTTGGAGGGCAGTGTTGTAATTCAAGAAAATGGTTTAGACAAATTTGCAATAGAAGAAATGGTGCACAAGGTGGAAAGAGCATATGGCATTACTAAGAATGTTTATAAAAAAAGTGCTTATCTAAAAATGTTACAATAAGGCACTACACTGCCTATATGCGAGTGAATGTCTAGTATTAAATTATAAATTAGACAAACTTGAAGTACCACAGAAATGAGAATTATGAGAAAAATCTTAGGCCCAGTGAAACAAAAGATGTATGGAAAGTAAGATCTAATGATGAACTACCGTATACCGGACTAGAGAAAGCATAACGGAAACGATAAGCAGAAGCAGATTGATATCTTTTGGACATATTTACAGAATGGATGATTCTAGATTAACAAAAAGGATATTCAAGTATCTTCGGGAGAAAAAGTCAACGACCAGCTGGATTCAAGAGGTAAAGAAAGATTCAGAAAGAAGTAATATAAGAGATGATGATGATGATAATTGTTGTTTTAAAGGGCCTAACTTCTAGGTTATCGGCCCCAAATGGTGTGAGTGCTGGTGAAAGATGAGATGAGAATGAAAACTATAACTAATACTAACTACAGATTTACATACTAGAAGAAGAAATGGTAAACAAATAAAGGATAAGGCAAATAAATGACAGGAAGAAAAGAAAATATGCCCTCAACCCTCGAAGAATGAGGATTTAGGGACTTGGAAGGAAGGAGAGCCATGAAAGGGAGATAGGAAAGGGAAAGAGGAGAGGACCCATCCCAAAGTCAGTGAAAAAAGGGAAAAACTCACCCATCTCAAGAATCCCACAGGATCAATAACTCCAGAACTCACCAGACGTGAGCCCCTGAGGTTGTAGCACTATCCAGAGTGCACCAGAAGTGGTGGGGCTACACACACCCTGCCTCCTTGAGGGCCTTGAGCAGGAGATAACATGAAAAGAAAAAAAAGGATGACACCTCGCAGAAGGTGGTATCAGGAAAGATGAGACAAGGGCCAATTAAGGCGGGAAAGGAAGAGACTCCCTAGGCCTCGGATACCCTAATACCGTCAGGGTCAGAAGAAAACAAGAATTGATCAACAGTAAAGATGGCAGAGAGGAGCCCGGCACAAGTAGGTGGAAGCAATGCCGGACTCAGCTGGGGCCCCGTGATCGCCAACCCACGTCCCACTAGATGTGAGCCCCTGGGGGAAAATAATATAAGAGAAGAAGACATTGTGGACAAAGAGATTCTTTTCGAAAAGGTGTTAGGTATGTAAGGATTCCAGGGAAGAGTGGAAAGGAAACATGGGGCGAAGTGGTCTGAGGACAGACAGAAGCTGCATATTGGGAAGAACGGAAGAGAAAACAACAAAGAATGAAGAATTCAAATTGGCGCGTGGTCCATAGCAGGTCTCATCGGAATCAAGAAGAAGAAAATATAAACATACAGTGAAACCTCTCTAAAAGACCACCCCTCTTAATGGCCGATTTTTCTTGGAACCGATTTGAAACCTCATAAGGTCAATGTATTTGTTACCTCTAAGGACCACCCCTCTCCCCGACCAAACACCAGGCATTTTCTCAATCTGATTATTTCAAAAGACCACTTCTCGTCTGCCTTCCCATTGGAGATGGTGATGAGGGTGATGATGTAAACAATGGTTCTGTTGGCACAGAACTGCATCAGCATACAATGTCATTAGAACAAGTGTTATGTAACGTATAAAAATACAAAAAACGGCTCTCCTAGAAGATTGTTCGAACCCAGAACAAATTAATGGACTTTCTAACTCACTCAGAGGTATTCTAGAAAGTGAAATTGTAAAAAAAAGGTGTACTAATCTGAAACAGAGATCAATTCGTGAGTTTTTTAAATGACAGAGCTCAGAAAATAACTAATTGTAATGAATTTGTACTAAATGTGAACCAATGCAGATAAATTGTAATCAAGTATGTGTTCCAACTGTACTTTATTAATATTGCAGTAAACAATTATTTTAATGCCGACCCCTGTTAAGAGACCGCCCCTCTAAAAGACCAGTTTTCCATGGAACAGTCACTGGTCTCTTAATAGAGGTTTCACTGTATAACAGTGAAGAACAATAAGGTCATTTGTAGGGACCGAATCTTACTTCTAAATACAAAAATACTTTTCCGAATCACTCTCAAAAGAGCCATATTTAAGAATTCTGTACAACCTAAAAAAAACTAATTCATATGCGAGTACCTAAACATACCTAATTGCAGTTGTTCCATTTATTGTAGTGTATTTGAATGTTTAGTTCATAATTTTTAAAAATAAAACTGATGACAGTGTTTATTCCTAGCTCTCGTTGATCGAGAGAAATCCTAGCTGCCGGGAAGTTCAAATACTTTCAGCACTTTTCAGCTGTTTGGTTATTGACTGTCAGGAAAGTGGGGATACATCTCTTATTATTTCCAAGTTCCCTATATCATACTAATATATAAAAATGAGATTTGGCGTAGTCGGCAGCGTTAAAAATCCCTCAGTATGCCTTCCTTCGGAGGGGAAGTAAAGCCGGCGGTCCCATGTCATAGATTTACGGCATGTTAAAGAACCTTCCACTAATTGCACCTGTGTGAAGCTAAATTGGATAGGTTAAGAATGTAAACAACGCTCTTAGGTTTCTACTGTACGTTCGTTGCCAAGAGCCGACTGCCGTGGCGTCTAGTAGCTAAGTTCTGAACTTGGCCTAGTAGTCGTTGACGGTGGCGCTTGGCAGCAAAAGTAGGAACTATTTGAAAAATTCTAAGTTGCAGTACTTAAATTAAAAAACAGATAACACACACTAATACAGTCATCACAATTAACACCGGTAATCAGACAGATTCTACACCCACCCAAAGTACACGGGGCAACATGACCGCGTTGTCGCAGCCCCTAAACTTAAGAACCAACCAACCAACCAACCAACATACCAACCAAAAATGAGATGGTTTGTGTCTGTCTTTCTGTATGTCTGTGTGTTACTCAATCACGCAAGAACCACTGGTCCGATTGAAATGAAATTTTGGATGGATGTAGCTGATTTACCAGGTTTACACATAGGCTACTTTTGATTTCGATATGTTGCACTATTTAAAAATGGCAACCATTTTAGTGACGTCACTACACCCTTTCGTTTCAAAATTTCATATTTCCATTTCAAATAAAAAGAGAACGCTAAGAAATAGCAAACTTTTGATGGCACATACGAGCTTTAAAATTTAATTTTCTAGCCGAAAGTCCATATCACTTTTCGTGTATCTCCAACGGTTAGCGAGTAAAACCTAAATATGTGCTATAAAACACGGTCAACGCCGAGCGATGTTAGTCTATGTTAGTCTCTACATGAACTGTTTTATTTATAGAGGTTGTGTGTGGGGTCCGAAACGAGACATGATTTTGAGTCTAATTTTATACTCTTTGTTCCGGTTATTGTATGTGAGTATTTGGATATTTACGCTGTTTCACAATGTTATAGTGCTTCCTACTTTGCCCGGTATGCTTTCGTCCTTTTTATCGATTTGTTTTTTGTTAACTGAATATTTCTTTTGGCAAATATTTATCTGCTTTTTATCGTTTTTTTCCATGATCAGAAACCCAACTGGGCAAATCTATTTCAATAAAGTTGCTATTTTGCCTTTCACGGCCAATAAAAAAAAACGCACAAAACACGACGTAAACCTAGAAAAGTTGCTGAGTTTTAATTGCTTGGCCCTGAAATTCAATATACAATCATTTTGGAAGCCTTCATAGGGAGATGAAAGACTGTTTTAGCGTTTAGCTCTCGCAGTAAAGTAGCGGAGGTGTTCTAAATAAGAATTGAGGTATCGCGCAGATTGCTACTCCTTTGGTAGTCCGCAAATAGACCACAAGAGCCCGCTGATGAACCATCTCGGAGTTACTAGGCGTAATCTCGCACAAGACACGGCATAAACTTATAAAAAAATTCTGTGATTAATTTGTTTTTGTTATTATTACTTGGGATGATTGAAGTTTGTTCCGTTACTGTTACTCTTTATCATGACATGGTACGTAGTTTCCGCAATATTACTTATTGGGGATGTGATAATTGCTATCAAGTTTGATGTATTTTTAGCGTAATGTTTATATGTTTAAATATAGTATGAAGACATTAAACGATAGGTGTTGAATATTTAAGACAGGTTATTTAACTTTTACTACATAGAAGCTGATATTTATTTCTAATATATAAACGCACTTTCTCACCTACAAAGCGGAGGCAGACAGGCTTTTCTCCAGGTACTCCGGTTTTCCCTGTCACAATTTCATTCCAGCAACAATCTCCACTATCATTTCATTTCATCTGTCATTCATTTAATCATTGCCCCAGGGGAGTGCAACAGGCTTCGACAGCCGGCACAGTTCATATCCTCGCTGCTAGATGAGGGTTTCATTCATTCCATTCCCTGACCCGGTCGTTCGACTGAAAGCGGGCTGAGGATTTTCACTTTCCTACCTCTGATTAATAATTAGGTGAGTGAAAATGCATGCAGTCTACACACGTAGTTGGTAACATGGATATAACATAACTACATTACGAATGTGTTATTAATATATATTAATGATTTAGGCCAGCAAGTACTAAAGGCCGTTCGAAGAACGGGTACTTCAGCTAGTTCTAAATAAACAAAGTTAATTAACCGGGCTAGAGTTTGAAAATCACCTCTGACATCCTTGTGTTACGTGTTGCCCCTAGTGGCAAGTTCGTTAACTGGATTACGGTGGGTAGAAGCACTACACAATTGTTCATTTAAAGAAACGTTTGCTTTATTGCAGGTCAGAAATATACACCGTACAATAAGCCAATAGAAACAATTAGCTGTCTTACAGAAGCTACCTCCTTTATGGAGCTCGAATCACCCTTTCACTCGGTCTTGCAGTTAATCCTCTCGCTAATGAGGTGGACCCGAGTTCTGGCTGGAAATAACTGCACTCAGTCTGCCACACACTGTTTCTGAATACCGTACTACTCACTGTTTCGCAATTCACCACAATGACCTCTGTCGCACTGGAAAACACACTCTTCAAATACACAATCCCTCCGTATGATTCACACTCCTTCGCTGTCAAGAGAATCAGCCTCACTAGGGTTTCGTAATTTCGCACGTCACGTCACCAACTACTGTCGCACTCGCTCAAGAACACTGTCCCTCCCTCGCTGGGCAGGTCGCTTTATATAGCGAGGCTGGTGACTCGATGGATGTTTCCAGAAATGAGCAGGGTTCACACCTTCTCGAGAATTCCAACACCAGTAGGCCCACGAATATTCGAGACGGTCTCTTTGTACTGCCTGTCTTCTCGTTGCGCAAATCGCTGGTAACACACAGTCAGGATAGCCTGGGGCGGCCTGAGTTACGCGCAGGGCGACGAAGCTGTCTAGCATTCGTAACACTTGGTTTTATTGAATCTGAAAAATTAACATAAGAAGAGCAAATATTCCCTAAAAGTGTGAAGTCCTTGGCGATAATTTGATAAAAGATGTATCATTATGTAAAATATTTACACTCACGTTGCAATCAGATTTTCTACTAACAATTAGGCATTAATTTTAAGTTTTGCGCAGTTTATGACAACTTTTGCTACACTTTAAACACAAATACTTACTTACTCCATGGCGCTACGGTCCATTAAGGAGCTTGGCCTCCTTGCTTACAGTTCTCCAGTCGTCCCGATCCTCAGCACGTCTCTGCCACCTCCTGACTCCAATGGTCCTCAGACCATCCGGGGTCGACCTCTCCTTCTCCTGCCCCCAGGGTGCCCTGTTAGTGCCTTCCTCGGAAGTCTTCCTTCCTCCATCCGTTGCACATGCCCCAGCCATCCGATTAATAATTTTATTTCGTTATTTGTTCTGATCCTCCATAAATCTCCCTCCTTCACCGGTCCAAATATCTTCCTCAGTACTTTCCTTTCCCACACATTTCATCTCCTCTCTGTGGCCTCAGACAATACCCATGCCTCACTCCCATACATAAGTACTGGTTTAATCATTGTTTTGTAAAGACTCAGTTTTAGTTTTCTGTTTAGGTTTTTGCTACTCAGAAGGGGGTACACTGCTCTGTACGATCTGTTGGCAGCCTTAATACGATTTGCAATATCTGTCTCAACTTTATTTTCTGTTGTTATTACTGATCCAAGGTATGCGAAGCTATCCACTGCTTCAAAGGTGTAATCAGCCACTTGCAGATTTTCTGTGTTCCTTCCTCTTCTTTCCGTTACCATATATTCAGATTTAGCCTCACTTATCTCCAGACCCAAATACTCAGCTAAGCGGCTTCGGTGGGGTAGTCGGTAGCATGCTGAGCTTCTATACCTAAGATAGCGGGTTCAAACCCGGCCGAAGCCGTCGGATTTTTTAAGAGCGTTAAAAATCCCTCAGTATGCATTCCTTCGAAGGGGAAGTAAAGTCGGCGGTACCATGTCATAGATTTATGGCATGTTAAAGAATCTTCCACTAATTACACCTGTTAAGAATGTAAACAACGCTCTTAGGTTCCTACGTTCGTTGCCAAGAGCCGACTGCGGTGGCGTCTAGTAGCTAAGTTCTGAACTAGGCCTAGTAGTCGTTGACGGTGGCGTTTGGCGGCAAAAGTAGGAACTATTTGATAAATTCAAAGTTGCAGTCCTTACTTGAATGAAAAAACAGATACACACACTAATACAGTCATCACAATTAACACCGGTTATCAGACAGATTCTACACACACCCAAAGTACACGGGGCTACATGACCACGTTGTCGCAGCCCCTAAACTGAGGAACCAACCAACCAAATACTCAGCTGCATCTTTTAGTTCCTTCAATGCTGTTGCAAGTGCCTCATTACTTCTAATAGTTATGACCACCATCACCTGCATACACTTGGACCAGTCTATTGTTGATATTACCACCCGGGTTAGTAGTTATTGATCTTACAGCCCTCTCCAGCACTAGGTTAAATAACACAAATGCCTGTTTAATAACTTATTCTGCCTATTAAAAACTTAAAAAGAAACTATTTTATATTTTTGAAAATCTAAAATGACAATTAAAAAAAACATAAATCCAGTCCCTAGCCATTAGTTTCAATTAAAACAAATAATAATAATAATAATAATAATAATAATAATAATAATAATAATAATAATAATAATGTTATTGGTTTTACGTCCCTTTTAACTACACTGGCTTTTAGAGACGCCGGGGTGCCGGAATTTTGCCCCGAAGGGGATCTTTAACGTGTCTGTAAATCTACGGACACGGCTCCCTCGCATTTGCGCACCCTCAAATGCCAGCTGACTGCGCCAGGATACGAACCTGCAACCTTGGGCCCAGCAAGCGAGAACGTTACCCCTGAGCCACGCAGCCAGCCAATTAAAACAAAACAAAAACAAGTAGTTACACCCAACTGCTCTCTCTCTCTCCTATTGAAAGGATTTATCAATGCTATTGGTTTTACGTCCCTTTAACTACTCAGGTTTTCAGAGACGGCGCGGGGGTGCCTCGATGGGGATCCCTCGCATTTGTGCACCCTGAAATGCCGACTAACGGCGATCCTGCAAACGTGGGCACAGCAGGCGAAATCGTTACCGCATTCAGCTCAACACGATCCATGTCAGATGGCATTCTCTGTAACATACAAAAGTCAAATGCGCGGCTTACGAACTGTAAACTACAGAATTTAGTGCCGTTAGATCTCTTCAATCCCTTCAATAAGATGCGAAAAATTAAAAAAAATAAGATTTTCAAATTTCCAACTTATGCCATCTTGAATTTTTGAAAACAATTGAACATGAGATGTGTCTATACCGGTACTTCTTCTTCGTTATCTCAGCCATTTCCCACGTCACATACGGTGAGCGTTACTTTGCTGCATTCTTCTCTTCCATCCTTTTTCTCTGCTACTTTGTCTTTTCACCTCATTTTTGGTCTTCCTCTCCTCCTCTCCTCTCAGCACCATCGTAGCCTACTTTTCTATGTGTCCCACTTTCGCTGCTCCTCTGTTTTCTATCCTTTCTTGTCCACCTTAACATTCTTATATCTGCCACTTTCATCTTTCTCTCTTGGACTTTTGTTATCGCCCACGTATCTTCACTATGTAAAACAGACATGGGCACACTTATTAGGGGCCGGGCCAGTTGCAATACAAAATAATCTTGGTGGGCCGAAAGAAAGAACAACAAATGTTTATAGATAGATTATAAACTTTGTATTTCTGCATTTTAAATCAAACAAAATTTATAAGCCACAATGGTAGAAAACTTAAGCCTCGTCCACACCGGCAGATTTGTTTGCAGACTGTATGTAGACTGTTTGCAGACTGTATGCAAACTGTTTGAAAACTGTATGAAGACTGTATGTATACTACTTTGGAGTCTGGAAACAGTCTGCAAACAGTCTCCATACAAGTCTGCATACAGTCTGCAGACTGTTTAGAAACACTGTATCCGATACAAGTATGTTACTTGGTTTGCGTCCACACCAGAATTAGACCTCTAGTCAAATTCCTTAGTTTTTTTTGTCTGTTTCTTCGACACTTGTTTGCAAAGCATTTGCGACTTCTTGCAAAGCATCCCGCTTTTTATTGCGTTTTTTTTGTAGCCTACTCTAAACACGTCACGTCCCACAAAACAGGACGGGCGTGAAACTCTTCAATTAATTTGATTGTCTGTTCTTGATTTCAAGAAGTCATTTTGGGACTATCACCGGGAGCACAGTTTTCCTATCAAATTTTAAAACTAAAAACTAAATATCTACTTTTGCCACGCACAATTAACTCAGCAGTATGACTCCATCCGAACTGTGATCCGCTCGAAAGGCAGCAGGCTACTGGCTGCGTCTGTGGTTTGTATCCGGTCTCCAGTTTCCAAACACGTCCACACAGGAAGACGTGAGACAAAATACTTGTTTCTTGTATGCGTGTTTTCCATTTCGTTGGAAAACAGAAAACATTGTATCTTGTCTCTAGAAACACGAGATTTGTTTGTCATTTGTATGTCAATTGTATGCAGACTGTTTGTAAACTGTATGCAGACTGTTTCCAAACATCACTCGAGTATGAAATGTGTCTCCCGATTGTATGTAGATTGTTTTCAAAAAGTCTGCAAACATCCCGCATACAAATTAGAAACAGTCTGCATACAATGTTTCTGGAAACAAATTTGCCGGTGTGGACGAGGCTGGAGGAAAAAAGAACACACCTTCATTATTTGCTAGAAGAGGAAGTAGTATGTGACAAATGAAACTATGACTGTGCTTTTAAAAGTTTTTCATAATCTGGTTAAAACTGCGATGAGTTGATTCTTAGTAGCGCAGCTAAATGGTGGTCTGTCAATCTATTTCTGACGCTATTTTTGCGATGTTTCATTGTATAAAACACCTGATCACAGATATAGAAAGATGCGAACATGGCAGTTATGTTTTGTGCATGAGATTTCAAGTTTGGGAAGCTTGATTTTGGTAGGGCCTTGTAGAACTCAATTTTCGAAACGTTGAGGAATAGTTGCTCTAATTCGTTGTTACATTGTAACTAAATCAGTTCTAGCTGCAACTCTTATTTTACTGTTTCACAGTCAACATTAAATGGCTTGCTGAAAACGTCCAAGTCCTGTTCAATAACTTTGATATTCTGAAATTTTCATTCAAATTCGTCGTGGATATTTTTCGCACAAAAAGATATTACACAAAACGCATAGACACAATGAGATTGAAATAGTTTTTAACTTCTAGGTACACAGAACAGGAAATATGAGCTTATAATTCGAAACAATGCCACGGGCCGGATTAGACTAGCTCAAGAGCCGCACTTGGCCCGCGGGCCGTACTTTGCCCATTACTGTTCTAGAGTCTAGAGCATCGTAGGCCTCGCCACAGATTTGTGAGATGTGTCTATACTAAGCCCTGTGCTGTGCTTCATTTCTCCCGAGTGGTTAGATCGCCAGAAAGGTCATAAGAAGTATTTCAAAATCACTTGACCGCCATGTTGTTTTGTGTTGTTTGAGTTTTACACCTCTTGTAAAACTCGACCAGCTTGTAGGGCTAGCACCACCAGAGGCGGAAAAAAAAATTACGATACGCATGTCATACGATGTTGGCATGTCAAAGAATCAGTTTGAATTCAGTAAGCCGTGTTCATAATGGCAAAATTAATCTCGGGATTTTCCGCCAACACAAAGTTCCTCATTTCTCTACTACAGGGTGGCCACAAAGCCCGTTACCCCCTTCTTATAACCAACAGAAACCCATAAACCTAGTTAAATAAGTTGTACACCATTTCTAAGAAAGGTTTTCTTAGGAATATACGGCAATTAGAGTCCAAACCATCAGTCTGTGGACCATTATTTTCATGGCAAAGGATAATACGGCGCCAAGTTCTGTGCCACATTGTTCGGAGCATTGCTGGTGTGACTTTAGTGAAAGCTTGTCTCACAGCATCTTTCAGTTCATCCGTGGTATTGTATCCGTTTTGTGAAACGATACCCTTTATGAACTCCCATAGCGCATTATCACATGTGGTAAGGTCTGGGCTTCGTGGTGGCCAGGCAAATTGAGCCGACAGCACAGGAGAACCATGGGAAAAGAGAACTTTGCCTCGTTTTGGTATTGTGTCGAACATCTGAAGAAGAGCCTCACATGCCTCCATCCGACAATTCCTGGACGGGCGTAGGCCGATATGGGCACAAGCTTAAGTCTTTCTTCATGTGCTTCTGCATTGTCGTCATTGTCGCAGTTCTTCCAGGGCGATGGATGGGTTTCGTAATGCCGTATATTCCTAAGAAAACCTCTCTTAGAAATGGTGTACAACTTATTTAACTTGGTTTAGGGGTTTCTGTTGGTTGTAAGAGGGGAGTAACGGGACTTTGTGGTCACCCTGTAGAAAGCGCTATAGTGTCAAGCAGCTTAGATATCTAACCTCCTTGACTTTCATAGTGCTTCAAGGAACAACAAAATTCGACATGCAAGCTACCCCCTGGGTGTCAAATAACAAAGCTTGCACCCGGCATCCAAGGCCATACGATATTATTATTATTATTATTATTATTATTATTATTATTATTATTGTTATTATTATTATTATTATTATTATTATTATTATTATTATACCACCAGAGGTAGAGCAATGGTTATGTTCCAGCAGCCCAAAGGTTGACGTGCAGGAGAAGTTCCATAGAAACTATTGCAGTCTTGCAAACTACAGGAGCCACAGCAAGAAAATACATTTGGATTTCTCCCTCTTGTCCCACCATTCGGAAAGCCTGACAACTTGTACTGAGTTTAAGAGAATTATATCTCGTAAACTACATTTGTCTTTTGCTGCTTTTCAGTCGGTCAACACGATTGTGCCAAATGAATTGGGCGGGGTACAAGTTATAAATATGTAAACACACTCCTGGAAAAACGTACATGTATTAGTTACGTATCACACTTAAATGGGCAATTTAGGATTAGGCCTACGTGTTTCGACGCTGAAGTGGCCATCATCACATCCTGATCATTGTATTAAGGTTGTAAATTCACCACTGTGGTTCAATATCACGTCGTTAGTTGATTATCGTATGATGTTTGATTCGCAGTTTGAATCTCGTTATAGACTACGTTAGGTTTGTTTTGTGTTGCAAGGTTTTGTGAATCACGTGAGTAGGCCTAACGGTGTATAGCATACACGCGCATGTTCAGGATACGAGAAATAAAAACGCGATTGTAAAAATTTTACACATTCGCTAATTCTAAGTTATAAAAGTTGAATTAAGTTGGACGTCAACATATTAATCTTTGTACGAAGATTTACCGTGCCAAGTTTCAAGTTTCCATTTTTATACTTAACGTATGCGATTTTGGATTTGTACTCATCAGGTTATTGAAAGTTCCATGTGAACTTATTTTAATGAACTCTATTAACATACAATTTGAAAGAAGAGGTCATTATTGCTAATCAGATGCCACCGTTTAATAACACACGATATTTCTGCAATTTGAAATTACTTGTAACACGGTCTGTTTATAAATATTTACGTTCGACGATGTCGAAATGTAAATACTGTATTATATCACCGATACCGCAGAGTCATTACTTCGTGGGATACCATAATGCTTATTAAAATTGTACCTAATGAATACGTAAATAAATCATGATCCACCTTAAAGTCAATTTTTATTTATGTATTTCTCGTGTCGGAAACATACAAATGTACAATTCATAATGTTGAATTTTGGGCTTATGCCGTGTTTTATTATATTAATATTCGACGCGTTTCGAAAGAAACCATGTCTTTCTTCGTCAGGAATAATCTGGAATACGACAATGTTGCTAAGAGAAAGCAACGAAGAACATATAGAAGGTGCCCAAAGATGGACGCCATTATAGCCCCATGTTAGGGACAACGGAAAGCAGCAGTGAATTACTTTCTCAGGGTTCTGATAATAGGTAGCCAGGATTCACTGAGATTGTAGCCGGTGTCGCGGTTGAAATTATCTGGGTGTTTACGTATTTCAACCGCCTCCCTGATGATTCTGGGACGATATTGCTTTATACGGGCAAGAACATCCACTCCTTGGAACATGACATCATGGCCAGGTGTTAAAGCATGATCGGCAACAGCTGATTTATCAGGTTGAATGAGCCTGATACATCTATTATGTTCCTTAATGCGAGTGCATATTGTTCTCGAAGTCTGCCCGATGTAAACCTTGCCACAAGTACAGGGAACTCTGTAGATACCCGGTTGTTGCAATTTAGGCAAACTGTCCTTAGTTGGTCGCAGGAGTTGCCCAATCTTAACAGAAGTTCCAAATACAGTCCGTATGTTGTACCGACGTAGGATTTTAGCAATACGATCCGTCGTGTTATGTATGTACGGAAGGTAAGCAGTTCCTCTTACATCTCTTTTCTCAACTGACGTCCTATTATTATTTGTTGGTTTCAGAACCGTAGAAATCAAAGCCTTGCTATAACCGTTGCTCTCAAAGGTGGTTCGCAGGGTGTTAATTTCTTCTTGTAAAGAAGACACTTCACAAATCCTCCTAGCCCTGGTAGTTAGAGTTGTAAGGATACCATGTTTCTGGGCAGGGTGATGGTGAGAACTTGCGTGGAGATATCTATTGGTGTGTGTTGGCTTACGAAAAACGCTGTGTCCTAAAGATCCATCCTCTTTCTTGGTGACGAGAACATCTAAAAAAAGGTATTTAACCGTCAGATTCCTTTTCCATGGTGAAACAAATAGAAGGGTGCTGGAGATTAAGGTGATCCAGGAAATGGCTAAGATTTTCCTCACCTTCCGTCCAAACAACGAACGTGTCATCCACATAACGCCACCAGATCTTCGGTTTGAAAGGAGCCGACGACAAAGCTTTCTCTTCAAAGTTCTCCATGAAGAAGTTAGCCACAACAGGAGAGAGAGGACTACCCATGGCCACACCATCAGTCTGCTCATAAAAATTCCCATTCCATAGAAAGTAAGAGGAGGTCATGCAGTGATAAAAAAGTATTGTGATGTCTTCAGGAAAAAAGCCATTAATGAGAGACATAACACCATCAATAGGTACTCTCGTAAACAGAGACACAACGTCGAGACTCACTAGGATATCACCCGGCTGAAGTGTTATAGCTTTCAACTTTTCCACGAAGTGTGTGGAATCCTTAATGTACGAAGGCGTGTTACCCAGAAGCGGCTGAAGTAGTCTACCTAGGTATTTGGAAAGGGCATATGTAGGAGAACCAATCGTACTAACAATAGGTCTAAGAGGGACATCTTCCTTATGTATTTTAGGAAGACCATAGAGTCTCGGAGGAATTGCATCCCCTGGAAGGAGAGTCTTCGCTGCATCCGCTGGAATAGATGATTGCTTGATCAATTTGACGGTGACATTTGAGTAGCGAGTAGTAGGATCACGACTATTAATCCTATATACAGGATCTGATAACAAAGACGAGATCTTGGAATCATAATCAACCTTATCCAACACCACTGTCGCGTTACCCTTGTCAGCGGGGAGAACGATAATATCAGAATTGTCCCTTAGATCTTTAAGTGCCCGGCTTTCACCTTGTTTTAAGTTGGTGTTAGGTGGCTTAGCGGTCTTGAGAACTCGGGAACATTCTTGCCTGGCTTCCTCGGCCTCTTCAGGTGTGAGGTGATGTACCGAGGATTCTACGGATGTAATAAGTTCTTCAATAGGAATTCTTCTAGGCGCTACAGCAAAATTGAGACCTTTAGCGAGAACTGCCTGTTGGATATCATTTAGGGGCTTGCTGGACAAATTTACGACAACCTTGTTAGCATCAAGTCTAATGGCTTGAGATTTCTGCAACTGACATAACCTATCTTACTTGGAAATATGTCTGTCCCTCACCTGATCTAGAACGCTGTTAGCTTGCACTGAAGAAATACGATCAATGATCTTCCATAATTCCTCACTTACGAAGTTCGAGAGGCGTAGATGTAGCTGTAGTAACTCCCTCGAAATAAAATCGAACTGCTTACGAGTATGCTGTAACCTCTCTATCAATAACGCCTTGCTTGCACGACGATAGATTCTCGTTGCCTTAGGTGTTCTGAAGGTATGCTTCAACATAACAAAATTCGGTAGAATATCATGATCCCGGCATCTAAGGAGAAAAGCGAGTGAAGAGATTAGACACACCTTCTTGCGTCGTAACCTACTAAATCTAGACATCAGTCGGAAAATATCTCCACGCAAGTTCTCACCATCACCCTGCCCAGAAACATGGTATCCTTACAACTCTAACTACCAGGGCTAGGAGGATTTGTGAAGTGTCTTCTTTACAAGAAGAAATTAACACCCTGCGAACCACCTTTGAGAGCAACGGTTATAGCAAGGCTTTGATTTCTACGGTTCTGAAACCAACAAGTAATAATAGGACGTCAGTTGAGAAAAGAGATGTAAGAGGAACTGCTTACCTTCCGTACATACATAACACGACGGATCGTATTGCTAAAATCCTACGTCGGTACAACATACGGACTGTATTTGGAACTTCTGTTAAGATTAGGCAACTCCTGCGACCAACTAAGGACAGTTTGCCTAAATTGCAACAACCGGGTATCTACAGAGTTCCCTGTACTTGTGGCAAGGTTTACATCGGGCAGACTTCGAGAACAATATGCACTCGCATTAAGGAACATAATAGATGTATCAGGCTCATTCAACCTGATAAATCAGCTGTTGCCGATCATGCTTTAACACCTGGCCATGATGTCATGTTCCAAGGAGTGGATGTTCTTGCCCGTATAAAGCAATATCGTCCCAGAATCATCAGGGAGGCGGTTGAAATACGTAAACACCCAGATAATTTCAACCGCGACACCAGCTACAATCTCAGTGAATCCTGGCTACCTATTATCAGAACCCTGAGAAAGTAATTCACTGCTGCTTTCCGTTGTCCCTAACATGGAGCTATAATGGCGTCCATCTTTGGGCACCTTCTATATGTTCTTCGTTGCTTTCTGTTAGCAACATTGTCGTATTCCAGATTATTCCTAACGAAGAAAGACATGGTTTCTTTCGAAACGCGTCGAATATTAATATAATAAAACACGGCATAAGCCCAAAATTCAACATTATGAATAGTAACAAGGGCCGTGAAAGTCTAAATGACAATATTAGAAACCTCTATGGGGAGGATATTTTCCGACTGATGTCTAGATTTAGTAGGTTACGACGCAAGAAGGTGTGTCTAATCTCTTCACTCGCTTTTCTCCTTAGATGCCGGGATCATGATATTCTACCGAATTTTGTTATGTTGAAGCATACCTTCAGAACACCTAAGGCAACGAGAATCTATCGTCGTGCAAGCAGAGTTCCCTGTACTTTTCTTTCGAAACGTGTCGAATATAAATATAATAAAACACGGCATAAGCCCAAAATTCAACATTATGAATAGTAACACGGGCCGTGAAAGTCTAAATGACAATATACAAATGTACAGTTGCTATACATAGAAGGGTAAAATTGTCTATAGCACGTGCCCAATACTGAGCAACATCCAAGGCGCTCGGAGTGGCTAGCAGGAGATCTTCCTCTGAACAAGATGAAGCGCACAGAGGGCTATAAAGCATGTGTTTTGTGGTTTGTTCTCGTCCACATTCACAAGACGTGTCACCTGTACTGAGGCCCCATCTCCTCAGATTGTCTCGGGATCTTCCAACTTCTGATCGTAACTGATCGTGTCTGGGTGGTAGTTCTTCAGCTACTGGCATCCAACCACAGTTGGCTAACTTGTAACCTTCTTCAGTTATAGGCCTAGAGTAATTAAAATATTAAACTAAGAGCATCAATTTAACAATAACATTATATGCAAAAACAGACGAAGACTAGAAATTAACTATATATCTTTACTCAGTAACCGTAAACTAATAAAAAAAAGTCAACCCCAGGCACTATACAGCCCATGACGGGCTAAGGCTGACCAAGCGACCGCTGCCCAGCCATTCGGCCTGCAGATATTGGGGTGACGCGTGATCAGCGCGTCGGGTCCCCTCAGCCGTTAATCTTGGTTTTCGTGATCGGGGCGCTGTCTCACTGTCAGACAGCTACTCAATTGTCCTCACGAGGCTGAGTGCACCCCGATCCAACCCTCACGTCAGTTTTAAAATCCCTGACGGAGCCGGGGATCGAACCCGGGGCCTACGGGTGAGAGGCAGGCGCGCTACCCCAACACCATGGGGCCGTCCCGCAAACTAATCTTCAAATATTAATATTTAATTTAGAAAAAATGCTGAGTATTAAAAATTCTGTTTAAAATATTGTTAATTATAATCAAAAATACTGTCTAATTAGAATAAATCGTTAAATTATGGAAAAATATATAATGTAAATTTTCTCTTAAAAATCAGATGTTACAATTGAATTAATATTGAAATTTTAAAAAACGATAAAAAATATATACGGTGAAACATGGGCTACTACAAAGGCACATGAGCAAAAGCTACATACCACTGAAATGCGTATGTTACGTTGGGCAGGTGGAGTTACTCTCAAAGATAAAATCCGCAATGAACATGTGCGGGGCAGTTTCAAAGTAGCGTTGTTTCAAAGTAGCGCCTATAACAGAGAAACTTTTAGAAACAAGGCTAAGGTGGTATAGACATGTTATACGAAGATCGGAGAATCATGTAGTGAAGAAGTGCCTTTCCATGACTACGCAAGAGAGAGGGAGCGGCAGACCTCAAACAACAGGGATGACGAATGTCCAGAGGGACATGAGAGTATTGGGCCTATCTGCTGATGATGCCATGTTCTTCTTCCATGATGATGCTTTCCAAAGAAATGAGTGGCGCCTCAGGATTAAGAGAGCCGACCCCGTGTAACGGGAAAAGGTGAGGAGGAAGAAGAATATAAAAAATATATACGGTAATGATTATAATTTTTTTTGAGGTTCTAAAATATAGAAATCTGCCTCTATGGAGTAACAAACGGTATTGAAAGATGTTCCTATGTTTTCAAAATGTTATTATTGTCAAATAAATTGGTAATTAATTTAGATGATTTGTAGGCTACCTTCTTTGGAAAAATGTCAAATTGACGTGGCTGTGGATGCAGAATCTTATTGAAATGTCCCCTTCAATAAAATGGTTGTTTGATATTGATAAATGATTATGAAACGTCTTCTGTGTTTTCAAATATTTTCCTGCTTGTATTTTACGTAGGCCTATATTTATCTGAATGTTCATGGAAACTAATATAATAATCTGTTTTAATTGTGTTGTTAATACAGTACCGTAATGCTAACTTTTGCGGTGTAAATGCACCCTAAACGTGCTCTACCAAGCACATTATAGGACGGTGCCGGTAATGAAAGAAATACGAGAACAACTGGACCAATTCGGGGACTGTCATTTAACCTGAAAAAAGAGTTACGTATTTGGTAGAAACTGACTGCGGTTGCCAGGTAAATGTCAGTCATTTTGTAAACAAACGAATAAATAAAAATATAATGATGCGTGCGCCTCAAGTCTCCAAACCGGTCCGAGGCAGACAATGCAAAGAAAACAAAACAGAAATCAGGCGGCCGTGACCTCAAATACGCTGCAATTAGATTTCCGCGAGTTCCGTTATCAAACGCGAGATGGCAGGCTTATCGGACATCTGCCCTGGAGCATGGCTCTCTCGCATTTAAACTCCCTCAAATGCCAACTGACTACACCGGGATATGATCCCACAACCTTGGGCACCGCAGGTGAGAAGGTTATTGGTCATGAAACAATGCCAGCTGGGAATAAATAATTCGAAATGCAAGAAGTTATTTGTGTACCCCTAGTTATTCCCATTTAGACAGGCTCGGGAATGTACAACTATATGGCGGATGCCCTTCCCGACGTCAACCTCATGAGAGGAGTTAATTGGCGGTTAAAGACGAATGAAACCACCTCGAGGTGTAGTGACTGTCACACCTCTGGTACATTCAGCCTCGTGAGGCAAAACTGCGAAGAAGTAGGTTCGATTCCCACCTCAGGCATCCTGGAAGTGGCTTTCCGTGGTTTCCCACTTCTTCTCCGGGTAAATGCCGGGAGGGTTCCTAACTTAAGGCCACAGCAGCCTCCTTCCCAATCCTCTCCTGCAAACTCACACTACTACAGACACCACAATAACACAGGCTACCAAACAAATTATATATACGCACTAGTATAGCCAACACAATAACACAGTTTATCACACAAATACACGATGTCGCAGCCAATAAAATACGCAACATAATTTTCACTATCACCCATTAGGGGGAGGTGACCTCGATGTTTCACACCATAAAACAAGAATCACCACTAACAATCAAGGAAGGAAGCGGTCGTGGCTTATTAGAACGTACCTTTCCGGCATTTACCGTAATGACGTTAAACAGAATGACGGCGGTCGGTTATTATTACAACGTATTTTTTACTAAATAGGCTAATATTTGTCAGCCATTTTATTGTTGTTGCTTACTTTAGGGGCTGCAACATCATGGTCATACACCCCCATGTATTTGGGTGTGTGATAACCTGTGTTATTGTGATAGCTGTACTAGTGTGTGTATTTGTAAATTGGCGATAGGATTGGAAAGGAGGCCGTGGCCTTAAGTTAGGAACCATCCCAGCATTTGCATGGTGTACAAGTGGTGGAAACCCACGGATAGCGCTAGCCGCTACACCACGAGGTAGTTCTTCGTCAGGACAATGCATGTTGCCAAGCCGATTATGGCCTCCTGATTGTTTCCATATGACGCCATCGCGGAGCGCCAAGGAGTTACAGAGCAATATTTCTTTTTGTAAGTTCTTTGTATTTTTAACTCCACTTCCTTCCAACAAATATCCGTCAACAGGAATAGCCTCTCTATGAATAGCAGCGACTCTCTCCCGCTAGTGAGTTTTATTAGGCCTACGCTGTCTGGCGTTGCTCAACCTCTTTTCTGGGAAATTCATACTGTTTCTGAACAAAGGGAAGTTCTGCAATCATGCCTTTCAGTATCCGGATCGTTCGTCTGTTAAACTCTCCGAGCGAATGTGGAGCCTTCATGTTAGTATAGGCCTAAGCAACACTGGAAAATGGCTTCAAAACTTTAAATGTTCCACTATTTGCATTAGCATTCTACCCCTTCTACATTGTTAAATAACACCTAGTCTAACAATCACTTCCTAAGTTTGCCACTACTTCGTATATCCTCTATAGCTGAGGTCACATCAACTCTGACCACATAGCCCCATCATCCAAGTCGATTTAAAGGAACAACCTCGTCCAAAATCCTTTATTAATCTACTCAGGGTAAAATCCAAGCAACGGTCGCCTCTTTCCCAATATTAGCCCTCATTACACGTGCATACATATTAACGGAATTATTGCATTTTCCCTCTCTCCCAGATACATTCGCAGAAGGCAGGGAGTGAAATTACGCTTTGCTACATCGCCCAACGTCACATGCACTGCACATCGCTTGCATCTGTCCACAGTGCGCGTCTCTGCTGGACTGGTCTAGTACAGGAGGCGCTCACAAGGCTGTGCCACGCTACAGGTCCACAAAATGGCCGCCGAGTAGAACCTACTTAAAGGGGATGGATTCAGCCGAGGCACCTGCTGTAACATAAATGAAAAATTACTCGAAAGTTGGGGTGAAAAGAATAGAGCTGATTAGCAAGAAAGGGAAGATTTGACAGGAAAATTACGACGGAGTTATTGAGATTCGCTTGACGGAGGAGTAACTTAATGCAGTAATTGAAGACATTGTTATTCTTTTACATACCGGTATACAATACAAATCTAGTGTGTGTAATGTGTCCTTGAAATATACCGACTATTTCGCAGCGTAAACTACCAAACTTATTTAGTTCTTTTCCAACAATGAGGCTTTAACATACAATATTGCATTTTGCAAGTCATTGTGTTGGATCGTGACAGACCATCACGGCACTGTGGTAAATTATTATTATTAGTAGTAGTACTACTACTGTTGTTGTTGTTGTTGTTGTTTGAGTCTTCAGTCATTTAACTGGTTTGATGCAGCAATTCAAGCTTCCCTGACCTGAGCTAATCGTTTCATCTCTACTTCCTGCATCCGAGGCAATCTGTTTAACATATTCTAACCGTGGACTACCCTTACAGTTCTTATCCAGTTCTTATTCCTTGGTGTCGTAGTAAATGTACCAACCTATCTCTTCTCTTCATTAGCAGTCACCAGAAACATCTCACCTCGTCCATTCGTTATTCTATCTACTCATCATTCTCCTGTAACATTACGTTTCAAATGTTTCTATTCTCCTTTTTTTCTGCTGGGCCAACAGTCCAAGTTTCACTTCCATAGCAATAATGATAAAAAATTGCATATGATGTGTAACATCTGACATGTTATCCTACTATGAAATTGAGATGAAATATAAGGTGCGTTCAAAAAGTAACAAGCCGGAGGCTGGAATGCGCAAACCGGTGACTACATCGGCTAATCGTGGTGTGTGTAACGAGATGTGATTCCGACCAGAGCGTGGAAGGTCACAGCCCGTCGCTAGAGGGCACGCGTGCACGTCACGTGACGATACAAAGCGAGCAGCAGCATGCATCAATCGTCCAACGCTGCCAGTCACATTGCAAACAGTGACATGGAGGCGTCAACCGAAGAGCAAAGAGGTGTTGTTCGGTTTCTGACAGCGGAAGGAGTAGGGGGAACGGACATTCATCGCCGAATGTCACAAGTGTACGGCGAACACTGCAGGTCCCTTGCAAGGGTCAAGGCGTGACGCAAGCGCTTCAGGAAAGGACGGGCGTCGTTAGCCGATGATGCCCGGTCTGGGGCACCCCCCTGCATTACCGATGACAACGTCCAGCTGGTTGATGCACTTATTACCCAGGACCGCCGAGTGACAGTGAACGCCATAGCCGCCGTGGTCGCACCACGACAATGACGACCTCATACGGCCAACACAGTCGCGGCACTCCTGCAGAAATTCAAATGGGAGGTTCTCGGCCACCCTCCATGCAGTCCAGACCTCTCTCCCTGTGATTACGCCATGTTTGGTCCCCTGAAGAGGGCTCAGCGGGGCCAACGATTCACCTCGGACGCCGACATCCAGCTGTACAATACGTGCGGAACTGGTTCACATCGCAACCCAGGGAATTTATGAGACAGCCATGCATCGCCTCGTGTCACAGTGGGACAAGTACCTCAACAGCCAGGGCCAATACTTCTAACAAACAGGTACTGGTTTCTGTGATTATGCCTCCGGCTCGTTACTTTTTGAACGCACCTTATACAGTATATGAGTAGCCCAGATGCAAAGGCCGTTAAGTGCACTTTTTGTCGATTTTGAGTTTGGCATACCGTCACGTTCGTCTTTTAACTGGCTACACGATGGAATAAGTTTCAGGGTGCATATCCCGCTCTAAACCGTTGAAAATGGCCAACAAAAAACGCATTCGTTTGCATAAACCGCTAAATGCATGTTGGCTACGGTTGCAAAGCCAGTTTAATGTTCCACGTGTCCAAAGACCGCTAAGTTCCGTAAGTATGGCGTCTGCCTTGCCACATACGGCTGCAAAACACGCTAACTGGTACAAGAACTGCCAATATTCCTCCCACAGAATTACTTTACAATAAATAATCATTTATTTCCATCGGGAAGGATAGTTTCGTGTTTCAGATTTGAGTTGGCTGCACTATCGAGGAAGCGTACGCAACAATGACATGCTGCCTTGTCGAAATACACCGTTTAAAAAGCACATTTGATCGGCAGGTTGTTTCTTGGTTGTGGGCATTTCAAGCCATAATAAAAATGAGCGACCTTGTTGATTTAAGTGAAGCAGTTATTGAATTTGTGGACTGTAATACTATTGTGGTTTCTTGGTTCCAAATACGGTGGGAAGAACAGAAATGGCAGAAGTAGTGGGAGAAAAAGTCCAAGTTGAAGTATTTGAACCCGTTGATATTAGAGTTGAGAGTAACTTCTTACGTCTGGTTAGAACATCAACATGCCAAAGATCAAACCAAATAGCATCGACAGTTCTTCACAAACTGGCATACATTTTAAGGTGCAAAATATTTCGGTTATTCTCTGATGGCTGTGGGGGCCAGAACATAAACATGACTATGATCAGCATGCTATCTCACTGGTTACTGCTAGAAGCTCCCGCATGTCTAAAGGAAATGCAGCTATGGTTCCCAATTGTGGGCCGCTCATTTATCTCATTTGACAGAGTTTTTGGAAATATTGATCGGCAGCTTCGCAAAGTTAGTGTCTTTGAAATTCCTTCCGGATACATCAAGCACATTGAGAAATTACCGACAGTTGTTCGCCTGGAACAAGATGAATGTCTTGTTAGGGATTAGAAAGCGTATATGAATAGCATGATAAAAAAAATCCGGGTAGTAAGCATTTCCAATTCCAAAAAGGAAAGAAAATCGTGTTCAGAATTGGCAAAACAAAAAAAAAACAAAAAAATAACATGTCTGGTCCGAGGGGAGCCGTTCTACTATTTTGAGGTTGGTGAGGAAAAGAGCATCATGAAAAGTGGAGCGAATATTAACAAACATCCGGGTCCCTCACCAATTCAAGTAGGTGTTGCACTCAAAGAAACTTAATTACAAGACGTCTGGCGGCTTTTAGAGCTGTATTTTGGTGAAACTGGCCAGCGAATGGCAACCTAAAATTCTTCAGTGAGGTCTTCCAGGAGTAAGAAGCCATTCGCAACAATATCGTCCGACCTCAAGAGGAGGAAGACGAAGAACCCGCAGATTTTGAGCTCATGGACATCGAGGATGACCTGACTTAACTTAAGTACCATTTTTTTCTTGTTTTATGCACTTTCTTAATTTGTAAATTTTTATGCTGTCTAAATGACCTTTCACGGCGTTTAAGATGTATTTTTTAATATTTTTTTCTCGCACCCGACGTGGTCAATTTTTTCAAAGTATATTTTTCCTAATAAACCAAATTGAAACTAAATTAGTTCTTTATTAAAAATCTCATCCAAATGGCATTCGTAAAAAAAATAAAATAGCGGGTTTTGCAACCTAAGTTTCATTAATGACTCTCGTCGTCACGGGTGCAAATGTCGTTAACTGCACAATACGTGTGCAAAAACCGCTAAGTCAATATTTTAATTTATGTTTTAGGAAAGAAGATCCAACCGTAGATTTCACAGATTTAAACTGAATAATAAAGGCTTTTATGTTGATTTTCAGGCGTAAGAAATATGGTATTAGCTTAAATAGTTTGGTCGTAGCAGTTTTTCGTCATTTACTCGGTTTCGTTTATAATGCACTTAGCGGCCTTTGCAAACGGACTACTCATATGTGAAGTCATTTTTTTTCGGCTGTACTCCTCCAGTTTTAATTTTTTTCTCACGTTTCTTTTGTCGATAATTTCGCATATATTCTGCTCTGGATTTACCCATCTCTGCAAATCACAAAATCATGAAAAAAAAGATACAGTCAGTCTGAGAGACTAGACTTTATATCATTTCAAATGACGCATGCTACAAATGCTACACATGTTAGAAAGGCTCAGGAGGGCTTCTTGCTTCGCTCGAAGCCCCAGGACTCTTTCAACAGACTCCATTACCCATTAACTTAGGCTTCCAGCGCGGGCACCCCTTTAAGGGCCACCCTGTATTTCAGTCTGACATCTTTTACAACTCTTTAAGGGTCACCCATTATTTGAATCTGATATCTTGCAACCTCTTTAAGGGTCACCCTGTATTTGAATTGAATCTAACATACTGTACACCTCGTTAAGTGTCACCCTGAATTTCTTCTGACATCCTGCTCACCTCTTTAGGAGACACCCTGTATCCGTATCTGGCATCATGTATATCTCTTTAGAAGTCACCCTGTATTCTTGTGTGACATCTTGTACACCTCTTTAGGAGTCACCCTGTATCCGTATCTGGCATCATGTATATCTCTTTAGAAGTCACCCTGTATTCTTGTGTGACATCTTGTACACCTCTTTAGGAGTCACCCTGTATTCTTGGCTGACATGTTGTACACCTGTTTAGGAGTCACCCTGTATTCTTTTATGATGTCTTGTATATCTCTTTAGGAGTCACCCTGTATTCTTGTGTGACATCTTGTACACCTCTTTAGAAGTCACCCTGTATTCCTGTCTGACACCATGTACACCTCTTTAGGAGTCACCCTGTATTCTTATCTGACGTCTTGTATATCTCTTTAGGAGTCACCCTGTATTCTTGTCTGACATCTTGTACACCTCGTTAAGGGTCACCGTGTATTCTTATCTGACATCTTGTACACCTCTTTATGAGTCACCCTGTATTTTTGTCTGGCATCTTGTGCACCCCTTTAGGAGTCACCCTGTATTCTTCTCTGCCATCTTGTACACCTCTTTAGGAGTCACCCTGTATTCCTGTCTGACATCGTGTACACCTCTTTAGGAGTCACCCTGTTTTCCTGTTTGATGTCACGCACTCGCCGTCTCCCAGGAGTAAACTCAGACTCGGTGCATATGCACTGAACAACATGTTGACGTCATACTCGCCGTAACCGTAACGCATAACGTTAGACCCAAGCATAACGACGAGGTCGACAAGATCATTTGAAATTATAAAAAGGGGTGTCACCCCGACTCCTAGGACACCTCATACAAGTCCCTAGCATTATTGGTTCGCGAGATATTAAAAAGCCGATGACCTATTAGTTTTGAGTCCTTTGGTTAAATTAAGGGGGCTATAGGAAAACAGGGGGTGTCACCCCGAGTCCTAGGACATCTCATACAAGTCCCTAGCATTATTAGTTCGCGAGATATTAAAATACCGATGACCTTTTGGTTTTGCCGGGAGCGCAAAACCCTTGTTAACAGTGAACTCTGTTGGTCATTGAAATAACTACTTGTAAAACTCCAGTGCCAAATACTGACCGGTGCGCATGCGCGAAGTACGTCGTGGTACCAATGATTTATTGTAGGAATATCTTAAATGAGACCTCCAAACCTTGAAGTAAATCATAGGCCATATACATTCCACAGAAGAAGTATGATGATTTAATAAATCATAATGGTTTTCAGTAAATATGATATAATGAATATTTTCACACCAAAGAACGACAACTTGAATATGATTTATTGTAGGAATATCTTTAATGGGACCTCCAAACCTGGAAGTAAACCGTATGCGATGTTTCCTCTTACAAATTTCCGTCCCTTTTCCAAAATCACTCCCACAATAATTATGCAGCAACCGAGTGGAAAGATGTTACACATCAATAATAATAGTAATAATAATAATAATAATAGACATTGAATAGTAGTGGCGTAAGAACTGACCCATGCGGATAACCACCACTTAGGGTGTAAGGCTTGCTCACTCAGCCATTTAAATATATTTCAGATACTCCAAACTACATGACGTGAGCACCACCAATCCAGCCCGCCATAGTTTATTTTGAACTAGCAACTCGCCCCGGCTTCGCCCGGTATCTTTAACGGTTTACTCAGCACGGACGGCAGGTCCCAGTCGCAATTTAAAAAAAGCCGAGGTGAACATCAAAACTCCAATCACATATACTCTTCTCAGAAGTCTTAACTCGACACGACTCAATAGTTTGATGCTGGCCGAAGCTGGGGTGATAGGCTCACTCACTCGTAAACTCACTCCGAAGCTAGTAATTTAAATTTCCACTGAATGGAGATCGTTGGAAGAAATGAAAACGTATAAACACTTGTGTTGTTTGAGTCTTCAGTCTTTTGACTGGTTTGATACAGCGCTCCATGCCTCCCTGTTCTGAGCTAATCGTTTCATCTCTACATAGCTACCACACCCTACATACGAGGCAATCTGTTTAACATATGCTAACCTTGGTCTACCCATATAGTTCTTGTCCTCGACTCTTCCTTCCATAACTAAGTATGCTATTCCTGGGTGTCTTAATATGTGTCCTACCAACCTATCTCTTCTCTTCATTAGCAGTCGCCAGAATCATCTCTCCTCTCTCACCCGTCTTAATACCTCTTCGTTTGTAACCCTATCTACCCATCTGATCTTCATGATTCTCCTGTAACACCACATTCCAAATGCTTCAATTCTCTTCTTTTCTGCTGCACCAATAGTCCAAGTTTTACTTCCATAGAGCGCCACGCTCCAGACAAAGGCTTTCAAAAATGACTTCCTAATACCTAAATCTATATTCGATGTCAACAGATTCCTTTTTTGTAGAAATGCTTCCCTTGCCTGAGCCAACCTACTTTTCATATCCTCTTTGCTTCGTCCATCACTGGTTAATTTGCTTCCTACGTAACAAAAGTCTCCTACTTCCTTCAGCTTTTCACCTGCCAATTTGATGTCCATAGAGGTTTCTGATTTATTTCGGCTACATTCCAGTATTTTTGTTTTACATTTATTAATTTTCATCATGAATTCTTTTCTCAAGACCTAGTCCATACCATTCAAAGACTCATTCAAATCCTCAGGCGTGTCGCCAAGATGACGATGTCATCAGCAAATCTCAGAGTTGAAATTATTTCTCCTTGAATCTTCACTCCCACTTTAAATGTTTCTCCAATTTCCTTCATTGCTTGTTCAATGTAAGGATTGAAAAGTATGGATGTGGGTGATAAGTTGCAGCCTTGCCTTACACCTTTCTGAAAACCAGCTTCTCTCTCATGTCCTTCAGCTCGAATGACTGCTGTCTGGTTTCTGTATATATTGTATATCACCCTCCTATCCCTGTACTTTATTCGAATCGTTTTCAAAATGTCAAACAATTTAGTCCAATCAACGTTATCAAAAGCCTTTTCTAAGTCTACAAATGCCGAACGTTCTCTTGTCTTTCCTTATTCTAGCTTCCAAAATCAGCCTATAAGACTTAGTACAGCTTCCCTTGTTCCTACATTTCTCCTGAAACCAAACTGGTCTTCACCCAACTCTGTTTCTATCTGGCTTTCCATCCTCTTGTAAATTATTCTAGACAGGATCTTTGAAGCATGAGTAATCAAGCTGATTGTACGGTAATCTTCACATCTGTCAGCTCCCACTTTCTTTGGCATAGGGATGATAACATTCTTCTTGAAATCAGAGGGTACCTCACCTGTCTCATAAATCCTACACACCAAGTGAAATAACCTGATCAGACTTTCATCTCCTATGCAGCGTAGCAACTCAATCGGTATATCATCTATGCCTGGTGCTTTGTTCCTGCTTAAGTCCTCCAATGCTCTGTCAAATTCTGATCTCAATATTAAATATCCTTTTGCATCCTCATCAATTTCCTCCTCCCTTTCCATTACATGATTCTCAATCTCCTTTCCCTTATACAAACACTCTATGTAAGCTTTCCATCTCTCAACCTTTTCTTCCCTATCTGTTAGAAGCTTTCCATTTGTGTCCTTAATATTACAGCACTTAGTCTTCTTTTCCCCAAAGGTATTCTTAATCCTTCGATAAGCTGTGTCTACTTTTCCTAATTTCAGACAATTTTCTATACCTGTACATTTCTCTTTCAACCATTTTTCTTTCGCTTCCTTGCACTTCTTGTTAACCTTATTTCTCAGACGTCTGAATTCTGCTTTCCCCTTTCCATCTCTTACATTCTTGTGTTTCCGCCTTTCATCCATCAATTCTAGTATATCCTGAGTGATCCATTCCAAAACACTTACAGTGGGCGATGTATTAAAGATAGAGATATGCTGTCACGGACTTTTTTGTGCAACTTTTCATTCTGAAGAATTCTTACACTATTCTATGTCTACTCTTATTAATCCCGTTTCCAACGGGGTCGAAGATGAGATGCGATGAAATTCCACGTGCCTGATAGTTTCTACGGCCGGTTGCCCTTCCTGACACCAATCTCACGAGAGGAGGTAATGAGAGATGAAGATGAATGAAAGTTCAATTTCAAGTAGTTCCAACTTTGGCCACTGTTACTCTGTCACTAACACCTGGCGGCGAACGTTGGAACTTGATAGAGCGTTTCCTAACCTACAAATGTTGCTGCACACTACCAATTGTAGTGGTAGGTTCCTTTACATGTCATAAATCTATGACGTGGACCCGCCGGCTTTACTTCCCCTCCGAAGGAAGGCATACTGAAGGATTTTAACGCTCTTAAAAACCCGATGACTTTGGCCGGGTTTGAATCCTCGACCTTGGGCACAGCAGTTCAGCATGCTACCGACTACGCCACCAAAGCCGCCTTCTGAACAATTCTTACACTCATAGTATATTGATATTTTTAACGGTTTACCCAGCGTAAGTTTAAAAGGCGCACGGACGGCAGGTTTTTCTTCGACTCGATTCACTGAAATCGTTACTGCTCGGCTTCCTTTGGTCATAAATGAATGTTTTTCTACAGAAACCTTCCTCGAGAAATGCTTTACAGAATGGTGAAAACCGCATCAAAATCCATCCAGTGGTTCTCGAGATTACCCGTTACATCCAAGAATCGGGGACTTTGTTTAATACTCACAAGGGAGGATACAATGTATGGGTCACCGATTCGAACCATCTTTAGTACACGTGTAGGGCATGACTAGGTGTATACCAGGTGCAAGTAGTAAGGTGCGCTTCTCAGCCGATTCCGAGAAATGAATTATTAATTATTCGTAATTGCTGTAGCGCGTTCATGTGCGCTGTACGTTAACGTGAAGACAAGAAGCTCATGGTGCAGCGGTAAGAGCCCTGCTTCGTAAGCGTAGGGTCACTGGATCGAATCCCACCTGTGAGCAATTTTTTTAAACATAGGCAATTCGTACAACAGTAGGTGTCGGGAATAATGTTCCTTTTTGCAGTCAATTGTAATAACGAGTTATGTGAGCGGGAAAGGGGAGTGGGAATAAATCTTACAGGAGATTACATCCTCGTCGCAGAATTTGAATGCGGCCCACTTCCATCGGCCTTCGTAGGCACCGGCACATCACTATAATGTGTAATATCCGACATCGCACAACTATTCCCACTCTTATGATGTTGCTACCTCAAGAGCCAAAACGAATGCGGCATTCAACGTTTCCTGGGTGAACCGTTTATCCTCCTGACCACCGTTATCGTTAGTGTGTGTGCAGGTGACCCCGCTAGTTCCGAACACTTTCCAACTGTAGCAACAGAGTATCGAGAAGGCAGTGCGAGAACAGAGTAACAAAAAGGAAGTGCGAGAGTACAAATATCAAGTAGGCAGTGAAAAAAAAGTCTTGGAATTGTTATGTATTATGAGTGTGTAAAAAAATAGAAATATTTGTGTGTTGATGAATGTCATGAATAGTAAAAACGGCAACACAACCAATACCCATAGCATGAGACACTATTTGCGGGGTACGGAGTGGTCTGACGTGCAATGAACGGAGCAGACTGGGCCTTCAGTGTATAAACGTATACATATTTATAATAGAGTACACCTGACCATCATGGGCGCCCATACGGGGGGGCAGGGGGGGCCATGCCCCCCCCTGGATCCATGAAAAATAAAACGATATGAAAATCAGACTGAGAACAAACTTTTTTTTGCAAAAGTGCTTACAGTATTCTAATTAATTTGTACTAAATATAAATACTTAAGATATTTAACATTCCGACAGGCCAAACATTAAATACTGTATAATGGCAGTGGGAGCATTGAGCCTGTCTGGCACACGTCAGAAATCTGAATTTTTAAAAATTACAATATTTGCTGAAGAATAGGTTTGCTTCAATTAGTGAAACACTCATTCGTTCTCTACATAGTCTATTACGTAATGGTGCTCGATCAGGCGCAATCTGCCTCGCATATCACTTTTGCAACAACAGCAAATGTGTAGAAGGGTCATTGACAAACTGGCCGATATGGACTTGAATGTCATGTGAAAAGACGTAACTACTGAAAGGTAGTTGACGAATATGAGATAAGATCAGTAGCTCCCACCGGAAGGTTAAAATCATCCTACATTTTATGTCAGTTATGCAATAGTTCTGGTGTGCTTTCGCTTTAAATTAGACACTTGAGTAATATTACAAAGGAATATTGTAATTTATATGCGCGTAGCCTACATTCCATTCGTGTGTATTGTGTTCTCAATGAGCGGCCGCTTAGACTGTCTGTGTGCTGACAGTAGTATTTATTAATTTTGTGTGCTTCGTCTACGAATGGATTTATATTTCATTTAAAGGTAAGTAATGCAATCTTATCTTATTATATATAATCCAAAAAGGCGGTACTCACTCGTTAATCATCGTATCTTTGTAACCACAAGGGCTATGAAACTGAAATTGTGCATGTTGATTACTCTGTTTGTGGGTGCTCACTAAGAATTGTTCTGAGAATATTCAAGCTTTAAGTGGGTCTGTTCGGCCATTTGGTACTCATGCATGGGTTAATATCGTGGACGCCCTTAGGAGGACTGGATTTCCGAGAATGTTGAAATAAGATTGTTCATTGTCACACCAGTTTATTTCTTAAATGGAAGTTGCAAATAGTCGACTGACAACAGTTATAACAACAAAATTCTGTAATGTGGCTGACGTAATATGTATTTACAATTTTTAAATAAAAATATGGTTCTAATGATGCCATGCACTCTTGTCACCAATGGATGATGATGATGATAATTGATGTTTAAAGGGGCCTAACATCTAGGTAAGCTCCAAATTTCAATACGGTTATGCATAGTGTTAAATACCGTGTGTTTCCCCATCACTATCTTGAGTGGCTACTACTTTTGCCACCTCACTTCGGCAGTGTCGATATGAAAAGCACGTTCTGGAGATATTTTTAGACATTGCAACATTGCTAGCGTTTCTTAACCCCTAAAATAAGCTTTTCTATGCTGACTAGTAAAACACTGGTCCTGTAAGGTCGTGCTTACAATAGCTTACAATATTGGATAATTTACTGTATTCAGACCCGTATTGACGGGGGGACAGCCGGCCCCGTGGTGTTGGGGTAGCGCGCCTGCCTCTCACCCGGAGGCCCCGGGTTCGATCCCCGGCTCCGTCAGGGATTTTAAAACTGACGTGAGGGTTGGAACGGGGTGCACTCAGCCTCGTGAGGACAATTGAGTAGCTGTCTGACAGTGAGACAGCGCCCCGATCACGAATACCAAGATTAACGGCCGAGGGGACCCGACGCGCTGATCACGCGTCACCCCAATATCTGCAGGCCAAATGGCTGGGCAGCGGTCGCTTGGTCGGCCTTAGCCCGTCATGGGCTGGATAGTGCCAGGGGTTGATTTTTTTTTTTTTTTTTGATTGACGGGGGGACAAACTTGCAACTGCCAAGGGACGGAAAAATTTCTGGAAAACTGTACAAAACTGCTTGGTCATTAAACGTCAAGTTGATTTAATTTAAAGCCATCCACAAGAGAATATACCGTACTTTGGCATTGTTGATATTTAAAGACATAAATAAAAGGATCGTCTTAGTCACCTTGGTGTTCTTGCTGTTGATCTGACTTGAAAGTGAAATTGTACCAATGATTGTTTTTGCACATTGATTGTGTATGATATATGTTAAAATTTAATGTACATTCTTTGTATTATTTTTTAAATTTGTAATTTTAGCAAACGCATATTTATAGTGTATGCCACTCATAGTTAAATACACACTCAGGCGAAGAAACAGCCTCATATGTTATGGAAACTTTGTAACTGCTCGGCTTCACAGGTTGCGTGAGGTTTGAACACCTGTACGGTATGAGCAACGGCAATAAACATTCACTCTTAACTACACTGGTTACCTCATACATAAAAGCACTATATATTTGGTAAAATTTACAATATATTCTGATACCAGACATGAAATACACTTCGCAGGATCCTCGCCGTACAGACTATCTAAAACTCACTATCATATTCACACAGGCACATTTATGACATATTGATGGAGTGACTGGTACGTACAGGCGTTGACTTCAGCTGTGACGACTTAACTCTACTGATTCGGGGGTGAGTTGCTCCCAGAGAATCACTCCTACTTACTCGCAGCACAATTACTATATATTTCACACGCAAGCCTCTCAACTACGAATATTATGTACATTATTACTTTGATTATCAGCATCCAACGATTTATCTAGTTTCGTGGATATGATTATACAAAGATGCTATAAATCCGTGTGTTGGATTATCGCATCTAGTCCGTTCCTGAGTTTACTAATACATAGCATATTTTACTAGTATTTGTCGTGTAACAATTTACCGCTATGGTCTCAGAATTTCGGTATACAGACGTTAGTTTACAATACTTCATGCGATTCGAGACAAACAATCTAGACTATTTGTTTGAAACTAGGCTCATAATTCCCTTGAGAATGTATAGCCAGCAACTCAGTAATTGCACATCGAACACCAACTTGTGATAGTCTGAAATACCCTCCTTCTCCAGCAAAAACACACAAGTTCAAAATACAAGTTCCACTCCCTCACGGAGTCTTACCAAGAGTACGAACCACTCCACACGGAGTCTAAAGGATGAGTACACCGCCCTACACGCGGTCCAAAGAATGAGTACTACTCCCCACGGAGTCCTAAGAATGAGTCGCTCTCACAGCTTCGTCAAGCCTAATAACATTCATCTCCCCTCCACAAATCACTGGCCTACCTGGCTTCCCTTACAGGTCCAGCCAATCAAAACAAAACATTACCATATAAGGAGTGCCTTCTAGGTCTTCAAAATACCCTAGTCACACCCCTAGCATAGGGTTGCCAAGCCTCCTACCTGCATGAGTCATCATGCACTTGAGCTTGCGAGAGAAAAACCCAGGCGACAACAAGCCTACTTCCTGGTTCTTGCACACAATTCCAGACTCGCTGACTGAAGATTATTCCAATGTTAAAATATTCACATAAAACTAGACTCAGATCCTGTCAATTACAATCCCTTAAAACCTAAACAAATTAATCGGAAATAAATCACATGCTATTTTACACTTCATTACACAATTATAAAACATAAAAGGCATCAAATAAAAATATGAGGACGATTATGAAAATCGTACGTCCCGAAAGTAAGGGTTCGATCCCTAGTGACCGGGGAAGGTTACAACTTTAATAAATCTGCATATTCCAATTCGGGGGCAGCAACGTAAATCCATCGTGGCATGCATTGTAAGAAAGGACAGAATGTAGTAACTTGATTTTTAAACCCATCTGTGTAGTTGAGTATCTCAATTTAAGCTCCACGATGACGACTGGTTACCTAAATATTCGAAATGTGATTGCCGACGCTGACAGCAGCCATCCCTAGTAGGCCTACGATATTTTCAACACTACCTTCAGGGAAATACCACGTACGTATCATATTTCATGTTCCGGGGCACTCATCTCAAAACTACGCTATCGGTACTCTGAAATAACATTACTTATACACACTTGCCTAATGACACATTATTACATAATCCGGAATTTCACTCAGAGCCAAGTACAAGGGGTGAGGTTTAAACCTGTTTACATTTACAACAATGCCAATTGAAAATGAAAATCCACAGCCTGCTTTCAGTCTCCGACCGAGTCAGGAATGGAATGAATGAAGCCCCCATCTAGCGGCGAGGATATGGAGTGTGCCGGCTGCCGAAGCCTGTCGCACTCCTCTGGGGCAATGATTAAATGCATGACAGATGAAATGAAATGATAGTGGAGAGTGTTGCTGGAATGAAATTGTGACGGAAAACCGGAGTAACCGGAGAAAACCGGTCTGCCTCCGTTTTGTCCAGCACAGATCTCACATGGAGTGACCGGGATTTGAACCACGGGCCCAGCGGTGAGAGGCGCCTAAGCCACGGAGGTGTGTGTGTGTGGGGAGGGGGTGGGGGGAGGGGGTGACAGGTAAGTAATGAAACGAAAATATTTACTTGGCCCCCCTCTGGAAACAATCCTATGGGCGCCCATGCTGACCATTTATAATACCAATGTATTTGCAATCCCCCGACTGTACATTATGTAATGACACAAACGTTCAACCCTTTACGATGATTTCAGAATCCCTTTTCCCGCTCACAGAACACGTTATAACAATTGACTGAAAAATGAACATTATTCACGACACCTACAGTTGTACGAATTGCCTATGAAAAAAAAAAAAAAAAAAAAAAAAAAAAAAAAAAAAAAAAAGGCTTACCGGTGGGATTCGAACCAGTGATCCCACGCTTACGAAGCAGGGCTGTTACCGCTGAATCATGCGCTCCTTGGCTTCAGGTTAACGTACAGCGCACATGAACGCGTTACAGCAATTACGAATAATTAATAATTCATTTCTCGGAATCGGCTGAGAAGCGCACCTTACTACTTGCACCTGGTATACACCTAGTCATGCCCTACACGTGTACTAAAGATGGTTCGAATCGGTGACCCATACATCGTATCCTCCCCTTGTCAGTAGAGAAGAGATTGTACGGTAAGTAAATCATACAAATAATAATCAGATGCTTTTATTTAACGCCCAATTAAATACAGAATAATGAACATTTTAACTGTAATAATTAATGATAAGAGGTTTATCCTAAAACCTTCCAGTAAGGAACAGAGGTGATTAACATAATGAAATTGAATATAGAATGACATTGACGTCTTAATTATAAACTATTTATTTTCCCCTAAAGTCAATATTTATTTCATTGAAAACCGCAGTGGCGATTCCTCCATGTAGGACGTGAGGATCATCCTACAGTCAGCTCTCAGCCAGGGGCGGATTTAACTTTTTGGCGCCCCTAGGCAAATTAAAATTGCCGCCCCCCCCCCTCCTCCCTATTTTTTAGGTTTGTGTGAAAATTGAGTGTTAGAAAGGCAACCTATTATGAATTCGAGTGATTTTTACACGTATAATTAAATTTTATATGTAGGTATAACTTAAGATCTAGATGTGCCAACAAAAATCTTTCTCCGTGCTTTGTTTTCAGCAAAAGTTTTGCTAATATCGTCAAATTCCATATCGGGCATTAATTCTGCTTCAATTGCCAAAATCATTTGACAACCAAACGGTCCTGGCTGGTGGTTGAGCTCAAAAAGTCTTTTATGCGCTTTAAACATGAAAACGAGCGTTCGGCACTGCAGTTCACCAAGCGGTAGGCTATTTCAACATTTGGAAATACTACCTTGTAGATCATTCTGTCTAATACATTTTAATATTTCTAAAGGCGGGTTATTATTATTATTATTATTATTTTTTACTTGGCAATATTTTTGAAAGTGGCACAACTCGTTTATAAATATTTGTTCTATATCATTTGGAAACTATTCTTGTAATGTTGCAGCATGTTTCCTTAATTCATGAGTAGTGGTTTTTGGAGAGTACGGTGACCACCTCCCTCACCCACCTCACAAGATGGCGGTGGTGCGATATCTCTCCAACGCATGGTCGGATTTTGACAAATGAGGTGTCGTTGAACTCGGACTGACACCCCCTTTCCATTGAACAACATATTTCCACCCCAAAATAAACCTACCCCTACTAGGGGTGAAATTTTAATTTTTTAGAAAATCTCGCTTTCCAAGTGCGACATGTGGGATTTTGAATGTTAATATGAAATTAAACGTTGTTTTACACAAGAGACATGTGTACGCTGGAAAGCCAATATGAATTAACATGCTTATTTTTTGTTTTTACGCATGCCCACTCATAGTTTTTGTAAGAGGGCGGGCTTTTTAAAGATGGCGGCTGTAGTATAACCTAACCTAACCCAAACCACAAGGGGTGATCAAAAAGTATTCCAAGCAGCGCTTGTCAATAGGCAAACCAATAATCGAAGAGGACATGTCAGGCCTTGAGGTGAGAGCCCCTGTCATTGTTGATTTGTTCCTTTGGACTGGTCCCTGTGGACGGGTCCCTGTTGACAGGTCATTGTTGACAGGTCCTTGTGGACGGGTCCTCGTTGACGGGTCATTGTTGACGGGTCCTTGTTGACGGGTCCTTGTTGACAGGTCCTTGTTGATGGGCTCGTCTTGACTGATCCCTGGGCCGATAACCTTGATGTTAGGCCCCTTAAAACAACAATTATCATCATCTTTTGACTGATCCCTTTGGACCGGCCCCTTTGGCCTGCTCCCTATGGACTGACCCATGAAATTTATTCAAATTATGCCAAAGGGCCTAAGTACATTTGTATGTAAAGCAGTGTGTTGAACTGACGTTGTTCGCCAGCCCTCACTACTATAATCTCATCACGATATGAAAGGAAAGTGACGAAATACATGTGAACACGTGTGAGATGACATTATTACCACCTCCCTTGTGAAAACCACATGTACGCTAACATGTCACATCCTGTTTTGGTTCGTACGTGAGAAAATGCAAGTTCATGTGTAATATGACCTAACACACAGGTGTTCACCTCAAACGTTAGTTGTGCACGTACGCGATAAGAGCTAACAAGTTACATCCTGTTTTGAGTTTGGTGCGAGGTGAAGGGGAGGAGAGGGGGAGAGTCGGTGTAAGAGAGAACAGAGGTGAAGAGAGAAAGAAATATGTATTGCTTATAATAATACATGTGGAGCTGAGGACTGTACACACATAGGGCTATAGGTTAAGTACAACATGAGTGAATAAATAAATACAAGGTGAACAGTTTCATACAACATGTAATTTATTAATCCATGAATTAAAGGCTGAGCTAAATCCCAACCATTTTACATATAGTTTATTTCCTTTTTGTTTCAACATTTTTTCCACAAGGTAATGATTTGGAAACGCTGTCTTTTGGAGTTCTTGGAGATAAAACCTGCCTTTTATGGGTTGATGGTTGAGGTCCTCGAGTAAATAGGTGACTGGACTGTTCAGGTTGACTTGTCGAATTCGAAATAGTTCAGTCCCCCAATTGGTGTGTAGCCCTTGTTGAAGGTAGACTTAAATTTGCTCACACGAACATAGTCCCCGATGTTAAGGCAATGACGTTTAGGGTCTGCTGTTTTTATGGGGTTAAACAGTTTATCCAGTCGCGGAATATTTTTGGTTACAAGTCGTGGCTTAGTCCCAATGGTTCTGTGTTTGGTGTCATTGTAACGTGATACTAGCTCAGGTAATAAGTCCAGCCAGGGATATGAGCCTTGAGCGGTAAAGCCTTTCCACATATGGGTTTTCAATGTTCGGTTAAACCACTCGACCACACTGGCTTTGAGATTGCTGTATGTGGTGTAATGGTGAATATCCTTAGATTTGAGAAAACTGGATAAATCCTTGTTGAAAAATTCCTTTCCCTGATCGGTTTGTAACAACTGAGGTTGACGTTTGGATTGTTGAATAATATGTTTAAAGGCCTTGGTGATTTGCGGACCAGACTTGCGACTCACGGGTTGAACAAATGCCATTTTGGTATACACATCAATGACCGTCAACATATAGCTTACACCATCGTTAACACTAGCATAGGGAATCGTTTCCACTAAATCGGCTTGCCGAAGTTCATCCACACCTTGTGAAATCACCTTAAGTCGTGGATAGTGACGTCTAGCTGGACGATGCAACTCATGAGCAATACCCACTTTAATGGGTAAAGGCTTAAACAATGATTTTGGCATTTCGAAGTTCTTCTTCAATTTCTTGAATTTCCCAATCGTGACCGGTATGACCGGCTTGACGTGAAGCATGCAACAGCTTAGTAGCTGGACGAGCTTATTGGTTGTGCCAGTAGGTAACATCCACAAGGGGTTTTAATGGTTTAAATGTCACTCCCGAAGCGGACAATTTACGACGACCACTTTGACTGGTGGGGAACATTTTTGCAATGATGGTTTTATATTTTTGAGATATATTGGCATTCACTTGTTGAGTGGGATCATACTGTCTTTTGTGGGCATGGATGTTCAATAAAATGGATTTATATTTGGCAAGGTCCTCTGGCGTATAATCATGGGAAGAGGGGGTCCGAGAGAATAGCAGCTTTAACAGTCCTGGTGTTAGTTTATAATTGATCTTTTTAGTGACAGCTTTAGTACGAGCAAATTTAATCGATGAATCCCCATTTTAAAACTATCATCCTCATAGCGAATACCATATGTGGTATCTGTGTTTCCAATAAATAAATCGGTGAAATAGGGTTCCAGTGTTGATCCATAATATTTTATTAAAATATTTTTCAGTTGAGCTTTATGTTGAGGGGTGGCCAAGAGTTCTGAAATCGGCGACGATCTGGAAGGGCAAGGTGTTTCGACCATGGCCAAGGATTTCTTTTTTCGTAAAAACTCTGTGAGGGGTGAGGTCTTTTTTTGAGGTGTAAACACTTGTTCCTCGTCATCCTCAACCTCACTAACACTAGTTAAATCTTCCTGTTCCTGTTCCTCTTCCTCTTCCTCAGGGTCCTCGTGGTGCATCTGAGTGGCTTGTGAAACGGTAGGTAGCGTTTCAGATGGCTTGAAAGAGGGTTTCAACATGGCTTTTAGCGGAGGTGTTAAATGTTGTTGAATAAACAAAGCATGATCCGCACGTGATCGTTTCAATTGACGGAACTTTTGGCGAATAGTATTTTTTTGCTCTAATAATATGCTTTTTCAATTGACTCTCTGCTAACACCATGGTGTCTTGACAAATGACTTGAGAGGGAATGATACAGTGCCTTAAATAGCAATAAAATGATCAAACCCTATGCGATACCGCCCTTGGTTGAGTTCACTTTGTTTGTCAATCACTAAACAGGCATGACGTTGAGTGTTCCAGCACTTAGCACACAATTCTGTAAACATTCGAAAGGTCATATCCGGATTCACATGTTCATTATAAATGTGACGACTGTTCCTCTCGTCCTGACGAAATAAAGCAACGACATTGGCATTGTCACGAATCAACTGTTTGGACATTTTAGAGTACGTTTGTCCAAGATAGAAGCAATCGATATGTTTGTGTCCACCCATGCTGAAATAGCTTTGAATGATGCCTTGTTGTTCAGTGGATACATCGTCGAAAATAATGAGTGAATCAGGCTTTACCTCATCCGGTGAAATAACATTTTCTTGCATGGAAAATGTGAAATAACCCATATTCTCATTTTGTAATCCAGACATGACTTGATCCAGAAACACGTAGAGGGGTTGGTAGAGAGATTTTGCAAAAATATAAATATTTTGAAAACGCAGACCATTGGGCGCTGTAATAAGCGTCAGCAAAAGATTAGTCTTTCCACATCCCAAAGGCCCCACAATGATGCAGCGAATGGAAGATGGAAACAGTGAACCATGGCGTTGTTCACGTGATGTGGGACAGAGATGGGAAACCATGTCCCCCACGGGGAATGACTCTTGCTGCTTAATAATCTTCATTTCAACTAAGGCTTAGAGAGGCTAGCCAGCTGTCTATATTACATGGAACCGAACCTTGTCATAGAAACAGTAGACTCGTACTACAGGTTGACGATGGATGTCTTTGGACGTGCATTGATGGCCAAAGCTAGTTCTGTTCCCATATATGATCCTAAACAAGAAACAGATCCTGCTAATAAACACTATGTGGATAGGTCTGTAGTGCCACGCACAAAACAGGGAGATTATGACTTTAAGGGAAAGCGGTTAACCCAAGTGAAACATCCTCAAGTGTCTACAGACGTTACTACAAAAAAGTATGTGGATAACAAGGTGCATGAGTTATATAACAAAGTGCCTCAGCTTACTGTGGATGGCTATACAGCTAATCATCACCGCATTATTCACGTGGAAGACCCACAAGAAGATGATGATGTCTGCACCAAACGCTACCTCACCTACCAAATGAAAAGCCTTAATAAATTTATTCCATCTATATTTTTAGTGTATCTGACAAATGAAAGACCTGTGAATGATAGGAACCATTTACCGCTATTCCATGACCAACACCTGACCTATGTGCTTGCTTCGGGTTTAAACCACTATCGATTACACTATGAGGGAACCATTCACATGAAATACGCGATGCCTGATGAAAACCATTTACATGTAGAGATAAACGGTCATAGGATGTTGGTCCATAACCATGAAATGGTCAATGCAGGTGACGAGTTATCCTTTCACCTCATGTTGACATGGGATGAAAAGAAAGCTGGAAAAACCATAAACGATTTCCCACTTTATGTGGAATTGGAATATACAGCCATGAAATAACAAGCTGACGTTAGTTATGACTTAAACTTTCTTGTGAAAGGTTGTTGGTCATCATCATGGTGAAACAAAGATATGTGGTAAGAAAGAATAAAAAGACTAAAAATAAGACCCTCTCATTGGCAAAGCATGGGCTTAAGGCATTTGTGGACAAGCCCTCACGAAGGAAAAAAATAAAAAATAATGTGTTGACCATAAGGAAAGCTCTTCGAGCGGCACAGATACATGTTATTCTAAAACATCAGCGACAGGGTTCAAAACAAGGGCGAGTGATTCCCGTCCCCAAACGAGCTGGAGTTTTACCTGCATTATTCGCTGGTCTGGCTGCTCTGGGTTCACTTTTGGGCGGTGCCAGTGCGGTGGCAAAACTATTAAAGCCGCACAGCAGGGCAAGCAAATACTAAAAGAAAGTCAGCGACACAATGAAACGATGGAAGCCATTGCTATGGGGGCTAGAAATGCTAATTTGAAGCCAACCTTTTATCAACAAGGATTTGGAATTTCGCCATTTCGAAATAAAACAAAAAAATCATCTTTAACCTCAGCCATAGCAAGACATGCCCTGACGCATCAACAAGTGGAAAGCTATGCTAAACAACTAAAGATTTCTCATTTTCGAGGTGTGTTTATGCGAAACCAATTACCCCCACGACCCTGGAAACAGGAATGTGCTGTTTTCAATTTGGATGACTACCGAGGACCAGGAACACATTATGTAGCTTATGCCAAAGAGGGATCCAACTTATGGTACTTTGACAGTTTTGGGAACTTGCCCACACCCATGGTATTAGTGACCTATTTTGGAAACAGGATCAAGATATATTATAATGCGAAACGTGAGAAAACGCTAAACAGCCATCAGTGTGGACGTTTGTGTTTATTTTTTTTAAATATAAGACGCAGCATAAGCAAAAACGTTAACAGTATGTCAGCGGAAAGTAAGACGTTTACACTGCATGGACGCGGACCTGAAGTCAGCCTAGACTTTTACCTGCCTATTGAATTGAGTTGGTTTAGGAATTGTTTCACTTGAAATGTACAATCGAATATACAACATACGTGAAAATGTGAACAACAAGTTTTACTATGATGATTGTGTGCTCACCCTGAACTCTGGTGGATATACGATAGATGACATTTATGAACACATTTATGTGGTGTTGATCAATGAATATGGTTTAAAGTCATTTCTCGATGGAACGCGCAAGTTTGAACTTGTAGGAAATACCAACACTCATCGCTGCAGTATTTTTTCTACATTCAAAATTGACTTTAAAACAAACCCCGATTCCATTGGTCCATTACTAGGATTTAAACCACGCGTGTTGGAGCCCAACAAAAACATGAATCAGACCATGAAGTGAAATTCATTGAGGACCATCACGTGTCGATGACGTGTAATATTATTAGCCAAGTGTACACCAATCAAGAACCATCACATTCGCTTTATGACTTTATTGTAACATCGCCCAATGGCTATATTATTCGTGAAAACCCTCCAGTGGTGCTTTTTCATTCTGTGGCTGTCGATGGTATTAGTAATATAACATTAAGACTGATCAATAGAGATCAACAACTCATTGATCTAGATTCTACCACACCAGTGACTTACAAGTTGGTGCTAAAGCCACTATGAAGTTTGTGTATAAAGCAACAACGCCGTCTAGGAATGGTGTTAGTTGTTTGCCACGTGAATACACGTTAACATCCAAGGACAAGCAGATTTTACAGCATTTGGGTTACCACGACAACTCCCATGATGAATTCTATCCTAGAGGTAGCGAACCACATCGAGGAGCAACCAGGAGTGGTAAGAATTGATCTCCATTCCTATCAAGCTCAAACACCTGGACTAAATAACAATGATGAAATTCAATTTGTTATCAACAACCAAGATATTTACACCCTACCGCATGAAAGTGTCATTCAGATTGAAGGTCGGCTCACCAAAGCAGATGGCTCTACACCTACCACATCCAAGTTAGCCAACCATGCTTTTGCCTTTCTGTTTTCTGAGGTGCGGTATGTCATTAACGATATCGTAGTGGATAGCACTCGAAATGCGGGTATTTCCAGTGTCATGAAACTATATCCCTCTTATAGTGAGGAAGAAGGTAAAACACTTTGCATGGCGGGTTGGTGCCCTGACTCGACCAATGACTGGATGGTACACACGGATGGCACCTTTACTGGATTTTTACCTCTTAAACTGATTTTAGGCTTTGCCGAAGATCACCAGCGAATTGTGGTGAAAGCAAGGCAAGTGCTTTATTTGGTGAGAGACAGGAGTGATAATAATGCACTCAAGGGAGCCGACAATGCCCCCATAGATTCAAAAATTCAACTACAACGCTTGCTATGGAAAGTGCCTCATGTGAACCTTAATGATAGCAAGAAACTGGACATACTCAAAATGGTAAAGAGAGATATGCCTCTACCCATGGAATTTAGAAGCTGGGCACTATATGAGTACCCGCTATTGCCCACCACCAACACTCACAGTTGGTCTGTAAAAACAGCCCGCTATACAGAGAGACCTCTCTACATGATCGTGGGTTGTCAAACAAATCGCAAGTATCAACAAACCAAAGATGCCACGCAATTTGATCACCTGCAATTAAGAAATGCACGTCTTTTCCTCAACGGTGCTGTGTTTCCCTATGAAGGACTGGATTTAGATTTTTCAAAAAATAAATTTGGCCCCCTGTACGACTTGTTTTCTAAATTTCGATGGTTGTATTATCAAAAAGAGAATTGTCCCATGTTGTCACCCCAAGCTTTTAAGACAAGGGAGCCGCTGATTGTCTTTGACTGTTCCTACTTGGAAGAGTCTGTCAAGCCATCCAATATCGACATTCGACTAGATTTTGAAACGCATGATAATGTTCCAGCCAATACGACGGCCTACTGTTTGATTATTCATCACAAACAAGTCACTGTCCACTGTCCAACCAAGTGACAAGTGTATAAATAACAGATCAACCTACGTCAAGCCGCTCAGTCATATCTTGCTTTAAAGCATCAAGAGACGACACACCCATGAATTTAAAATATGAGGAACAACGTCTCAAGACCTTTGTGACGTGGCCGGTGCCTTTCATAAGCCCTCAAGCCTTGGCGGCCGCTGGATTCTATTATTTAAAAACAAGAGATGAAGTGAAATGTGCCTTTTGTCCCATCATCATAGATCAATGGGAAGAAAGTGATGAACCCATGAAAGAACATCAGCGCTGGTCACCCGCCTGCCCCTACCTGTGTAGAATGTATGTGGGTAATATACCCTGTCATTCAAGTTACCCCTCACTGGTGCCTCTGAGTGATGAAAAAAGTTTTGATACGTGTGGACTTTAAGGTGTCAACGGTGCTTCGGTGAGCAGCTGACAGTCAAAAACACCTAGTTTAGAAACTTTGGGATATCATCGGTGTTATGGACGCTATAAACATAAAATACTTTTTTGTTGTATGAGTTGGTACCGCCCCTATCCTAGAATGACAAAAGAATGTAAAACTTGTTATGCTAATAAAATAATGTAATAACAAATTGGTTGTTGTTGTTATATTATTATATATATTATATTATTATAACCTCAGTAGTGACTAGTCAGTGATTCTTTTTTATTTCTTTACTAGAATGGAATGTAAGTAATTGTCATGGATACACCTTACTGGACGATAGTCAGTCCATGGTCAGTTGGACTTGATCCAGATAAGAGTGAACATGTTGCGTACACTGATTGTCGACTGTCAAGGGTTTAAAATTGGAGATAATAAATTTATATTTAAAGAAGTGGCCATCATCGATTGTTCCACTTTTTGGATATCGCAAGCTACCCATTTGGTGTTTAAACCACCTTATGCGTTTAATTTGTTGTGTGATAAAGACCGTAAACAAACCCAGTGGATTGAAACTCATATGCAACTAGACTGGAAGCAAGGATCCATTTCATATAAGCACCTGGACATGGTCATGAAAGCCCACTTGTCTTCTGCCCATGTGGTATTTGTGAAAGGTAGTGAAAAACTTCAATGGCTACAACCATTTTTGGCGTCTTACTGTCAATGTATCGATTTAATGGACATGGGCTGTCCCTCGCTGCAAACACTCATGGACCGCTGCCCCTGTGACAACATTACCCATAAAGCCTTGGCACAGGTGTGGCAATTGTTTCATTGGCCAACCACCAATGCCTGCTGGGAGTTGTTAAATAAAATTAAAACTCTAGGTTTACCTGTGAATGACACCCGTGAGATTTCTACAAGCGTCGTGTAAACATCAACGTGATACCATGGAGAAAGGGGATGCTGCTGATAAAGCGATTGGAAAGTTTTTGTGTGTAAAAAGAAACTAGACAGTTTTACCAAAGAAGAATTATTGGCTCTTCCAAAATCGTTCATTTATTATGTGGCAGCAAATGCAGTGAAAGAAATCTGGCAACATGTACCAAAATCATGGACTCAAGACCCTGTGTTAAGTGAATTGCAACCATGTACAGATTATGATCACCATAAGCAAGTGGCCATGGCAAAAATACCCTCTATGCGACAGTGTGCTACTTGCCGGCTGGTCAAACTCTATCACGGTCATAAAAGTCAGTGTAAAGACTTTGTTTCCTCATTCCACGGGTGTGATGGCGAGAAAAAGGCAACAACATCAACATCGTCTACAGATGAAGAGGAAAATCAAACCTTTTCTCCACCTATGGAAAAGGATATGTCAAACTTGTACTGGTCATGGCGTCATTGACAAAGTCATTCAATACTTACGTTTTGAAATCCATCTTCCTGGTTATCGTTTTTGTGGTCCTGGAACAAAGCTGAATCAACATTTGCAACGTGGTGATGTACCTATTAATCCTCTGGATCAAGCGTGCAAAGAACATGATCTTTCTTATCGCCATAGACATCCTGCATTAAGACGTGTGGCGGATAAAGTATTGTTAAAAAAAGCTAAACAACGTTTGGCATCCTGTGATGCCTCAGTGGGAGAAAGGTTGGCAGCCCTCAATGTGATTTGTTCTATAAAAGGAAATTTAATGATGAGTGGACATGGACATTGAAAAGGATTGAGGAATTGGTATTTTCTTTGTATTCTATTTTGTAAAGCCCTATTTGTTGTGAAATAAAAAAACAAGGTTTATCAGATCACAATGTCTTTTAATTTTTAAAATGGTGATAGCCATTTCTTTATTTTTTCACACATGGATATTTACAATTTCCATTTTACATTTTTACATTACCCTTGTTTAGTTTTACATTTTGTACATTTAAAAAAAAAATTAACCATTTTTCACACATGGATATTTACAATTTTCACTTTACATTCATACATTGTCTTGTCCAGTTTTTTCACATTTTGTACATTTTTAAATAATTTGTTTAACCATAATATAAAAAGCAAAATTATAAAGTAAAGTGTGTTATTTTAAACTAAAACTATAGTAGTCTAACAGTATACATTCTACGCACAGTTTTACAAGTATATCACAAAATAAAAAACACTACAAATGATACAATATGGTGAACATTAGACTTAAGTAAAGTAATAGTCGTCAATGCGACGGTTCCCCCAAGCAAGAGTATCAAATGTGTTGGGTATAATGAATCGTTTGTTGTCTTCATTACTTAAAGCAACTTTGTTCAACAAATTGGTATGTAGCTGATGATTTTTACTTCTAAATACACACATTGTCTTATATAATATAGGTGGGTTACTGACTATACAGTTCTTATAATCACTTATGTCTAGCTGTTTACTAACAACATTCTTTTTCACTCCTTTTATTTTTTTTATTACTATATCATCAATTGTCATATAGCTGTATGATTTAGATTTTGTGTCTACTAAGGTGTCTATAACAACACCAGCACATTCATCCTTAAATTTTCCTAGAACCTTTTTGTTTATTAGAGGTAAATGGTAGATATTATCCTTGGGATAGTCACTTGTATCAAACCTATTTAGCTCGGTTTTGATATCCTCATAAAAATCATCAGTTTTTAATTCATAAATAAAAGAATCTGTATCTGTATAAAGTAATTTTGCATTATCATGATAGTTTTTCTTAACTTAATCATAGTGAAATTCATACATAAGTGTTTTTGACAATTCCAGAATGGCGTAACCCACATATATGGGTTTGTTGTGGGTTACTTTAAGACGATTCAATTGTATTACAACTAAATCCTCATGGACAATATAACAGCTATGGAAGTTAGGCTTGCTCTTTAAGTTGTTCGCACCATACCTTTGACCTTCATTCTCCCACTTTGTTATCAGCTTTACATCAACTCGCTTATCAACATTCTCCATAGTCTTTCCAAAAACACTATTATTCATAAGTTTATAAAAATCTTTTTCAAAAGCATTTGTTGATAGTGTTCTTAAATTATTGTTCAGATCAATATATGGTTCGAGCCATGCTGACTCATGAAATTGCAATACACGATGAATTTTAGTTAGTTTTAATCCATGCTGTAAACACTGTTTTAAGTTTCGATAATGTATTACATATTTACATTTATCATTTACATTAGCAATTAACATTTTTGTTCGTGATGTTATGTACGGAGATTTCATATTCTCAGGACAGAATGGTAGATCATTATGTTCATTATGTAACTCTTTAGGGTAATCAAGATTTACCTCTAAAATATATCCTTTTTCATCGTTATCATTTAAAGTGTTAACATGGAAAACATCAATTTCAGGTTGTGTCAGCCACCGAAAATCTTTTAGTGGTAGATACTGACACATAGCCCAACCATATTGGTTATTTGCATCAAGGTAGATGATATACTTTGACTCTTCCCAAGGGTTATAACTAGGCATGTATTTATTATTTGCTTTAGAATACCGTCCACTACATTGGCTTAATCCACCTCGAATTGATGATTTTATAAAATTAATCATGTCTATATCAGTCATCAATTCTAAATTTACTTTCGTTTTTTTTCAACATTGAACTGAAACTTAACCCCGGAGCAGTGTAATACTGACAAGGATCAAGGTCATAAGTTTTCATACAAACATTCCTAAAATTTTCAAACACATCTGCTAATAACATCACACCTGTCTTTAAATAGATGTCTGAAAATTCACCAAAAGTTTGAATGTCAAACTGTGTCCATACACGTTGTGCATGTAAATATTCATCATCACTGAAATGACTTGTGTTTAAGGAACTGTAAAATTCATCTTTTGGTGGCAAAGAACACTCCTCAAGACGTTCCAGACTGTTAATATATTCATAAGGGAATATACCTTTTTGACGAATCAAATTAAAATCATCTTCTTTAGGAAAGACACGTTGAATTTCACAAAACTGATCTGATTTTAAATTACTAGCAAGTTTATCGAGACTACTTGGCATAAAGCGGAATGAATCTAAAAATCGTTGTTTGATAGTTTTTTTATTGTCAGTTTTGACGTATTTTGTAAACGATATGTATTGCTCATTATTTGGAATCACATCGATTTTTAGATCTGAAGCTCCAAATTCTTTAACGATAAAGTGGTTATCGTATTTGCTACCGTTATGTAGAATGACTGGAATGAATTTACTTACTCTATACTTTAAATTACATTCTTGGTGAAAAGCACCACTATATTTTCCTGTTAAATGGTCATGATTGCGAACCCTATCTGTATATAAACATTCGCCACATATAAAACAATTAGTTTCAGTTTCAAAACGCATTTGCTGTGATGATGTTAGTGACTCCATTGGAATTATAGTATTTAAAATAGAGGATATACGGATGGCATCTTTTTCAAGTCTTTCCATAAAAAACTTTAGGTGCATCAGGTCCTCTATAGAGCTCAAACTTATTTAAAGAGTCATCATAACTACATTTAATATAATATGCAAAGCTAAAAGGTTCATGAATGTGAGTAGTGTTGGTAAAAGGTTTGGCTGGATTCGATGAACATGTATTAAACGGCTTTAGCAAAGCTTCAAAGTCTGCATATATAACAAATGGTACTCGAAGCTGCTTTTTAAAGTCCTTAAATTTCAGAATGTTATTTCTAGGAGTAGGTAATACTGTACAAACATAATTACAACCCCATTTTTGATGTTGAGTTAGTTGATCCTCTTTTCTGAAATATACCGTAGTAAACAACCATCACACAACCACTTTTTACCATTGCGTTTGGATAGCTGACTACCAACAAGTCTACTTAAATCTTTTATCCAACAATAGTGGGCATTTTCACCTTCGGTTATGTATAGTAAAATTACATGAGTATCCTTTTTTTCCTGAGTATAATATAGAGGACCTACTATACTCTTGTTTTCAATTCCTTACACATTAATACTCACATTGTTCAGCTCTTCAAAACGTTAAATGTCTTTTATCTCCATAGGAAATTCCATTTCTTCTATATCTAACACTGAGGAATAGTGAGGATACGATGATGTTCTATCCATATGCCCCACTGCTGAATGGAGCGCTGAGGTTACAGCCCACGCAATACATGCTTGATCATTATTCCAAATGTTTACACAAGCTTGCTTACGTTTGATCCATGCTGGTAAATCAATATATGATGATGCTCGAAGGGGATTATATTTATTCATGTTAGTTTCTAAATAAAGTACATCAACCAACGCCCAGCCTGACTCCCTTTCCTGGAACTCTTCACAATGATAGCACTTGAAATATTTTGGTATATATCACTGATATTAGTTGATTCACTAACAATTATGTCTTTTGTATTAAAAGATTTGATATCCGTAATTTCACCTTCACTCCCAGTTTTTACACATAGTCTAAAGAGTTCAATATTCATTTTAAATGATTTATGCTCTACTAAAACATTTTCTATCAAGCCAAGCACATTAGGTTGAACATTTCTTAAAATGATTCAATACTTTGAGTTTTTTCTTCACTATGCAGTCTGTAACTAGCAATTCGACTTTTAAACGCACTACCAATTTGTTGAATATTAGCAGAATTTCTTTCATAGCAAGCATTATTTTTATGATGAATACTGCGCAAATGACCTTGAATCAATGAAGAAGTTTTATCAATATTGCATACATCAAAATGTGTTATTGGAGGTTCACCATTTTTCTTCCTATTTGTTGCACAACTATTTTTACAATCTACAGAACGTTTACGCTTTTGAGCATCACATTTGTTTAAAGGTTCTGTACTAGTTAATGGTTTTACAGTTTTTAATTCCTGTTTTTCACCATGCACTTCAACCATGTGGGATTGATATCGCTTTACAGCAGTAAAACCAAGATCACAAACTGAACACGAAAATGGTGCTGAACTAACATGTATTAAATTTACATGACGTGCAAGATTATCCTGTCTGTTAAATGTGGTAGAACAATAACTGCACACAAACATTTTAAGATTATGTTTCGTACTTGCATGACGTTGAAGGCTGTCAGGTCTTGAAAACTGCTTTTTACAATCACTGCACTTGAACATAATTATTATCAATCACTTTCCAAAACACCTATAAAAGAAAGAAATCATAAATATTAATAAAAAATGAAACAAAATAAAAGAAACATATGTTAATTAAATTACAGTCAATGGTCATAGTAGAGTATTTTAATTATACGTCTGTGAACTCTCAGCAAGTCTAATTTCAAGTAGTTACAACTTTGGTTAACAGATATCATTGTCACTGACACCTAGTGGTGAACGTTAGAACTTGATAGTGCGTTAATCAAATCTAACCTACAAACCTAGCTTTACACAATTGTCAAGTAGTTCCAAGTTTTTTTTTAACAGATATGTCACTATCACTGTCACCTAGCGGTGAACATTCAGAGTTGAGCGTTAATCAAATCTGACCTACAAATTTAGCTTCACACCATTGTCGTGTAGTTCCAACTTAAGTTACCAGGTACCATGACACCTAGTAGTGAACTTGGAACTTGATAAAGCGTTAATCAAATCTAACCTAAAAATTCAGCTTCACATAATTGTCGAGTAGTTCCAACATTGGTTAACAAATATTATTGTCACTGACACCTAGCAGCGAACGTTGGAACTTAACAGAGTGTTAATCAAATCTAACCTACAAATTTAGCTTCACACATCATAGTCAAGTAATTCCAACTTTAACTATAAAATAAACCATTGTCATTGACATCTAGCAGTGAACATTGGAAAATATAGCTCTAGCTGTTTAAAAGTTATTAGAGGGGGTACTTACCTTTAATAATTTATCAACTGCTGCCACTGACTGAGCTAGGTACAGGAATCTGCTAACTTACAGGTACGCCAATTATCTGTAAACAAATAAATCAATCAATCAATAAATACATTCCAATCAATAACTTGAACATCGATTAGTAATAAGAGACTACAATCCATTAATAATAAGTACTTACCTTGCAAAATAATTTAATGATTTTCCACCAAAAAGGCTTTTGCAAATGTTTAGCCGTAATAGAGCACTGTTCACTTGTAGCGAGTAATAAAGACAGGCAGTAGGGAAATATATGACACCTCCTTTATAAGGGGCTTACATCACTCGTGTCAGCAGTTTTTTGCTGATCATTGCAATTCCTTTCCTGTACACCTGCCAGTCCAAAGTGCACTAGGAACACCTGTGCGGTATCAGATTACTGCTGACTTTGCATGATCATCACCCATTGTCTTGATGAACACCTGCGGTTTTAAATTACTGCAGCGTTAGTCTCTGCCATGTCAGCAATATGACACAGTAAATGACAAGTTGGCTTAGTGCACATACAATCTCCACAGTTTTAACATCTTAAAAACGTGCATTATTCTCTTTCAACTACAAATAACACATCCATCCACCAAGTTAGATCCCTTGACCTGTCCTCAAATTGCATGTGCCCCGTGTAGTAGAGTGTGTTCATTAACCCTAGCACTAGAACATATTCATCCACCAAGTTTTTGCACTTACCCCTTGACATGTCCTCTATCTACCAAGTTTTATACTTATACGAACCAAAACAGGATGCGACTTGTTTCACAAGGAGGACAGTAATAATGTCATCTCACACGTGTTCACATGTATTTTGTCACTTTCCTTTCATATCGTTATGAGATTGTAGTAGTGAGGGCTGGCGAACAACGTCAGTTTAACACACTGCTTTACATACAGATGTAGTTAGGCCCTTTGGCATAATTTGAATAAATTTCATGGGCCAGTCCATAGGGAGCAGGCCAAAGGGGCCGGTCCAAAGGGATCAGTCAAAAGATGATGATGATAATTGTTGTTTTAAGGGGCCTAACATCAAGGTTATCGGCCCAGGGATCAGTCAAAAGGAGCCCGTCAACAAGGACCCGTCAACAATGACCCGTCAACAAGGACCCGTCCACAAGGACCTGTCAACAATGACCTGTAAACAGGGACCCGTCCACAGGGACCAGTCCAAAGGGACAAATCAACAGTGACAGGGGCTCTCACCTCAAGGCCTGACATGTCCTCTTCGATTATTGGTTTGCCAATCGACAAGCGCTGCTTGGAATACTTTTTGATCACCCCTCGTGGGTTGGGTTAGGTTAGGTTATACTACAGCCGCCATCTTTTAAAAGCCCACCCTCTTACAAAAACTATGAGTGGGCATGCGTAAAAACAAAAAATAAGCATGTTAATTCATATTGGCTTTCCACCATACACATGTCTCTTGTGTAAAATAACGTTAATTTCATATTAACATTCAAACTCTCTCTTGTCGCACTTGGAAAGCGAGATTTTCTAAAAAAAATACCATTTCACCCCCTAGTAGGGGTAGGTTTTATTTTGGGGGTGGAAATGTGTTGTTCAATGGAAAGGGGGTGTCAGCCCGAGTTCAACGACACCTCATTTGTCAAAATCCGACCACAAGTTCGAGAGATATCGGGCCGCCGCCATCTTGTGTGGAGGGTGAGGAGGAGGTGGTCACCGTACTCTCCAAAAACCACTACTTTCATGTTCATTTAACGTACCAAATTCGATAATCGCGATAAATTTTTGAAAATTCTTTCATTATCGGCGCATTTGACCTTCAAATCTGTATAGAGTCTATCCAAAATTATATTGAAAGTATTTACTCTTCTTCATACAATTCACCAGACATTAATTTTCTTCGTTTCTTCCTACGAACGTCTTTTACAAACTCCTGGGTGGTAGAAATTTTCCCTGCTGTTTCTTCATAAAGTTCAATATTTTTCCGAGCATCTTCCACAAAACCAACCAACCAACCAACCAACCAACCAACCAACCAACCAACCAACGATTTGTACTAATCCAAAATATCTGAAATGCTGGTATCCATGGCTTGCAATTTCTGACTTGTAGCATCGAATCGTTCAAGTAAAACAGACCAAATACTTAGCATAAATGCACTCTCTAGTCGTTCCATATTATTCCGAAGGCCTGTAGCTTTATTTCCAACTATTGTTTTGTTGTTGGAATTTTCTGTAAAAGCTGATAAAGCATTTATTATTTCGTTCCAAAATTCACCCAGAACAGAAACCGTATCAGCACGTGCAGACCTACGAGTTGTAGACAATGATTTTAGTTTCGCAAATTTTGAATCGGCAAAATGCTGCAAAATAGACCATCTTTCTGTCGACTCGGAAAAATAATTAAAAAACCCCTGGGCCAATTCAAAAATCTTACTCGCTTCTGTGTAACTTTCTGCAGCGTATGTACTGTGACCGAAATCCACCATGTTGGTGATCTTTAATTGCCGAGATTCGTAAAGCAACCTTGGAAGTGGTTGATGAATGTAACATATTGTAATGTATTCCAGCATGTGTTTGTAGCAGACCTAGAGCTAAAGAAACATTCTTCATAATTATTCTAGCTGCTAAATGGACCCATCCTTATGGCATTGAGCTAAAATTTAGCACAAGCGAGTGTGGAATATCTTCAACTCCTATCGGCTTTGACAAGTCATGACGCAACAGATGAGGGGTGGAAACTCCCCACACTCCTACGGATCAGGTGACCAGGGCAACCGGTGTGCTATGTGTAACACGTGCGGAGAGATCATTCCTGTCTAGTATGTTCTATTCCTGATTTAAACACATGTGCGCGGAGACGATCATTCTACCTTCGGGAAGCGTGTGTCCACACTATGATATTAGCATTACAATTTGCTTGTGAAATACCGGTACTTGTTATAACTAATTTTACGAGTGACAGGTAAAATTAAAATTAGTGATTTCTCCAAGAGGCTGATGTAAGTAGAAACTGTATTTTTATCAAGTGAACACATTAACACAGCTACAAATCGGACTTGACAAATTCACCGTGGAACGCCAGAATACGGAGACATTAATATGCAACATGTTAAAGCACACGATATAATAGCAGACCTTGTCGTGCTACGAAACCCGGCATATAGTCAGTCAATGTTGAACATTTCTACAATAGTAATTGCATCTTATTCAACATAATACATTCAACAAATAACCGGATTGCCAGCAAGAGCATTAATAAATTATTAACAGTATCGAAACAATACCGTCCATTCCATATCAGTGAAATACATGGAACATTTCTTCAGCAGTGGCGTACACCTAATTCTTTTTAGGGGGTGTCTGATGTCATCCACTATGATACTTTCACTCAAGAATAAGAATATGGGAACATTTATGGAACTTTTCATATACTTCAAGATAATGGCTTAAGCATTTAATAGGGAAACTTGATGGTGAGGACGAATCCGGGTTTCGGAGAGGCTGAATACACTGTAGACCAGGCATCACGATGATGTTGGCGTTAAACGAGTTTCTTAAACGCCGATCTTGCAAATTAAAGAACAGAATCAAGATTAATTCGTCGTGGGAAAATATGGGAAACACATTCATCGTCAACTTGGGCATATATTCACACCACACCCTTCTGAACATTTAGGGCAAACCAACACCATGATTTAATTATGTTCTTTCTTCCAGGAGGCTAAAATATATTTCGAATGAATTTCCAAACTTAGAGAGCAAATTATTTTCAAGATATTGAGATCTTTCACACACATAAATTCCGATATTTAATAAATATTTTGTTTTATAATATTTAATAATTCTAAAGTTAGGATTTTTTTTCTCATGGCGATTTTTACCATGAAGGCGATTGCAAACGGAACGTTTGACTTTTTGCAGCGGTAATGATTGTAGCATATTCATTAATTTATGGCATTGAAATTATAATTATGGTTCATGATCTGTGATCCTAGACTTTACAGTAATTTAATTCAGATTGCACAAGAATACAAAGCCTATGATGCTCAGTCACATTAGGGAAATTTTGACCAGATTTAGGAATACAGATTACGAGAGTTTATAATAATTTGAGGATTATTTGTCATTATGTCAAATGGTTTTGGAACTGCACTTTGAGTATAAGCACAATGAATTATGAGTTGTAGACACTTTATAGTGGTCTTAAGGTGGCAACTGTTGGACATGAGAAATACCATTCCAACTTATTAATACGATTAATAAATCAATTAATAAATTTCTTCGAGGATATAGTAAATGATTATGATTATGCCAGGATGTATAGGGGCTTATGCAGTCCTAGGTTCAATGGAATTAGAATGTGCTTTATATTTGTAATTATATTAAGTAGTTCCAACGGTGGAAAACAGTGCAATGGCAGTTACTGCATTACTGTTCAATTAATCGTCATAATAAATGCAATGTTATCAGAGTTACTAGTGCTGGTCAATTTAAAATTAATAATTCCTGCAGATCACAGGTGAATCATTTGTATCTTAATTTAATATATGCTAAAAAATATAATATCGCAATCTGAATAATTAAATTGATCCCATAAGGATATGATAAACTCAGCTAATGATTTGAAAATGATATGAGGGATTAGGATGTCATTTGAAGCCAGTTATTGTGCGGCTATAACAAGTTATTGTTATTTATAGCTGATGTAATTTCCATAAGGAAACTTTAAATTATGTTGATAGAAATTAATAATAATAATTTCATTCCACAAGTTCATTTAGTCAAATTAAATGATTGACAGTCATCATTGACAATCGTAAGTCTGTAAATATTAGAAATGTGTGAATAATTTATGTGTAAATTATTAATTCAGTTAACATTCATGGGAAGGAAAAATGTATAGTGATTTTTTTTCTAATTTTTCTTCTTTTAGAAGCTGAAAGTGAAAGTGAAGTGTTTTTTTAATCATTATTATTCAGCTTATCATCGAACACTTGAACTCTAATCATTTCTTTTGCGAGTACTTCCCTAATTAAGTCAAACAGGGTAGCTCAATGACATTGATGGACATTATGGATTTTTATGATCCCAAACTAATAATATTCATTGAGTAATAGGAGTGTTCATTTTTTTTGGTCCGTCTGCTCAAAAATAAATTTAGGATCTCGATTTTTCAAGTTCTGGTTATTCCTGTAGTTTGGAACTTCTCCCGAGTCAGTGATACTTTTTTTTTTCTTTTTTCTTGTTTGTGAAGTATTTGTCCTGTTGAACCTTGCATGCCTCTCCCTTTAATCGACCCGAGATATTCGATCTCTTGCCTGCCCGAGCTAGTTGCTTGATTTTTTTTTTTATTGGACAAATTTTTCCTGGACTTAATTTTTTTTTGTATCGCCTGTGTCCCTTCTTCGGTTTCTCGTTGAAATCGCCGGGCCAACGTGACGTCGGGGAAACGGGCACAGTACCAACCAAATTAAACGAATGTGCAGTGCATGGTGTGTACACTGTGAGAGGATTGTCGCTTTTTATTCTAGCTTTAAGTCCCAAATATATGCCCTTCATGTTGGCAGCGTTATCGTAAGATTGCCCTCACATATCAAAAACTTCTATTTCAAAGCAGATGTGACTGCATCATATAACTTTTCACCTTTGTGACTTGGATTGTCTAGTAAAGTTAAAAAACGTTCAGTAACAGTGCCGTCTGGTTTTACATATCGTAAAATGAATGAATGTTGGTCAGTACGAGAGTTGTCTGGGGGTCGAATCCACAATGATAGAGAAGTATTTCGCAGGTTTGATTTCTTCAACTATTTTAGACGTCACTTTTTTAGCCTTAATTTCGATTACATCTTCATAAATACATGGGTTGTTTTTTTAGTTTTGGCACCAATGCTTCAGTGCCAAGTTGCAACAATGTTGGGCGCTGCCACTTTTACCGACGGTTGCTGCCCTGCATCCCCTCCCTCAGAGCACATGACCTCGCCCGTCCTCACCACCGCTCGTGTGCAGTCGCGCCTGTTAGATGAGTAGTGTGAGACCAGCGCTTGCGAAAGACAGTCGCAATGTTATCTAAGCAGGAGCAGAGAACGTGGATAAAAATTCAGTGTGCTAGGGTTCGCAGTGCTAAACAGTGTCACCGAGGATTGCAGGAAGCGTGCGGTGCAGCTGCGTTACCGTTCAGAACGGTAGCAAGATGGGTTGCAGACTTTCGAGATGGGCGCGAACGTGTGGAGCACATGCTTCGATCTGGTCACCCACCAGTAAGTGATGACAATGTACAGATGGTGTCCGGGTTAGGAGAGGTGGATCGGAACGTAACGATTCGTCAATTAGAGCAAGATACCGGACTGGCGCATTCAACTGTCCTCCACATCCTGAAGGACTTACTGAAAATGAGGAAGATTGCGTCCAAATGGGTTCCGCATGACTTAACCGACATGCACAAATGGCTGCGATATGACGCTTGTCGTATGCACTTGCAGCGTTATGAGCGCGAAGGAGAGGCCTTCTTACGGCGTATCATAACCATTGACGAGACGTGGGCCAGATCTTATGAGCCACAGTTAAAACGCCAATCGAACGAGTGGCGGCACCACGGATCACCACGGAAACAAACAGTTCGACCAACCCCCACCAATGTGAAGGTCATGTTGATTCTTGCCTATGATTGGGATGGTGTGATCATTCACCATACAGTTCCCCGAGAGCAAACCTTTAATGCGGCGTACTATTATTCGTTTCTGCAAGATCATCTCCGAGGAGCTCTGAGAAGGAAACGGCGCCACCACATGGTTACACCGCCCATCGTTCTGCATGACAATGCTAGGGCACACACAGCAGGCGTTGTGTCGGCATTGTTGGATCGCTGGGGCTGGGAGGTCCTCTATCACACCCCATATTCTCCCGACATCAGTCCCTGCGACTATGATCTCATCCCGAAGATGAAGATGACAATGCGCGGGGAGCGCTTCCGTACCATTGAAGACGTTAAGCAGGCTGCCGAGTGCTCTCTTCGTACCATCAATAGATTGGTCAGTTCCAACAGGATCGAACGACTTCCGCATCGCTGGGAACACGTTGTACGCAACGGTGGGGACTACATCGAGGGCCTGTGAAACGTGGAACCATCTAAGTGAGTTATTAATCCAGTTATAACTAAGGTGCCAAAAAAGGAAGCTTGTACTACCACTGGCTTTATCTCCATAATTACGAATATGCTCATCTATAAATGGATCGAATTGTCTTAAATATTTTATTAACATCAGAAAATTTCCATTGTCAGGAACGCCGAAATGCTCATTGCTGCCTGTGCACCTAAATGAGAGTCCACGACTTGCCAAGGTTGTGACAGTAACAACAACTCTTTTAAGAACTAATTTCCAGTACGAAATTTCTTCTTGAAGTTGTTGTACTAAACCATAATCTACTCTTCCATATATATTAGCTCTTTAAAACAATTTTTGGAAAGATTGTTTATGATGATCTGAATTTTCGTGGGCAGATGCCAAAGTCATGGTTTTTTTTTCCAATCATTGAATCCGTGTCTGAACGCAAATTCGTCAGTTGTGTCTCCAAAGAGCAAACACGGTGCACAAAAAACAGAACCTTCACTCTTGGAACAAACAAGCCACTTACGATCCCCTATTTCCCCGTTCTGAAGTTTTCTTTTAAACACTGAGTGGTTCAATTACCTATTATATTCAGGGTACACTCGTTTGGATTCTTTAAAATCAGAATCATTATTCTGATTGTAACCATTCAATGCAACGTACTTTTGGTAAAATTCATTCGCAATCCAAGTAGCCGGATCACTGTTGAATACAAACACATTTTTCTCAATTTCACTCGCTTCTGCTTTCTCTTCAGAAAATGTAGGTAAATCTGAGTGAGCTGTATATGGTACATTTTCTTCAACATCAATATTCTCAGGTACAGAGTCAGTAGCGGTCAGGATGGCAGAAGTAGAGGAAGGGCAAGAAGGAGGAACATCTGAAGATGGTTGTTGACCTATACATTTGCACATAAAAGCGTCAGTTCATTTCATTTGAAAAACTGATTTCTTACATTATTCAATTATCATTTTGAGCAACTTACTTGTCGAAGGTTTAAAAAATGTATAAATTTTTGGCGTTTTAGCCAAAACTTTTTCTTGGTTTTGGGCCTTTTCAAATGCCTGCTTTCTACATTGAGTTCCACTTAATCTTTTACGCCCATCCATTTTCAATTTTTTTTAAACGAAAAATGAATGTGTTGTGACGCGCCAAATTTTATCTCTCAGATAATTCGAATTATAGACAGTTAACTGTAATTCAGCTTGCCACGGTGGGTGAGTGGATATCGTGTCGGTCTACTAACCCCAAGATTGCAGGTTCACTCCTGGCCGTGGTAAGTGATTTTTGAAAGGCGGCAAAAATACGATACGCATGTCATACGATGTTGGCATGTCAAAGAACCCATTTGAATTCAGTAGGCCGAGTTCATAATGGCAAAATTAATCTCGGCAGTTTCCGCCAACACAAAGTTCCTCATTTCTCTACTAGAAAGCGCTCTAGTGTTCAAGGAGATTAGATATCTAGCATCTAACCTCCTTGAATTTCATAGTCAAGGTAGAACGAAATTCGACATGCAAGCTACCATCTGGGTGTCGAATATCAAAGCTTGAACCAGGCACCCGAGGCCATACGATATTAATTAATTTATTAACTGTAGTTCAATTAGATAAATTAGATAAATTGACAAAATAGATCAACATCAAAAAGACGCCAAGAGACTCGCAACAAAGAAAGTGAATAATCTATACCAATATAATAAAGCTGAAGAGTTTGTGTGTTTAAACGCGCTAATCTCTGGAACTACCAGTCGGATTCGAAACATTATTTTTGTATTTGACAGACAGATTCAAGAGGAATAGTTTAGGCTATGTTAAATTTCGGACAGACCACTGCATTCCCTGTATTTAGGCCCTTTGGCATTAATGTACACCGTTTCACCGATCTTAACCGAAATGTGTATACTTACCCTTTGGAACCCTGCGAGTAACACTGTCTGCATGAAATTTATTACAGACCTGTCCATTCCCTGCATTTAAGTCCTTTGGCACAAATCTACACCTTTTCACCGATCTGAACCAAAAGGCGTATACATGGCCTTTGGGACCCTGCGAGTAACACTGTTTACATGAAATTTCGGACAGACCACCCCATTCCCTGCATTTATGCCCTTTGGCATAAATCTACACCGTTTCACCGATCTGAACCAAAATGTGTATACTTGCCCTTTGGAACCCTGCGAGTGACACTGTCTGCATGAAATTTCGGAGAGACTACTCCATTCCCTGAATTTATGCCCTTTGGCACAAATCTACACCGTTTCACCGATCTGAACCAAAATTTGTATACTTACCGTTTGGAACCATGCGAGTAACATTGTCTGCATTAAATTTCGGACAGACCACTCCATTCCCTGCATTTAGGCCCTTTGGCACAAATCTACACCGTTTCACCGATCTAAACCACATTTTGTACACTTTTCCTTTGGAATCCTGCGGGTGACACTGTCCACTTTAAATTTCGGACAGACCACTCCATTCCCTGCATTTAGGCCCTTTATCAAAAATCTACACCGTTCCTCCTAATTGCACCATATTTTACATACACTTTGAAACCCTGCTGGTAACACTGTCTACTTGATATTTTGGACAACGCTGTCCATTGCCTACATTTAGAATAACAATCAAACTGAACTTGAAAACCACGTATTAAGGCCCTAGAACGATTCATGTCCGTAGTAGTTTAACTGTAATAATATTTTAATAAGCCTATCCTTGACTGGCAATTCGGGCTGCATCACGTCGCCCATACCAGTATTCTGGTGTAGAATTGCGAAAATAGTTAAATCTTGCGCTGCTTTTAAATAGCAGTCACGGGGAGTAATTAGTGCAAAAATATTTCTTAGGCCCCTTAAAACAGTTATCATCATGAACATATTATGCCTCTGTATAGGCTAAGTGCAATGGTTTTGGTGCAATACATTGAGGTTATCAGCTGCAAAAAGCGTTGGTGCCTTCAAATTTACCTTAATTTATTCCGAAACTTATCGTTGAGCGCTATGTGGCGATAAATAATACTATTGCTACCTCAGGAGCTCAGGACAGCCGATGTTTTCCAAAGTATTCTGATTATTTTCCTACGGCGCTATGCGACAAAAGACGACACTATTGGTCTCTACATTTCTAACAACCAATGAGATATAGGCCCTAGGCAGAGTCTTATATTTCACTTATTCCTCTTTCTAATCATTTTTAGTAATTTGTTTGTAAATTACATGTGTCAGTGCTGTAGTTAGTAAATAGCCGTTTCAATATTTATTATTATCATTACGGGAAAATGACCTAAATTTTACGTCCATTATACCGTACTGCTTATCACCCCAACTACAACCAACACCACCACCACCACCACCACCACCACCACCACCACCACCACCACCACCACCACCACCACCACCACAAAAACTTATATTTAAAATATGTATTTTCTGTTAGTTGAAGTATCATGTGCCAGTTCTGTAGTAGTATTCATTATCATCCATAAAACAAATAAATCCACCGGGCAAAGCCGGGCACTACTGCTAGTAGTTTATAAGCAGGAAACAAAGACCAGTTTTCACAAAGAATTTGGTGAGGTTAGATAGACCTAACTCCAGCAATTAACAACTCGAACAATGAGAGAACAATTTCTGTGAATGCCCTTGCACACAAGACGCACATATAGCAGTCCAGCTTCGTATAAAACATAACCATACCGGAGAACAATTTCTTTGAACGCCATCGCACAAGAAATGCATACATAGCAGTCTAGCTCCGTATGGAACATAACCGTACCGGACCGAACCCAGTCTTCTGTCTCAAACGTACAACGTTACAAGCCTCACACGAAGTAAATCCACACCGGACTGAGACCAATCACTTGTTTCATCAAAAAGTCTGCCCCTCCTCTGTCACCGAGAATGCATGAAAAGGATCCTACAGAGCTCTGCAGAAAATGCAAACGCAGCACAGAAGAAGACGGGGACTCAGCTACATGCGAGGCATGCTAAAGAAGGGAGCATAGGAAATGTGCGGGTCTGACGCAAGATGAACTAGACACGCTTACGAGGGCTAACTACAGACTCACGTGGATATGCAAAGAATGCAAACCAATCCTGCGGAATGCAGGGAAACAAGATGACCTCATATAAAGCCCATTAAGCTCTATAGAATCCATGCAACCATCCATAGAGCAAATGAAACAGAACATGGAAACTACACTCATAAGTAGGGGAGTAGTAAGAGTTCCAAATAGTGTTCCGCCGCGTGAGTCCAAGCCAATATCTCTCGAACCCATGGTCCGATTTTAACAAATGAGGTGTCGTTGGACTCGAGTTGACGCCCTATTTCCATTGGACCACTCATTTCAACCCCTAAATAAAACCCACCCCTACTAGGGGGTGAAATTGTAATTTTTTAGTGAAAGTCTCTTTTCAAATGCGACATGTATAAGGTGCGCTGCTAAAATGAACTTAAACGTTGTTGCTCATATAGCGGGTGCGTTTTTCTGGCTGCCGCTATGGATTAACATTTTTGTTTTTGTTTTTTACGCATGCGCACTTGGGATTTTTGTAAGAGGGCGAGCTCTTTGAAAAAAATTATTGATAAGAAGGGGTTTTGGTGGTGAGGAGAGAACCAGATAGTCGCCTACTTTCTTACGAAGTTTGCCGATATTTCTCGAACGCAAGGTCGGATTTGGACGTGTGACGTGTCAAATTGCTTGTCTCGAAGCCATATACATGTTATTAATAGGTTAAAGTTTTGAGAATGAGGGAAACAGGCTTTTTGGGAGTAAAACCGTGATTTTAGACTTTTTTCGATATTTCACGAATGCCTGGTCGGATTTGGTCCTATGACGTGTCAAATGGCTTGTCTCGAAACCCTGTTTATTTTGGTAATAGGCTAAAGTTTTTGAGAATGAGGGAAACAGAATGTTTTGGGGTAAAACCGTGATTTTAAACTTTTTGCTATATTTCGCGAACCAATCATGCTAGAGGCGTGTACGAGGGGCCCAAAGACTCGGGCTGACGTCCTCTTTACTATGGACTACTCGTTATATTTTTTAAAAAATTTGGAAACTCGATTTTGGGGTAAACAAGTGTTTTTTGTGATTTTTGCTGATAACTCACGAACCAATAAGCCTAGAGACAAGTGCGAGGTGTCATTTTTTTCATTGCGTTTCCCTCTTGCCGAGGATGTTCGTGTTGAGCAGGAATGAAAAACCATGTTGAGGTAAAACCATGATTTTAGACTTTTTGCTTTATCTCGCAAACCCATAACGCTAGAGACGTGTACGAGGTGTCCTAGGACTCGGGACCACGCCCCCTTTTAGAAACTATGTTTGGAATTTGGACAAAGGGCCTAACGCCATACATGTTGAAAAAAAGTCTTTATCGATACCTGTTTATAATGTTCATGAAGCGTGATGGTTGAGAGAGACGATACTGCTGGGTGTGTGTGTTTCAACGAACCTGTCGCTGACCACGGTGGCTGTGCTCAATAGATCAATCGCTATTTCGACAGGTCGGTTTATGACAGAGCGAGGGTGCATTTTTTCTGATACTTTACCCCGAAGATGATCTTTAACGTGTAAACGGTGATGAGAACTTGGTTCTATGTTGGTCGAAGCGAGTACAGAAACCAAACTTGCAGAGGAGCAGGATGTGAATGTCATTTGAGCTTATTGGAATGCGTTGAGCTGACTTGACAACAGGTGCAACGGAAAATGACAAAGACGCTGAGGACACTTGAAGGTGAAATAATCTGACCATCGTGGTGGCAGGGAAGAGCGAAATGCATGCATATACGTGTGAGATTTTTTTTTTTTTTTTTTTAGCGTATGGCTTTTAGTGCCGGGAGTGTCCGAGGACATGTTCGGCTCGCCAGTTTTGTAGCTGCTTCGAGACGGACACCCAATGGGTGAGCTACAAATACCGTTGGGGAGGGAAGGAGGGAAGTTGGAATGTAAGGACGAGGAGTTGGAAGGTAGCGGCTGTGGCCTATGGTTAGGGACCAACCCCGGCATTTGCCTGGAAGGAAGATGGGAAACCACAGAAGACCATCTTCAAGGTTGCCGGCGGGGGGATTTGAACCTCCTCGCCTCCCGGATGTGAGCGACTGCCATCAGTCATGCCGTAACCACCACGGCTAACTCACCCGGTACGTGTGAGATGACATGTACGCTAAACAAGTTACATCCTGTTTGCTTCATACGTGACAAAATGCAAGTTCATGTGAAATTTGATCTGCCACAGGTTTTCACCTTGGACGTTATCTGTCCACGTGCATGATAACAGAATGTTCAAAGCGTGGGGAAAAATGATTATACATGCAACGTAACATATATAAAGACATGTCGTTATCATTTCCTCTCTCACTTAGCCTTTGAACACATTGCGTTGCGTGAAATCCCTGGTCTTGTTTAACAGTTTTGGTGTTGGTGGAAAATACTTATTCTTGTTGTGAGGTAGGTATATATTTATTCATTTATACATTTATTGATTTATATATATTTACAAGCAATTATTTATTGATTAGGTAATTATTGATTTTTTAATTTATTTGTTTGCAGATAATTGGTATACCTTACATGTCTGAGAGAGAAGATACCATTGCACTTTTGAGCCCACTAGAAGGAAACAGCAATAAGCCACTGCAAGTGAAGGTGGGATTATTTTTTTAAACTAACTTGTTTCATTTTCTTGTTACATATTTTACTTTATAAAATGCATGTACTAACCTGAATTTAGGTATTTATAACGGTTTATTTTATTTATTTTTAGAAACTTGGAAAGAAAAGCCTTACCGCCGTAGCAGTCGCTGAAAACCCGAGACGCAGTAAAGTGCAACCATTGTTTCCAGGCAGTGAACTATTTAAAACTCAGGTAAGACTAACATAAAATGCTATTCCATTTTACCACTACTGAAAACTGGTAGACAAAAGAATTCATTACCTGTACATGACTAGGACGATGATTGCTTTCTTGATTAATGGCTATGTTGTTGTTGACTGGGAAAAGTACAAGGCCATGTTGGATTTTCTAAAAACAAACATTTAAATTTAATTTATGGGTGGTTCCCTATGGACTCAACGAATATCCACAGGTTTGAACATGATAATGTGAACAAAATGACATGACATTCATTTTTGTTTATATATTGGTTAAAGGGGGGATGTAAATGACTGTAGCTTTATAAAAAGAAAATAAGTACATGTGTTACTGTTAGTGCCAACATATAGTTTATTTTTAATGGTGTTTTGATTTATTAATGCCAATTAATGTTAACGTTTTATTTACAAGTATTGATTGATTGATTGAGTGATGGGTTACTTTGTTTGCTTTTAGGTGTCGTCATGCGCCATTAACGTAATGAACAGACAGTGAACAAGCATACATTGTGCTTTAAAGTACTCTGTGCAACGTTAATAACTTACAATAAGAAAATGTTTTAATATAACACATGGCGTTAGTACCAAATACAACAAGTGAGCAAGTTAGTTTACCACGTTGGTTAAATTTAAAATCAGAACATGACCGTTGGTTAACATTTGAATCCTGGCCTGTAGGCTTTTTGTCGACACATGAACTTGCAAAAGCCGTTTTTTTACTTGAACCGAGAAGATGTGGTGCGCTGTGTGTTTTGTCGTATTGAACTTTCACACTGGGAAGAAGGGGATGATTCCTTTAGAGACCATTTGCGATGGTCTCCTTGTTGTCCTTACATGCTTGGAAAGCAAGTGGGTAACCTACCCGTGCATTCATTTTACCGAACCACAAGAACATTGGCCGCTACTTACGTTGCTGAATCACAAATAAATAATAATGATGTATTGCCAGTCAACAACGGTAGTGTCGATATATGTGGTCCATATGCCATAGACAGTGTTGAATTGGCAAGTGCTTTTGAAAAATTGGGAGTTTGCAAGACTAAAGCACTAGCACACCCAGAGTACAGCTCTGTTGAAAAACGTTTAGAATCTTATAAAAATATTTGGCCATTAATATTAAAACACCTTACCAAACAACTAAGTGAAGCTGGATTTTTTTATACTGGTGAAGGGGATAAAACAATATGTTTTTAGTGTGGATTTGCTTTAAAGGATTGGCAAATGACTGATGACCCTTTTGTGCAACACGCTCGTTGGTTACCTAACTGCAAATACATGGTGTTGCTTAAAGGTCAGGGATTTGTGAACACTATTCGTAAAGAAAACATGATTGCAGTACAAGACTTAAAAGTGTCTTTAGAGTTCGAACATGCAGAGCAAATACACGAGGCTGAAAGAAAAGACTTGTCTCACGAACAGATACAAACGTGTGACCAACAATTATGTAAAATTTGTTATCAAGATGAACTAGGTGTTGTATTTTTGCCTTGTGGACACATGATAGCCTGTGTCAAGTGTGCATTAGAACTCAACACTTGTGCTATATGCAGAAAAGCAGTATCTGCTACAGTTAGGGCATTTCTTGCATAAATAGTAAAATTTATCAGCCATGCATAGTGCAAAATCCCTAATTGCACAATATTATTAAAGCTGTTTTAGAGTGTAATAGATATGCTTTTCTTTTGTTTATAGACTACTACAATGAATGTTTTGAATGCTGTGGGTCAAGCATGTGGCTTAGAGACAATGAAGCTCAGCGAATTGCCAACGCATATTCCATTCCGCATTATCAAGATTCGGAAATTGAAAACAGCATATGGTGATCGTGTACTTTGTATATGTGAAAAGTTTGAGACATTTCTGCCTACACGGTTTAATGATATGTCGGAGAGTGTTTTTGATGAAGTCAATAATGCTGTACAACCTGTACACTTAATTTATGAAGGTTTTAAAAACAATAGGTGCATGGTTCGTTTTAATTAAATATAAAAAAACAAATGTCAAATAATAATGGAAGATATAAGTCATGACAATGAACTGAAAGAAAAATATGTGTATAGATAATAATGTTTTAGTGTTTAGTATTGTCTTAAATAATATTATCATGAAACAAAACAAAATGTATATAAAGTTTGTAAATAAATGAAAATAATGGTACAATGTTGTTCTATTTTCTATAGAAGTCAGAATATTTAACATTGCAGAGTATACATGATTATGACAATAAAAAGCACACTTAATACAAGTCTTTGCCTTTACGATAGTGTGTTATAGTTTAAAAACAAAGCTTGTTGTAGATCTTTTTTCTTCCACGATGAACAATAGGCATGAAAACGTTATTGTCTTGTTTTGGATCATTATCACTATCATAATCATAAGCAGCATGATCTATATCACTATTATTATAATCACTATAATTATCCTCAACAATATCCTCAACATTACTAAAACCAGTTAAATATTCCTGGTCCTCTTCCTGTTCCTCTTCCTCTACAGTGTCCTCATGTAGAGTCTGCGTGGCTTTTGATAATGTTAAGGGTTTTTTGAACATTGAATTATTTTCAATAGTAGTATTGTTTTGTAGCACTTGCTTTTTAACATTTTCATGATTTTCTGTTGACAGAAACAGTGTTTCATGCAGTACACTACATTGATGATCACTGACACTTAAAACCACACTATTTTTGCTTTTTAGCTCACTGCGACATTGTTTTGAACGTTGTTTTGTACAACGCCAAATAACAGTTCCATTTTTATTGGTTCGTTTCACAATATATGAATATCCTTTATAGAATGCATGAGGCTTACCATACCTAGTCACAGATACTTCCATATCAACTGTCAAGCTTAGACTAAGCTCTAGTAAAGACAACTTGGTAATAAGAACAATAGTTTAATGTGCGAGCATATATGGGTGCAAATGTGGGAGCAAAAAAAGTGGGAGCAAAAAGTGGGAGCAAAAAGTGGGAGCAAAAAGCGGGAGCAAAAAGCGGGAGCAAAAAGTGGGAGCAAAAAGTTGGAGCAAAAATTGGGAGCAAAAAGTGGGAGCAAAAGTGAGTGTTAAAGTGAGTGCAAAAGTGGGTTCAAAAGTGAGTGCAAAAGTGAATGTGAAAGTGGGTGCAAAATTGGGTGCAAGAGTGGGTGTAAAAGTGGGTGAAAAAGTGGGTGCAAAAGTGGGTGCAAAAGTGGGTGCAAAAGTGGATTTTAAAGTGGGAGCAAAAAATTGGGAGCAAAAAATGGAGCAAAAATTGGGAGCAAAATGTGGGATCCGAAGAAAGTAGGAGCAATTATGGGAGTAAATGTGAAAGCAAAATTGGGAGCAAGTATGGGAGCAAATGTGAAAGCAAAAGTGGGAGCAAAAAGTGAGAGAAAAAAGTGAGAGCAAAATGTGGGAGCAAATTTGAGAGCAAAAAAAAAGTAGAAGCAAGTAAGGGAGCAAATGTGAAAGCAAAAGGGGGAGCAAAAAGCGAGAGAAAAAAAAGTGGGACCAAAAAGTGTAAGCAAAAGTGGGAGCAAATATGAGAGCAAAGAAATGTGGGGGCAAAAAGTGGGAGCAAAACGTGTAAGCAGAAGTGGGAGCAAACAAGTGTGAGCAAATATGGGAGCAGATAGTGGGAGAAAATGTGAAAGCAAAAGTGGGAGCAAAAAGAGCGAGCAAAAGTGAATGCTGAAAGTGGGAGCAAAATGTGTGAGTAAAAAGTGGGGTCAAATGTGGTGTTTTACTAAAACAATCTCCCCTAACCTAACCTAACCTAACTTCACCCAACCTAATTTCACCTAACCTAACTTCACCTAACCTAACCTTCCAACTCTCAGATCAAAAATGACACCCTGAAAAATATCAATCCCTTGAATTTTTTAAAACTGTTAATATTATTATTATTATTAGCCAAGTCACTTTACTAAAATTTAAATTATGTGTATTAGTTGATATGAAAGTCTCTACAACCAGCCATGCTTGCACCCACTTTTTGCTTTCACTTTTGCTCCCATATTAATGCCAACTCTTATAACTATAAGCAACAGCAAGTTGTAAATGGAATAATATTTGTGATAAAGTTCAAAACAAAAGTCCTGAGGTCTTGGGTTTGAATTCTCAACTATGTTTGTCAGCCAATGAGTTACACTACAGAAAACTTTTTATTTTTGTGTTGTATTGCATGATAATTCGCCCATTTCGCGGTGTAGTGGCTAGTATACTTGGGTGTTATCCCAGAGGTTTTGGGTTCCAACTCGACTATGGCCAGAATTTAATTTTTGATCTGAGAGTTGGAAGATTAGGATAGGTGAAGTTAGGTTAGGTGAAATTAGGTTGGGTGAAGTTAGGTTAGGTTAGGGGAGATTGTTTTAGTAAAACACAACACTTGACCCCACTTTTTACTCACACATATTGCTCCCACTTTGTGCACTCACTTTTGCTCGCTCTTCTTGCTCCCACTTTTGCTTTCACATTTGCTCCCACTTTCTGGTCCCATATTTGCTCACACTTGTTTGCTCCCACTTCTGCTTACACGTTTTGCTCCCACTTTTTGCTCCCACTTTTCTTTGCTCTCATATTTGCTCCCACTTTTGCTTACACTTTTTGGTCCCACTTTTTGCTCCCCCTTTTGCTTTCACATTTGCTCCCATACTTGCTCCTACTTTTTTTTGCTCTCATATTTGCTCCCACATTTTGCTCTCAATTTTCTCTCTCACTTTTTGCTCCCACTTTTGCTTTCACATTTGCTCCCATACTTGCTCCCACTTTTTCTTTCACATTTACTCTCATAATTGCTCCTACTTTCTTCAGATCCCACTTTTTGCTCCCAATTTTTGCTCCCACTTTTTGCACCCAATTTTTTGCTCCCACTTTTGCATACACTTTTGCACCCACTTTTGCATTCACTTTTGCACCCACTTTTGCACTCACTTTTGCACCCACTTTTGCACCCACTTTTGCACCCACTCTTGCACCCACTTTTGCACCCATTTTGCACCCACTTTTGCACCCTCTCTTGCACCCACTTTTTCACCCACTTTAGCACCCACTTTTGCACTCACTTTTCACCCACTTTTGCACCCACTCTTGCACTCACTTTTGCACCCACTTTTACATTCACTTTTGCACTCACTTTTGAACCCACTTTTGCACTCACTTTTACACTCACTTTTGCTCCCACTTTTTGCTCCCACTTTTTGCTCCCAATTTTTGCTCCCACTTTTTGCTCCCAATTTTTGCTCCCACTTTTTGCTCCCACTTTTTTTTGCTCCCACATTTGCACCCATATATGCTCGCACATTAAACTATTGTTCTTATTACCAAGTTGTCTTTACTAGAGCTTAGTCTAAGCTTGACAGTTGATATGGATGTATCTGTGACTAGGTATGGTAAGCCTCATGCATTCTATAAAGGATATTCATATATTGTGAAACGAACCAATAAAAATGGAACTGTTATTTGGCGTTGTACAAAACAACGTTCAAAACAATGTCGCAGTGAGCTAAAAAGCAAAAATAGTGTGGTTTTAAGTGTCAGTGATCATCGATGTAGTGTACTGCATGAAACACTGTTTCTGTCAACAGAAAATCATGAAAATGTTAAAAAGCAAGTGCTACAAAACAATACTACTATTGAAAATAATTCAATGTTCAAAAAACCCTTAGCATTATCAAAAGCCACGCAGACTCTACATGAGGACACTGTAGAGGAAGAGGAACAGGAAGAGGACCAGGAATATTTAACTGGTTTTAGTAATGTTGAGGATATTGTTGAGGATAATTATAGTGATTATAATAATAGTGATATAGATCATGCTGCTTATGATTATGATAGTGATAATGATCCAAAACAAGACAATAACGTTTTCATGCCTATTGTTCATCGTGGAAGAAAAAAGATCTACAACAAGCTTTGTTTTTAAACTATAACACACTATCGTAAAGGCAAAGACTTGTATTAAGTGTGCTTTTTATTGTCATAATCATGTATACTCTGCAATGTTAAATATTCTGACTTCTATAGAAAATAGAACAACATTGTACCATTATTTTCATTTATTTACAAACTTTATATACATTTTGTTTTGTTTCATGATAATATTATTTAAGACAGTACTAAACACTAAAACATTATTATCTATACACATATTTTTCTTTCAGTTCATTGTCATGACTTATATCTTCCATTATTATTTGACATTTGTTTTTTATATTTAATTAAAACGAAACATGCACCTATTGTTTTTAAAACCTTCATAAATTAAGTGTACAGGTTGTACAGCATTATTGACTTCATCAAAAACACTCTCCGACATATCATTAAACCGTGTAGGCAGAAATGTCTCAAACTTTTCACATACACAAAGTACACGATCACCATATGCTGTTTTCAATTTCCGAATTTTGATAATGCGGAATGGAATATGCGTTGGCAATTCGCTGAGCTTCATTGTCTCTAAGCCACATGCTTGACCCACAGCATTCAAAACATTCATTGTAGTAGTCTATAAACAAAAGAAAAGCATATCTATTACACTCTAAAACAGCTTTAATAATATTGTGCAATTAGGGATTTTGCACTATGCATGGCTGATAAATTTTACTATTTATGCAAGAAATGCCCTAACTGTAGCAGATACTGTTTTTCTGCATATAGCACAAGTGTTGAGTTCTAATGCACACTTGACACAGGCTATCATGTGTCCACAAGGCAAAAATACAACACCTAGTTCATCTTGATAACAAATTTTACATAATTGTTGGTCACACGTTTGTATCTGTTCGTGAGACAAGTCTTTTCTTTCAGCCTCGGGTATTTGCTCTGCATGTTCGAACTCTAATGACACTTTTAAGTCTTGTACTGCAATCATGTTTTCTTTCCGAACAGTGTTCACAAATTCCTGACCTTTAAGCAACACCATGTATTTGCAGTTAGGTAACCAACGAGCGTGTTGCACAAAAGGGTCATCAGTCATTTGCCAATCCTTTAAAGCAAATCCACACTAAAAACATATTGTTTTATCCCCTTCACCAGTATAAAAAAATCCAGCTTCACTTAGTTGTTTGGTAAGGTGTTTTAATATTAATGGCCAAATATTTTTATAAGATTCTAAACGTTTTTCAACAGAGCTGTACTCTGGGTGTGCTAGTGCTTTAGTCTTGCAAACTCCCAATTTTTCAAAAGCACTTGCCAATTCAACACTGTCTATGGCATATGGACCACATATATCGACACTACCGTTGTTGACTGGCAATACATCATTATTATTTATTTGTGATTCAGCAACGTAAGTAGCGGCCAATGTTCTTGTGGTTCGGTAAAATGAATGCACGGGTAGGTTACCCACTTGCTTTCCAAGCATGTAAGGACAACAAGGAGACCATCGCAAATGGTCTCTAAAGGAATCATCCCCTTCTTCCCAGTGTGAAAGTTCAATACGACAAAACACACAGCGCACCACATCTTCTCGGTTCAAGTAAAAAAACGGCTTTTGCAAGTTCATGTGTCGACAAAAAGCCTACAGGCCAGGATTCAAATGTTAACCAACGGTCATGTTCTGATTTTAAATTTAACCAACGTGGTAAACTAACTTGCTCACTTGTTGTATTTGGTACTAACGCCATGTGTTATATTAAAACATTTTCTTATTGTAAGTTATTAACGTTGCACAGAGTACTTTAAAGCACAATGTATGCTTGTTCACTGTCTGTTCATTACGTTAATGGCGCATGACGACACCTAAAAGCAAACAAAGTAACCCATCACTCAATCAATCAATCAATACTTGTAAATAAAACGTTAACATTAATTGGCATTAATAAATCAAAACACCATTAAAAATAAACTATATGTTGGCACTAACAGTAACACATGTACTTATTTTCTTTTTATAAAGCTACAGTCATTTACATCCCCCCTTTAACCAATATATAAACAAAAATGAATGTCATGTCATTTTGTTCACATTATCATGTTCAAACCTGTGGATATTCGTTGAGTCCATAGGGAACCACCCATAAATTAAATTTAAATGTTTGTTTTTAGAAAATCCAACATGGCCTTGTACTTTTCCCAGTCAACAACAACATAGCCATTAATCAAGAAAGCAATCATCGTCCTAGTCATGTACAGGTAATGAATTCTTTTGTCTACCAGTTTTCAGTAGTGCTAAAATGGAATAGCATTTTATGTTAGTCTTACCTGAGTTTTAAATAGTTCACTGCCTGGAAACAATGGTTGCACTTTACTGCGTCTCGGGTTTTCAGCGACTGCTACGGCGGTAAGGCTTTTCTTTCCAAGTTTCTAAAAATAAATAAAATAAACCGTTATAAATACCTAAATTCAGGTTAGTACATGCATTTTATAAAGTAAAATATGAAACAAGAAAATGAAGCAAGTTAGTTTAAAAAAATAATCCCACCTTCACTTGCAGTGGCTTATTGCTGTTTCCTTCTAGTGGGCTCAAAAGTGCAATGGTATCTTCTCTCTCAGACATGTAAGGTATACCAATTATCTGCAAACAAATAAATTAAAAAATCAATAATTACCTAATCAATAAATAATTGCTTGTAAATATATATTAAATCGATAAATGTATAAATGAATAAATATATACCTACCTCACAACAAGAATAAGTATTTTCCACCAACACCAAAACTGTTAAACAAGACCAGGGGTTTCACGCAACGCAATGTGTTCAAGGGCTAAGTGAGAGAGGAAATTATAACGACATGTCTTTATATATGTTACGTTGCATGTATAATAATTTTTTCCCACGCTTTGAACATTCTGTTATCATGCACGTGGACAGATAACGTCCAAGGTGAACACCTGTGGCAGATCAAATTTCACATGAACTTGCATTTTGTCACGTATGAAGCAAACAGGATGTAACTTGTTTAGCGTACATGTCATCTCACACGTGTATGCATGCATTTCGCTCTTCCCTGCCACCACGATGGTCAGATTATTTCACCTTCAAGTGTCCTCAGCGTCTTTGTCATTTTCCATTGCACCGGTTGTCAAGTCAGATCAACGCATTCCAATAAGCTCAAATGACATTCACATCCTGCTCCTCTGCCAGTTTGTTTTCTGTACTCGCTTCGACCAACATAGAACCAAGTTCTCATCACCGTTTACACGTTAAAGATCATCTTCGGGGTAAAGTATCAGAAAAAATGCACCCTCGCTCTGTCATAAACCGACCTGTCGAAATAGCGATTGATCTATTGAGCACAGCCACCGTGGTCAGCGACAGGTTCGTTGAAACACAAACACCCAGCAGTATCGTCTCTCTCAACCATCACGCTTCATGAACATTATAAACAGGTATCGATAAAGATTTTTTCAACATGTAAGGCGTTATGCCCTTTGTCAAAATGTCAAACGTAGTTTCTAAAAGGGGGCGTGATCCCGAGTCCTAGGACACCTCGTACACGTCTCTAGCGTTATGGGTTTGCGAGATAAAGCAAAAAGTCTAAAATCATGGTTTTACCTCAACATGGTTTTTCATTCCTGCTCAACACGAACATCCTCGGCAAGAGGGCAACGCAATGAAAAAAATGACACCTCGCACTTGTCTCTAGGCTTATTGGTTCGTGAGTTATCAGCAAAAATCACAAAAATAACACTTGTTTACCCCAAAATCGAGTTTCGAATTTTTTTAAAAAATATAACGAGTAGTGCATAGTAAAGAGGACGTCAGCCCGAGTCTTTGGACCCCTCGTACACGCATCTAGCATGATTGGTTCGCGAAATATAGCAAAAAGTTTAAAATCACGGTTTTACCCCAAAACATTTTGTTTCCCTCATTCTCAAAAACTTTAACCTATTACCAAAATAAACAGGGTTTCGAGACAAGCCTTTTGACACGTCATAGGACCAAATCCGACCATGCAGTCGTGAAATATCAAAAACGTCTAAAATCACGGTTTTACTCCCAAAAAGCCTGTTTCCCTCATTCTCAAAACTTTAACCTATTAATAACATGTATAGGGCTTCGAGACAAGCAATTTGACACGTCACACGTCCAAATCCGACCTTGCGTTCGAGAAATATCGGCAAACTTCGTAGGAAAGTGGGCGACTATCTGGTTCTCTCCTCACCACCAAATCATTTTTTTTTCAAAGAGCTCGCCCTCTTACAAAAATCCCAAGTGCGCATGCGTAAAAAAAACAAAAACAAAAATGTTAATCCATAGCGGCAGCCAGAAAAACGCATGCGCTATATGAGCAACAACGTTTAAGTTCATTTTAGCAGCGCACCTTATACATGTCGCATTTGAAAAGAGACTTTCACTAAAAAATTACAATTTCACCCCCTAGTAGGGGTAGGTTTTAGGGGTTGACATGAGTGGTCCATTGGAAAGATGGCGTCAGCCCGAGTCCAACGACACTTCATTTGTTAAAATCGACACATGGGTTCGAGAGATATTGGCTTGGACTCACGCGGCGTCCATGACACTATTTGGAACTCTCACTACTCCCCTATTCTCATAGAAAGAGTAGGCTACAAGAAGCGGTAGCTAGGGAAATGGGAAAAACCTCTTTCCCCTCGGCAAGAACCAAAAACAGCTGCCACAATAAGCCAGACGACCATAGTAAACAAGAGCCCTCCATGCAGACGCAACAAAAGAAATTAGCAAAGATACCACGATAAAGTCACCCGCCACACAAAACATGGTAGAGGTACCAGCCACGCAAAACAACCAGAGCGCCCCCCGAGATCATCAGACCCTCCATCTAAACGAGGCTTCAACCACCAACGCGCAGCACATAGAGACGGAAACAGAAGACCCACTATTTCTCAATCTTATAATATGTCACATGGGTGGTATTGGATTGTCTCTAAGTGACGCTCATTACTCATGTAGATGCATGAACATATTCAGATTTCATTTTTTTTAAAAATAAAATATATACCGTATTTATTTTTTATTTTTTCAATAAAAAATATTAATCAAAATTTACTGCCCCCTAAAATCTGCCGCCTATACAGCCTATACGTAAATCCGCCCCTGCTCTCAGCTGTAACTGTTTCAAAAAATTAAATTGATTGTTTTGTTAAATAGTCTTTGGAGCTACCTTGCGCACCCTCTCGATAAGCTCTGTCTCACTGTCACTGTCAGTATTTCTACATTTCACGCCTAGATGGGTGAAGTGTGACCTTCACCGCCCGGAGTAGAAAGCTGAGGAAGGAAGCCTTGCATCCTCAAAGCACGTGTTCATAGCTTTAGAAAGTATGGCAGCCCTTGAGGGGGAAGGGGCAGGTTTGGTCTGTTTAATGGCGCTCTGAGGACGTCTACTGAGACCCTCAAGTCTCGCTATTGGTTTAATTTAAACCAACACTACGGTTTATTGGTTACGTTTCACGTGGTCAGAATGGATAGTCTGTTTTCGGCATGTGCACATCTTTGAAGTGGTATTCGATCGTATTGTATTGTGTTCGTAATAGTGCTGTGCGACTGAATAATTAATATTAGACTGAGTCTAATACAGTATCTCAATTTAGCCAGCTATAATAATTATCTTGTGTTAAGCCTATCATATTGCGTCCTACGCATTACAAATATCAGCAGTGGTCACTGGAAAACCGTACAGGTTTCGGTCACATTGTGACCTTCTTCAGCTGGTATATGATGAGGATACATTGCAGAAAAGAATTGAAAATAGGCTAAACAGATAACGATAAGGCAGAAATATATACAACTAGCAACCCGCCCCAGCTTCGCCCGGTATCTTTAACGGTTTACCCAGCGTAAGCTTAAAAGGCGCACGGACGGCAGGTCCCAGACGCAATTCAGAAAAGCCGAGGTGAACAGCGAAACGCCAAACACATATACACTTCTCTAAAGTCTTAACTCGACACGACTCGACAGTTTGATGCTGGCCGAAACTGGGGTGATAGGCTCACTAGTAAACTCACTTCAAAGCTAGTAATTTAAATTTCCACTGAATGGAGATTGTTGGAAGAAATGAAAACTTAAAAACACTTATAGTGGACGATGCAATGAAGATACATATATGCTGTCGGGGACTTTTTTGTAGAACTTTTCATGCTGAACAATTCTTAAACTCATAGTATATTGATATGTTTAACGGTTTGCCCAGCGTAAGCTCAAAAAGCGCACGGACGCCAGTTTTTTCTTCAACTTTTTCACTGAAATCGTTACTGCTCGGCTTCGCTTGATCATACATAAATTATTTTCTACAGAAATCTTCCTGGACAAATCCTTTACAGAATGGTGAAAACCGCATCAAAATCCATCCAGTGGTTCTCGAGGTTACTCGTGACATCCACGAATCGGGGACTTTGTTTTGTACTAAGTACAGCAGATACCGGTATATTTAAAAGATAACAGTTTATGAATACACAATTGAAGATTATTCCTTGTAAGAGCCTCGCCACTCTACTCAAGTACTTGCAGTGAAGCAGGGGTCCCTAAACTGTTGAGCCTCCTCCACTTTAATCTGTGTTAAGAGAGGCAGATGACCTTTTAGTCGCCCCCCCCCTTTAAAACAACAATAACTAACTCACTAACTCCTAGATAGCTCATATTACCAACATAATGCAGTATTGAATGAAACGCAAATTTTCGTTTCGGGACCAGCTGGTGCAGAGCGCGGGAGCGGACTCCGCTCTGTTAGCTTCTGGCCGTTTTCCCAATTTCGGCACTACTTATTTGTGCACAAAACATTCTCCAAATAATAATACGAGGGCAGATCAAAAAATAAGTTGCACTTCCCAGTTATGGCCATTTATTACACCACCTATACAACAGCAACACGCCTATAACGATATACAATGTAACGTCACTTTTCCACATAGTTTCCAAGAGACTCCAAACATTTCAGCGAACGCCGGATGCATAGCAAGTTCCTCCAGCGTTCTGCAACCCCACGGACACAGCGGCCTTCACCTCCTCATCGGCCTGGGAATATCGACCACCGTTCTGTCTAATGATCGCATTCACACTGTTGACATTTGCACGGGTCCTGGACGTTGCGGACCTGCCCTCGCGGTATTCGTCCTTGATATCCCTGCGTCCGGCTTCGAATTGCTGACACCACCTTACGATCCCTTGCCGGGAAATGGCCCGCTCCCCATACACAGCACTAATTTCACGATGAATGTCCGTGCAATTCTTCCTTTTGGCCCATAGGAATCGGATTGTCGCACGCACGTCATATTTGGAGTGAACGTCCAGTCGACACGCAATTGCTTTTGGCCGCTATTCACATCATACAAGACGAGACACCACAGCGACCTGCCTAACAGATGTGTGGGCAGTGTCTGTCCCTTTCTCCGCTGTGCCCACGTTTGCGACATACAGCGCGTTAGTGCAACTAACTTTTTGATCCACCTTCGTAATAATAATATCGTATGGCCTCGGGTGCCGGGTGAAAGCTTTGTTATTTGCGCCCAGAGGGCAGCTAGCATGTCGAATTTTGTTGTTCCTTGGAGCGCTATGAAAGTCAAGAAGGTTAGATATCTAAGCTCCTTGACACTATAGTGTTTTCTAGAAGACAAAGGAGTAACTTTTTATGTTGGCGGAAAATACAGAGATTTAATTTAGCCATTATAAACACGGCTACTGAATTCAAATGGGTTCTTTAACATGCCAACAGCGTATGACATGCGTACCGAGATTTTTGTCGCCTTTCAAGAATCACTTACCACGGTCAGGAGCGAACCTGCAAACTTGGGGTTTGAAGTCCGACACAATAACCATTCACCCACCGTGGCAAGCAACTGTACCTGATACTGCCACACTGTTAAAGTAAACATAAAGGCTTGTAAGAATATCGACAGTAGGAAGGATTGTAACAATACACACATACATGAAGCCCGATAAAAATTATCATGCAGGAAGTAACAGCAACTGACTGCCTGCCGATATATTTAGAGTAGGGGAGCAGTACGGGTTCTAACCCACCCCATTTTATTTGTACCCGACTGTACATGTTAAATAATTAATATCTGGTGAACCCATGGTCGGATTTTAACACTTGAGGTGTCGTAGGACTCGGGGTTACGTCCTCTTTGCTATGGACCACTTTTTATTACATTATTAAAATTTTTGAAAATTTTTGTTTTTGAAAGTAGGTGATAGTTTGAAAACCAAACATGATAGAACGTGGTGTCAAGGTTGAAGCGAATGGTCTCTATGTCCTTGATCGCTAGAACAAAACTTTTTATTTTTTCGAGTAGTTTTTTTGAAATAACTCCAATTTTGAAATTCGTATGTTTTGGAAAATAACAAGCTTACAAAAAGGTTTGTTTGACATAAATAAAAGGTCCCTACCACCTCTACCCACAAAATAAATGTCACGTCTCTAGAACAAAATTTGTGTTTTGATAGTAGCGGGATGATGAGAGAGCTCCTCCACAGCCTACTTTCCTAGGAACATTGCCGATATCTCCCAAACGCATGATCGTATTTTAACGAACGAGGTGTTGTTGGCGTTGGGGTGACGTCCTCTTTGCTAAGAATGTGTCAAAGTCAACCCCTGGCACTATCCAGCCCATGACGGGCTAAGGCCGACCAAGCGACCGCTGCCCAGCCATTTGGCCTGCAGATATTGGGGTGACGCGTGATCAGCGCGTCGGGTCCCCTCGGCCGTTAATCTTGGTATTCGTGATCGGGGCGCTGTCTCACTGTCAGACAGCTACTCAATTGTCCTCACGAGGCTGAGTGCACCCCGTTCCAACCCTCACGTCAGTTTTTAAAATCCCTGATGGAGCCGGGGATCGAACCCGGGCCTCCGGGTGAGAGGCAGGCGCGCTACCCCAACACCACGGGGCCGGCTAAGAATGTGTGTTGGTATTAAAAAGAATGAACATTTTTGTTTGTGACATTGGCGTTATTTTAGAAACGGTGAATTTTAGAAAAAAGTTTGTTTGACGTTAACGAAGTTTCAAGTGTGTAGGACAAAACATGATAGCCTACTTTCTCGCGAACATTGGCGATAATTCGCGAACGCATGATTGGATTTTAACGAATGAGTTGTTGTTGGCGTTGAGATGACGTCCTCTTTGCTATGAATGCGTGTTGGTATTTTTAATTTATTTTGAAAATTGTTGTTTTTGACATTGGCGCTATTTTGGAAACGGTTAATTTTGTGAAAAAGTTTGTTTGACGTTAATGAAAGGTCCCTAGCCCCTCTAGGCAGAAACCAAGTTTCAAGTCTGTAGGGCAAAAGAAAATGAATTTTGAAAAAATGGTCACTATTTTGGAAACGGTGAAGATGAGAAAAAAGTTTGTTTGACATGAATGGTTGGTGTTTACCCCTTCTACCCACACTATAAATTTCATGTCTCTCGAACAAAAACTATGAATTTTAAAACTTTTTAAAATGTTTAAAATGAAACGTGCTCGTAGACAGCGAGGCGCTAGCGCTGGGCTGTGTTACAACGAGGCTATCACCGGCCATGGTGAATACAGGAAATGGCTATTTCGAGGGGGCGACACAATGACAAGACGAGAGGTCGCTTTTTCAGATATATCCCATGACGGATGAATGAAGGCGAATATTTCAAAATTCCTAGAGGATCTTTAAACATGTTAGTAAACGGGTGATCAGTAACATGATAAAATGATAATAATTGTATGAGGTGAATGAAAGCGGGAAACGTTTGATAGTTGTCAACAACTTGAAGAACTTGCTTTGTATGTCTTGCTGGAAGCCTGAACGGCAAACAGAAAATCTGCTCGAGGCATGGCTGGCCAGCTGAGAGCCGGCTAGCAGAATGTGTCCTCTTATCACGTTTGAAGAATGTGAGCGAGAGCTGAAAGCAGGCCAATGGAAAATTACAATGGCATAGAGGTCACTTGAAGGTCAAACAATCTGACAACTACGTCAGAGAGATAACAGAGTCAGCGACTACAACTCCTCCCCCTACCATTGCCACAGCCAATTGCTTGCTGACACTGTGCACATAGACTGTGTATTATCTGTGTTAAACTGTGTGAAAGGTGAATGCATTCGTGTGCTCAGCACCCAATCAGTGACTCTCTTGGATACATTATATATTTGAGGTAAGTGTGGGATTAAATTTTTTAGTTTATTTTAATGCTAATCGATGTTTAAATTATTATTGGTTTACCATTTTATTGATAGATTGTTTTTGTTTTGTTTTAGATAATCTGCATACCTGTTGGGGGTAAAAGAGAACGAGACGGACAGCCAGACAGAGAGAAAAAACAATTTACTCGAGTGTACGACAAGGGAAAAGCAGGACTTTTTTTTACAAAGCAAGGTAAGATTTTTTAAAATTATATATCAAAAACCTGTTTGATATTAATTTTTTTAGGTTGGATTGATATACTTATAATGGTTTATTTTATTTCTTTATAGAGTGTGAGCCCGACAACCGCTGTTGAAAAAAACCGAGAACGTGTGTGTTTGGGACCATTGTTTACCGGGCAGTCTTCAGCTGAAAACTCTGGTGAGATTGTTTTTTTTTAATAAAAATCATGTCTTCTGCCACTGCAGATAGCTTGACATGGGAACCCCTTGAGTCCTGTTTCAAGTCACGTGTGCGCACTGGTCATGTGGCCAATGTTAGTGGGAGTTTAATCCCAAAATACTTTATCGAATCATGTTTTGAAATTTTAAAGCACAAATATGTACAGCGCAAAGGTTGCATACGGCTTTAACGGTCAATACACAACGCTTGTGCGATTTCATATATAAAACAAGGACGGTGAGCATAAAAATCCATTTTATATTGGCAGTAAAATGCAACAGCTTTTGATAGCTGATAATCTGAAAGATTGGTATCAAATCCATGTGGTGAATATCAAAATTTGATAAACTGCAACAAGGACCCAGTGGTCTAGCGTTAGACAAAATCCATTACCTGCAAATGAACATTTGTCATTTCAACCCGTTGAATGCTGGATCTAGCTTTATTGACACACCACCGGCAAAAGCATCGAAAAAGGCTGTGGTGAATATAAAGAACCATGACAATGATTGATTTCTGTGGTGTGTGGCTGGATATTTGCAGCCAGTGCAACGTCATGCTGAGAGACCAGGAATATACAAGGCCAAGTTTCAGGAATTATAACTAAATTTAAATTTAACTCGAGTATCGTTCCCTATGGACTTAACCGAGATCCATAGGTTTGAACAAGACAACCAGGACTTTTCGTTCATGGTGTATGGCCTTGATGGTGATGAGATTGTGAGTCCTCTTTACGCCACAAAAGAACCGAAACGACACCACATTCATCTTTTATATCTATCTGTAGGAGAGGTGAATCACTATTGCCTCATTAAAAGCCTGTGTAGATTGCTAAGCAGTCAAATGTCCAAGGGCAAGTGTGCAAAACATATTTGGGATCGTTGCCTCCTACACTTTTGGAACGTCATAGGGTAGATTGTGTTTCTCAGGAAGCGGTGAGATTGATATTGCCGCAACGGGACAAAGCTGTTCTGAAATTTAACAACATTCATAAGCGTGGTACTGTTCCCTGTGTGGTGTACACAGATTTAGAAGCATTCACCACACCCATGGCGGGATGTGAACCACATCCCACCATCAGCTCAACCACACCCATTCAAAACATAAGCCCTTTGCCATAGGATTTAACGTGGCGTGTGATTATGGCCCCACGCAATCCGTTTACAAATCCCGTGAGGGGCCAGATTGTGCTAGATGGTTTTTGGATGAACTTGTAAAGTTGGCTCATCTTTTACAAGGGTTACTGGACCACCCAGTACCCATGAGGCTAACGTCAGAACAGCAGCAGCAGTATGAGCATGCCACGACATGCCATATTTGCGAAAATCCACTGATCAGTGCTGAAGACACTGTTCGCGATCACTTGCACTTTACGGGAAAGTTTCGTGGAGTTGCGCACAGTAAATGCAATTTGAACTTTCCAGCTTCTCGTTTCATTAATGTCTTTTTCCACAATCTCGCGAATTATGACATTAAGTTTTTGATTCGTGAATTGGGTCATGTCAATAAGGGCTCATTTACCATTATCCCCCAAAACCATGAGCGTTTTACAGCCTGGACAAGGCAGTTGGGCAATTTTAGAATTCGATTTTTGGATTCCTTTAAGTTTATGGCATCCTCGCTAGACAGTCTTGTGAATGGCTTGGACGAAAAGGAATTAAAATACACTGGAAAGCATTTTAATGATCCTCAGCTATTTCGATTGTGCATTAGGAAAGGTATATTTCCATATGATTTATGTAACAACTGGGACGTGTTAAAAAATACTCTCCCTCCACAAGACAAATTTTATTCCAAACTAACACGCAGTACCGTTTCCGATGAAGACTATGCAATCGCATGTCAAGTTTGGCGAGTGTTTGGCATTAAGACTCTAAGTGAATATTCTATGCATTACCTAAAACTGGATGTATTGCTGCTCACATATGTGTTTCAAACATTCCGTGAGTTGTGTCAACACATTTATGGTCTTGACCAGGCTCACTATTATACGAGTCCTGGGCTCTCGTTCGAAGCCGCTTTGAGATACACTCAAGTGGAATTGGATTTACTCACTGATGTAGACATGGTTCTATTTTTGAAAGAGGCATTCGCGGCGGCTTTGTGTCGCTTAACCAGCGCCATGCCGAAGCGAACAATGTCTACATGCCTGATTATTCACCAGGCAAACCAGAATCATACTTAATGTACTATGAAGTGAATAATTTGTATGGCTACGCCTTGAATCAGCCTTAGCCCTATGGAGAGTTTGCTTGGCTGACAGAGAAACAAGTATCAGAATTTGATGTGAACATGCCTAGTCAAGGAACAGGCCGTGGATATGTGTTAGAAGTGGATATTGAATATCCTTCATCCTTGTATGATGAACATGCCGATTTCCCATTCTGCCTAGAGCAAATGGTCCCCCCTGACAGTAAAGTGAAAATTGAAAAACTCATGGACACACTTTAGAACAAAGATCGGAATGTGCAACATACCCAAATGTTGGTGCAATGCCTCGCGGAAGGCTTAGTGTTGAAGAAAATCCACAGGGGTATTTCTTTTGCTCAAAACAGCATGTCCTGAGCCATACACGCGATTCAGCAGAGAGCACCGACAAATGGCAACACAACTGTTTAATTTTTTTTTAAATAAATGAACAACTGCATCTACAGTATGGCAAGTCCATTGAAAATGTTCACAAATACCGTGACATTAAATTATTCAATGTCTGGGAAGGACGTTACGGTGCCCGGCAGTACATTGCCAAGCCAAATTTCAAATCTATCAACATTATCGATGAGGATTTGGCCACTATTGAATTGAGTAAGATCAGCGTGACCCTGGATAAGCCCATTTACTCGGGCCAAGTCATTTTAGACTTTTCTAAATCGGTCATGTATCGAATCCACTATGAGTTTGCCAAATGCCATTTTGAGGACGTATCTCTTTTATATATGGATACGGACTCATTCATTTACCACATTCGCCACTGCAACCCCTATGACGTCATGAGGCAGCATAGTGACTGGTTCGACACCTCTTCGTACAGCACTGACAACATGTTTCAGCTGCCCATAAAAATAAGAAGGAAATGGGCGTTTTAAAAGATGAATGCGGTGATTCTGTCTTGACGGAATTCGTAGGTTTGGCCTCCAAAATGTATGCTTATCGCACACTAGACTGTAAGGAAGCCAAAAGAGCAAAAGGAGTAGGTAGAGCAGTGGTAAAATCGCTACGTGTAGACGACTACCTGGCGGTTTTACGCGCTGGTAAAGCTATGTCCCATACACAGTACATGATACAATCCAGCAACCATCATTTGTATCTTGTGGAATAGAGAAAACGCACCCTCACATCTATGGGCAGATGACCTGCTTACCAGCCTGCCCTGGGGTTATGACCGCAAAGAGGAGGTATGCTTTTTCTGTTTGATCGTTTAGGGACATGGCTTATTTTTGTAACTCGTAGATTTAGTATTTCGTAAATATTGGTTTTTGTCATTGTAAATAGTGGATTTTGTAAAGAGTGGCAACCCACATAGGCCTTTTTCTGTTTAAAAAAGTTCTGTGCAACTTTATTTTTTTAAATTTTTGTTTGGGTTGGGAATTTGAAAATGGTAAATAGTTTGATTTTTTAAAGCTGTACAAAAGTGTTATTTGTTTTTGTGCGTGTAAATAATCAACGAGTAAAGTATTTTTTTAGTAACTTTAAAGACTAGTATTTAATTTTCTGTAATGTAAATGGTAAAGTAAAAAAATGTTCTTTTGGGATAAGTGTGCATGTAGGGAATGTGCTTTGAGAATAAATAATGTGGTCGTGTTTGTTCCGAAAGACAGATGTGAATGTATGAGTAGAGAGAAAGCTGACGTGTATGTATGACCAGAGCAAACACGGTGAGGTAGGGTGGGTGGGGAGGGGGAAATTAACACTTATATGTAAATGGTCAATAGTCATTTTGGTTTTTGAATAATTTTGTTTTCTTTGAAATGTAGCGGTCAATAGACATTATTTTTGTAAAACAGTCTTACCTGCAGTAGTCATAGACCTCCACGTTTCATCAATCCCGTAAACTCACTGCATTATTATTATGGTGAAGCACACGCATCAAAATTCTTCACAAAAATGAACTTTGGACATACACCAAATGGAAAAAATGTGAAAACAGCAAAATGGAAAATCAATGTTTCGATATCAGCATAATTCAAAAACGTAAAACTGTCATTAAAGAAGTGCAAAGGGGATATGCTCCATGTGTGAAATATGAAAATACAAAAAATTCAAACAGATATTTTTTTTAGAAAGTGTAAACAACAAAATGGAAAATCCATATCATCAAAAACGTAAAACTTCAAACTGAATTGAATACAAACAAATCCCAATTCCTCACTCCTCAATTCCTCAAAGTTCATGTCCATGCATTATCAACTTTCCTTTCATAGCACTCATCACAACCAGGGCTGCCATCCTCTCACGCACTGAGGCGTCATAGGATGTGAAACGTTGTTTAGCTTTTTTCAATAACAATTTATCTGCCACATGTCTTAAACCAAGATGGCTATGGCGATAAGAAAGGTCGTGTTCTTTACATGCTTGATCCAAAATATTAATGGGTACATCACGACGCTGCAAACGTTTTTCATGACGAGTTCCAGGGTCACAAAAACGATACACTGGGAGATGGATTTCGAAAGGTAAGTATTGAATCACTTTGTCAATGACGCCATTGCCAGTGCAGGTCCTGCATATTCTTTTCCATGGATGGTGAAAAGGTTTGGTCTTCCTTTTCCTCTGTGGACGATGTTTGTGTTTTTTGTTGTTGTTGTTGCTTTTTCTCGCCATGACACCCGTGGAATGATACAACAAAGTCTTTACAATGCTGACCTTCTATGCCCAAGATAGCAGGTTCAAACCAGGCCGAAGCCGTCGGATTTTTTAGGGGGGTTAAAAATCCCTCAGTACGCCTTCCTTCGGAGGGGAAGTAAAGCCGGCTGTCCCATGTCATAGATTTATGGCATGTTAAAGAACTTTCCACTAATTACACCTGTGTGAAACTAAATTGGATAGGTTAAGAATGCAAACAACGCTCTTAGGTTGCTACGTTCGTTGGCAAGAGCCGATTGCGGTGGCGTCTAGTCGCTAAGTTCTGAACTTGGCCTAGTAGTCTTTGACGGTGGCGTTTGGCGGCAAAAGTAGTAACTATTGGAAAAATTCAAAGTTCCAGTCCTTACTTGAATTAAAAGAACAGATACACACACTAATGCAGTCATCACAATTAACAGTGGTTATCAGACAGATTCTACACACACCCAAAGTACACGGGGCTACATGACCGCATTGTCGCAGCCCCTAAACTAAGGAACCAACCAACCAAAGTCTTTATACTGACTTTTATGACCGTGATACACTTTGGCCAGCTGGCAAGTAGCACGGGTATTTTTGCCACGGCCACTTGCTTATGGTGATCGTAATCCGTACAGGGTTGCAATTCACTTAACACAGGGTCTTGAGTCCATGATTTTGGTACATGTTGCCAGATTTCTTTCACCGCGTTGGCGGCCACGTAATAAATGAACGACTTAGGGAGCGCCTATAATTCCTCTTTGGTAAAACTGTCTAGTTTCTTTTTGCACACAAAGAACTTGCCAATGGCCTTGTAGCATTCCCTTTCTCCATGGTATCACGTGCTGCAGATGTTTACATGTCGCTTGTAGAAATCTCACTGGCGTCATTCACAGGTAAATCATGAGTATTAATTTTATTTAACAACTCCCAGCAGGCATTGGTTGTTAACCTATGAAAGAGATGCCACACATGTGCTAGGGCTGTATGGGCAATGTTGCCATAGGGACAGTGGTCCATAAGGCTTTGCATTGAGGGGCAGCCCAAGTCCATGAAGTTGGTACATTGACAGTATGACGCCAAAAATGGTTGCATTAATTCACGTTTTTCATTTCCTTTCACAAATACCACATTGGCCGAGGACAAGTGCGCTTTCATGGCCACATTCAAATATTTGTAGGAAATGGTACTGTATCCGTAAAAATCAAGGATGTGGTCCCTGGACATCCAAAACAAAGTTGGATTTTTGAAAAGTGAGCATCCCGTCTAAAGACTGTCTCACAGTTCCGCCAGAGAATTCTCCAAGATTATACACAGCAAGCCGGAAACATGTTATGGATATAACTGACTGTCTTTTATATGCAAGTGTGCAACACCTATCTATTTTTCTCTCGGGGCTATGTCGGATGGAAAAAGAAACATCCTATCTAAATTATGCTGTTCCATAACATGTTTCATTACAGAAATAAATGAACGTCGAACACACACGTAGAAAAATATAAATTTATTAATAAATATTAAATAACACTACTAAAACTACATAACAGCCTAGATCTAGATCTACATATACGCCACTGTCACACACACAAAACTTCCCTACAATTACACAGGTTAAACTGTTGAATTTACACGGCGCTCGGCCGTCTCCTAGTATTAAAAATGGATCAAAACAATTTACTCCAATGCACCTTGAAAACGTGCGTTCCAATAAAATACCGAACATATTTGTGGCTCGTGCCTGCTAATAGCTGAACTGTTATGTTAGAGCCTTCTAAAGGGGTATCTGTATCTCAGGTGTTACATTGCCATTCATTTGTTCGCTGCACGTTCCTCGCCAAACGGGACTGCATGGTCTCAGCTGTGATAGCCTTCACTGGCACACAATGCTTTCACATGAACGGTAAAATAGCTTTCGCGTTTTACCATACAACGACTTACAAAAGCTGTAATAACTTGTCTGCTCCTGTCTTAAACACATCCATACTTTAAACAATCATTCTTACAATTGCAATCGATGTTCATGACCACCGACCCTATCATTCACTCTACATTAACAATTAAAACACACACACGTTCTAAAAACATTCGCTCCCTTTTAAACTACTACCTAAACTGAAAACATTTAACTATAATAATGAATATTAAATATTAAAGAACCCTTCATATAAACAAAATACAATCTTTACAGTACATACACAAACGTCTATCGCTCCCAAGATTAATATTTGATCGATACGACCGCGTTAGCTACAATCGCAACGCATCTCTTCATAGTATAATAACTATGTTTTACTTTCTCAAAATGCTTGACCACACTTGTCATTTCATGGTTAAAAGTCAATATCGGTTACTCAATGTCCGATCAGTTGAGATAAGTACAGGGTCATTCATATAAAATAAGAACGCCAAGCGGCGGCTTTGTTCTCCACCGTTGCGGTGACCTTCGCCGAGCAGGTGGCGCGCCACGGCCCCCTGCTGTAGTATTGAAAGCGCGCGCATAGTACATAAGAGGGCTGGATTTTTCTTCTTCTTTTTTTTCCAAGTTCCGATGGACTGTATGAAAATAACAGATTGACATTACCAAACTTGACCTTGCAATAAGCGTGCAGGTGTTCAGTCGCCAGTCTAAACCTCATGGTGAGACAGTTATCACTGCAACATCGTTTTTTTTTTCTTCTGTAAAACGTATTTTAAGTACGAGTCGGCTCGGCGGGTACGTGAAGCATTTGTTCAGCAATTTCCTGATGAAGTGCCACCTTCACTAGCACAGATTCACGTAATTGCAAATAAGTATGACACTACTGGCTCGGTGCTCAATAAAAAACATACGCGCACACGAACAGTTTTAACAGAGGATAAGTTAGATGGCATTGGCGAGAATCTTGAACGGTCTCCGAATAAATCACTCACAAAATTAGCACAACAAGTAGAGGTTTCGGTTTCATCTGCATACAGAGCTACAAAGTTGTTACATATCAAACCGTACAAGTTTACGCGGGCCCAATGTTTAAAACCTGCTGATCCAGCCACAAGAGTGAGATATTGTGAGTGGTATCTTGCATCATTGAATGATCGTTTATTTGACCCACAGCTTGTGTTCTTTTCGGATGAGGCCTGGTTTCACCTTAATGGGCGTGTGAACAGTCATAACACTCGCTATTGGTGTGCAGAAAACCCTAATGGTGTTTATGAAGTCCCTCATTATGCTAGGTAGATCGGTGTTTGGTGTGCTGTTTGTGCCGGAAGAATAATAGGGCCAATTTTTTTCGAGACGACAGTAAATGCAGAGAGGTACCTAGATATCATTTTGAAGCCGTTCTTCAATCAGTTAACGGAAGAAGAAAATTCGCGAGGGTGGTTTCCACAAGATTCAGCCCCTGCTCATACAGCAGAAGATTCCCTTCTTACAATCTCGGAAGTGTTTAAAGACAGAGTGATCAGTGTTGGTCTATTTCCCCCTCGTTCTCCAGATCTAACAGTGTGTGATTTTTACTTGTGGGGTAAACTGAAAGAACAAGTGTATCGAACAAATCCTCACACTTTGGAGGAACTGAAAGAAAACATTACGCTGGCAATCAGGAACATTACAGTGGCAGAACTCGCTCGTGTCAGCCAGAATGTGGTTACCAGATACAATGATTGTAGGCCTATAACCCAGGAAGGACGACACTTCCAACATCTTTTATAAGGTAAGACTCAACGACTTGTTCGTTTTTTAATGATACATTTTTGTTTTTCCGTAAATTTTAGTTATTTTTATAATTATTAGTTGTTTTTTTGATTCATTAATTTTCGGTCTTTCCACCTCTACATTTTAAATTTAATTCCAAATTTGTATACTTCAATCTGTGTTAAGAGGGGCAGATGACCGCGTAGTTACTTCCCTTAAAACAGCAATAACTAACTAATTAACTGAGGTAAGATTTCAGCATTGTACACACGCTAGCATGGCCGCTGCATCTGTAGCATATCTGGATTGTACACACGCTTAAAGCAGGGGGCCGTGGCGCGCCACATGCTCGGTGGAGGTCACCGCAACAGCGGAGAACAAAGCAGCCGCTTGGCGTTCTTATTTTATATGAATGACCCTGTATATCGTTGCTTCTAATTCAGTTTGATAAATGTTAATAACCAATTCAGAGAACACCAACATTATATCCTTTCTTAATGGAGTTCCGCAAACTAAACGACATCTAGGCCGCTGATCTATTTTCAAATCAAGTCTCCACTGACTTTCTTCAAATACAACAATTCTGCTTTTATACATTCTCAGTACATAACGACACTAAATACAGAAAACTCCTTCGTAAAACAAACAACTTACTTATGGCCAAAATCTCCATAACTCCTCTATAAACACACAAGTCATTAACACTCTTGCTTTAACAATGGTTTTACTGTACTGGTATAGCTCTCTATTAGCTTTAGATCTTATTGTTGCCTTAAAAATACAACATATTAATGAACAGCGATGTCTGTTCTACAATTACATTAGTTATCTTCAAACGATGGTAATAATAGATCAATTATGGTTTACTAAACATGATTACTCGGACATAAGACACTATGTCTCCAAATATTTAATAACAATATATATGTTTCTCTTGCTGATCGTTAAAAAAATAGCACGGTTGCAAATTCACGTTGACAAATAACGTGGCGTTACAGATGTGCTTAGATAACATCCTGTGTTATCTTGTCGCTCAATAAGGATCGATCATGACTGGAAAAAGTCTTAACTATACTTCCCTAAGATCAAATGATTTATCTATCAAGTATTTAATGAAGAGCAAAGTCTTCCTCAAGATTAATATATATTTCACGTTAACTGAATACAGCATCACTCTACAAAAAGAATGTTCATGTCTATTCAATTTCACATACAATTCACGACGGATGTAACTTGCTTAGATCGTAGGATTATTTCAAATAACCATGATATTTCTTCCCCTAACTATATATTTCTTCTTACAAAAAGAACCCCCAAGTTCATTTAAAATAAAATGAATTTAATGAATGTTCTAGACCAAAAGTCTGAAGTCTTGAATAAAAATCGAAATCGAAGAATACTGACTTTTCCAAACATATTCCCAAAGAAATTTAAGTTTCTCAAACAACTGACTTCAGTTCACAAACTGAATCTTGAAATATTTAAAAAGGTATAGATGATGAACTGACTTTCATCTTATACAGATTCGAAGAATAAAAATTACTAAACATCGATGTATAATACATGACAAAAATGTATAGAAATGTTGTTCCGAAATGCCCTTGACACATTCAAACAAGAGTAATTATGGAAAACATCTACCTTCATCTTGTAGCCATTGAAGTTCATTGTCGGGCATTAGAAAATACCCAACTGGATCGTCCTCGTCTTCCAGGTATGATTCGTTCAAAACAAATCTAGTCCCCTCCTGTGGACACGGTCTGCTTCCTCGAGAATGGAAAGATTTCCTTCTTGGCATCCTCGTTTCCATCTGGTATCGAACAGCCTCCTCCGGAGTGGAATTACATCTCGAACTATCATCGGGCTGATCTCTTCTGCACTCCGTCAAATCTTCTTCAAACGTCGACATCTCTAGAAGTTCTTTCATAATTATAGAGCAATATATTCTGTATAGCCTCGTCGTTACGGAACAAACTCGAAAGTTGAACGTGGGTTCGCTAATGTAGATGGTAATTTTCATTTGGTTGGTCAATGAAAGATTGTATATGCTCATGATCGAGAATGAATGTACATGGAAATACATTAAAGTACTGGATGGAAGTGTACTCAATGCATCCTGTTGTCTCAGCATTCTCTTTCTCTAGATGTTATTGATCTTGTCATCGTTACTCTAACGTTGTTCCATAGTTGTAGTCACAACTCTGTCTCGATATATCCCTGAAGCGAAATGGTTTAATACGGCATCACTGACATTCTTAAAAGTCATTAACTATTTATTCTTCATAAATGTTCGAAGTCATTATATTGTTCAAATACAATACACACACAATGTTTATGTAATATCACTTTACTCACTTTGAGCTGCTATGTGGACTCGTCTGGATTGAAGTCTCACCAAACTAAAATGCTTTTCCTTCTATGAGTTGAGCAACTTTGTCAAACACCACCAAATCTCAAATATCTCGAATAATTGTCGCTCAATTTTGCTAAATCTCTCTACAGTTGAACTCTATCACTTGATAAGTAAACTAGTATCACTTTCAATTAGACAAAGTAAAAGACTTGTCTGTAATTTAATGAACTGTCCACTGCTCAACTTCACCTAGATTTGATGCGGGGATGTCTATATATGTTGGCCGGTAATACCGCTGCCTCGGGTCTCAAAGAACCTCGCACTATAGCCTGTCTACGAGAATGAATTTCCTCCGGACAATACGTCTTATCGCTGCCAAGTCGGTCGAGAGAAGAACGCTCTTGACCGCCGTCTCCCCTCCAGCTAGTCTGAAAATGGCGCCAGTAGGGGTTCTAACTCAGTAACTTACTTTTTTTGAACGCACTGTACATTCACAGACTCATTTTTTTGAACGCGACTCTACATACACAGCCAAGTAAGATTTTATATATTTCCCGAACCCATGGTCGGATTTTAACAAATGAGGCGTCGTTGAACTCGAGCAGACGGGGGGCTATGCTATGGACCACTCATTTCAACCCTAAAATAAAACCTACCCCTAGTAAGGGGTATTTTCTTAGTAAAAGTCGCATTCCATGTGCTACATATATACAGTTCAATGCTAATAGGAAATTAAACGTTGTTACACATAGGAAGCATGTGAACGATGAATAACCACTATGAATTAACATTTTTCTTTTTTCTTTTACGCAAACGCACTTGGTTTTTTTTGTAAGAGGGCGGGCTTTTTGAATAATGATTTATAGATAGTGTCCTAAGACACTGGCGTGGCAGTACAAAAAAACATGGTGGCCAAGCGAATGATAAATAATTAATAGCACGCGAACCCAAGGTCAGATTTTGATAAATGAGGTGTCATTGGCCTCGGGCTAACGCCCTCTTTCCTCTTGACAACTTATTTCAACCCTAAAATAAAACCTATCCCTACTATGGGTGAAGTAGTATTTTTTAGTAAATGTGTCTTTCCTTTGTGCATCATACAAGCTGTATAGTGCTAATATGAAATTAAACGTTGTTTCACATGAAAAACATGCATTGTCCTGGATGGCGCTATGAGTTAATATTTTTGTTTTTACACATGCGCACTTGCGAATTTTGCATGAGGGCGGGCTTTTTGAATAATGATTTATAGATTTTCTTTTTTAAATTAACCAAAAGATCCAAAACTAATAGGTGATTGGCTTTTTAATATCTCATGAACTAATAAGTCTAGGGACTTGTATGAGGGGTCGTTTGACTTGGAGTGGCGCTCTGTTTTTTGAATTGATTTTTGATTTTTTGTTAAAAGGGCCTAAGTACACATTTGTTAATATCTCGCGAGTCAATAAGGCTAGGGACTTGTATGAGGGGTCGTAGCACTTGAGATGACATATCCTTTTTGAATATATTTTTTGAAATTTTGACAAAGGGCTTAACTATACTTTTGTTGATATTTCCTGAATTCATGATGGGATTTTGACCTGTGAGGTATTGTTGGACTTGAGCAGACACTCTCTTTTTGAATGTATTTTTGAAATTGTGACAAAGGGCCTAACTATACTTTTAGCCATACATTCAGGGGCAAAGCTGATATCACCCGAACTCATAATCGGAACTTGACGTATGAGGTGTCGTTGAAATCGGGCTTACAGTCCCCTTTCCAATGGACAACCTATTTCCACCCCAAAATAAACCCTACCCCTACTAGGGGTGAAATAGTTTTTTTTTGTAAACGTTGCTTTCCATGTGCAACATGTGGGAGCTTGAATGCTAATAGGAAATCAAACGTTCTTTCACATAAACGATATGCCAACGAGTCAACGCCATAATAAATTAGCATTTTGTTTTTTGTTTTGTTTTAACGCATGCACACTTGGTGATTTTGTAAGAGGGCGGGATTTTTGAAAAAATATTTATAAGAAAGGGTTTTAGTGGTGAGTAGAGAGCTAGATAGTTGCCTACTTTCCTATGAAGTTTGCCGATATCTCACGAACGCATGGTTGGATTTGGACATGTAACGTGTAAAATCGCTTGTCATGACGCCCTTTTGATGTTGTCAATAGGTTAAAGTTTTAGGAATGAAGGAAACAAACTTTAAATGTTCATGATGAGAGGTTGTAGATAGAGAGAGAGAGGATACAGCTGGGAGTGTGTTTTTAACAAGGTTATTACTGGTTGTAATGCTATTTTCGATATTTCGATATTTTCGACGGGTCGGTTTAGGACAGGTCGAGGGTTCGGTTTCTGATATTTCGACAGGTCGGTTTATGACAGAGCGTGAGTTCGTTTTTCCGATATTTTACTCTCGAAGGGGATCCTACGATGATGGATTTAATGACCAATGATAATTCTATGATCAGATGATATTTAGATGTATCGGTTTAGGACAGGCCGAGGATTCGTTTTCCAATATTTTGACGGATCAGTTTATGACAGAGCAAGGGTTCGTTATTCCGATATTTTACTTTCGAAGGGGTTCCTACGATGATGGGTTACATGACAAATGATAATTCTATGATCAGATGATATTTTGAAGGGTGGGTTTAGGACAAGCCGAAGATTTGTTTTCCAATATTTCGACGGGTCTGTTTATGAGAGCGAGGGTTCATTTTTCTGATATTTTACTCTCGAAGGGTATCCTATGATGATGGGTTGCATGACAAATGACAATTCTATGATCAGATGATATTTTGAAGGGTCGGTTTAGGACAGGCCGAGGATCTGTTTTCCAATATTTTGACGGGTCGGTTTATGACAGAGCGAGGGTTAGTTTTTCCGATATTTAACTCTCGAAGGGGATCTTTAACGTATAAATGATGATGGGTTATATGCCAAATTATAACTCTATGATCAGATGATATTTTGATGGGTCGGTTTAGGACAGGCGTGGATTCGTTTTCCAATATTTGGACGGGTCGGTTTATGACGGAGTGAGGGTTCGTTTTTCTGATATTTTACTCTCGAAGAGAATCCTTAACGTGTAAACGATGATGGGTTACGTGACAAATGATAATTCTACGATCAGATGAGGAGCAAACAGAACTTGGTTCTATGTTGATTGAATCGAGTAGAGAAAACAAACTTGCTGTAGAGCAGACTGACAGAATGTGGATATTATTTGAGCTTACTGGAATGTGCTAACCTGACTTGACTTGACAACAGGTGCAATGGAAAAATATCAGAATGCTGAAGATACTTGAAGATCAAACGATTTGTCAACCATGGTGAGAGGGGAGAGCGAAATGTATGTGTACACGTGTGAGATGATATGTAAACCCACATGTAAGCTAAACAAGTTACATCATGTTTCGATTCATACGTGACAAAATGCAAGTTCATGTGTAATATGATCTGACATACAGGTATTCACTTTGGACGTTAGCTGTAAATGGTCATAGGATGTTGGTCCATAACCATTAAACGGTAAATGTAGGTAATAAATTATCCTTTCATCTCATGCTCACATGGGATGAAAAGCAAGCAGAAAAAAGCATAAACGATTTCCCACTTTATGTGGAACTTGAATATACAGCCATGAAATAATGCTAACACGTTAGTTGTGACTTAAACTTTCTTGTGAAAGGTTGTTGATCATCATTATTATGGTGAAACAAAGATATGTGGTGAAAAAAGATTAAAAACAGGACATTTGTTTCAATTGAGTGAAAGAACTTATGGTTTGAGACTTGTTTCTCTTGAAATATACAATATAATATACAACATACTACAAACTATCATTTTTATTATCAAGTTAACTTTACTAGAGATTAGGTTATGCATAACAGTTCACCTGGAAGTATCAACGACTTGCTATGGTAAGCCATGTGCTTACTATAAACGATATACATATATTGTAAAAAGAACTAATAAATATGGAACTGTTATTTGGTGCTGTTCGAAACAACGATCTAAAAAGTGTCGAGGAATGATTAAAACAAAAGACTCCAACATACTTATTTCAATTGATCATCATTGTAAATCTCAAAATAATACTCATTTAAATGGACAAAATACTCTAACCAAGGTAAAAAAGCAAGTTCAAGAGAAAAATACTGTGACTCAAGATAGCACATTGTTTGTTAAAGAGCATTTATTATCTCCTGAAAAAGACATGTTAGGACAGTCGTTAACGTCTAAGAAACCCCTAACACTATCAAAGACATCACAAACTATGCCAAAGGTTGTTGCATTGCAAGATGAACAAAAAGGATTAGATAGTAATAGTGATGATGATTATATTGATGATGATAATCATGATGATGTTAATATGATGATGATGATGATGATGTTAATGGTAATGCTCTGTTTTCACCCAAAAAATCGTTTGTTAAATTTGTTTACTCGTACAATCCCAGTAAGCTAATCCAGCGGCTTTAGTACTTGCATGCCTGTAGACAGGCTGGTCATACTGAATATGAGGAAGAACTATTGGATATAGAAAATGAGCTTCGTCGTGTCAAAATTATTCTGTAATGAATCCACGTAACCGCTTAAACTATTTCTTAACAATACATGTAATATTTTCTACCACTTTGAACTCACTTTGCACTCACTTTGCACCTACTTTGCACTCACTTTGCACCCACTTTACACCCGCTTTACACCCACTTTTCTACCACTTTTGTACTTTGCTATCACTTTTCTACCACTTTTCTACCACTTTGCTACCACTTTTCTACCACTTTTCTACCACTTTTCTACCACTTTCATACCACTTTTTACCACTTTTCTACCACTTTTCTATCACTTTAAACTATACATATTAAATATAAAAGCCAACGCTAAATCATTATATTACCAGAACAGTTGTAACCTCTGTAGTGAGCAAATCATACTGACAGGTCAGTTACTACTACTATGGAAATTACTACAACCAACAAAGGTTGGCAATGTGCACTCTATCAAGGCTACTATTATAACTATAAACGACAAAATGTAAAAGAAATAATATTCTGGCGATGCTCAAAACAGAGGTCAACAAGCTGTCGAGGCGATATGAAAAGTAAAAATGGGTAGGTTTTATGTGTGAGTGATCATCAATGTAGTGCTTCAATTGAAACACTGATAGTGTTGACAAAAAATCATCAGAATGCTAAAATGCTAGTACCAGGAAAACATGTTGCTACTCAAAATAGTTTTTTCAAAATCAAAAAAATTAATTATATAATAATAAGTGGTCCATAGCAAAGAGGACGTAACCCCGAGTCCTACGACACCTCATTTGTTAAAATCCGACCATGGGTTAATCAGATATTAATTATTTAACAAATACAGTCGTGTACAAATAAAATGGGGTGGGTTAGAACCCGTACCGGTACTGCTCCCCTACTCTTTAGGTTTGTAATAGGCGGGCCACGCATGCGTAGTGCATGCGTACCCCTTCTCAGCGTGTTGAACTGCCATCTCCTGGCGTGATGACATTACAGATCCCACGTGAGTCCGGTGAGCTACGTCATTACTTCCAGGAAAGGTACTGGTCTCATCAAATACATTTCTTAAATTGGCACACCAACAATAGCGTGGCAAGCACTAATGAGTGTGCCGACTGCATTATGCTAAGTCGGCCGTCAGAACTCCTGAGCCCCACAATGCGGGGTAATGCCTTATGAATAGGGGTAGAAGAGTTGACTGCTCGAATTCTCAGAACTGCTACGTCGTCACCGGCAGAGATAAAATGCGAGGACAGTACATACTCGCGAGCACGTGTCTCTGCCGTCCACACTGACACCGAGCGTCCCTTTGTGCTCACCTGAAGAACCGACTTCAGCCGGCTCAGATTGAGCGGCTCAAGGTCGACTCGAACTAGGCTCAGAAGCCGGTACACACTGAAGACGCTGGTAGCTCGCAAGTTTGTACTACCCTACCAGGGAATTGTTACCGCTTGACGTGGAGCGCGGCTGTTGTGTATACATTACGTCAACTCGCCTTGTTATGGCTGCTGCGAGTGGTTGCGGTGCATGAGGGGGAACTCATGTACAGTCATACAATGAGAACACACCGCACAGCGCACGACCCAGCACGAATCATGCACACAAATGGCATGCGATGAGGTTTCGCTGGCGACGGCAGCACGTCTATCGCAGGTATGTGGCTGGGTGGAGCGCATTAGTTCCGATTTCCGCCACCGGTAACAACCCGCCTAAACAAACTTTGTTATTGTGACTCAGCAATTTTTCTAGGCTTGTGCTGTGTCTTGTGTGGGGTTCGCCTAGGACACCAAACTGGGTCATCAGCGGGCTCTTGGTGTCCGCGCCCAGACCCCCACAGGAGTAGCGAACTGCTCGCTTCCTCCCTTTTTATAAAGCACACCTGCGCCTCTTCACTCCGAGAGCTAAAGGCTCAAGCAGCCTCCACCTTCTTATAAAGCAGGGTTATCCAGACCAGCCATTGCGCTCTGAGAGCGTAGCCGCGCTCGGGGAGCACTGGGTAGTCAGGCTAGCACTCCTTCCCCTACCACCACTACAGTGTGACAGCGAGGAGACGGACGATGTTCGGACCACGCTGACTAGATACCTACGTACAGTCGTGCGGTCGACGGCTTTTGTGGATTTGTTGACATCATATTGATAGGGCTATTTTGCCATAAAAATATACCGCATATACAAATCGAATGGCACTCCGATGAATGGAATGTGCAGGAAACGAACGCAAGTGTGAAGTAAAGATTATTGTGTTTTTTTAAACTGAAATGTGAACATATTAGAGAGGAAGATTCAACAACACTTAACTAGGCTAATTTGAATAAATATTACAGACTTTTGCTCCGTCGTTTTTACGAGCTTTTAGTTTTTGAGGAAACAATCTTCTCTAAATTGGGTACACTATTTCTGGACACAGCTATTCGTAAACAATTGCGCAAGTTTCTATCGCTCATCGTTGCACGATGTTTACTTTTGGTAAGCTTAAGAACCGAAAAGAAACGCTCACAAATGTACGTTGCGCCAAACATTGCTCACTTCGGCGCGGCGGACAGACCGCGTGCTCAACCAGCCAAGCTTCTCCCACCACTACCGAAACTACACTACCTTCCACCAAGGCGCTCGGAGCTCTGGCTTAGAGTGCGGCAGGAGTGCTGTGTGAATGGCTCTGTTATAAAGGCTTCCAAAAACATGGTATATTGGCTTTCACGGCCAGTGAATTAAAACGACAACAACCTCTTCCGACCCAAGCAAAAATTTGTAGCTGAGATTGTCTGGTTGTATCTTTTATATTAAATAACTGCGTAAAGAACTCAAATTCAAAGACAAAAGACATAGGCTAATTTGAATTAAATAATACAATTACACATCACAATTGCCGACCAGCATAGTTACGAGCGCCAAGTCGTGGTCATGGGGCGTGACTATCTCCGGACTGTGGTATATTCCTTCAGAATATATGTTATCTGGTTTAGTATTTCTCACCTGCTTTGGGTTCTCTTTGTTTTTCTTCTTCCCCTGCATACCACTAACACACTTGTTTATGTTTTTCTTTGTGCATTCTCTTATATTTTCTGAAAGTGTGTTTCAGATGAGGTGCTTTCTCTTTGTATAAGATCTTCTGCAGCGCTCCTTGCGACAGGTCACTGAAGCTTTGGATTCCAGTCACCTCAAGAGTTGGTTCCACACATTTCTAGTAGAGGGCATCAACCTCGCTTCTTATATCTTCCATGAAGACTACCTATTTTTTGGACTCTGCCTAAAACTTGATTATGTATAATTCATCATCATCATCATCATCTTGTACAGTTTCCAGCCCCAGGCTGGGTCTGTTTGAAACATAAGCCTCGCCACTTAGTCCTTTCTTCCCACCACCTCTCCGCTGTCACTCTGGTCCAGTCCTCGCCTCTCTTCTTGACACATTCTTCCACTCCTTTCAGCCATCTATCTCTTGGTCTTCCCCTTGGTCGTTTCTTCTGCATCTGCATCTCATGTATCCTCTTGGGAATCCTCTTCTCATCCATTCTCTTTAAGTGTCCATACCACCTCAGTCTTGATGTCTCAATCCTACCTTGCAAGGGCTCCTCTTTCACCATTTCCCTGACCTTTTCATTCCTCAACCTGTCTCTTCTTGTTACTCCGATCCTACTTCGCAGGAACTTCATTTCACCTGCCTGTATTCTGCTTATGTCTCTTTTCTTCATTGTCCACGTTTCTGAAGCATAGGTCAGTATCGGGATATAGTAGCTTCTGTATAACACTTCCTTGCTTTTTTGTGGGACATCTTTATTCAACACTAAGCTCCTAATGCTTCTCAGAAATGCTTCTGCCTGTCTGCCACGTTCCGTAATCTCTTTGTCATTTCTCCCATTTTCCTCCACTATACTGCCCAAGTACTTGAGACTTTCCACCTTCTTCAGCTGTCCACCTCCAAGTGTTATCCCACTCATTGGTCTGTCCTTTTTCCTGGTCGTTAACAGGATCTCACATTTACTGATGAACTTCCATCCGTACTTTTCCACTGTTTCTTCCCAAGCCTTCAGTTGCTCCTGAATTTCCTCCTCCTTGTTTCCCCAGACCATGAGATCATCTGCAAACACCATTGCTTTCATCTTATCTTCTCCTATCTTTCCTGCTATCCGTGTCATTACCTCGTCCATAACCACAATAAAGAGAAGGGGTGACAGCGCACTACCCTGTTTCAGGCCACTCATTTGTCTGAACCAGTCTGTACTTTCCCCTCCAACTTTCACACAACTTACACTTCCACAATACATCTCCTTCACTCTGCCTACAGTCCCTTTTTCCACTCCCATGTTTTCCATTGCTTTCCAAACCTTCTCCCTACACACACTATCATAGGCCTTTTCGATGTCCAGGAAAGCCATCAACAGATCCTCGCCAAATTCGTAGTGGTGTTCCTGGAGCTGTCTCACTGAAAATATGAGATCCACTGTTGATCTCCCAGGTCTGAATCCATACTGCTCCTCTCTCAATTTTCTCTCCACTTTGGCTCGTATTCTACTTTCTAATATCTTTTCATATATCTTGGCACAGTGAGATATGAGTGTGACTCCCCTGTAATTTCTGCACTCCTTGCTGCTTCCTTTCTTAAATATTGGGACAATTAATCCTTTCTTCCAATCTTCTGGGGTCTTTTTCTCCTTCCATATCACCCTCATCACACGGTACAGCCACTGTTTCCCAACCTCCCCTGCTGCCTTCACCATTTCAACACTCATTTCATCCACACCCGGTGCCCTTCCTCCTTTCATCTTGTCTATAGCCATCTCCAGTTCTCTCCAAGTCAGGTCCTTTTCCATTCCTGTGTTGTCTTCACCATCTTCCAATGCATTGTCTTCCTCCCTAAGACCATTTGGATTCAGCAAATCCTCAAAGTACTCTTTCCACACTGTCTTGAGTGTCTCTTTGTTGTGTACCTCATTTCCGTTTTTGTCCATCATTACCACATCCTCTCGCAGACCTCTTCTCTTACTTTTGACCATCCCATAAAGTACTTTCTTATTTCCTCTGCTGTCTTCCTCCATCATCTCTGTCCACTTTACCATCCACTTCTTCCTCTCCTCTGCGACAATTTTGTTTGCTTCTTTCTTCTTTATCTTATAATCTTCCCTTGCCAGATCAGTTCTTTCCTGGAACCACACTCTGAAAGCCTTGTTCTTCCTTCCCACAGCTTGTTTTACTATCTCATTCCACCATGGTGTCTCTTTACACCGCTTTCTGTTGCTTGTTCTTCCACATACTGCCACTGCAGCTTCCACCATTGTGTTTTTGAATTGCTTCCATTCCTCTTCCCCTGTTTTAAGATTGTCTGTTGGCATCCTTTCCCTTATTATCTTCTGGAATTCTTCCTTGACTTCCTTTTCCTTGAGTTTCCATACTTTGATTCTCCTTTCCTGGTACTCTGTCCTCTTGCTATCCTTAACAACTCCCAGGTTCATTACTAGTATTCTGTGGTCGCTATCTAAGGCCTCTGATGGTATTACCTTTATATCTCTGACACTTCTCTTCATTTCCCAGTCGTACAGCATGTAATCTACCAAAGATTTCTTTGTTAAATCACTGCTGTACCACGTTACCTTGTGGCTTTCTTTCTTCCGGAACCAGGAGTTGCCTACCACTAAACCGTTTCTCTTGCAAAAATCCAGCAACTTTCTCCCTTCTTCATTCCTGCTACCCCATCCTTCTGCTCCCAATACATTTTCATATCCTTGCCTTTCACTTCCTACATGTGCATTCAAATCTCCCATGACAATGATGCTCTGACCATTCAACAGCTGTTGTAGCTCCTCCTCGAAGTCTTCCTTCTCTTGAGCTGTACATCCAACTTGAGGGGCATATACCTGGGCTATCTCCAGGCTTCTTCCCTTCACAGTTACTCTGATCTTCATGATCCTGTCACTTATTCCCTTTACCTCTTCCTTCATTCCATCTCTCACAACTACTCCTACTCCGCTGCTCCTTCCTTCACTGTTCCCACTCCAGTACAACCGGTACCCTTTCCTCAGTTCTCTGCGACCTTCTCCTTTCCATCTTGTTTCTGCCAAGCCCAGTACATCCAGTTTTCTTCTCTCCGTCACATCTACAATCTCCTCCACCTTTCCTGTCAGTGTCTGTATGTTTAATGTCCCAACTCGTAGTCCATTAGCATATCCGGGTCGTCGTTGTTTGATTATTATGTATGTATTATGTATAATTATTGTTTGTTATGTTGCCTATATTCCCCCCCCCTCTCTCTCTCCCCCTCATTTCCAGTCTCTGTCGTTGCTCGATCACACATTTGGAATCTTCGAGCATAAATACAACAGAGTGCGCATTGCCACACTGCGCCTTTACTGTGACGTGAAACCAACATCTCGATCAGCTGATTAAAGGGTTAACAGAGGACCTCGTAATGGAAGGTTATAGGAGTATGTGGGAAAATGATTATTAATTAGGGTTTAAACACACATTTTCGTAATTTATACGGCATTGGGAAAAGCATCGCATGTTTCTTCACGTACCGGAAGGTAGCAAAGCTTAAGAATGTAACATATTTGGTGTTAAAAGTGGCTGTCGTGTTCCGTAATACTCATACATCCAGGATCCCATCTTGTAAATAATTAATAACAAATCCAACTCTGAGAATTAGGCCTACTGATTTTTGAACAAAATTGTGTTTGTATAAAAAGTGGCTGTCGTGTTCCGTAACACTCATACATCCAGGGATCCCAACTTGTAAATAATTAATAACAAATCCAACTCTGAGAATTATGCCTACTGATTTTTGAACAGAATTGTGTTTGTGTAAAACGTGCTGTCGTGTTCCGTAATACTCATACCATAGCGTATAGCATATGCGCTATGCTCATACATCCAGGATCCCCTCTTGTAAATACTTAATAACAAATCCAACTCTGAATTAGGCCTACTGATTTTTGAACAGAATTGTGTTTGTCTAGCTGGTAATTTTTGATTGTACGCCCGAAAGCTCCAAACAAGTTCAATCTATTAACTTACTACATCATTTTCCAAATTATTTTTCATCATTAGAAAATGTATTTTGGCTAATTTTAGTACCGGTACGTAAGAACATTTTATCGTACGATGAGCTCTCATTCAGCCTTACCCTTCCACTTCAGTATTTTATGAAAGTGAACAAATCAACATGGGCAAATGGAAATAAGGAAGTCTATCGATTTAGCAAGCGTTGGTTTTTAACAACTATGCATTACATTTGCTACATAGAAAAATATTTTAATCAATGAACTGTTTTTAAATTCCATTTTCCATGAATCATAGAAACCTTCGCAAAAATAACCCAGAATTTTGAAATTGTACGAAGAATTGACTACTTTAGGGATGCAATGTGGCCTATCCTAGAAGAATCTCAAAATTCCTTCAACCAAACGCACTGTCCATAACTTACGTTTAATATTTATTATCGAAGACTACACCGTCACATCTGTAGCATAACCTGTAATTTGACACTGAACATGATTGACGACTGCATTGTGTAGTCCACTCTACATTTAATCCAGCATAGGGACATAAAGCATTTTTATGTTCAAAGATGCAATTACTTGCAGTCTCAACAAAACACCAAGAAAAACGTCTAGCCTATGGACATGTAAATACTTGATACCTTCGAGCATAAATACAGGCCTGTTCACTGGAGTAAGGGATAGGTGTAAATTATAATAATGTATAATAAATTCCTGCATTTCCATGTTTAATTATTTTTCTCTCATGTTTCGAAGTTAAGAGGAAACGTAGGCTAAAGAAATGCAAGTAATTAAGTCACGAATTTTAGGGTTATTTAGCAATGAATTAACATACGTATGGAAATAAATGCCCGATCCTTTTTAAACGTCTCCTTGCATCCATACGCGACACAGTAGTACACCATTCTGACTTAGTAATGAATAGAACTCACTTTAAGTAACCCAATTCTATCATCACGTGTAGTATTTCAGTGCTCTAAACTACCCGCAGTTCCTTTTAGTCAGCTGATAGTGATGATGGTTTCAACAACGTGACGTCATCAGCCATCTATTGGATTTATGATCTCAGTTTGGAATACTCTTTCTTTCTTTCTTTCTTTCTTTCTTCGCTAAGTGCTTCGCTCAGACTGAACGGATCTCCTACTCGAAGGTGTCCATACCTCAAAGATGTGGTAAAGATTCATACAAATGCCATGTTTTAGAAACTTTTTAATGGCTGACCGTGAAATCCAACATTACTACAATGATATGATAAGTACGTTTTTACAATCATATTTTACGTGACCTATGGAAATCTTAATCTATACATCCTTTTGAACATTTTGGGCAAATTTGAACTATTAAATACTGGAGTAATTTGCTAACGGCCTCCCACGAGGGATATTACATTGCTTTGCTAAATCTTAATTAAGCTCGCCATTGAATGGTTATGAAAACTTTCTGGTACTATATGTGTCAAAAGGGGGATACTTTTCCTCCCAACCTGGGAATTATGCTAACCTTGTAGCACTTTGAAAATCAAGCTTTTCTTCTTCGAGGGATTTTCTACTGAATCTTGAAATTGTACCAAGTTATTCTCAAATTTCATCGTGGGATTTTTTTCTTCTTGTCCCATTTTATGTTACTTGCAACTCGTGACATTTTGAATCAAGCAATAGACTCTGTATTGTGCAATATCACACTGGCAAACAACTCAAAAACTCAATAACTTTAAACTACTGCTAATTTCCAATTCAGAACAAACTATAAACCTCAATAGTGACTTTACGTGTGCTTTGATATATTGGTTTCAAAGTAAACCATATGTGTTGGGTACCCAAACGCGACAGAACAAGCTTATGAACAGACTCTAAACATATCCCATTTCTTCCTTTCCATTCCCCATTTACTAACATTTAAATTTAAGTAAACAACCTTTGCATATATTTTTGTTAACTTGAGGCTTCACTGAAGTGACCTCCCCTTCTTGAATTTAACATTACATAAATACTGTTTAATTATCTTGGTAGTTATAAACCCACCTTTTAATCTTCGCTCTCATTTTCCTGCTGCTCCCGGGAATTCAGAATTTGTAATTTCATATTTGCCAAAGTCCTTTGTCACGTTTGATTACCAAGATACTCTAGTCAGGAATTTGTTAACTTACTTCATTCTCTAAACAAAGTAAATTCGAATATTTTTCAGGGTTTAATTTTTTAATAATTCTTAGTCCGTAAATCTTATATTGTTCTTAAAACACTTTTAGTGTTGATGTAATAAAAATTGCTCTCATTTGTTGGAGCTGGACTCAATTCTATTGCTCGAAGAGCTTTCTATGTGTGTGAATTCCTTCCCCATTTTCTCGTACTACTTTCTGTACTTACATAATCAATTGCAAACACTTCATGCTAATCTCGCAATTAAAACCCGATCATTTGTTGTGTTCAGGGCGAACCTTCTGTTGATACTTTACATAAAGTTTACTCTAGCAATTCCTGTAAATTGTTAAATGCGAGTATAGTTCGCTCAGCAAACTTCCTACTCGAGGTATTTATTGCCTTGTCATATCAATTTACCTTTCGGATTGTAGTTTTGCCTAAGTTAGGTATGTTAGTCTTTCCTCCGCTAAACTTCTAATCAGCATACTGCTGGATAAAAGTTTAGCACACTTTGAACACAAAAATTGTTCTTTTCTCGTATTTTTGCTAATTGTAACTTTTTTTGCTAAGGGCCTCGAGAGTATCCTACTTTTTCCGTTTTACGTGCAATCGCTCTCTTGCTTCGGGGTCCATCCTCGGTGAATAATAAAGCTATTCTTTATTTGTTTCATTTATTGCAGCATCTTAAAATGCTTTCTGAAATATTCCCTGGTAGTTTTGTTAAAATGATTATTATAGCCTCTTGTTTCTCCAGTGACCTGACTCCCTATACATTACTCTATGTAGTGCATGGAAGGGATAGTGCACTTTGTGACTACTTGTGGGACATCCCAGCCACTTTCTTTGCATTATTGCATAAAGTTATATTAGCAACTCGTTTATACACACTCTTGATTGCTTTATGCTCAAGCAAGACTGTGTTCCTTTTGCTAGTTTTATTGATCATGTTTTCAGCATTTTTCCTATAGTTAATCGATTTCTGCAACATATCCTATTCATAATTTAAGTTTAAGGGCTAATGTTTGTTTTCCCATCTTATATTCTTTAGCCTTGTTCTATCCTAACTGTTCATGCTTCTATCAGCATTTTTTTATTTTTATATTGTTAATAAATTGTTATTTTGATTTGCTCCCCTGTTGCCTAAGTTTCATTTTTTTCCTAAGCCTTTTTCCTTTTCTTACATCATCTTCCCTCCGGTAGTGTACTCCAGACTGGAAAATCGAATGGGTTCAAAACCCTTAGTCGGACATTCTTGAAATGGTTTTCTGGGATTTCTCGTTTTCAAATCCAGGCGAAACTGAGATGGTACCTTCTAGCAGGCCACGATCGCTTCCTTCCAGCTTCTTGTCTAGTTTAATTCACCCCAAATTATTTTTATTTCTCAATAACCCCCCTGATGAACGAGGCGTCGGAAAGGTCATCCGACCGTAAAAATCATCCACCAACATAAGACTCACCTCTCTTCGCCCACCAAATAAATGAGAATATTAAGGGATGGAATTAGTTCAGGATTCATATAATACCAATTGCTACAGAGAAAAAGTATTAAAACGTGAAGGGGCACATGTGTACTCGGGTCTGAAGAGGATAATGCCAACATGCATGCTTACTGAGTGATAACTCATCAGCAATACTAGAGAGACCACTCGGCCTTAAGGACGAATGAGCGTGCGAGTCGTTTGTCTGGCAGGCAGTGAGATGGTGCGCCGAGTAATCGATAAGGCAGTGAGCGTAAGTCATGCAATCTAGCAGGCAGTGATTGGGTAGGTCGTGTAATCTAGCATGCAATGAGTAACCGAGTCGTCTAATCAAGCAGGCAGTGATCGGGGAGCAGTGGGGGCGAGTGGTGTAATCTAGCAGGCAGTGAACTGGTGCGCCGTATTAGTTAATCTAGCAGGCAGTGAGCGGGTGAGCCGTATAATCTAGCAGCCAGTGAGTTGTGTAATCTAGGAGGCAGTGAGGGGGTGAGTAGTGTAATCTAGCATGCAGTGAGCGGAAGTCATGCAATCTAGCAGGCAAATATACGGGCGAGTCGTATAATCTACATTCTAAAAAAATCATCACATTTATAAGCTTAGTTCTGAACACAGGGGCTGACACACAATCACACATCCTGGAAAATTAATGCTCATGATGTGTATCGAGGAAATCACCACCAGAATGCGTTCTACCCGATACTACGTAACATACAAAATGGCTCCCTATGAGTCATCTATCTAGTAGCTAGAAGTACGCAACAATGACTATGTTGACTTGCAATACTGTTCCAACCAACTGAAATACAGTAAGAATCTTTCGCTTTGAACAAACAGCCCATACTCCTTGTAAATTAAATTGTCCGTTGACCAAAGAAGACCGGTACCGTACCGGTATACAGAAACATGGGGAATGTAAGCGCAACGCCTCGCAAAGTAACCTTGAGAAATGAAGCAGATGAATCTGGGAGTGTTATCCAAGTATCGGACAGAATAGCACAAAGGCTCAGAGGTTGTCCGAGTGACGATGAGAAAATTCGGAGCGTACCGGTAAGTAGAGTGGATCAGATGGTTAATGGTCGAAGGACAACTTCTTTACCGAGAAATTGGTTTCCCTGCATATACCACAAGACTATATCCCTTACCTTGTCTCAAGCTTCATCTCTACTAGGTTAAGTTTCACTTAAAAATTGTGAATTAAAATTTTAACAGTACCGTAACTTATCATGCACCGTATCTCAAACTTACAACATAGTTTCGCCATGTTTAGTGGTTCCAAAGATTACCAGCGGGACAGATACACTAACGATACGTGCAATGACTAGATATGGATGTTTACAGGGGCGTATGTAAGGGGATTGAAGGGAATTTATGGATTAAAACATAAAAAACCAATGTATATACTTATCATGTACGGTACATTACTAATGTTACTAAGCGACATATTTTTTATTTTATTTTTTACGAGGGACTGTGGAAAATCTTAAAAAGACACATGTGAAGGGTCCGCACTCCACAGTAGTGTGGGATTCTTACCCACTATAAAACACATCCCTTTTCCCACGATGCGTTCATCACCCCGGAACCGCTCTCGCATTACTTCAGGGTGATGTGCTTACTTAGCCACTCAGACTTCTTCTTACTACATTTTTCTTATGGATGTTCGTACGCATCCATTTCCCTCTTCTTCTGGCGCAGGACACCTTCTATGTAAATAGCTGTCTGATTCCATGTTTGATCATTTCGGAGCATCATCTGTAGGATGTTGTCCGGCGTGATTACCCCTAGAGAAGCTTGTAGATCTCTTCTAGATGTGCTGACCAACGTTCACACACAAAGAATGTGTGGAGCGCATCATCCTCTTCATTACAATAATGACACAAAGGGCTATTAGCCACACCAATGTGATGCAGGAATCTCCGAAAATATCCATGGCCTGTTAGGAACTGTGTCAAATAATAATTGACCTCTCCGTGGTTTCGATCAGCCCAGTCAGCCAGACGCAGAATAAGTTTCTTTGTCCATCGACCTCGTGTCTCATCATCTCATTTCTGTTGCCATCGTTCCATACAATGATTGTGTGCAGACGTCTTTGCCTGGTGTATGGCCAGTTCTCCTTTGGTGCGCCAAACTTCCTGACGCTCTAAGGCAAGTAAATCAATTGGTGCTACTCCCGCTACCGCTAGAACAGCAGGCTCTGAAACAGTGCGATATGCACATGAGATCCTCAGTGCTCCTCTCCGTTGTACTGCTGCTATCCGTTTACGATACTTCTCGAACCGTAAGGACTCAGCCCAGATCTCAGCTCCATAGAGTAATATGGACTGGACTGTTGTCATCAGGAGACGTCATTTGCTAGGCTTCGAACCTTTAATATTATCCATTAATCGGCTCAAAGCGGTCAAGACATTTGCTGCTTTATCCGTCACTCTTTGAATATGAGCCCAGAATGTGAGCTTCGTATCTAGCGTCACACCCACGTACTTCGTACTCCTTGATGAATTAATCATCGTCTGTCCCACTTGCATTGATACAAGAGTGTTGATTCTCCTTCTCGTCAGCACATCAATCTCCGTTTTATGGTCTGCTAATGACAGCTTATGTTCCGTCATCCAATCTGTGACACGTCACTTTACCTGATGGAGTTTCAGTAGCGCCAGCTCTATATCACGAGCCACAATCAGAGCAGCAACATCATCAGCATATCCTACGAATATTGCATCTTCGGGCATCGTCAGCCGAAACAGGCCATCGTATGCAATATTCCAGAGGTCTGGCCCAAGAATAGATCCTTGAGCTGCCCCAGCGGTTAATCTTTTAGTCCTATGTCCTTCCTCGGTATCGTACTGCAAAATACGGTCCTTTAGATAATCCCTTATTATCGGCAAGAGCGGCTTCGGTGGCGTAGTTGGTAGCATGCTGAGCTTCTATGCCCAAGATAGCGGGTTCAAACCCGGCCGAAGCCGTCGGATTTTTTAAGAGCGTTAAAAATCCCTCAGTATGCCTTCCTTCGGAGGGGAAGTAAAGCCGGCGGTCCCATGTCATAGATTTATGGCATGTTAAAGATCTTTCCACTAATTACACCTGTGTGAAACTAAATTGGATAGGTTAAGAATGTAAACAACGCTCGTAGGTTGCTACGTTCGTTGCCAAGAGCCGACTGCGGTGGCGTCTAGTAGCTAGTTCTGAACTAGGCCTAGTAGTCGTTGACGGTGGCGTTTGGCGGCAAAAGTAGGAACTATTTGAAAATTCAAAGTTGCAGTCCCTACTTGAATTTAAAAAACAGATACACACACTAATACAGTCATCACAATTAACACCGGTTATCAGACAAATTCTACACACACCCAAAGTACACGGGGCTACATGACCGCGTTGTCGCAGCCCCTAAACTAAGGAACCAACCAACCAACCAACCATTATCGGCAAGATATATCTCGGCAGTCTAAATTTATCTTGAAGTGCCATATGGCAACGTTACAAATCGCGGCGACGCTAGAGCGATGTAAACAGTGTGACAATCAGTTTGCTCTGATCTTATGTGTAACAACATAACCTCTTATTACTCTCCAGTGCCTTCGCTTTTAAGAACATACCAGGAACAGCAACAAGCGCTCTTGAAGCGTGTAAAAGTTTTATACCCTTATCAAACTTTAGGCAATTTTGCTTGTCTCTGTAGCTACGGCCGAATGGAGTTTGAGTTTGAGTTGGTTGAAAAGATACTTAAGAAATTCTACTTCTGAAAGCAGACTCGACGGTCTTAGTTGTGTTTGACATTAACCAAACATAAAATATCACTACAAATTGGTTGAAAAAGTGATGCCAGATAGCCTTAAAACTCATCATTTTGCACCAAATTCTACAAAAGTTTCCCGGGGAGGAACCCCGGACCCCCTTTTCTTTGGGGGAATATTCCATGTCCCCAAACCCCCGGTTAGGCCTCCTAAAAAGTGAAACTCGATATATGCCCCTGGTACACACTATTTGAAAGCTGCTCTATCCAAGTTTGCTGGATGTTGATTTTTTTAAAATAATATATGGCATATGCAGAGGGGCAGACGACATCGTAGTTTGGCCCTTTAAAACAGCAATAACTAACTTAACTATGGCGTATGCAGGTTACTTCGGTAACACTTCGGGAGTGATAAACCAAGTACAAAACCGTTAAGGTTCTCGGCTAGGAGTCGTTGACGGTAGGATTTGGTAGCAAACGTATAAACTATTTGAAATTGATCGTCTGCAATCCTTACCTGAATTACAGATAACAGTTAACACACACTAATACAGCCTTCACAATTAACACCGGCTATCAGACAGATTCTACATACACACAAAGTACACGGGGCTACATGACCACGTTTTCGTAGCCACTAAACTGAGGAACCAACCAAATAAAACTACATAAATTAGCCGAAATACCTTGTGTAATCTATCTTCTTCTATATAAAAATCAATGTTACGGGATAGTTTGTATGTATGTCTCCTATGCGTTCATATACCATCCATCCGATTGCGATGAAATTTGGGTAAGGTGCTGTGTGCACTCCATGGAAGGTTTCTGGCTACAAATTATTTATGTAACACAAACGCGTGAGGGACTTAACAGGAACCCTTAAATCCCACAGTAGCCCAATTGCACAATCTGTATACTAATCACACCGCAATGCATGGTGTGAGAATGGCTTGCTCATTCATCGCGAGGTGATATGAGGAGACTGTCGCATTATCTGGCATCACTGTCTATTCCAATACAGTTCACGCCACGGTTTTTGGGCCGGGGGTTCATTAATATTATCTTCCATTCCGTCTTTGGCATTGCAGCGTATGCCGGCCCCCGTGTGGGTGCGGGATAGAATACACCCACGGTATGCCCTGCCTGTCGTAGGAGGTGACTAATAGGGCCGACATGGCCGAATAACTTGCCAGTTTTTGAATTGTTCAGACCCCCTGTGGATGGGGAGGGCAGAATTCATCCACGGTATCCGCTGCCTGTCGTAAAAGGCGACTTAGAGGGGGCCTTATAAAGGTCCATTTTGGATTTCTGGTCCCAGTTCTGGTTTGACTTATAGAAATAAACATGCATGCTGTTAGGGGAAGGGCCACCAACTTGGCCATCTGGCCAGAAAGCCTAGACGGTATGCCCCATCCAGTCAGGTTGGTGCGACATGTACCCTTTCGGTAGTATCCGCCTCACAACGAAGGTCCCTGTATGGCCGAATACTGGAGCTGCATAAATCACTGTGCATGCCGAGGGGGAAATGCCTGTTCGAGGCACTGGGACCCCGGGCAAAACCTGCTATGCCAGGTAGGTATTGCCTTGGCTGGGTGGCACCCACAGTGATGGCCCCCGTTCGGAGTGGGCAGTATTCGGGGAGGATTTCGTCCGGGATGCCTATTAAACGCTCACGGACATCGGTACAGGGTGGCCCCCTTAAAAAGCCGTCTCTGGAGTGTCGACCGAATCCCCCCAAGGTGTATACGCCTTGGGATGAGGCATTTAATAAGAAGTTCCCAGTTGACAGGTCTCCTCGCTACCTGGTAGCTACCAGGACAGACGGGGAAGATTTTAAACAGGTAAAATCGATCCTATTTTCAGAGGAAATCGAGGGGAAATATCGCGACCTTAACGGGATTTCCAAGCTCCGGAATGGGCAGCTCCTGCTGCATACAGTTGACCGGCAGCAAACCGAAGCGTTGCTGGCATGCACGCATTTCGGCGAAATTCCCGTTAAGGTTGAGAAGCACGATACGCTGAATGAGGTCCGTGGAGGTATATTCCATCGCGACCTCATGTTAAACAGCGACGCGGAATTGATGCGGGATCTGGGGAAGCGAGGCGTCACCAGGATTAGGCGCATCACCCGGAAAATTGGAAATGACAACGTCGATACTGGCGCTTTCATTCTCCATTTTGAGGGTGATGTAGTGCCTAAACAGGTGAAGGTCACGTCGTACCATTGCGACGTTAGACCGTACATCCCTCCACATATGCGCTGCTACAATTGCCAGAAATTCGGTCATGTTTCTGCCAGGTGCACTGCCAAGACCGTGTGAAGAGAGTGTGGCAAGGGGACACATGACGGTGTGGGGTGTACGCCTCCCCCGACGTGTCCAAACTGCCAAGGAAGTCACTCTCCGCGGTCGAAGCAGTGCCCTGAGTTCTGCAACGAAGCAAAGATCCAAGAATCAGAACATTGGATCGGCTTTCATATCACGAGGCTCGAAAGAGATACCGTGATATGACTGCACCCAAATTTCCGGTATCTTTCGCGGCTAAGGTGACGCCACCTATCACCCCTGCCACTTTCGTTCCCCGTGCTGTACCCTCAACGACGAACTACTCTGAGATCGTAAAGTCTCCCCTCGCTGTCCAAGCGAGACCTGTCAGCCCGAAGAAGGTCATCCAACCTTCTTCGGCCATAGTGAAAAAGGCGCCGGTTATACCATCTAAACCGGCGCAATCGGAGAAGAAGTCATCTTCTTCTCCGAAACGGTCGGAGAAGAAGTCTTCCCCTGCCAACGGGGCAAAGAAGACTTCTGCGACCGGGGCTGGATCCCACCTGATAAGACAAAGGTAGTGGAGAAGAGGGAGACGGTGCAGCGCCGTCTCTCTCGACCTCCGGCTGATGGGATGGCTCCTTCATCTGCTGGCCCTTCCGCTTCCTCGACCATCAAGGGAGTGATGCCCGCAGAAGCCAAACCCATTAGAGTGGAGGAACTCCCCAATAGGAAAAATAAGTCACCGGTGGAGAAGAGAGAGGCGGTTCAGCGCCGTTTCTCTTCCTCTCCTGCAGACAAGACTGCTCAGCTTTCTGCTGGCAATTCCGCTCCTACCATCACTAAAGGAGCGGTGCCAGCTGGAGCGGCCTCCTTTTGCAAGGACCTGACGCCTGTGGGGAAGGGACCACCTACTTCCCCGAATAGACGTCTGCATCGGTCTAGAAAGAAGAATGCTCGGGACGTGTCGGGGGCAAGCACCCAGGTCCCTCGACACCGCTCTCGCTTTTCCCCAAGAGCGAGAATAGCTAGGTCCGACGAAGACCGCTTGCAACCCAAGAGAGCGCCCGCTCCATTTTCTTAGTCTTCGGAAGGAGATGTGGAGATTGAGGTGTGCTCTCCTGCTCCATCATCTCAAACTAGAGATAGGGAAGGGTGGCAAACGGTCAAGCATAAGTAGAAGACCCACTTCTACTTAAGTCCACACCATGGCACTATTACAATGTAACTGTAATACCCATTCTGTTCATCTCGCTGAGTTACGCCAATTAATATCTTCATTTTCGGCAACCATTGTCTGTCTTCAGGAATCCAGGTTTCGTCCTGGACATGAGACAACAATGCGTCACTTCAAACTCTTTTCTGGGGACCGGGTGGACGGAACTGTGGCCGCTGGTGGCGTCTGCACTCTCGTCCACTCTAGCCTCTTTAGTGAAGAGGTGCCGTTGCGTACTCAGCTAGAGGCAGTTGCAGTTCGTACTTCGTTGCCAGTAATCATTGGCAACAGTATGTAACGTGTACATCCTGCCTGATTCTCAGCCAGATTATGACCAGCTGGTGGATCTAGTCTCTCAGCTTCCCCCCCCCCCCCCCCGCTTTTCTCCTTCTGGGAGATGTTAATGCCCACAACACCATCTGGGGCTCCGCTACCACTAGCGGTAAAGAGAGAGATTTTTAGAGGCTGATCAGGCGGCTGGACCTGTGTTTGTTGAACACAGGGGAACCTACGCACTTCTCTATTGCGCACGGCACTTATTCAAGTGTCGATATTACCTTGTGCAGTCATGCGCTGGTTCCCCTGCAACAGTGGGGTGTACACGGCGACCTTCGTTATAGTGACCATTTTCCAATTATCGTTACTCTTCCGAACTAGAGAGCCATCGAGTTACCAAGTCGATGGCTTCTCCGTCGGGCTTATTGGCCAACTTTCACGGCACGTGCGGTGTTTGCCGAAGATACCTTTGAGAGTGTCGACGATCATACCATTCACATAACGAATGGTATTTTGGCTGCTGCTGAGGAAACAATACCTTCCTAATCCGGCAACACACGCCGGAAGCTTGTCCCTTGGTGGACAGCCGAGATTGCAGCAGCCGTTGACGTGCTTTCAATTGATATTGGCGGCAAAACACTATGGTCAACCTTATCACCTTCAAACGGATGCGTGTTAGAGCCCGATATCTGATTCGGGAGAGTAAGAAAACGACGTGGGAAAAGTATGTGTCGTCTATGACGGCACATACTCCTTCATCTCAAGTGTGGACTAAGCTTCGTCGCATCTCCGGACTCCCGACATCATTGTCGATACCCGGACTCTGAAGCGGGAGGCAGAGACTCACCCCTTGTCCTTTGCCACTGCTGCTTCGGAGTCCTATAATGTACCATTCTCTGGATGGGAACTGCGAAGTGCGCTTGCACTGTGCAGGGATACGGCTCCTGGACCGGATAACATACATAATCAAATGTTAAAACATCTGTGCGAATCCAGTATGAAAGAACTGTTGATCCTCTTCAATCGTATATGGATTGAAGGGGAGTTTCCATCTCAATGGCGAGAGGGGATCGTGATACCGATTCCTAAGGCTGGAAAGGATCCCAAGTTTGTAAGCAGCTATAGGCCCATTTGTTTGACAAATGGCCTATGTAAGCTGCTCGAAAAGATGGTGAACCGTCGACTGGTGTGGTTCTTGGAGGATAAAGGTCTCCTGTCTGAGTACCAATGTGGATTTCGCTCTCATAGGTCCACCACTGACCATCTGGTGCGACTTGAGAGCGCCATACAGGAGGCTTTTTTCCGGAAGCAGCACCTAGTCACGGTTTTCTTTGACCTCGAGAAAGCCTACGACACCACATGGCGCTACGGGATCCTTTCCACCCTTCACAAGTGGGGACTCCGTGGTAACTTACCGACTTTCATTGCGAATTTCATGTCCGTCCGACTCTTCCGTGTAAGGGTCGGTAGGACATTATCGCAGTACTATACCCAAGAAAATGGAGTTCCTCAGGGTTCAGTGCTGAGTGTCACCTTGTTCGCGATTGCCATTAATGGCATTGTTGCCGCCGCCGGGTCCGCGGTAGTTCCATCGCTGTATGTAGACGATTTAGCTCTGCATTACAGCTCTGGAAGTATGGCAGTCGTGGAACGGCAATTGCAGCTAGCCATCAACCGGGTCGACAGGTGGGCTCACGACCGGGGTTTTCGTTTTTCAGCAGCGAAAACCTCCGTCGTCCATTTTTGTCGGCTCCGGAGGCTACATTTACACCCTGAACTACATCTCAGGGATGCTGCGTTGCCGGTGGTTGACACTTATCGCTTCCTGGGGCTCCATTTTGACAGCAAGTTAACGTGGCAGCACCATATACGGCAATTGAAAATGACATGTCTCAGGAAACTGAACATGCTCAGGTTTCTTAGTGGCACTACGTGGGGGGCTGACCGTGCGGTGCTGCTACGGTTCTACCAAGCCCTCGTCCTGTCCCGGCTAGACTATGGTTCTGCGGCATACGGTTCAGCAAGGCCGGCAACCTTGAAAATGCTGGACAGTATCCACCATAGTGGCGTTAGGCTGGCTACCGGTGCCTTCCGGACCAGCCCGATACCCAGCCTACTCGCCGAATCGGGTGTTCCACCTTTAAATTATAGACGCCAACATATGCTGTTAGCATATGCTGCCAATGTGCGTCAAATGCCGCAACACCCGACCTATCAAGCTCTCTTCGGTACCCAAAACCACCAGGGGTACGCCAACTGGCCTCGTGCCACTCGGCCGGTTGGTATTAGACTTGATAGCTCGTGTACCGAAATAGGAGTGGCTGTAGGTCCCTGTATGATCCGGACATCTAGCGAGGTGCCTCCGTGGCAAGTCCCGCGTCCGGAAATTCGGTTAGATCTGCACCGAGGTCCTAAGGTGAACACGGATGCCTCCGTTTACCGGAGGCAGTTCCACAGCATAGTTCACCAATTTCCGGACGCTGGCATTCTATACACGGATGGTTCGAAGGTGGACGAGAAGGTGGGTTGTGCTTACGTTATTGATGGTGCAAATACCAAGATCTCTTTGCCTGAGGCCTGTAGTGTGTTTACTGCGGAGCTCGTTGCCATCTATGAAGCTCTGCAGTTTGCACTACAGGATGCACGAATCCACTTTCTCGTGTGTACCGACTCTTTGAGTTCGTTGCAGTCAATTGCTACATGTTTCCCGCAACACCCCCTAGTGCAGCGAATCCACGACCTACTAGCCGGGCTGTGCCACGCTGACACTCGAATCACCTTTCTGTGGCTTCCAAGCCACATGGGAATTGCGGGAAATGAGTTAGCAGATCAAGCTGCAAAAGAGGCGGTATCACTACCACCTCGACCAATGGAGGTACCCGCTAGAGATATTCGCTCTCAGTTACGCCTACAAGTTCTGGCTTTTTGGGAGAGTCAGTGGCTAGCTGACCCACTGCCCAGTAAACTGAGAGCGATCAAGGGAACTACTCGCGTTTGGCGGAGCTCCTTCCGGGCCCGGAGAGAGTCCGTCATTTTGTGTAGGCTAAGGATAGGTCATACAAGATCCACCCACTCGTACCTAATGAGAAGGGAAGACCCCCAACTTTGTACCTGTGGAGCCGTTTTCACCGTGGCCCACATTTTCACCGAGTGTGTGGATCTTGCTGACTTACGAAGAAACCTTGGTTTGCAGACGACACTCAAACTTATATTAGCCGATGACGCGGTGGCTGCTGATCGCGTTATCCGCTTTATAAGTGAGAGTGGGTTAGGGCCAGCAATCTAAATTTTCCAGTGAACTTTGACTCAACGACTTGTTCGTTTTTGAATGATAATGTTTTGTTTTTTCCGTAATTTTTGTTTATGTTTATAATTTTTTATTTATTTAATTGTTTGTTTTTGTTTTATTAATTTTTGGTCTTTTTAAATTTAGATGTCCACCTCAAAATTTTAAATACAATTCAAAATTTGTATTCTTTAATCTGTGTTAAGAGGGGCAGATGACCTCGTAGTTCCGCCCCTTAAAACAACAATAACTAACTAACTACCATTCTCTGAATGGGAACTGCGCAGTGCGCTTGCACCGTGCAGGGATACGGCTCCTGGACCGGATAACATACATAATCAATTGTTAAAACATCTGTGTGAATCCAGTATAAAACAACTGTTGATGCTCTTCAATCGTATATGGATTGAAGGGGAGTTTCCATCTCAATGGCGAGAGGGGATCGTGATACTGATTCCTAAGGCTGGAAAGGATCCCAAGTTTGTAAGCAGCTATAGGCCCATTTGTCTGACAAATGGCCTATGTAAGCTGCTCGAAAAGATGGTGAACCGTCGACTGGTGTGGTTCTTGGAGGAGAAAGGTGTCCTGTCTGAGTACCAGTGTGGATTTCGCTCTCATAGGTCCACCACTGACCATCTGGTGCGACTTGAGAGCGCCATACTGGAGGCATTTCTCCGAAAGCAGCACCTAGTCACGGTTTTCTTTGACCTCGAGAAAGCCTACGACACCACATGGCGCTACGGGATCCTTTCCACCCTTCACAAGTGGGGACTCCGTGGTAACCTACGGACTTTCATTGCGAATTTCATGTCCATCCGACTCTTCCGTGTAAGGGTCGGTAGGACATTATCGCAATACTAGACTCAAGAAAATGGAGTTCCTCAGGGTTCTGTGCTGAGTGTCACCTTGTTCAAGATTGCTATAAATGGCATTGTTGCCGCCGCCGGGTCCGCGGTAGTTCCATCACTGTATGTAGACGATTTAGCTCTGCATTACAACTCTGGAAGTATGGCAGTCATGGAACGGCAATTACAGCTAGCTATCAACCAGGTCGACAGGTGGGCTCACGACCGGGGTTTTCGTTTTTCTGCAGCGAAAACCTCCGTCGTCCATTTTTGTCGGCTCCGGAAGCTACATTTACACCCTGAACTACATCTCAGGGATGCTGCGTTGCCGTTGGTTGACACTTATTGCTTCCTGGGGCTCCATTTTGACAGCAAATTAACGTGGCAGCTCCATATACGGCAATTGAAAATGACGTGTCTCAGGAAACTGAACATGCTCAAGTTTCTTAGTGGCACTACGTGGGAGGCTGACCATGCGGTGCTGCTACGGTTCTACCAAGCCCTCGTCCTGTCCCGGCTAGACTATGTTCTGCGACATACGGTTCAGCAAGGCCGGCAACCTGAAAAATGCTGGACAGTATCCACCATAGTGGCGTTAGGCTGGCTACCGGTGCCTTCCGGACCAGCCCGATACCCAGCCTACTCGCCTTTAAATTATAGACGCCAACATATGCTTTTTGTATATGCTGCTAATGTGCGTCAAATGCCGCAACACCCGACATATCAAGCTCTCTTCGGTACCCCAAACCACCAGGGGTACGCCAACCGGCCTCGTGCCACTCGGCCGGTTGGTATTAGACTTGACAGCTGGTGTACTGATATAGGAGTGGCTGTAGGTCCCTGTATGATCCGGACACCTAGCGAGGTGCCTCCGTGGCAAGTCTCGCGTCCGGAAATTCGGTTAGATCTGCACCAAGGTCCTAAGGTGAACACGGATGCCTCTGTTTACCGGAGGCAGTTCCACAGCATAGTTCACCAACTTTCGGACGGTGGCATTCTCTACACGGATGGTTCGAAGGTGGACGAGAAAGTGGGTTGTGCTTACTTTATTGATGGTGCAAATACCAAGATCTCTTTGCCTGAGGCCTGTAGGGTGTTAACTGCGGAGCTCGTTGCCATCTATGAAGCTCTGCAGTTTGCACTACAGGATGCACGAATCCACTTTCTCGTGTGTACCGACTCTTTGAGTTCATTGCAGTCAATTGCTACATGTTTCCCGCAACACCCCCTAGGGCAGCGAATCCACGACCTACTAGCCGGGCTGTGCCACGCTGACACTCTTAATCACCTTTCTGTGGCTTCCAAGCCACATGGGAATTGCGGGAAATGAGTTAGCGGATCAAGCTGCAAAAGAGGCGGTATCACTACCACCTCGACTAATGGAGGTACCCGCTAGAGATATTCGCTCTCAGTTACGCCTACAAGTTCTGGCTTTTTGGGAGAGTCAGTGGCTAGCTGACCCACTGCCCAGTAAACTGAGAGCGATCAAGGGAACTACTCGCGTGTGGCGGAGCTCCTTCCGGTCATGGAGAGAGTCCGTCATTTTGTGTAGGCTAAGGATAGGTCATACAAGATCCACTCACTCGTATCTGATGAGAAGGGAAGACCTCCCACTTTGTACCTGTGGAGCATTTTTCACCGTGGCCCACATTTTCACCGAGTGTGTGGATCTTGCTGACTTACGAAGAAACCTTGGTTTGCAGATGACACTCAAACTTATATTAGCCGATGACGCGGTGGCTGCTGATCGAGTTATTCGCTTTATAAGTGAGAGTGGGTTAGGGCCAGCAATCTAAATTCTCCAGTGAACATTTGTTCAAGGACTTGTTCGTTTTTGAATGATAATGTTTAGTTTTCCCGTAATTTTTGTTTATTTTTATAATTTTTATTTTTATTTAATTTTTTGTTTTAATATTTTTTGATCTTTTTGAATTTAGGTGTCCACCTCACAATTTTAAATTCAATTCGAAATTTGTATTCTTTAATCTGTGTTAAGAGGGGCAGATGACCTCGAAGTTCCGCCCCTTAAAACAACACATGGCCTGTGTCGTGTATTTTGTGTACCATACATTGGCAACAGTGAAATGACTTGTCGTTGAATGAACAATAAATGACTACTAGTCACATATTTACGTAATTTAGCACATATGTCCTGTGCAGTAGTGATAATAGACAGTAATTTCAATTGGTAATGACTCCCAGAACATAATACAGTGAGTCCGGGAATATTCTCCGCAGCGCCTACATGCGTCTGCGAGTGCTAGCTACAGCAGTTACATTGGTAGCAAGGCTGCCGCTTGCATCATCTCTACTTTGTATAAAACCAAGTCCCCGTTTCTTGGATGTTACTGGTAAACTCAAGAATCACTGGATAGATTTTGATGCGGGTTTCACCATTCTGTAAAGGATATAACGAGTATGATTTCTGTAGAAAATAATTTATTTATGATCTAAGAAAGCCGAGCAGTAACGATTTTAGTGGAATAGTCGATAAAAAAAAACCTGGCGTCCGAGTGCTTTGTAAGCTTACGCTGGGCAAACCGTTAAAAATATCTAAATACTATGAGTGTAAGAATTGTTCAGCATGAAAAGTTCTACAAAAAAGTCCGCGAGAGCATATGTCTATCTTCCATACATCGCCCACTATAAGGGAACAACTGAAGCTTGTCTCTTACAGCTTTATGTGCTGTCGACTTGGAGATTCCTGTTTGTGTTAATTTACTTGGGCTTCGCAGCATTATATCGGAGATGTCATCAAGTTTTTCGTCTGTTAAAAGCGTAGGCCTGCCTGTTCCCGGTACATCGTGAACTGAGCCAGTCACACGAAATTTACTTACCAAATCCCGAATGGTATCACGGTTTGGACACTTGGAATTAGGAAACCGCGCCTGAAATCTTAATTTTATATTTTTTGTAAACCGATCGCCTTCGCTAAAAACGTATTCCACCAAAAAAAAACTCTCTTCAGTAGAAAACATTACCGCCTGTATACTGTTGCACTCTTCCAATAATAATCTATTCGAACGCTCGCTGGCTGTAATACACGCTGAAGATCTGCAGGCTCGCGCGGTTATCGCGATGCACATCGACAGCTCACACGGGGAAGTCCCGCTTTGAAGGACACAGTGCAGTGCAGCCAACTAAAACTCATGACTCAACCACTCACAGCTGCACGTACCCACTGCGGAGAACATTCTCGGGCACCCTGTATAAGGTATGAAAATCATATAGGCCCTATAGACCAATGGTTTTAGTATCCACCTACCGTAACCGTAAAAGACCAATGGTGTTAGTATCGACCTACCCCAACCTCTGCAGACCAATGGCTACTCCATCGGGCTGATAAGCCAAAATTCACAACACGTGCGGTTTTTACCGGAGATACCTCTGATGTGTCGATGATCATGCCTGCATACCAGGAGCCTTGCAGTTCAATCTGGCGGCTGATTTTCCACACGTTGTCCTCTTATAGTACAACGATTGCGTCCACAAAGTTTCAAGATAGGTTTCCACCTGTCTTACCTGATACTTCCCTTGGGAGAAGTGCGATCCAATACAGTTAGAAATGACGAGATGGTCATTGATGATGCCTCCGTTGATGGAGACTCCGAGAATTGACAATGATGTCGGGAGTCCGGAGATCCGAAGAAGCTTAGTCCACGCTCGAGATGAACGAGTGTGTGCCGTCATAGACGACACTTACTTTTCACAAGTCGTTTTCTTACTCTCCCGAATGAGATATCGGGCTCTAGCACGCATCCTTTTGAAGGTGATAAGGTTGGCCATGGTGTTTTGCCTCCGATAGCGTTTGAAAGCACGTCAAAGATCTTCAACAGCTGCTGCAATCTCAGCTGTCCACCAAGGGACAAGCTTCCGGCGAGAGTTGCGGACGAGAAAGGTATTGTTTCCTCTGCATCAGGTAAGACAGAGGACCACCCCTTGTGCGTTGCCACTGCTGCTTCGGAGTACTACAATGTATCATTCTCTGAATGGATACAATCCTTGACTGGATAACATCTATAATGAAATGTTGAAACCTATGCGATTCCAGTATAAGACAACCGTTGTACCTCTTCAATAGTATATGGATTGAAGGAGAGTTTCAAAACCTATGGTCCACCAGCGACCATCTGGTGCGACTTGAGAGCGCCATACAGGAAGCTTTTCTCCTAATAGCCCAGTCAAATTAGACCAAAAAAAAAAGGCCGTGCTTCCCGAAAAATCGTCCAAAGCTAGAGTGTGTTTGAATACCTTTTGGGGGTCCCAAATAAGAGTTCTGTGTGTTTGCGACGGATTCTGACTTCTGCTTAATTTTTGGGAGTAAAAAAACGCGCATTTTCGCACTTTTTTCCGTTTTTTGCTTATAACTTCTAAACGACGCATTCTACAGAAAAGTTTCCTCGTAACGTTTTTAAAGAACATTAAATTCTGCGTCGAATGGTTTTCAGTTTGTCAAAATCTGCCCAACTGTTTAGCCGCAATCGATTTTTTGATTTGGGCCATTTATACTATCTCTCATGTCTCATGTAATTTTCTTTTCCAATCGTGCAGTTTTCGAAGTGGCAAAGGAGTAAATCCGGGTTGGCCCGGTTCCCCCACTTGGCCTTGACAACGCAAGAGCAGTCACCTGTCCTTTTGTTCTCTCTCCCCCTCTAATCCCTTCGTTGGTTTCCTTTCATACCCTACAGAGCCTCACATAACGGGACGTCTCCCTTCTTCAATTTATACCAGTGCAATCAGTGTTCGACCGGATTCAGTTGTGTGAACACGTTAAAAATGTAAAGTTTTCGTGTGTAGTGAAAAGAATTGGTCCGGAATATGGTCAGATATGACCATCGAACAAGTGTTCATGAGAGCAATATCTTCTTGTGGAGGGCTATCCCGTGGGCGGGGAATCAGCGATGGGACTTTAGCCCGGTGGATCGCTGGCATGCCCACTGCAGTGGATGTTTGTCATGAAATTGAGGATTACTGTGACATCTCCTTCTCAACATCCGTTCTGCATGTTGACACGACAAACTCCAGAATACGGAGGGACGATAGCGATTTGTAGAAATTCAGCGAATGGTTTCAGTGCCATGACCCATTCCCTGAAACGAGTTCACTCATGTCTATCAGCACAGGAGTTTTAGCTGATGACAGCATCAACTGCCACTAAGCGTTTGAAAAGCGCACAGCCAGTATGAAAACCATTGAAGGGAATAACTTCAAAGAACTCTAACTTACGGAAAAAAACGAGTGGTGTCTCTACGAGCCGTGAAGGCTACAGCAAAGTTCAACGGAGAATTAGTCCTCATCAGTCCGGACATGATTTTCCGCCGCATTCCATTCCACATGAAATCCCAGCTTCAGCTTGAATCGTACTTTGAATTCGAATTGGCCCCATACTCACTCTCACTGTTTGATGATGATGGCATGATGCGGAAGAGTAGAAATTCAGAACTGTACAAGCTATTCAATCCAATCAAAGTAGATCTCACAGTGAATGCAGACTACGTAGTGGATGGTGGTTTCCTCCTGCAGAGAGTTGTGTGGAACAGAGGAGAACAGTTTTCCAATATCATTCAGAAGTACGTAAATTACGTGAAATCCAACTAAGTTACAAGTCTGACAGTATCACCATAGTTTTCGATGGGTACCCAAAGGATGTGGCCGAGAAGAGTATAAAGTCAGCTGAAAGAGCGCGAAGAGCCCGTGTTATGTCATTTTCGTCGGTTTTATTCCAGGAAAATACCAAGGCCACAATGCCCAAAGATCTTTTCTTTTTGAATGATCACAACAAGAAACGTCGCACATCGACGCTGACAAGCAAACTGATGGACGAGGGCATTCACGTGAAACAAGCCGTTGAAGATGCAGATTCTCTGATTGTGAGCACAGCCATGGAGAGGTCTATGGAAGGAGGCAATGTTTTCATAGTGGGAGAGGACACCGATCTGTTGTCATGCTCACTTTTCATGTTGCTGTCTTTGAAGAGCCCATCTACAACAGAACCAGGCAACTATCGTTTACAGTCCGAGCAATTGCCAGCTGCCTGAAGACACGAGGAAGCATGCCCTGTTTCTGCCTTCAAGGGGTGCGACAGCACATCCTCATTTTTCCGCCAGGGAAAAACCAAATTTATCAAGAAATTCATGGCAGACCATAACCTCTTTCATCAGGCCTCTATTTTTCTTCACCTGATCTCAACCCCTGACCAAGTTGCAAATGCAGGTGTTCACATCATAAAAGACCTGTACACGGGTGGCAGCAGTAAGTCCCTCAATCAAGTGAGGTTTGACCTCTTCCAGAGGTCGCTTTTAAAAAAGAATTTCAACCTGGCGTCCTTGCCTCCTACAGAAGCGGCTGCTCGCCAGCACTCCTTCAGAGCTTATATACAGGTGCAGGTATGGAGGAGTAATGTACTAGATCCAGAGAGATGGGGATGGAAAATAACCACATACGGCTTAACTCCCATCACAACGACTGATCCACCGGCTCCACAAGAACTTCTCAACTCCATATCGTGCACATGTAAAAAAGGGTGCAAATCAGCTTGTTCCTGTAGGAAGACAGGGGTAAAATGCACCACCATCTGCATGACCTGTCAAGGGCACACATGCCTCAATTCCATCTCTGAAGGCAAGGATGTTATACTGGATCCCACCCAGTGTGACGAGGATGAGGAGCTAGATGACGTGATCGGCGAAGAGCCACCGTTATCTCCTAAACGGCGAAAGAAATCGTCAACATGAGTGCCTTGTACATCTTTCACATTATGATGTTTCATGTACACAACTAATACATCTTTCTGTATATAATTTATATCGGTATCGTTTACGTAAAGATCTTATGCAAATGTATCTTATGTATACATCTTTTGATACTTTCAATAAAACATTATTCATAATAATGCCTTCTTATATTTTGAAACCACATAACATCATTTTGGAGTGTCCAATAGGAGGGGGGAGGCACGAATCCTAGAATTTCTGAAACCCCAGAACAATTAATATATAATATTTTATTACAAATAAGGATTAGACTTGAAATTCCAAAGAGGGGCCGTGCCCCCCCCCCCTCCCCACTTTCCCCATTCTGCATCCGCCCAGATGATTTTCATTCAATAAAACATCATCAAATGATTCATAATATGATCCATTCAAAGGGCTGAATTAACTTTTTAGCCTAGTTGGTAAAACATGGCCCAACTTCAGAAATAGATTGCGGCTAAACTACTGGACCGATTTAGACGGACTAAAAACTTCTTTAAAAACGTTATGAAGAAACTTTTCTATAGGATGCGTCGTTTAGAAGTTATAAGCAACACACTGCAAAAAGTGCAAAAATTTCGCGTTTTTTTGACACCCAAAAATTAAGCGGAAGTCAGAACCCGTCGCAAACTCACAGGACTCTTATTTGGGACCCTCAAAGGGTATTAAAACACATCCCAGCTTAGGACGATTTTTCGGGAAGCATACCGTATGTCTAATTTGCCTGGGCTATAAAGGAGGACCTTGTCACGGGTTCCTTCGACCTCGAAGAAGCCTAAAAGACCACATGGCGCTACGGAATCCTTTCCATCCTTCATAAGTGGGACTCCGTGGCAATCTCCCAGCTATTGTAGCGAATTGTATGTCCGTCCGACTCTTCCGTGTAATTTACGAGTCGGTAGGACATTATCGCAATACTTTACCCAGGAGAATGGAGTTCCTCTGGGTTCTGTATTGTGTGTCACCTTGCTCGCGATTGCCATAAACGGCATTGTTGCCACCCCCGAGCCCACGGTAGTGCCATCCCTAGATGTACACGATTTTGCTCTCCTTTAAAGCTTTGGAAGTATGGCAATCGTGGAACGGCAATTGCAGCTAGCTACAGTATTATCCGGGTTGACAGGTGGGCTCACGAACGAGGTTTTCGTTTTTAAGCAGCGAAAACCTCCGTCGTCCATTTTTTCGGCTCCGGGATGCTGAATTGTTGGTGGTTGACGCTTATGGCTTCCCGGGGCTTAATTTTGACAGCAAGCTAACTTGGCATCACCATATACGGCAACTAAAAACGGCGTGTCTCAGGAAACTGAACATGCAGTGATGACCTCGCTCTTCCGCCCCTTAAGACCTCAATAAGTAACTAATTAGAATACTGTGCACAATGGTTTTAAAATCAACAAATACTGAAATACAAGGCACAATCGCGTGAAAGGTCACATGATTAAGAGACAATTGTTTGTCTAATTCTTGAAGTAGAAATAGCAGGGTAATCCAGTATTCCTGAAGTGATTATACGATACTATAGTTTTATTAATACTCTTGGCGGCTTCGGTGGCGTAGTTGGTAGCATGCTAAGCTTCTATGCCCAAGATCGCGGGTTCAAATCCGGCCGAAGTCGTCGGATTTTTTAAGAGCGTTAAAAATCCCTCAGTATACCTTCCTTCGGAGGGGAAGTAAAGCCGGCGGTCCCATGTCATAGATTTATGGCATGTTAAAGAACCTTCCAAGAATTACACCTGTGTGAAGCAAAATTGTTTAGGTTAAGAATGTAAACAATGCTCTTACAGTAGGTTCCTACGTTCGTTGCCAAGAGCCGACTGCGGTGGCGTCTGGTAGCTAAGTTCTGAACTAGTAGTTATTGATGGTGGCGTTTGGCAGCAAAAGTAGGAACTATTTGAAAAATTCAAAAGTCTGCAGTCCTTACTTGAATTAAAAAGCAGATAACACACACTAATACAGTCATCACAATTAACACCGGTTATCAGACAGATTCTACACACACCCAAAGTACATGACCGCATTGTCGCAGCCCCTAAACTTAAGAACCAACCCATTAATACTCTGATGCAGAAAGAAATTATATTTTAATGATTAAAACACACTACGGTATAAATAGGGCCACCTACAGAGCTCTGCTCTCGGGAATCTTCTTCTAGCCAAATAAAAAAAATATTGAAAAAATTAGATGGAATTAATTAATACCCTTGGATCTCATGTAATTTAGGAAATAACAACCTTTATAATTTGGATTCAATCGTGTTGACTGACTGAAAAGCATTTACATTTCATTTACTAAGGCAACACTGAAAAATGGCCAACACCACAAGCTGATTGGTCAACACAATATAATCCGAATTACTGCGACATGCGATAAAATACCGTAACAAGGTTTGGCCACCTCAAATATCTACCGAACCGTTTAAGATATTGAATTCTTAAATTGTAGAAATGACTCATAAAATACAGTTATTTTGTCCCCAACACATACTCAGTGGCGTACGCAGGATTTCCTTCGGGGGGGGGGGGGGTCATTAGGGGAGAAGGGGGCAATATGGAAAGGTTAGTAGCCTATTTCATGAGACAAAATATCGTTAGACATGCTGTTTCGGAAATAAAGAGTGTATTTTAAAGTTTTATAATCACAGTACTACATAAATATCAACTATGGGTTAAATTACTTTGTTCTACTTGAGAGCAATCTGCCTATTTTCCAAAGTATGCATTCTTTCCATCATGCCCTCTTATTGGGGGCAAGATGGAATGACACAGGGGGCAAAATGGAAACTTGCCATTTTACACGTTATCTTCATTTTTAAAACAATATGAGATCAATATTTCACAGTTTAATTGAACAAGTATTTGTATTTACTTCTCACGGCAAAATTCACAAATGTAAAATGATTTTTTATTGTTATATTCTGTGCAATCTTCATGGGCCCATTGCTCACTGAAGTTGCACTGAATCCACTTTTCTTTACTCGCACTATCCACATAGGATTCATTACAAATGAGACAGAAAGCGCTTTCGTTGGGAGCAGGATTATCTACAGGAGGCTTCGGCAGAAATATTTTCCCCTGTCCCTCAACCAGCTGCTTACGTCGGTTCTTATTGTCAGATGTAGAAGCATTTAGTTCAGGCAGTAAGGGTTTCTTTGACGATTTGTCCTGTTTCTGTAGAAGCTCATTCTTAAATGGTGAACTCGTCAATATTTCGGATTTCTGGCTGTTGCGGCGTCGCTTGTTTCCCACTTGTTTATTTGCTTTAGGGAGAGGTAAAATATCTTGTGGAGAGACGGTAAAGGCTGGTACTGCGAATTCCTCCCTGACTGGAGAACTGTCAAGGGCTTGAGAAACAACAGAATCAATGTCACACAGTGGAGATGACATTGTAGCTGAACTTGTGGAAGCAACACCAAGGGAACTGGTAGGTGCAGCAGGGGTTCCAATAATGGCGTTGCCACGGTTTGAACCAGAAAGGGCAACACGTGAAGAACCGTCAGGTGCAGCAGGATCTTTGTTGAGCTCAGTAGTTCGGAGATCACTTGTCAGGGCTGGATCTTCAGGAATAAAATGTACCATGGAGGGTGCGAAGTCATCCTCTAAAAACACATGTCTATTGTAAGGCCATAACCCACATTTCTTAAAACCTGACGTAGCAGAACTTATGGTTGCACTTTTCTCAAAAGCTGTCTTAACTAGCTTAGGCACATCATACTGGTTTATTCTCCGACCCGGGTGATTTTTCTGGAAGGTGTCCACTGCCTTTTCAAAACTATCCTTAAAAGACTTGAAGACAGTGACATCCAAGGGTTGCAGCTTGTGGGTTGTGTGGGGAGGCAAGGATACCATTATCACTCCATTTTCTCGAGCCATTTCAATGGACTGCAAATTTAAGTGAGCAGCATGATTGTCGAGAATTAAGAGGCATGTGTGCTGAAGAGAAGGTCGAACAATTTCCACACAAAGTACTTCAACCATTCATGGAAGATACTTGCATTTATCCATCCAGAATCTGAGCACCAAGCAATGCTGCCGGCTGGTCCTCCATCTAACATTCTCTCTGGTACTCTTTTCCTCTTGCCAAATACAAAGCATGGAGGAAGAAATGTGCCTGCAGCATTGCAACAAGCAATAACTGTAGTGAGTTCACCTTTCTCAGCGGTACTTATAACCTCAACTTGCCTTTTGCCCTTACTAGCAACTTTCGGAGGTCTACTTGAAGACGTTTTAACACCAGACTCGTCCATATTATACACATCAAGGGGACGTTGAACAAATCCATATTGTTCGTAAACTTCCCACAAATTGTCAAAAAATCTATTGACAATTTCCTTGTTGAATCCTGAACACCGAGCTATGCTGGTAGATTCTGGTGTTCTAAATGCTAGCTCGGGGTGCCTCTTCATAAATCCCTCAAGCCAGGCTCTGCCTGCTTTTCCAATTTGAAATGGATTTGGTATGTTGTTTTTGTGAGCCAATAAATAGGCCAATTCTTGAAGTGACTCTCTTGTCAACCCATAATATTTATTGTCCAACTCTTTAGCATGCTGCACAATTTCCATTTCCATTTCTGGACTAAACACTTGCTTGTACCGTCCAAGAATTTGTTTGCAAGATCCGGATTTTAGATGCCGGTGTAAGGTGCCAAGTGGAATACTATATCGCCTAGACGCCTCTGCAATGCTTGTTCGCTTGGTCTCATCCATAGCTTGCTGCATGTTCTCTTCTGTCCAATTACCACGGTCACTTTTCTTCTTATAGTTATGCACCATCTAAAACAAAATAAAAATTAAACATGCAACTGTGAACTGATTATTTTCTATTATAGAAATGGCATACGTATTCTTAGGTTATTTTCGTTTTTTAAGCTACACGTAACAAAACACTGTGCTTTTTGCCACTCATAATCATGAGTTACTTTTTCAAATTGTAGGGGGGCAAGTTGGAAAGTTTTCCATGTTGCCTTCATCATTGCTTTCCATGCTGCCCTCATAACCTAAAATACCAACATGCTGCTGAAAAGTACAGTTATCTCTCTTGTTCCTCAGTGTAATGTCTGAGATAATTTAATACAAGGAAAGTTGAAGGCTATTTATACGTTTTGAAAAGTCTCGAAAACCAGTACGTTCAAATTTGGTAAGTTATAATCAAATGAACACTTACCGTGAAATGAAAACAGTTCAGAAGGCGCCAAAATCAGCTGTACATGTGCTGCCAGTGTTGCCACTACAAGTTTTTCTTGTACCCATCCTTCCTCAGGATTGTAATCTCTTTGCACTCTTACAAAGACAAAGGCGCTATCTTTACTACGAAAAAGGAAATAATTAATTTCCATCTTGCCCGCGCTTTCCATCCTGCCCCCTCGCCCCCTAATAAAATAGGGCAATTGTGAACATTATCAAAGGGACAGATGACCTTGCTGTTCCTCCCCTTAAACAACAGTTATCATTAGGGCTCGGATTCGAGCATGTTTGCATATTTTTTTCCTGAATAGTACACATTGAAATAAGCCTTTCGGTGGTATTTTCACCTCTCTGGGACCAACAGAATTGAAATTTATCGAGCATATAAATGCATAAAACCACGGTTTTCGGAATAGAAGCGTATAAATGCATATTCTTCTGCTCTTCGTCTAAATAGTTTGTTTTTCTTCGAATTCTCCACAAATTCGAGCCCTGACCATCCTCAAGGTTCGAAAACAGAAATAATTAATGACAAGCCTATCTGGTGCGAATAATAGAACCGCAGGTTTTTAACCTTTAGCGAGGTCGTTCTCGTCATTGAAACTTTTATTGATTGATTTAAGAAAATCATTCAAAACTGAAAACATAGAAAAAATTCTTGTTGTACAGACCAATGCAGATCTACTTCATTGACTCGCCTAATTCTGAACATTTTGTAAATGAACTTTTAAACTGTAACTTTTATAAGAACACTTCAGTTATATATATTTGAAAAACTTGAATGCGAGTGTACCGCAGTGTAGCATACATACAATTAGAAAATAAAGCTCGTATATAAAGGTATGTTATTGTTTTTTTCGTTTCACTTTCCTTTCTATAGTTTTTAACGGTGTTTTTTCGAGCATATTCTGCATATTTAACCGCATATAATGTTTTTTTTCGAGCATATCTATCAAGAATATAATGGATTTTTCGAGCATATCTATCGAGCATAAAACACATGGTTTTCGAGCATATCTGGAGATTTTATCGAGCATATCGATCCGAGCCCTAGTTATCATCATAATTAAAATGACATTTCAATTAATATTCATAAAAAACAATAATTAAATAACCGTTCTCTAGCGGTTTCGGTGGCGTAGTTGGTAGCATGCTGAGCTTCTATGCCCAAGATAGCGGGTTCAAACCCGGCCGAAGTCCTCGGATTTTCTAAGAGCGTTAAAAATCACTCAGTATGCCTTCCTTCGGAGGGGAAGTAAAGCCGGCGGTCCCATGTCATAGATTTATGGCATGTTAAAGAACCTTCCACTAATTACACCTGTGTGAAGCTAAATTATATATAGGTTAAACATTTGACTAACGTTCTTAGGTTCCTATGTTCATCGTCAAGAGTCGACTGCGATGACATCTGGCAACTAAGTTCTGAACTAGTTGGTCGCTGACAGTGGCGTTTGGCGGCAAAAGTAGGAACTACTTGGAAAAATTAAATGTCTGCAGTCCTTACTTGAATTAAAATGTGTACACACAAATGATTTAATTGTAGTTTTCATCAGTTTCAACCAAGCAAGCAAGGTGAATAGACGTGCAGTGAAGTGTAAGGAAGAATGGGAATCGCTATTCAGCAGTACCGGGCGGTCATCGGCCGTTGGCAGGCTAGAGTGAAGTGCGATTTCGGTGTCGGGAAGGTGATAGCGGGCAACGTCACTGAACAGATGGGGGTTTTGGCGATGGGGATGGTAGCGCTGGTTGTGGCGACGCTACTATTAATTGGAGGAGTGGAGTCAAATCCAGGGCCTGGTCAGCTGGGATGGCAAGAAATGGAAAAAATAAGGGAAATTGTAAAGGAAGTGTCACAAAATGACCAGATCCGGGACATTCTTCGTGAGCAATGTAAGGAATTCAAGGAGATGAAGACATGTATAAGAGAAGAGATGGGAATAGTGACAGAAAGGCTGACCGAGAATAGCAGAGAGATAAAAGACCTAAGAGAAAAGGTGAAGATATTAGAGGGGGAGGTAAATGAATTGAGAAAGGCCAGGCTGGATGAGAGAAAGAAAAACGTCTTCATTTACGGAATAAAGGAAGATGCCAAGGAAAGCACCGAGGATCTAACATCCAAGGTGCTCCGAGTGATTAGTGAAGGCATGCGGATAAGCATTGGAGTCTCAGAGATTGACAATGTGACCAGGATAGGCCGGGGAAGGGGCACGAGGCCCGTGAAAGTGTCTTTAGTTTCTTCGCTGATGGCTCACAGAATTCTGACGAACGCAAAGAACCTGAAAGGGGAGAGGATATGGGTAAGGAGAGAAATGAGTAAAGAAGAGGCAAGCGAGCAACGGACCTTGCAGTTTCATTTAAGGAAGGCAAGGAGCTCAGGTCTCAAGGCTTATGTAAAAGGCAATAGACTGGTGGTTAGCGGCAACAACTGGGATCGGATTTGGACAGTGGCACAACTCCAGGATATGGAGAAGCAACAACAACAGGAGACAGTCAGACCTAGCAACCAGGTGGAAGCAGCTGGCGGTTCAGAGGGAAGTGCGGTGATTCAACAGAGAGCATCGACCTCCAAGTCCAACACGGAAGTGGCGCGAGCAGGAACGACCAACGTCAGCGCCAGGAACACCAGACAAGTGCGTGGTTTGCAGAAAGGTGAGACTGTCAAACAACGAGTTACTAGTCTAAAAGAACTATGGGGCAAGAAAACCTTGACAGAGCAATTTAATGTGGAGAAGGAGGTCATTTCTTCTCCAGGTGGCAGCATACTGGAGCTAGAGAAAGCTAGAGTTACTAGAAGTAAAGCTACCGCCAGCGAAGAGGGTAGGGGTAAAAAATAACTAAACTGGAATATTGCTCGCGTAAATATAGAGGGTTTTTTAAATAAGAGAAGGAACGATGTAGTTTTGACCCTAATAGAAGATATGCAGATTGTAGGATTTGTTGAGAGTTGGCTCCCTGTAGTTTGCGAGGTTAAAATAGATGGCTTCAATATATATACAAAACCTAAGATTAGGAAAGCTCGTACAGGTAGGTTTCCTGGGGGAATTGTTGTTTTAATTAAAGAAGAGGTGAGGGAATTATCAGAATTTATTAGTTCAGAACTGGAAGAAGTAGTGTGGGTAAAAGCAGATATTAGGGGGAGGGGGAAAGGAACGGTATGTTTCGGCTTTGTCTACAACCCTCCGGAGAATTCCCCGTATGCAAGAGAAAGCTTTTTCGATGAGTTAGCTATGGAAATAAACAGAATTCAAAATATATATGAAGAGGCAGAGATTGTGCTTTTAGGGGACTTCAATGCGAGGGTTGCAGACAGAAAGCCCCTTTACAGCAAGGGGGTTGTCGAGGCCGTATGTGGGGATAGGCACAGCAAAGACAAGGAATGTAATAAGAACGGAGAAAAGATTTTGGAACTATGTGGTGCAGAAGAGCTATATATATTAAATGGTGTCTGTGTGGGGGATGAAGAAGGTAACCTGACGTATATAACAGAGACTGGAGGAAGTGTAATAGATTTAGCAATATGTTCCAGAGGAGCACTAGCCCTAATTAAGAGGTTCACTGTTGAAGAATGGGGGGAATCACACCACCTACCAATTGTCGTCAACATGCAGGGAAAGGTGACAAAATTAAAATCAAAAGGGAACCCACAAGTTAAAGCTATAGAGAGAAAAGTAAATAGATTCAGATGGAGGGAGGAAAACTGCAGAGAGTTCCAGAACTACTTCCAGGGAGAAAATTTTGAGCTGATAAAGGTAGGGATAAGTTTAATGATCAGTAATGATGAAATTGAAGGGGTAATACGTATGATTGAGAATGCAATTATGATGGCCGGGCGGAAAATGCGCGTGAAGGCTAGAAGAAAATTAGGGAGAATTAAAGGATGGTACGATGAATCTTGTAGAAGGAAGAAAACCGAAGTTATTAGGGCACTGAAGTTATACAAGAGAGGAGGGGATGATACGATGAGAGTAGAATTTTGTCGTCTAAGGAAGGAATATAGGGAACTGCTCAGCAAAATGAAAGATGAATGGCAGGGTAAGGAAGCTACAGCACTAAATAAGGATTCTAAAGCTAACGACTGTAGCAAAGTGTGGAGCAGGATAAATTCTTACTGTAGGGGGAGCAGAAGTGGTGGGGGGAGCTCTATTAGTGATGAAGTATGGATTGCATATTATGAGAATCTGTTAAATGCTGAAGATAATTGGAGGAAGAGGGATGAGTTTGGCGTCCCGAGGGGGATGGAGGTCGTTCTGCCTATGCTGGACCAAGTCATATCGATAGAGGAAATTAAGGGAGTAATAGTAAAGAGTAAAGGAGGGAAGTCAGGTGCTACTTCGGGGATAACAAATGAATTTTGGCAAGAGTTGAGTAATAATAGGTTCATGATGGACAGCTTGGTAAAAATCTTTAATAAAATCTTTGAAGGAGGTAGATTTCCGAGGGCGTGGCAGGAAGGGATAATTTGTCCAATATATAAGAAGCGTGGGGACAAACTAGACCCAGGCAACTATAGAGGCATAACTTTGCTTGATAATTTGAGCAAAATGTACACCGGGGTCTTATCCAAGCGTTTAATAGCATGGGCAGAGGGCTGTTCGGTGTTCTCGAGACTCCAGACAGGGTTCAGAAAAGGTATGAGAACCAGTGACAATATAATGGTGGTTAAAACGGTGATGGACAAGTACATAAGAAGGAAAAGAGGCAAGCTGTATATCACAGCTATTGATTTGGAGAAGGCGTTTGATTCAGTGAGCAGGGGAGCTGTCATGGCTAAGCTGGGAAAAATCGGGATGTCACATAAAATGATACGAGCAATTGAGAATGTGTATTCCGAAGTGAAATGTGCAATTAAAACTAAAGATGATGTAATTGTAGGAGAGATAACGTCTAATATAGGATTAAAACAGGGATGCAAATTATCCCCGGTGCTTTTTTTTGCTATTTATCAACGATATTTTTGATTCAAAGGGCTTTGAGCAACGGTCCAACCCTTGCCTGGACAATTATGATATCCCGGGCCTAGCTTTTGCTGATGACATCCCTCTGCTTGCTCTAACACCCTATAATATGCAATATAGTATTGACGAGATTGTGAGATACTGTGAGGACTGGAACTTAAAAATTAACCCGAGTAAGACCAAAGTTATGGTCTGCAAAAAGGGAGTTAAACTGGCTAAGAATGAAAAGTGGGTCATGTATGGGTCTCAGTTAGAGACGGTGAAAAAACTTGAGTATCTAGGGACGATAATGGCGAGTAATGGTAAATGGACCGAACAAATTAAAAGGGCAAAATCGAAAGGGCTAGCGGCATTGGCGAATGTTAAAGTGTTAGAGCGTAGGTTACCGAATCTTGACTACAAAGTGTATAAGAATGTGTTCAACGCACTCATCGTTTCAAGAGCACTCTATGGAGTGGAAGTATGGGGTTTAGAGGAAGGAACGAAAACCCTGGACAGTATTGTAAGTAGGTTCGCCAAGATAATTTTGGGGCTACCTAGTTGCACGGCGAATTGTGGAGCGAGAATGTTGTGTGAGGATGTAAGCATTAGACAACATATCATAAAAAGGGTCATAAAGTCTTGGATTCGTTTAAAAGCAGGTGGAGGGGGGGAAATGCTTAAGGTAGCCTACCTGCACCAAATGAAGCATCAGCAAGAGGGCTACTGGGTGGACGGGGTAAGAAGTGTACTGGAAAGATTAGGAATGGGTTATCTATGGGATAGGGACTTACAAAGAGAGGAAGGTAGGGTGTGTAAAAAAGTGTGCAGAAGGGTTAATGACGTAGAGTTGCAGGTGCTAAGGGAAGAGTGCACCAGTAGGAGAACCTTAACGGAGTTCTGCGAAATAAGGAACTTTATGAGCATACAGCCTCAATGCCTAATGAAAAGAGAAATGAGAGGGATAATTTGGTGGTTAATGGGGGTGTATAAGAACAAAGCGTTGAGAGAAGTAGGAAAAGAGGACATTTGCCTGTTTTGTGGGAAGGTTATGGGTGCGGCGCACCTGATCAGGGAATGCAAGGAAATTAAAATGATAAGAGCAAAGTTTGTAGACAAAGCAGATCTAAACAGAATAGAAAATGAAAATGAGTATCACACTTTAATTAAATTACTAAAAAGGGAATGGGGGAAAGCAGGTCAATTAGCAAAATATTTTAATACCATCAGGGCAATGTGGAATAAAGCGTCGGATGAGATTCAGAACAAAGATGCACGTAAATTAAGCATTCAAGTACAGGAGATGGCTTCCTAAGCTATAAATCTTGTTAAAGCCTAGGAGAGCCTATCTGTATTAACTAGGTAGCCTATACGATACTACCGTACAGCCACATATTGCTGTCTGTAGATTTTTCCTGTGAGTTTGATGGTTTTTTTCCTTACCACAAAACTTATCAGACTCTTACAGTCAGTAAGGGCTCGATAGGGAAATAAAAGTAATTCTTTCTGTGAGGTGTCTCCCATGGAGAACTGTCAAAAAATGAAGAACACTGTGTCCACATTTATGATTAAGAAAGATCTTTGTGCAGTTTCCATCAGAAAAGTTGCCCAGTGATATTGTGAATGAAGATAACTACTGCAAAACATTATTAAGTTTTGAAATAACAAGGAAGCTATGAAATGCCGAATGGACATTTGGTTTAATTATCTAACGCCACACTGTACATTTATGTTATCTATGTGTTTATTGTCTGTATGTCACGATATGACTCTCTGAGTTAAAGTGACAATTAACAAGTAGACTTGGTTTAAATAAATAAATAAATAAATAATTTATAATTGTAGTTTTAAAAAAGCCGCTAGAAAAAAAAGAGAAAAGAATGCAGCCTGCAATTTTATTGTGGTGAAGTTGTCTATACTCAATATGTTTTACAAAAATACTATCGCATGCTCTCCCACACAGAAACAGGTAGCCTGAGGAAATTTATTTCGTTAACGATAGAGTGCTCACCCAAAACCACAGAGGGGGTATGATTTTAATGGAAAGATTTTTATAATTAATTAATTAATAGTGGCTATTTTTTCCTGGAGTTTTGAAATGTTTTGTCATTTTCCAGACCTAATAAAAATCCAGGAGTTTTCTAGGATTTCCAGGTTTTCCAGGAGTAGTGGCCACCATGCCTTTAGCATCATTCTTTCTTCTCCTACTTTCTTTAATACTTCCTCGTTTCTCACCTTGTCCCCCCAACTTATTCTTTCCATTCTCCTCCATGGCCACATTTGGAAAGCCTCTATTCTTCTTTCCTAAGTGTCCCAAATTTCCGCTCCATACATTGCTACACTCCAAACAAAACATTTCACTAATCTCTTCCTTAGGCTCACTTTCATTGCTCCACAAAATAATTTTCTTTTCTTACTGAAGGCTTCTTTTGCTATTGCAATCCTTGTTTTTATTTCTTTAGTGCATATCATTTCTTGTGTAACCCAACTTCCTAGGTATTTAAAGCTATCTACTTGTTCAATTTCATCCTCTAATTTCATTGTAATTTTTCACCTTTTCCACCTACGACCATACATTTTGTTTTCTTCTCATTTATTTTCATCCCATATATTTTACAAATTTTATCTAGGTCTTTCAACATTTGTGTTGCTTGTCTATCACTGTTACCCATAACCACAATATCATCTGCAAAACGAACACACTCGAATCTCTTACCTCCTAAGCATACACCTCTTTTTCCACCAAAACATTCTTTATGTTCGACGATGTCGAAATGTAAATATTATATGTCAGAAAATTGTATCATAATGGGGGTCATTATAACACAATTTTTCATAATAATAATAATATCGTATGGCCTCGGATGCCGGGTGCAAGCTTTGTTATTTGACACCCAGAGGGTAGCTTGCATGTCGAATTTCGTTGTTCCTTGAAGCACTAAGAAAGTCAAGGAGGTTACTTATCTAATCTCCTTGAACACTATAGCGCTTTCTAGTAGAGAGTGGCGAAAACTCCCGAGATTAGTTTTGCCATTATGAACACGGCCTACTGAATTCAAATGGGTTCTTTGACATGCCAAGAACGTATGACATGGTGTCGTAATTTTTGCCGCCTTTCAAAAAAAATCACTTACCACTGCCAGGAGCAAACCTGCAAGCTTGGGGTTAGTAGACCGACACGTTGATCACTCACCCACCGTGGCAAGCTTATTTTTCATTATGGAACAGTTTCTCCCACCAATCAGAGCTCAAGAAACAGTTGTATGACCAATTAGGTAAGGATAGCATCGCACCTGCGCTGACTTCCACGGCCTCCTATTTTAAATTTCACTGCGTGGCTAGTGTCATAGTGGGGTATTCCAGGTGGCCAAGGTATTCTCTGCGTCCCATGCACTCTGTTCTGTACATAAAACTGGCGAAATGTCGACAGATATTTATGAATATTTAGGTTCGAACATAAAATAGTTATGATTATCCTAGAACATAAACAGTCGTATACAAGTCGCCTATAATGGTAATTAAGACACTCGTATGGAAATTATAAAACTCGCTTGGCTCGTTGTAGAAACATACTCGTGTCTTAATTATTGCCATTATAGGCTCGTTGCATAATGTACTGTTAAGAATTTCTTCTAAATATATATTATTAAATAGAATGTCCCAGTAATTGGAATTATATCGTGTTGGCCAACTGAAAAGTTGCAATGTCTATGAGGCAACACTGAAAAATGGCTTCAAAGCTTTCTGTATTTAAAACGCATCATCATCATGAACCGACTCCAGTTTCCCGGGTGCGGTGAATGAGCGCTCTCCAAGAATGTCTCCTCCTCCACGACCTGCTTCAAATCCAGACCTCTCCCTGTAAGATCATTTCTAACCTGATCCTCGTTAGCGGCTTCGGTGGCGTAGTTGGTAGCATGCTGAGCTTCTATGCCCAAGATCGCGGGTTCAAACCCGGCCGAAGTCGTCGGATTTTTTAGGAACGTTAAAAATCCCTCAGTATGTCTTCCTTCAGAGGGGAAGTAAAGCCGGCGGTCCCATGTCATAGATTTATGGCATGTTAAAGAACCTTCCACTAATTATACCTGTGTGAAGCTAAATTAATATAGGTTAAACATTTGACTAAAGGTCTTAAGTTCCTACGTTCGTCGTCAAGAGCCGACTGCGGTGGCATCTGGTAACTAATTTCAGAACTAGTTGGTCGCTGACGGTGGCGTTTGGTGGCAAAAGTAGGAACTACTTGAAAAATTGATCGTCGGCAGTCCTTACTTGAATTAAAACAGATAACACACACTAATACAGCCATCACAATTAACACTGGTTATCAGACAGATTCTACACACACCCAAAGTACACGGGCTACATGACCGCGTTGTCGCAGCCTCTAAACTGAGGAACCAACCAACCTTATCCTCGGTCGACCTCTTGGTCTCTTGCCTTTCAGTTCTTTCTCAAACCACACTCTATCTATTCTTTGTGTGTCCATTCTATTGAGATGACCGAACCATTTCAGCCTGACTTCAACACTGATCTCATTAAGAGATTGTTCTACTTGAACAAGGTGGCGTTATGAGCCCGTCAGAGGAGCTGCCAGGACAGCCAACATCCGCAATGACTTCCCTAACATCTCATCTGCCGGACCTAACTGCCGAGAGGATCATGTGAACTTCCAAATAGGCCAAAGTGGCACGAGAAACTATCGTCCACGGGGATCGTGGTACATGGTGACGTAAGGTCATAGACTGCCTAAGGAAAGGTTCACCTTAAAAGCTAGACTGAGAAAGGAAACATCCAGGCTTATGTAAAACATCGTGAAAATTTATTGTAAAATTGACAAACCCCTATCCTAGTTCGGAGAGTTTCTATCGGCTAATCCGCAAGCTAATAAATAATCAAAAATAAAGAGCAGGTCCCTACCTGAGAAGTTACAGTAAACCCTCGCGAAAGATCTGTCTCACAATAATAAAGCAACAACAGCAACACTAGGAAAATGGTACGACGAAAAACCCTAGGTCAAGTTACAAGATCAAGCTAATATCGGAATTTACATTTAACAGGATAGCAAAACAAATCTAAGTTAGGATGATACCATCTCCACATTTACATTTAATATTAATTCATCTAGCGAAGTCCTATCAATTAATTACAAAATTTACGGCGGTGACGTCCGTAATATCAAACAATTACAATCAAAGCTATGTGACAAGCCATAAAAAAAAACATCTAAGACATCCTTACAAACTAGGTGCTAATCAGCACACAAAAGGGTAACATAGAGGATTCGTACTCTTTTACATCGATAAATAAATAAATACAAGACCACAGTTTTATTCAAAGCCTGCCTACACCTTGGTTTACTGTTTGTAAGCCATAGTCATTTAACGTGTGGAATTACGGTGACGACTGCGTAGTGAAGACTACGTCTAACATCGTATGGCCTGCGCTCCACCAGCTACGAACTCAAGGTTCGAGCAAGCTTCAGTCGCTACAAAAAGTGTCAGCTGTCCTAAAGTCATTTCCTCCAGGAAATACTTTCATTAGCACGGCTAATGAAAGTCCAACCCCTCGTCCACGTCGTGGGAGACGGGCAACGGCACAAAGTAGGGGATTGCCTGTTGGGGCGAAGTACAGTGGGGACTTCGTGTGCCCCGGGACCGTTACGGTAGCTGTGAACCCTGAAAAGTGACGGCTAACGGGGCTCTGGTGAAGCTACGATAGGCCCAGCAAGCCAGTAGTGGATGAAACCAAATGCTTTCAAAAATGGAACGAGCAGAAGCAGTATGTGGGAGGACAAGTAGTAAGAAGAGGTGGAAGGAAACACCATGGTGGAATGAGAAGACAAATGATACAGTAAGGAAAAAGAATAGAGCCTTTAGGAGGTGGTATCAAAATAGGACGGTAGAGACAAGGGAAGAGTACCAGGAAAGAAAGAAGGAGGCGAAGAGAGTGGTGGCTGAGGAGAGAAGGAAGTGGATGGAAGAGTGGACAAAGATGATGGAGGAGGATAGTGAAGGTACAAAAAAGGTCCTGTATGGGATGGTAAAAAATAAGAGGCGGAAGGATCCTACGGATTATGTTAGAATGGTGAACAAAAGGGGACAAGAGATAGAAAATAGGGAAGAACTGAAGAAAATGTGGAAAGAATATTTTGAAGAACTTCTGAACCCAAATGGAAACCACGGCGAGGAGGAAGAAATCGGGGAAGAGGAAGATGGACTGCAAACAGAAAAAGACTTAATATGGAAAGAAGAGGAAGATGCAGTGAGGAAGATGAAAGGAGGGAAGGCACCGGGAGTGGATGAGTTGAGTGTGGAGATGGTGAGAGCAGCAGGAGAGGTGGGGATACATTGGTTGTACCGAGTGTTGAAGGCAGCATGGAAGGAAAGGAAGACCCCAGAGGACTGGAAAAAGAGAATAATTGTCCCAGTCTTCAAGAAAGGTAGTAGAACAGAATGCAGAAACTATCGGGGAATAACACTGACGAGTCATTGTGCAAAGATGTTTGAGAAAGTTTTGGAAAGGAGAATTAGGACAAGGATAGAAGGAGGGATGAGGGAAGAACAACATGGTTTCAGAGCAGGAAGGTCCACAGTGGATTTGATTTTTGCTGTAAGGCAGTTACAAGAACAGCACTATGAGTATGGAACAGCTCTACTGACGGCCTTCTTGGACATTGAGAAAGCATATGACAGTGTATGCAGAAACAAAGTATGGACGTCCCTGGAGGATAGAGGAGTAGAAAAATGGACTATAAGGAGGATAAAGGAGATGTACAAGGGGAAGCATGAGCTGTGTGAAAGTGGGAGGAGAGATATCGGACTGGTTGGAACAGAGAAACGGCCTGAAACAAGGAAGTGCACTGTCACCATTACTTTTCATTGTGGTGATGGATGACATAATGACCCGAGTGGCACAGGTAATTGGGGACGGAAAGATGAAAGCAATGGTGTTTGCAGATGATTTGATGATTTGGGGAAACAAGGAGGAGGAGGTACAGGAACAGTTGGACGTGTGGGAAGGAATAATACAAGGATATGGGATGAAATTTAGCATAAATAAGAGTGAGATGGTGATCACAACAAGGAAGAAGGAAAGAACCACAACGGGAATAACAATTGGTGGGGAACAGCTGAAGAAAGTGGAGAGTTTCAAGTATCTGGGAAGCCTGATACAAGATAATGGAAGAAACGATAGAGAAATAAATGAGCGGGGGAGGCAGGCAGAAGCATTTCGGAGGAGTGTGAGAAGCATGTTATGGAGCAAGGATGTCCCTCAGAACAGCAAAAAGGTCATATATCGGACGTACTATGTTCCTATCCTGACGTATGCCTCGGAGACCTGGGTTATGAAAGGAAGGGAGGAGAGCAAAATACAGGCCAGTGAGATGAGGTTCTTGAGAAGCAGTATTGGAGCTACAAAGATGGACAGAATAAGAAATGAGAGGACCAGAGAATTAATGAAGGAGGAACCATTACAGGATGATATAGAGAAATCTAGACTTAGATGGCATGGACATGTAAAACGAATGGAGAAGAGGATACCCAGGAGAGTACATGAGGCGAAGTGGGAAGGAAAGAGACCGAGAGACAGGTGGCTGAAGGGGGTGGAAGAAAGCGTGAAGAAGAGAGGAGAAGACTGGACAAGGGTGGAGGCTGAGAGATGGTGGGAAGACAGAAGACGTTGGAGAGGCTTGTGTTCCAAACAGACCCGGCCAGTGGCTGGAAACTGTGCAAGATGATGATGATGATGTCAGCAGGTTCCAAATGCAAATGAACAAGGTTAAATAGAAAGGATTCGTTAGTTATATTTTGTTTATCAAAATTATGCGTTTTATTATTAAGATCTCGGTTTAGATTATCGTTGGTTTATGGCGAATAATAGCTGACAAGCCTTGGCACGGAGCGTCTCCCTGAGATCATCTCTGCCAAATAGCCTCGACTCAAAAATCGGAATACAATCAACGAGCAATAACAACTCGGACACACAATAACACAAGTTACCAGCGGCGCACAGCTCGCGTTCCATAACTCAGGGACGGGCCTGGACACATCAGTTACCCTCCTTAAATATCTGGTCCACGGGAACAGTCCCGGACATGGTACACAAAATACCTTCATACATGAAAAACCTCCTTCACGGGGCTAGCCTCCAACATACTACAAGAAACCTAACATAACTGTACTCGTCAAACAACGGTACACGCAAAAGGCGTTTAACTAACAAATGACAATCTGTTTGAGTCTTCAGTCTTTTGACTGGTTTGATGCAGCTCTCCATGCCTCCCTGTCCTGAGCTAATCGTTTCATCTCTACATAGCTACCACACCCTACATCCGAGGCAATCTGTTTAACATATTCTAACCTTGGTCTACCCCTACAGTTCTTGTCCTCGACCCTTCCTTCCATAACTAAGCTTGCTATTCCTGGGTGTCTTAGTATGTGTCCTACCAACCTATCTCTTCTCTTCATTAGCAGTCGCCAGAAACATCTCTCCTCTCCCACTCGTCTTAATACCTCTTTGTTTGTAACCCTATCTACCCATCTGATCTTCATCATTCTCCTGTAACACCACATTTCAAATGCTTCAATTCTCCTCTTTTCTGCTGCACCAATAGTCCAAGTTTCACTTCCATAGAGCGCCACGCTCCAGACAAAGGCTTTCAAAAATGACTTCCTAATACCTAAATCTATATTCGATGTCAGCAGATTCCTTTTTTGTAGAAATGCTTTCTTTGCCTGAGCCAACCTACTTTTTATATCCTCTTTGCTTCGTCCATCACTGGTTATTCTGCTTCCTAAGTAACAGAAGTCTCCTACTTCCTTCAGCTTTTCACCTGTCAATTTGATCTTCATAGAGGTTTCTGATTTATTTCGGCTGCATTCCAGTATTTTTGTTTTACATTTATTAATTTTCATCATGAATTCTTTCCGTAAGACGGAGTCCATACCATTCAAAAACTCATTTAAATCCTCAGGCTTGTCGGCCAAGATGACTATGTCATCAGCAAATCTCAGAGTTGAAATTATTTCTCCTTGAATCTTCAATCCCACTTTAAATTTTTCCCTAATTTCCTTCATTGATTGCTCAATGTAAAGATTGAAAAGTATGGGTGATAAGTTGTAGCCTTGCCTAACACCTTTCTGAATACCAGCTTCTCTCTCATGTCCTTCAACTCGAATGACTGCTGTCTGGTTTCTGTATAGATTGTATATCACCCTCCTATCCCTGTACTTTATTCCAATCGATTTCAAAATGTCAAACAATTTAGTCCAATCAACGTTATCAAAAGCCTTTTCTAAGTCTACAAAAGCAATGAACGTTCTCTTATCTTTCCTTATTCTACCTTCCAAAATCAGCCTAAGACTTAGTACAGCTTCCCTTGTTCCTACATTTCTCCTGAAACCAAACTGGTCTTCACCCAACTCCGTTTCTATCTGGCTTTCAATCCTCTTGTAAATTATCCTAGACAGGATCTTTGAAGCATGAGTAATCAAGCTGATTGTACGGTAATCTTCACATCTGTCAGCTCCCACTTTCTTTGGTATAGGGATGATTACATTCTTCTTGAAATCAGGGGGTACCTCACCTGTCTCATAAATCCTACACACCAAGTGAAATAACCTGATCAGACCTTCATCTCCTATGCAGCGTAGCAACTCGATCGGTATATCATCTATGCCTGGTGCTTTGTTCCTGCTTAAGTCTTCCAAAGCTCTATCAAATTCTGATCTCAATATTAAATCTTCTTTCGCATCCTCATCAATTTCCTCCTCCCTTTCCATTACATGATTCTCAATCTCCTTTCCCTTATACAAACCCTCTATGTAAGCTTTCCATCTCTCAACCTTTTCTTCCCTATCTGTTAGAAGCTTTCCATTTGTGTCCTTAATATTACAGCACTTGTTCTTCTTTTCCCCAAAAGTATTCTTAATCCTTCGATAAGCTGTGTCTACTTTTCCTAATTTCAGACAATTTTCTATACCTGCACATTTCTCTTTCAACCATTCTTCTTTCGCTTCCTTGCACTTCTTGTTAACCTCATTTCTCAGACGTCTGTATTCTGCTTTCCCCTTCTCATCTCTTACATTCTTGTGTTTCCGCCTTTCATCCATCAATTCTAGTATATCCTGAGTGATCCACGGTTTTCTACCTATTCTTTCTTTCCTACCAATGTTTTCTTCTGCGGATTTTGTTATTTCATTCTTCAAAAGTGCCCATTCGTCTGCAATTGAAGTTTGTTTAGGGTTTTTCATTAGTCCTTCCTTTATACTCTTCTTGAATCTTTCGTTTACATCCTTCTCTTTCAGTCTGTCTATTGCCCACCTTTTTGGCTTTTGACTTTTCTTCAGTTTCTTCAACTTTAATCTGCATTTCATTACAACCAGATTGCGGTCAGAGTTTATGTCAGCACCAGGATATGCTTTACAATCCAAAATCTGGTTTTGAAACCTCTGCTTGACCATAATGAAGTCGATTTGGTAACGCCCTGTATCTCCTGGTCTCATCCATGTGTATATTCTTCTATTGTGGTTATTGAATAAGGTGTTAGCTATGACCAACTCATGCTCGGTGCAGAATTCTACCAGCCTGCTTCCTCGATCATTCCTTTCACCTAATCCAAAATATCCTACTGTCTTCCCTTCTCTCCCTTTTCCTACCACAGCATTCCAATCTCCCATTACTATAACATTTTCATCACCCTTGATATACCTCAGAATTTCGTCTATTTCTTCGTAGACCTTTTGAACATCCTCATCATCAGCTTGACTGGTAGGCATATAGACTTGTACCACTGTGGTGCAGGTAGGTTTAGTATTGATTTTTGCTACAATAATCCGTTCACTATATTGTTCATAATATTCCACCCGCTGTCCAAGTTTCCTACTCAATATGAGGCCAACCCCTGCTTGGCCATTGTTTGATTTAGTGCTAATGACCCTATAGTCTCCTGACCAAAAGTCCTGTTCTTCCTGCCAGCGCATTTCACTAATCCCAACCAAATCCAACCTCAACCTATCCATTTCCCTTTCCAAGTTTTCTAACCTTCCACTTCCTAGCAGACTTCTAAAGAACATATGCCCAGACACAGAAGTGGACACTGGGTTCCATGAGCTATCAATGCAATGAAAAACAAATGAATGCTACAAGCATTCTGTCCTGTGTTAACATAAGTCTGTCTCACTTGGAAGCAAGCGCTCTCAGTCGGGCGCTGGGAAGTATTCAAAAACCTGTTCGTGTCACAGCAAGCCGCAGGCTCCCTGCGCTATATGATACAACACATTAAATGGGCCGGCAATTTAAGCAAGAAAATAACTGTAAAACAGGCCTCATAATAATACCTTTACCATAGGTTATAAACCTCGAAGAATGTGAGCATAAAAAGCACGCTATAAAGCTGAATATAAACATATTTCTCTGTCTTTCATAGCAAAGACGTTTAAAAGGTAGCAATTTCACTCATTGCTGGAGCTCTCTCCTCTCAAAGATAAAATACAACATCAGTTACTTGTAACAAACATCAAATAAATCACGTGTCATCACACTTGACACTAACAAAATAATATTATGACGCAAACTCCACACTCTGGATCTGCTTAATGATACGTTGGGAACAGGGTTCGATGCTAGGCAACAACGAAACGTCCCTTTTACTTGCAAGGTTCACACTTGACCTGGATGGCCTCTGAGCTAATCTCGAATGAAATATAAATGCAGTTACAAAAACTGGTAATTACAGTCGATTACCCAAATGATACGACTACTCTAATGAAGTCAGGGGCGTAACATTGACTGGCTGCAAAAAGTGCAGTTAAAGAATCATGACCATGGCATCAGATTGCCATAACAAGAGTCTGCTAAGACTTGAAAATCACCCCAGATAGGGTTAAACAAAGTAGCCTTGAAATGACTACAGTCACGTTTAGCAATAGACAGAAATTGGCGTCCTACGACGTCCATCAGGTTGCACCAGGGTTGAACAAAATATCAAACCCAAGGGTGACTCACAATCACTGAAGATAAATGACATCTAATTATACTAATTACATTCCCTACCTATGAAATAGCTGTCACTAAGTTCGGCTGATTTACAATCTTCACTAATCTAACTATACCACCAATGACTAGAACAAAGAAGGGTTGTACAAACTCACGATATGAAGGAGCCCACACTTAGCTCTCTGTCCAACGACAAGGGTTGAACAAAAGCACCTCTGGCTTTCAGGATTGGCATCGTCCTTATCAGAACTTCCATCTTGGCTCTCCCAAAGACCAGGGTTCGGTCTGTCCCTGTAGTTGACATCGTGAATGGGTTGGACATGCCTAGGAAAGGCATCCTCGATTCCTTCCTTCTCGTTCGACGTTCTTTAAGTTCCATAATCATGCTCGTTCCGTCCGAGACATCTCCCTCATACCATAATGGTACTTAGCCCATTATCTCCGACTCGGACATGGTGTTGTAAATGTCGAACACGTGGTCGGTAACATTAGACTTCATGTAGTTCATCATTATTTGAAAATTACGGTATGCTTCGTAGATATCACAGGCTTTAAACATATATCTGGTAACACAGCCTCTACACTTTGCAGATATCATTAATAAATGGCCATGCACTGATCTGCGGTTTCACACGTGCACACACGCTACTTTGGCAATCACGTGGCATCCCGTGAAATAGGCGTCGTTTTCTTGTGGATAAATCCACCGTAGCAATTTATATGCAATGTATTTTTAGTATAACACTTGCCTAAAGTAACAATATCCCTATTACCTGTATATTTCGACCCAGGCTCTTGGCCCTCCACAAATCACGTGGGTATAAAAATGTGGTGCTACAGAATTATCGTAAATTCACAATACTTGCCAAATAAGTTCACTTTACTATTCGTGCTGATCACTACACATCAACAACTGTGATACGCAATACAATTGTGCTCGATGGCACTTGATAAAGATTCCTCGCTAAAAAGCGGACATTTCCCACGTCTAATACGACGGATATCGTAACACGCCTCAACAGGGCGGATTCTCCAGACGTAGTGCACGGAAATGAGTTCCTCGTGGAATCAAGTCGTCAAACTAAGTCGTTGAGCGGCTACTTACATTCCTATTTGCGTATCTGCAATGATATTACCATACCTTAGAGTAAAAAAAAAAAAACATTCTCCAAAATGTTTCAATAATACTGAATGACGAAATGGAATATTCTGAGTCTCGTAGAAAGATAAAATTGATTAATAAGACCTCAGATAAATAATTAGCAGACTCCACCAAAGTCAAAAGTGCGATTCTCCGCTACTCCAAAGAGAATTGTATAAGCTCTCAGCTTCTCGTAGTTTTCTGGGTGTGTTCAAAGGTAGTAAGTACATCCCATCATAAATGTGTTGTCATGAAAAATATCACATGAACCTTAGCTCAGCGGGTTCAGTATCTCACAATTTTTTATTTTATCCCTCCTTGTCTTTTGAATCATAGTTCTTAAAAACTTTATCTCCACCGCCTAAAGTTACTAAAATAAAATCTAAATCCTGTACGTGTGCAATATACTTCAGTTGGTAAAGTTCGCCAGCAACAGCAGCAGCCACCTCCGCCCGACGAGCAACACGACGCCGACGAGGAACCGGACGAGTACATTGCCGATTTTCAACCGCCACTTCAACTCGACTATCCATGGCGGTCCTTGGCTCCTCTCGAGTACCCCAAGGGCCTTCCAGTTCCTTCTACTCAACGGGTATGGAACTTGGCACAGGCATTGAAACAGCAGCTAGTGTTTGTGCCAACGGGGCGCGACCACCACGACGCCCAGACGACTCTGTACCTGTTGTCCAATTGGCACCTTCTGGACCCAGGACAACGCAAATACTGTTTCAACAGAGCCAATCTACTCTACGCAGCCCTCACCAAGGGGTGGGGGTTCGCAATGCAACTCGACAGTGCTGGAGGGGACGAGGTATTGGAATTGCCTCCCAACTTTCAGTACCAAGTACCTGTCCGTCAACCCGCGGTCTCCCGCGGAGGACCTCAACGTGGGGTCGGCCGAGGACGCGGACCACGCGGGGGCGGCAGAGGCACGGCAGCCAAGTGATTCCCCTGGGATCTTCCTCCCGGCGGACGGTTTCCAGTGGGACGCCCAGTCTTCTCTTCTCGACGGGGGACTCTACTCTCCATCGGACTACGTCCTGGCGCTCGCTGCGTGACTATGAACGTGCCTTAGTACTTTAGAGCATCAACAAGGTTAAGCAATCAGAATTCTGGTGCATGCAAGCGAACCCATCCCATAATCACATACATGGGTTGTTTTTTTAGTTTTGGCACCAATGCTTCAGTGCCAAGTTGCAACAATGTTGGGCGCTGCCACTTTTACCGACGGTTGCTGCCCTGCATCCCCTCCCTCAGAGCACATGACCTCGCCCATCCTCACCACCGCTCGTGCAGAGTCGCGCCTGTTAGATGAGTAATGTGAGACCAGCGCTCGCGAAAGACAGTCGCAATGTTTTCCAAGCAGGAGCAGAGAACGTCGATAAAAATTCAGTGTGCTAGGGGTCGCAGTGCTAAACAGTGTCACCGACGATTGCAGGAAGCGTGCGGTGCAGCTGCGTTACCGTTCAGAACGGTAGCAAGATGGGTTGCAGCCTTTCAAGATGGGTGCGAATGTGTGGAGCACATGCCTCGATCTGGTCACCCACCAGTAAGTGATGACAATGTACAGATGTTGTCCGCGTTAGTAGAGGTGGATCGGAACGTAACGATTCATCAATTAGAACAAGATACCGGACTGGCGCTTTCAACTGTCCTCCACATCCTGAAGGACTTACTGAAAATGGGAAGATTGCATCCAAATGGGTTCCGCATGACTTAACCGACATGCACAAATGGCTGCGATATGACGCTTGTCATATGCACTTGCAGCGTTATGAGCGCGAAGGAGAGGCCTTCTTACGGCATAGCATAACCATTGACGAGACGTGGGCCAGATCTTATGAGCCACAGTTAAAACACCATTCGAACGGCGGCACCACAGAAACAAACAGTTTGACCAACCCCCACCAATGTGAAGGTAATGTTGATTCTTGCCTATGATTGGGATGGTGTGATCATTCACCATACTGTTCCCCGAGGGCAAACCGTTAATGCGGCGTACTATTGTTCGTTTCTGCAAGACCACCTCCGAGGAGCTCTGAGAAGGAAACGGCGCCACCACATGGTTACACCGCCCATCGTTCTGCATGACAATGCTAGGGCACACACAGCAGGCGTTGTGTAGGCATTGTTGGATCGCTGGGGCTGGAAGGTCCTCTATCACCCCCCATATTCTCCCGATATCAGTCCCTGCGACTATGATCTCATCCCGAAGATGAAGATGACAATGCGCGGGGAGCGCTTCCATACCATTGAAGACGTTAAGCAGGCTGCCGAGCGCTCTCTTCGTACCATCAATAGATTGGGCAGTGCCAACGGGATCCAACGACTTCCGCATCGCTGGGAAAACGTTGTGCGCAACGGTGGGGACTACATCGAGGGCCTGTGAAACTTGGAACCATCTAAGTGAGTTATTAATCCAGTTATAACTAAGGTGCCAAAACTAAAAAACCAACCCATGTATTTTATCAAGGTATTTTGGCCTTAATTGAACTAAGATGTTTTTGCGTGTCACCTGAGAGTCCCATCTCCACCACGCACATTTATAAGTCACACTTGTTGCAGGTGGTGCCGAGCGACAATGGCGATTCGTATTGGACCAGGCGGCTGGAGTGCCTGGAAGACAGTCAGCGCAAGATCGTTCAACACATGGAGGAGGAGTTGACGCATGCGCAAGACCAAGTGCGCCGCTGGATGCGTAGGACACCCTGTGAGGACGAGCGTCCCCCGTGCATGGACGCCAGAGATCTAGTCATAAGCTGCTATCAAGAGAACCCCAAACAAAGTCTCCTGTGTGCCAAACTCGTCCAGGTCTATCAGCAGTGCGTCACCAGCCGCATTCTACAAGTCATCGAAATGAAAGGCACCCAGCAATAAAGCTCTTGTCTGTAACTTTTAATGACTCTTTATTTACATCAGTAGCTATGATTTACCAGCTCAACCTTTCAGATTTGGAGATGTCAGCAGTGGCGTAGCTGAAGGGGAATCTTTGAGCCTTAGAATTACCATTTCATTCTCAAAGAATATGCACATTTACATTTTCCTATTTTTCATTGGCATACGCAAATTAAATCTCTAGTGTTTGGTATCATTCTCTGTGCCACGGTGGGTTTGACACCAGCTTCTCAGCGCAGGACTGAGCAGCCAATGAGTCTACTTTGAAACAGTCTCAAGTTTCTGTGGGTAAGGAAGGCAATTGCGCAAGCGCCAAGCGGAAGGTCGATATCTGAATACGTCAGCAGAGAGCCTAGGGTCTAAGCAGTGCATTCGTGAGGCGGGCGGTATTTCAGCACCAGCATGTTCGTTTGTGAGTTTTAAAACATGGATCAGTGTAATGATTTAATAGTGTATTGAAAATCAAGACCATTTTCTTCGTTGTCCTATGAAGATGATGATGATGATAATTGTTGTTTTAAGGAACCTAATATCTAGGTTATCTGCCCCTAATGATCTGGGTGATAGCGATAATGACAGTGAAATGGAAACCAGAGCGAAAAATAAGTGAGACGGAAAATACTTACAAAAAGGAACTCAGATTGAAACAATTCACAAAATGTTCTTACAAAAGGGAATTTAGAACGAAAAGATTCATAAAAGGAATAGATTGAAAAACACTACGTACAAAATGCAATGTAGAGTCGAAATACTTACAAAATGCAATCGAAATTCAAAATACGTACAAAATGCAATGCAGTCGAAATACTTGCAAAATGCAATCGAAATTCAAAATACTTACAAAATGCAAATGAGATCGAAAATACGTACAAAATGCAATTGAGGTTCAAAATACTTACAAAATGTAATTGAAATTGAAAATACACAATGCAATTCAGATTGAAAGATCCCATTTTCCAATCCAAAATATTCACAAAGTGCAATTGAAATTCAAAATACTTACAAAATGCAATTGAAATTGAAAATGCTTACAAAATGCACGGTAGATTCAATCAAACTACTCATTTAGATTGACAATACTTACAAAATGCAATTTAGTTTGAAAATACTTGACAAAATGTAATTTAGATTCAAAATACCCACAAAATGCAATTGAGAATCAAAATACTTGAAAAAGCCCACCACACAAAATGCAATTCAGATTTAAAATTCTTGCGAAATGCGGTTTAGGTTGAAAATACAAAATGCACTTGAAATTCAAAAATCTCACTAAAATGTCCTGAGCCTACATTGAAAGACTTACTAAAAAGCAAGTTAGATTGTCAATCTTTACAAAATGCAGTTGAGGTTGAAAACAATCGCGAAATGCAATTTAGATCGAAAAAAAAATTTACAAAATGCAATGTAGATTAAAAATACCTACAAAATGTAGTGTAGATGAAAAAAAGAACGCTAAAGGGAATTTAGATACACAGGGAGCCAAGTAACAAAAAAAACACTGCGGGAATCTTAAAAAGAAAAGGAAATATAGTGAAAAAGAAAACAAGAGTTCTGACCCCTCAAAGAAGCAGGGATCAGGAAAGATGAGACAAGGGCCAATTAAGGCGGGAAAGTGAAAGACTCCCTAGGCCTCGGATACCCTAATACCGGCGGGGTCGGAAAAGAACAAGAGTTGACCAAGGGATGTCGACAGGAAAGAAGACAGAGAGGAGCCCGGCACAAATAAGTGGAAACAATGCCGGACTCAGCTGGGGTCCCGTGGTCGCCAACCCATGTCCCACAAGATGTGAGCCCCTGGGGGATGTCCTATGAAGAAAAAAGTGCAGTGAAAGAGAGAAGAGCTGATCGAAATATTGTACCGAGTGATAAACATCAGTCATGTACATTCCAGTCTCAATGGTGTGATCATTATGAATAGTTAACAGCAAGTGTAATGACTAGGGCTCGGATCGATATGCTCGATGAAATCTCCAGATATGCTCGAAAACCATGTGTTTTATGCTCGATAGATATGCTCGAAAAACCCATTATATGCGGTTTAATATGCAGAATATGCTCGAAAAAAAAAACACCGTTAAAAACTATAGAAAGGAAAGTGAAACGAAAAAACCAATAACATACCTTTATATACGGGCTTTATTTTCTAATTGTATGTATGTTACACTGAAATATACTCTCATTCGGGTTTTTCAAGTATATATAAGAGAAGTTTTCTTATAAAAGTTACAGTTTAAAAGTTCATTTACAAAATGTTCAGAATTAGGCGAGTCAATGAAGTAGATCTGCATTGGTCTGTACAACAAGAATTTTTTCTATGTTTTCAGTTTTGAATGACTCTCTTAAATCAGGCAATAAAAGTTTCAATGGCGAGAACGACCTCACTAAAGTTAAAAACCTGCGGTTCTATTATTCGCACCAGATAGGCTTTTCAATAATTATTTCAGTTTTCGAACCTTAAGGGCCCGAATTCGGGTAGGAATTCGAAGAAAAACAAACTATTTAGACGAAAACCACAATAATACGCTTTTATATGCTTCTATTCTGAAAACGGCGGTTTTATGCATTTATATGCTCGATACATTTCAATTCTGTTGGCCCCAGAGAGGTGAAAATACCACCGACAGGCTTCTTTCAATGTGTACTATTCAGGGAAAAAATATGCAAATATGCTCGAATCCGAGCCCTACTAATGACGGTCACGATGCAATGTTATGTTTGTATCTGTTTGGTGGTGATAGTAAAGAATGGAGTGAAACTGGGATGCGTGTATTAAAAATGTTCATCGTAGAGAACAGAATCAGAGATATTGTTGAACCAATTTTGGAGGAAGAACAGTATGGTTTCAGACCAGGAAGGTCAACTACAGACCTGATCTTTGCACTTACGATGATAATGGAAAAACACTGGGAGAAGAACAAACCTTTATTTCTAATATTTTTGGACCTTGAGAAAGCCTATGATAGTGTACCAAGGGAAACACTTTGGCAATGCACGAAAGAACTTCAAGGGAGAGACAGCCTCATAGACAAAGTGAAAATGTTATACAATGGGAATAGAAGTTGTATTCAAGTAGGACGTGGTATGTCGGACTGGTTTGAAACAAAGAGACGAGTGCAGCAGGGCAGCTCATTGTCACCGCTTCTATTCATCATTGTGATGGATGTGGTAATGAAATCTATTAAAAGGAAAGAATATGGAGATATTAGATCCTTCACATTTGCAGGTGATGTTGTGATCTGGAGTGAATCAGAGGAAGAACTGGGTGACAGGCTGCAAAGCTGGAATGAGGAGTGTAAGAAATATGGTTTAAACATCAGCGAGACAAAGACGGTGGCGATGAAAGTGTATGAGGAAGGAGCACAACCAATAGTCATCCTAAATGAAGTCAAATTGGACAGCGTTCGAGTTTTCAAGAACTTGGGTAGCATTCTATCAAGTGACAACCTAGCAAAGCATGAGCTAAACAATCGAATCAATAAGGCAACACAATTTTACCACCAGGTAAGACACGTGCTGTGGGTTGAGCAATTGCCCGTGAAAACAAAGATGACATTGTACAAGTCCTATTCTACACCGATTCTTACATACAGTCTCGAAACCACAACACTAACCAATAGAGATAACTCTAAACTCCAGGCAGCCAAAATGAAATTCCTACGTACCATGATTCAGAAAACCAGGAAAGACAAGATCAGGAATGAGAAGATTAGAGAAGAAGTAGGAATAGACGATTCTCTCCTCAATAAGATCCAGATCTCAAGACTGAAGTGGTTTTGTCACATGAACAGGATGCCACCAAACAGAACTGCCCCCGTGTGGGTGCGGGATAGAATACACCCACGGTATGCCCTGCCTGTCGTAGGAGGCGACTAATAGGGCCGACATGGCCGAATAACTTGCCAGTTTTGATTTGTTCAGACCCCCTGTGGATGGGGAGGGCAGAATTCATCCACGGTATCCCCTGCCTGTCGTAAAAGGCGACTTAGAGGGGGCCTTATAAAGGTCAATTTTGGTTTTCTGGTCCCATCTCTGGTTTGACCAATAGAAATAAACATGCGTGCTGTTAGGGGAAGGGCCACCAGCTTGGCCATCTGGCCAGAAAGCCTAGACGGTATGCCCCATCCCGTCAGGTGGGTGCGCCATGTACCCTACAGTAGTATCCGCCTTACAACGAAGGTCCCTGCATGGCCGAATACTGGAGCTGAATAAATCCTGTGCATGCCGAGGGGGAAGTGCCTGTTCGAGGCACTGGGACCCCGGGCAATATCTGCTATGCCAGGTAGGTATTGCCTTGGCTGGGTGGCGCCCACAGTGATAGCCCCCGTTCGGAGTGGGCAGTATTCGGGGAGGATTTCGTCCGGGATGCGTAGTAAACGATCACGGACACCTGCACAGGGTGGCACCCTTAAAAAGCCGTCTCTGGAGTGTAGACCGAATCCCAAGGTGTATACGCCTTGGGATGAGGCATTTAATAAGAAGTTCCCTGTTGACAGGTCTCCTCGCTACCTGGTAGCTACCAGGACAGACGGGGGAGATTTTAAACAGGTAAAATCGATCCTATTTTCAGAGGAAATCGAGGGGAAATATCGCGACCTTAACGGGATTTCGAAGCTCCGGAACGGGCAGCTCCTGCTGCATACCGTTGACCGGCAGCAAACCGAAGCGTTGCTGGAATGCACGCATTTCGGCGAAATTCCCGTTAAGGTTGAGAAGCACGATACGCTAAATGAGGTCCGTGGAGTTATATTCCATCGCGACCTCATTTTAAACAGCGACGCGGAATTGATGCGGGATCTGGGGAAGCGAGGCGTCACCAGGATTAGGCGCATCACCCGGAAAATTGGAAATGATAGCGTCGATACTGGCGCTTTCATTCTTCATTTTGAGGGTGATGTAGTGCCTAGGCAGGTGAAGGTCACGTCGTACCATTGCGACGTTAGACCGTACATCCCTCCACCTATGCGCTGCTACAATTGCCAGAAATTCGGTCATGTTTCTGCCAGGTGCACTGCCAAGGCGGTGTGTAGAGAGTGTGGCAAGGGGACACATGACGGTGTGGGGTGTACGCCTCCCCCGACGTGTCCTAACTGCCAAGGAAGTCACTCTCCGCGGTCGAAGCAGTGCCCTGAGTTCTGCAAGGAAGCAAAGATCCAAGAAATCAGAACATTGGATCGGCTTTCATATCACGACGCTCGAAAGAGATACCGTGATATGACTGCACCCGAATTTGCGGTACCTTTCGCGGCTAAGGTGACGCCACCTATCACCCCTGCCACTTTCGTTCCCCGTGCTGTACCCTCGACGACGAACTACTCTGAGATCGTCAAGTCTCCCCTCGCTGTCCAAGCGAGACCTGTCAGCCCGAAGAAGGTTAAACAACCATCTTCGGCCATTGTGAAAAAGGCGCCGGTTATACCATCTAAACCGGCGCAATCGGAGAAGAAGTCATCTTCCTCTCCGAAACGGTCGGAGAAGAAGTCTTCCCCTGCCAACGAGGCAAAGAAGACTTCTGCGACCGGGGCTGGATCGTCATCCAGCCCATCTGATAAGACAAAGATAGTAGAGAAGAGGGGGACGGTTCGTCGCCGTCTCTCTCGCCCTCCTGCTGACGGGGTGGCTACTGTCTCTGCTGGCCTTTCCGCTCCCACAACCACCAAGGGAGCGAAGCCTGCTGAAGCCAAGCCCGTCCGTATGGAGGAACTCCCCTATAGAAAAGAAAATAGATCGGCGGAGGAGAGGGGAGCGGTTCAGCGCCGTTTCTCTTCCTCTCCTAAAGGCAGGGCTGCTCACGTATCTGCTAGCCATCCCGCTCCCACCACTACCAGTGGAGCGGTGCCAGCAGGAGCGACCTTGTTTTATAAGGACCCGGCGTCTGTGGGGAAGGGACCATCTACTTCCCCAAACACACGTCGGCGCCGATCCAAGAAGAAGTCTCTTCGGGGCGTGTCGGGGACAGACACCCAGTCTTCGGACCGGGAGAAAGTCCCTCGACACCGCTCTCGCTCTTCCCCAAGGGCGAGACCCGTGAGGTCCGACGACGACCGTGCGCAACCCAAGAGAGCGCCCGCTCCATTTTCTTCGTCTTCGGACGGAGATGTGGAGATTGAGGTGTGCTCTCCTGCCCCATCATCTCCAACTAGAGATGGGGAAGGGTGGCAAACGGTCAAGCATAAGTAGAAGACCCACTTCTACTTAAGTCCACACCATGGCACTATTACAATGGAACTGTAATAGCTATTCTGTTCATCTCGCTGAGTTACGACAATTAATATCTTCGTTTTCGGCAACCATTGTCTGTCTTCAGGAATCCAGGTTTCGTCCTGGACATGAGACAACAATGCGTCACTTCAAACTCTTCTCTAAAGACCGGATGGACGGAGTTGTGGCCGCTGGTGGCGTCTGCACTCTCGTCCACTCTAGCCTCTTTAGTGAAGAGGTGCCGTTGCGTACTCAGCTAGAAGCAGTTGCAGTTCGTACTTCGTTGCCAGTAATGGCAACAGTATGTAACGTGTACATCCCACCTGATTCTCAGCCGGATTACGACCAGCTGGTGGATCTAGTCTCTCAGCTCCCCCCCCTCCTTTTCTCCTTCTGGGAGATGTTAATGCCCACAACACCATCTGGGGCTCCGCTACCACTAGCGGTAAAGGGAGAGATTTTGAGAGGCTGATCAGGCGGCTGGACCTGTGTCTGTTGAACACAGGGGAGCCTACGCACTTCTCTATTGCACACGGTACTTATTCAAGTATCGATATTACCCTGTGCAGTCGTGCGCTGGTTCCCCTGCTACAGTGGGGTGTACACGATGACCTTTGTAATAGTGACCATTTTCCAATTATCGTTACTCTTCCGAACCAGAGAGCCATCGAGTTACCAAGTCGATGGCTTCTCCGTCGGGCTGATTGGCCAACTTTCACGGCACGTGCGGTGTTTGCCGAAGATACCTTTGAGAGTGTCGACGATCATACCATTCACATAACGAATGGTATTTTGACTGCTGCTGAGGAAACAATACCTTCCTCATCCGGCAACTCACGCCGGAAGCTTGTCCCTTGGTGGACAGCCGAGATTGCAGTAGCCATTAAAGATCGTCGACGTGCTTTCAAATGCTATCGGAGGCAAAACACTATGGCCAACCTTATCACCTTCAGAAGGATGCGTGCTAGAGCCCGATATCTGATTCGGGAGAGTAAGAAAACGACGTGGGAAAAGTATGTGTCGTCCATGACGGCGCATACTCCTTCATCTCAAGTGTGGACTAAGCTTCGTCGGATCTCCGGACTCCCGACATCACTATCGATACCCGGAGTGTCCATCAATGGGGACATCATCACGGACCATCTCGCCATTGCCAACAGCATTGGCTCGCACTTCTCCGATGTATCCTGCTCCGGGAGTTACGATCCTACATTTCTGACTCTGAAGCGGGAGGCAGAGACTCACCTCTTGTCCTTTGCCACTGGTGCTTCGGAGTCCTATAATGTACCATTCTCTGAATGGGAACTGCGCAGTGCGCTTGCACTGTGCAGGGATACGGCTCCTGGACCGGATAACATACATAATCAAATGTTAAAACATCTGTGCGAATCCAGTATGAAATAACTGTTGATCCTCTTCAATCGTATATGGATTGAAGGGGAGTTTCCATCTCAATGGCGAGAGGGGATCACGATACCGATTCCTAAGGCTGGAAAGGATCCCAAGTTTGTAAGCAGCTATAGGCCCATTTGTTTGACAAATGGCCTATGTAAGCTGCTCGAAAAGATGGTGAACCGTCGACTGGTGTGGTTCTTGGAGGATAAAGGTCTCCTGTCTGAGTACCAATGTGGATTTCGCTCTCATAGGTCCACCACTGACCATCTGGTGCGACTTGAGAGCGCCATACACGAGGCTTTTTTCCGGAAGCAGCACCTAGTCACGGTTTTCTTTGACCTCGAGAAAGCCTACGACACCACATGGCGCTACGGGATCCTTTCCACCCTTCACAAGTGGGGACTCCGTGGTAACTTACCGACTTTCATTGCGAATTTCATGTCCGTCCGACTCTTCCGTGTAAGGGTCGGTAGGACATTATCGCAGTACTATACCCAAGAAAATGGAGTTCCTCAGGGTTCAGTGCTGAGTGTCACCTTGTTCGCGATTGCCATTAATGGCATTGTTGCCGCCGCCGGGTCCGCGGTAGTTCCATCGCTGTATGTAGACGATTTAGCTCTGCATTACAGCTCTGGAAGTATGGCAGTCGTGGAACGGCAATTGCAGCTAGCCATCAACCGGGTCGACAGGTGGGCTCACGACCGGGGTTTTCGTTTTTCAGCAGCGAAAACCTCCGTCGTCCATTTTTGTCGGCTACGGAGGCTACATTTACACCCTGAACTACATCTCAGGGATGCTGCGTTGCCGTTGGTTGACACTTATCGCTTCCTGGGGCTCCATTTTGACAGCAAGTTAACGTGGCAGCACCATATACGGCAATTGAAAATGACATGTCTCAGGAAACTGAACATGCTCAGGTTTCTTAGTGGCACTACGTGGGGGGCTGACCGTGCGGTGCTCCTACGGTTCTACCAAGCCCTCGTCCTGTCCCGGCTAGACTATGGTTCTGCGGCATACGGTTCAGCAAGGCCGGCAACCTTGAAAATGCTGGACAGTATCCACCATAGTGGCGTTAGGCTGGCTACCGGTGCCTTCCGGACCAGCCCGATACCCAGCCTACTCGCCGAATCGGGTGTTCCACCTTTAAATTATAGACGCCAACATATGCTTTTAGCATATGCTGCCAATGTGCGTCAAATGCCGCAACATCCGACCTATCAAGCTCTCTTCGGTACCCAAAACCACCAGGGTTACGCCAACCGGCCTCGTGCCACTCGGCCGGTTGGTATTAGACTTGATAGCTCGTGCACTGAAATAGGAGTGGCTGTAGGTCCCTGTATGATCCGGATATCTAGCGAGGTGCCTCCGTGGCAAGTCCCGCGTCCGGAAATTCGGTTAGATCTGCACCAAGGTCCTAAGGTGAACACGGATGCGTCCGTTTACCGGAGGCAGTTCCACAGCATAGTTCACCAATTTCCGGACGCTGGCATTCTATACACGGATGGTTCGAAGGTGGACGAGAAGGTGGGTTGTGCTTACGTTATTGATGGTTCAAATACCAAGATCTCTTTGCCTGAGGCCTGTAGTGTGTTTACTGCGGAGCTCGTTGCCATCTATGAAGCTCTGCAGTTTGCACTACAGGATGCACGAATCCACTTTCTCGTGTGTACCGACTCTTTGAGTTCGTTGCAGTCAATTGCTACATGTTTCCCGCAACACCCCCTAGTGCAGCGAATCCATGACCTACTAGCCGGGCTGTGCCACGCTGACACTCGAATCACCTTTCTGTGGCTTCCAAGCCACATGGGAATTGCGGGAAATGAGTTAGCGGATCAAGCTGCAAAAGAGGCGGTATCACTACCACCTCGACCAATGGAGGTACCCGCTAGAGATATTCGCTCTCAGTTACGCCTACAAGTTCTGGCTTTTTGGGAGAGTCAGTGGCTAGCTGACCCACTGCCCAGTAAACTGAGAGCGATCAAGGGAACTACTCGCGTGTGGCGGAGCTCCTTCCGGGTCCGGAGGGAGTCCGTCATTTTGTGTAGGCTAAGGATAGGTCATACAAGATCCACCCACTCATACCTAATGAGAAGGGAAGACCCCCCACTTTGTACCTGTGGAGCCGTATTCACCGTGGCCCACATTTTCACCGAGTGTGTGGATCTTGCTGACTTACAAAGAAACCTTGGTTTGCAGACGACACTCAAACTTATATTAGCCGATGACGTGGTGGCTGCTGATCGCGTTATCCGCTTTATAAGTGAGAGTGGGTTAGGGCCAGCAATCTAAATTTTCCAGTGAACATTGACTCAACGACTTGTTCGTTTTTGAATGATAATGTTTTGTTTTTTCCGTAATTTTTGTTAATTTTTATAATTTTTTATTTATTTAATTGTTTGTTTTTGTTTTATTAATTTTTGGTCTTTTGAAATTTAGATGTCCACCTCAAAATTTTAAATTCAATTCAAAATTTGTATTCTTTAATCTGTGTTAAGAGGGGCAGATGACCTCGTAGTTCCGCCCCTTAAAACAACAATAACTAACTAACTAAACAGAACTGCACGGAAGGAATTTGAGAGAAAAGTAGAAGGAAGACGACCCTTGGGAAGGCCACGAAAGAAGTGGATAGATACAGTCAAGAACGATGTAATGCAGAGAGGTCATGATTGGGACAAGTTGGTGGAGGAGGAGTGGTACAAGGACAGGATGAAATGGAGGGGGCTCATATACCATACCCGGATAACTGGAGTTGGTTCAGGATGATGATGAGCACGATAGCATCAAATTTCTAAGAAACATAATCTTAATTGGGAACGATATCTTCTTCTGGGACAACACAGAATAGAGCATGCCACGGTGGGTGAGTGGATAGCGTGTCGGTCTACTAACCCCAAGATTGCAGGTTCGCTCCTGGCCGTGGTAAGTGATTTTTGAAAGGCGGCAAAAATACGACACACATGTCATACAATGTTGGCATGTCAAATAACCCATTTGAATTCAGTAGGCCGTGTTCATAATGGCAAAATTAATCTCGGGAGTTTCCGCCAACACAAAGTTCCTCATTTCTCTACTAGAAAGTGCTATAGTGTTCAAGGAGCTTCAGATATCTAACCTCCTTGACTTTCATAGCGATTCAAGGAACAACGAAATTCGACATGCAAGCTGCCCTCTGTGTGTCAAATTACAAAGCTTGCACCCGGCATCCGAGGCCATACGATATTATTATTATTATTATCAAGCAACAAACACAACTGGAGTTTCTCGACAAAAAAACTATGAGGTATGAACTTCAGAATACCCAGTTGCATGAATGTAGCTTCACCACTGGATGTCAGAATCTTGAATGTGATGCTCTAATTCACTCAAAGGGACTTCCTTTGAAGATCTCATCTGCTCAATGCATATGAAAAATGCAGTAAAAACTTACAACCAATGCTATTCGTCTTACAGAACAAGTCGAAGATGAACACTGTCCTTCAAGCTCCAACAAAGTGCGGTGCGAGCACATTCCACCAGTTTCACTGGAAGAAAGAACGAAAGGAAGCATCAAATGATGCTGTCGCAGAACCAAAACATAGAATTGTGGATATGTTTTATTTGCACACGCTGCAACGAGTGGAAGACAAGTCCGCTAGCTCTTGTTGCCATGGTAACTTGCTATCGAAAATTTGTCTATGAATTCCAGATAGACCCCATCCCCAGCCCAAACACAAATCCATGTTAAAAGAAAGAAAGAAAGAAAGAAAGAAAGAAAGAAAGACAATTAACCCTTACCGTATCTTTTCCAGAATATTCCGCAGGCTATTGTAAGTTTACATTTAATTATGATAGGAAGGTTTTAGACAACCGTAACAAACTCACCAGGAAGAAGTAAAAACTACGTGAATAATTTCATCTACTTACTTCAGGATTGGTTAAATACCGTATATACCCGAATGTAAGACGAGGTTTATTCCCACTTTTGTGTTATAAAAATTTGGGGTCGTCTTATATTCAGGGTATTAAAACAAAAACAAAAAAATAAAATTATTATTATTTGCAAAGTAGTATGTGGTGTTGGCATCTTGTAACTCTCAACAAATCAATGCATTAATGAAGATTAAAATATGGTTTGTTATGTTTAATTACCATGCATATACGAATAGCGTACTTTTTTTTTTTATTTATTTATTTAACAATTATTAGGTACAACCATGAAAAGGTCATTTTACACTAATAATTTAACAATTTCAAATAATAATAACAAAAACAACAACAACAACAATAACAGGTAACAATTGGCAGTGACGGCAGAAAGGAAATTTTGAGGTTAGGATTTACGCATACACGTCATTTTAAGCAGATAAATTATATGTTCGAAAGCATATGGAAATATGTTTTAAAACAATCTTTACAAGAACAACCAGTCAGTTTTATGAGCAGTAATTGAGTGATCAACGTATCTTAATTTAATAACGTCTCCCATTCTTGAACAAAGAAATTATAGAGTATGTCTTGGAAAAGCGGGCAGAGGGATTTCCGATAACACGAGACGTTATAAAAATGAAAGCACGACCTTGAGGGCATATATTGTGCAAGTTATGAGTTAGCGAGTATTTTTTTGAAAAATCTGTAAGAGGCAGTTGATAACTAGACGTCGTCTTACATTCGGGTATATACGATAAGTACTTGAGTTTGACAGTATCAGCTGATGTACGATGTAGACAATGAAATGGGATAATTGTACGAATTATACAGTAATAATAATAACGGGTGCCGGGTGCAAGCTTTGTTATTTGACACCCAAAGGGTAGCTTGCTTGCATGTCGAATTTTGTTGTTCCTTGAAGCACTATGAAAGTGATTACAGTGGATTTGAAGACAGTGTTGAACAGATTCAGGGTTTATCAAGTGACAATGAAACTGAGAGCAGTGTCAATTCTGGTACAAGTGTGGTATTTCAAGGTATGCCTGCTTTCCACGATGTAAATTCCATGGTTCACAGAACTGATTCATATTTTCTACTATCTAAACAATATGAAAAAGTAAAAACAATAAGCATGTCTTAAAACTTTTCCTTGTAAAACTGATCACTCAAAGAATAGTACGGTACAATATATTTCAGTGACTGTAAGGTCCGGCTCAGTGGCTAAATGGTTAGCGTGCTAGGCTTTGGCCCGAAGCGCCCCGGGTTCGATTCCTGGCCGGGCCATCAGGGATTTTAATCTCCTGGGCTTAACTCCGTGGCTCGGGGAATCGGTGTATGTGACGTCTTCGTCATCACTTCATCCTCATTACGACGCGCAGGTCACCCACGGGCGTCAACTAGAAAGACCTGCACTAGGCCTCTCCGGAGGCCACACGATCATCATCATCAGTGACTGGAAGGGTTAAAAGTGAAACCGGGCGGATGTTATTCTCACTACGAAGGTGGATTTGTACCCAACTGGGCACGTATGTTCTGCAGCACTGTAACATGAATATCATTATCTAAAGGCTAAGCCTTGTCGCTGCAGCTCTCTTCATCGTGATGTAGGAAGCAAAACCCAGCTGAGTGATTTTGTTACTAATATATGAGAGACGCGGTCTTCCTCTCGATTTCTTCCCTAGGATCTTGCCTTCGAAGACAATCTGGAGAAAGGCGTCATGCCGTAGCCTAAGACATATCCTAGAAATTTAGTTTTCCTCTGCTCTAATGAATAAAGTACAGTCTGTGGGTCACCTGAGACTGCAGATTTGTTCATTAGTCTTCTTTTCCCTCCAACTCGTCCTCGTCAGTCTTCTCCAGAACCACATTTCAGTAGCTTCTAGTCTCGATTGTGCTTGTTTTCTCGCATCTGTAAGTTAGCACATCCAAACAAAGGTTTTAACAAATTACTTCTTGGTTTCAATGCCTATCTGCTTATTTAATAATAGATTTTATGTTCGACCCTGACTATTATATGTCAGAAAACTGTACCATAATGATGGTCATTATTAGGGCTCGGATTTTTAGGTGCTAAAAATCTGGAAAAACAATTATGTATTAAAAATACCTGAAATATGTGACAAAAAAGTAAAAATATTTAATTATAATTTAGTTAAATAATGTGAATATAAACAATATGCAGTACTCACGAATGCAATTTATGCTATACCTCACTGACTACTGAAGAATTACAATCGACAACGAGATACATCTTCACGTTGTCTATCACAAATGACCGACAATTATCTCGAAACACTTCTTCCGAAGGCGCAAAACTGCGGCAGTATGTTTCTTGCCCTTGAGGTGTTGTGTAACTTAAGATCGCTGTTCAGCGTTGATTGCTTTCCCACATGTTTGAGAGAACAGAACGGCAGAAGCAAAATTATCTTTAAATACTGAAACAGACGTTAACTTGTAGATTTTACTTTAGGCATCGTAGAACTGCCTTATACTTCACAGTGCTAGAAATGAGCTGCATGTGATGTGAGTGACTCTGGTTCCAGGTAGCTGGGAGAAGCGGGGTGGGGGAGGTTTAGCACGTGGTGCAATATGGCTATGGACAGGGAAATCCCCGGCTTCCACAATGAGTGGCAAGTTAAGAATAACACAGTTGTATGAAGATAAGATAGCTCACAGCTTCTTCCCCATTGAAGTAACACACATTAAAAATGCAATAAACTTAAAGATACTGATTTTTTTAAATGTAAATATTATGTCTTTTCATGTGCTAATAAGTGAAAAGCAGGAATTTATGTATTTATAGAAAAAATGCTTAAAATATGTATTTACATGAACAAATATTTATTTACCTAAAAATCCTAGCCCTATTTTTCATTATGAAACAGTTTCTCCCACCAATCACAGCTCAAGAAACAGTTGTTTGACCAATTAGAAAAGGATAGCATCGCACCTGCGCTGAGTTCCAAGGCCTTCTAATATGAATTTCACTGCGTTGCCAAGTGTCATAGTGGGGTAATCGAGGAGGCCATGGTCAAATACAAGGTATTCTCTGCGTCCCATGCGCTCTGTTCAGTACATAAAACTGGCGAAATCTGGACAGATATTTATGAATATTTATGTTCGAACATAAAATAGTTATAATAATTATGGTTGAACATAAACAGGCGTATGCAACTCTCCTATAATGGTAATTAAGACACTCGTATGAAAAATTATAAACATACTCGTGTCTTAATTATTGCCATTATAGGCTCGTTTCCCCGTGTGGGTGCGGGTTAGAATACACCCACGGTATGCCCTGCCTGTCGTAGGAGGCGACTAATAGGGCCGACATGGCCGAATAACTTGCCAGTTTTGATTTGTTCAGACCCCCTGTGGATGGGGAGGGCAGAATTCATCCACGGTATCCCCTGCCTGTCGTAAAAGGCGACTTAGAGGGGGCCTTATAAAGGTCGATTTTGGTTTTCTGGTCCCAGCTCTGGTTTGACCAATAGAAACAAACATGCATGCTGTTAGGGGAAGGGCCACCAGCTTGGCCATCTGGCCAGAAAGCCTAGACGGTATGCCCCATCCCGTCAGGTGGGTGCGCCATGTACCCTACAGTAGTATCCGCCTTACAACGAAGGTCCCTGCATGGCCGAATACTCGATCTGCATAAATCCTGTGCATGCCGAGGGGGAAGTGCCTGTTCGAGGCACTGGGACCCCGGGCAATATCTGCTATGCCAGGTAGGTATTGCCTTGGCTGGGTGGCGCCCACAGTGATAGCCCCCGTTCGGAGTGGGCAGTATTCGGGGAGGATTTAGTCCGGGATGCCAAGTAAGCGATCACGGACACCTGTACAGGGTGGCACCCTTAAAAAGCCGTCTCTTGAGTGTCGAGCTAATCCCAAGGTGTATACGCCTTGGGATGAAGCCTTTAATAGAAGATTCCCCGCTGATAAGTCTCCTCGCTACCTGGTAGCTACGAGGACTGACGGGGGTGATTTTAAACTAGTAAAATCAATAATTTTTTCTGAAGAAATCGAGGGGAAATTCGGGGACCTAAGCGGGATTTCCAAGCTCCGGAACGGTCAGCTGCTGCTGCACACCGTTGATCGGAAGCAAACCGAAGCGTTGCTGGAATGCACGCAATTCGGCGAAATTCCCGTTAAGGTCTCAAAACACGAAACGCTAAATGAGGTCCGAGGAGTTATTTTCCATCGTGACCTCATTTTAAATAGCGATGCGGAATTGTTGCGGGATCTGGGGAAGATAGGCGTCACCAAGATTAGGCGCATCACCCGAAAGATTGGAGAGAACAGCGTCGATACCGGCGCTTTTATTCTCCATTTTGAGGGTGATGTTGTACCTAAGCAGGTGAAGGTCACACCGTACCACTGCGATGTTCGACCGTACATCCCTCCACCTATGCGCTGCTATCAATGCCAGAAATTCGGGCATGTTTCCGCCAGGTGCACTGCCAAGGCCGTGTGTAGAGAGTGTGGCAAGGGGACACATGAGGGTGAGAGGTGTACGCCTCCCCCGATTTGTCCTAACTGCCAAGGAAGCCACTCTCCACGATCGAAGCAGTGCCCTGAGTTTTGTAAGGAAGCAAAAATTCAAGAAATAAGAACTCTTGATAGGCTTTCATATCACGACGCTCGCAAGAGGTACCGTGATATGAATGCCCCCGAATTTCGGGTATCGTTTGCAGCTGCAACGACGCCCTCATTCACCCCTGCCGCATCTTTACCGAGTGTAGTACCTTCGACGCCCGTATTTTCAGCAGTATTGAAATCACCCCTCGCTGTACCAGCGAAAAATATCAGCCCGAAGGAGGTACAACAACCTTCTTCGGCCCAGCAAAAGAAGGCGCCGGTTATACCATCTAAACCGGCGCAATCGGAGAAGAAGTCATCTTCTTCTCCGAAACGGTCGGCGAATAAGTCTTCCCCAGTTAAAGGGGGAAAGAAGACTTTCCCGACTGGGGCTGGTCCTTCTTCCAGCCCACCTAATACGAAAAATATAGGGGAGAAGAGGGAGACGGTTCGTCGCCGTCTCTCTCGCCCTCCTGCTGACGGGGTGGCTACTGTCTCTGCTGGCCTTTCCGCTCCCACTACCACCAAGGGAGCGAAGCCTGCTGAAGCCAAGTCCGTCCGTATGGATGAACTCCCCTATAGAAAAGAAAATAGATCGGCGGAGGAGAGGGGAGCGGTTCAGCGCCGTTTCTCTTCCTCTCCTAAAGGCAGGGCTGCTCACGTATCTGCTGGCCATCCCGCTCCCACCACTACCAGTGGAGCGGTGCCAGCAGGAGCGACCTTGTTTTATAAGGACCCGGCGTCTGTGGGGAAGGGACCATCTACATCCCCAAACACACGTCGGCGCCGATCCAAGAAGAAATCTCTTCGGGGCGTGTCGGGGACAGACACCCAGTCTTCGGACCGGGAGAAAGTCCCTCGACACCGCTCTCGCTCTTCCCCAAGAGGGAGACTCGTGAGGTCCGACGACGACCGCGCGCAACCCAAGAGAGCGCCCGCTCCATTTTCTTCGTCTTCGGACGGAGATGTGGAGATTGAGGTGTGCTCTCCTGCCCCATCATCTCCAACTAGAGATGGGGAAGGGTGGCAAACGGTCAAGCATAAGTAGAAGACCCACTTCTACTTAAGTCCACACCATGGCACTATTACAATGGAACTGTAATAGCTATTCTGTTCATCTCGCTGAGTTACGACAATTAATATCTTCGTTTCCAGCTACCATTGTCTGTCTTCAGGAATCCAGGTTTCGTCCTGGACATGAGACAACAATGCGTCACTTCAAACTCTTCTCTAAAGACCGGATGGACGGAGCTGTGGCCGCTGGTGGCGTCTGCACTCTCGTCCACTCTAGCCTCTTTAGTGAAGAGGTGCCGTTGCGTACTCAGCTAGAAGCAGTTGCAGTTCGTACTTCGTTGCCAGTAATGGCAACAGTATGTAACGTGTACATCCCGCCTGATTCTCAGCCGGATTACGACCAACGGGTGGATCTAGTCTCTCAGCTCCCCCCTCCTTTTCTCCTTCTGGGAGATGTTAATGCCCACAACACCATCTGGGGCTCCGCTACCACTAGCGGTAAAGGGAGAGATTTTGAGAGGCTGATCAGGCGGCTGGACCTGTGTCTGTTGAACACAGGGGAGCCTACGCACTTCTCTATTGCACACGGTACTTATTCAAGTATCGATATTACCCTGTGCAGTCGTGCGCTGGTTCCCCTGCTACAGTGGGGTGTACACGACGACCTTTGTAATAGTGACCATTTTCCAATTATCGTTACTCTTCCGAACCAGAGAGCCATCGAGTTACCAAGTCGATGGCTTCTCCGTCGGGCTGATTGGCCAACTTTCACGGCACGTGCGGTGTTTGCCGAAGATACCTTTGAGAGTGTCGACGATCATACCATTCACATAACGAATGGTATTTTGACTGCTGCTGAGGAAACAATACCTTCCTCATCCGGCAACTCACGCCGGAAGCTTGTCCCTTGGTGGACAGCCGAGATTGCAGCAGCCATTAAAGATCGTCGACGTGCTTTCAAATGCTATCGGAGGCAAAACACTATGGCCAACCTTATCACCTTCAGAAGGATGCGTGCTAGAGCCCGATATCTGATTCGGGAGAGTAAGAAAACGACATGGGAAAAGTATGTGTCGTCCATGACGGCGCATACTCCTTCATCTCAAGTGTGGACTAAGCTTCGTCGGATCTCCGGACACCCGACATCACTATCGATACCCGGAGTGTCCATCAATGGAGACATCATCACGGACCATCTCGCCATTGCCAACAGCATTGGCTCGCACTTCTCCGATGTATCCTCCTCCGGGAGTTACGATCCTACATTTCTGACTCTGAAGCGGGAGGCAGAGACTCACCCCTTGTCCTTTGCCACTGCTGCTTCGGAGTCCTATAATGTACCATTCTCTGAATGGGAACTGCGCAGTGCGCTTGCACTGTGCATGGATACGGCTCCTGGACCGGATAACATACATAATCAAATGTTAAAACATCTGTGCGAATCCAGTATTAAAAAACTGTTGATCCTCTTCAATCGTATATGGATTGAAGGGGAGTTTCCATCTCAATGGCGAAAGGGGATCGTGATACCGGTTCCTAAGGCTGGAAAGGATCCCAAGTTTGTAAGCAGCTATAGGCCCATTTGTTTGACAAATGGCCTATGTAAGCTGCTCGAAAAGATGGTGAACCGTCGACTGGTGTGGTTCTTGGAGGATAAAGGTCTCATGTCTGAGTACCAATGTGGATTTCGCTCTCATAGGTCCACCACTGACCATCTGGTAAGACTTGAGAGCGCCATACAGGAGGCTTTTTTCCGAAAGCAGCACCTAGTCACGGTTTTCTTTGACCTCGAGAAAGCCTACGACACCACATGGCGCTACGGGATCCTTTCCACCCTTCACAAGTGGGGACTCCGTGGTAACTTACCGACTTTCATTGCGAATTTCATGTCCGTCCGACTCTTCCGTGTAAGGGTCGGTAGGACATTATCGCAGTACTATACCCAAGAAAATGGAGTTCCTCAGGGTTCAGTGCTGAGTGTCACCTTGTTCGCGATTGCCATTAATGGCATTGTTGCCGCCGCCGGGTCCGCGGTAGTTCCATCGCTGTATGTAGACGATTTAGCTCAGCATTACAGCTCTGGAAGTATGGCAGTCGTGGAACGGCAATTGCAGCTAGCCATCAACCGGGTCGACAGGTGGGCTCACGACCGGGGTTTTCGTTTTTCAGCAGCGAAAACCTCCGTCGTCCATTTTTGTCGGCTCCGGAGGCTACATTTACACCCTGAACTACATCTCAGGGATGCTGCGTTGCCGTTGGTTGACACTTATCGCTTCCTGGGGCTCCATTTTGACAGCAAGTTAACGTGGCAGCACCATATACGGCAATTGAAAATGACATGTCTCAGGAAACTAACCATGCTCAGGTTTCTTAGTGGCACTACGTGGGGGGCTGACCGTGCGGTGCTGCTACGGTTCTACCAAGCCCTCGTCCTGTCCCGGCTAGACTATGGTTCTGCTGCATACGGTTCAGCAAGGCCGGCAACCTTGAAAATGCTGGACAGTATCCACCATAGTGGCGTTAGGCTGGCTACCGGTGCCTTCCGGACCAGCCCGATACCCAGCCTACTCGCCGAATCGGGTGTTCCACCTTTAAATTATAGACGCCAACATATGCTTTCAGCATATGCTGCCAATGTGTGCCAAATGCCGCAACACCCGACCTATCAAGCTCTCTTCGGTACCCAAAACCACCAGGGTTACGCCAACCGACCTCGTGCCACTCGGCCGGTTGGTATTAGACTTGATAGCTCGAGTACTGAAATAGGAGTGGCTGTAGGTCCCTGTATGATCCGGACATCTAGCGAGGTGTCTCCGTGGCGGGTCCGGCGTCCGGAAATTCGGTTAGATCTTCACCAAGGTCCTAAGGTGAACACGGATGCGTCCGTTTACCGGAGGCAGTTCCACAGCATAGTTCACCAATTTCCGGACGCTGGCATTCTATACACGGATGGTCCGAAGGTGGACGAGATAGTGGGATGTGCTTACGTTATTGATGGTGCAAATACCAAGATCTCTTTGCCTGAGGCCTGTAGTGTGTTTACTGCGGAGCTCGTTGCCATCTATGAAGCTCTGCAGTTTGCACTACAGGATGCACGAATCCACTTTCTCGTGTGTACCGACTCTTTGAGTTCGTTGCAGTCAATTGCTACATGTTTCCCGCAACACCCCCTAGTGCAGCGAATCCATGACCTACTAGCCGGGCTGTGCCACGCTGACACTCGAATCACATTTCTGTGGCTTCCAAGCCACATGGGAATTGCGGGAAATGAGTTAGCGGATCAAGCTGCAAAAGAGGCGGTATCACTACCACCTCGACCAATGGAGGTACCCGCTAGAGATATTCGCTCTCAGTTACGCCTACAAGTTCTGGCTTTTTGGGAGAGTCAGTGGCCAGCTGACCCACTGCCCAGTAAACTGAGAGCGATCAAGGGAACTACTCGCGTTTGGCGGAGCTCCTTCCGGGCCCGGAGAGAGTCCGTGATTTTGTGTAGGCTAAGGATAGGTCATACAAGATCCACCCACTCGTACCTAATGAGAACGGAAGACCCCCCCACTTTGTACCTGTGGAGCCGTATTCACCGTGGCCCACATTTTCACCCAGTGTGTGGATCTTGCTGACTTACGAAGAAACCTTGGTTTGCAGACGACACTCAAACTTATATTAGCCGATGACGCGGTGGCTGCTGATCGCGTTATCCGCTTTATAAGTGAGAGTGGGTTAGGGCCAGCAATCTAAATTTTCCAGTGAACATTGACTCAACGACTTGTTCGTTTTTGAATGATAATGTTTTGTTTTTTCCGTAATTTTTGTTTATTTTTATTTTTATTTAATTTTTTTTTTTCTATTAATTTTTGGTCTTTTTAATTTTAGATGTCCACCTCAAAATTTTAAATTCAATTCAAAATTTGTATTCTTTAATCTGTGTTAAGAGGGGCAGATGGCCTCGTAGTTCCGCCCCTTAAAACAACAATAACTAACTAACTAACTATAGGCTCGTTGCATAATGTACTGTACTATTTCCTGCTCCGAAATGCTTGCTTTGCCATAGCGTTTCTTCTTTTGACTTCTGTACAGCACTGATTGCCACTGGTAACGACACTACCCAGATAACTAAATTCTGTAACCTGATCTATTTTTGTGCAGCCTAACTTAATGTTTGTTTTCAATTCAGTCTTCTTCTTTTGAATGTCCACGAGTTTTGTGTTTATTTTTAGCCTGAACTTCTCTAACGTGTTGTTTAGCATCCTAGTCATGTTGTGCTCTGAATCAGCTACCAAAGCAAACACAGTCAAACCTTGATAGAACAATAGTCATGGGACCATGAAAATGCTATTGTTATAATAAGGTTTTGTTAACAGTGACTACTGCAGCACTGAGTATATACGGTAGTACTTCTCTGAGGAGAAATAATAGAATAACGAAAAATATACAAAATTAATCTGGTAGAGTGCTGCACACTCTATAACATTACAGCTGAAGGTACTGGATCAGCTTATAAATTCAAGAAAGGTAAAATAAAATGTATGTACTCAAGCTTCTTACATTTTTTAAGCATCTAGGATTTGTTGATTGTCGATCACTTTTGTGTCCCTGACGCGTTGCTGCAGAGAAGAATCGTTCGGCGTACTTAAAATATATAACTAGAATAAAATAATTATTCTTGTGAATATGGGTCCGCCCAGTCAATACCTTTAATTATGATGTAATCGAAGATCACATCTATTTACACATTACAGGACATGTTTCGGGATCCCATTTAACCTGATCCCTTCATCAGCTTATAATATGGAACAATGTCAAACGTCAACAACCTTGACGTTAACATGTCTGTACTTAAAATTATCGCAGATTGCAAAAATCACGGAAATTAACTGTTTATGACCCCCAACACAACACTATTGACTGCAACTCAAGCTCAACAATGTACAGACTAAAGCATTTAACAGTGGTTCGAACACAGGAGCTCTATGATTCCTAGCAGAGCTCGCTTGCGGATACACCCTATTCGCTACCTGCTTACCGTCAGCACAGTATGCAGTGAAGCTTCTGAAAATACAGTGCTGAAGGTCGAGAGGTATAACAAACAATATGTTAAGTGCCATTATGGTCACATTCTTGGAAGCAAAAAATAGTAAGATCCCCAAAACTTTGTCTTTGTTATAACAGGGTGTTGCTAAAATTACTTCATCCTTGTAATGAGGGGTAATTAACATAGTAAATATAGGAAATCAGCCGAGACCATAAAACATTATCACTGTACTCGCGTTATCATTCTATCGGAAATTGTTGTTGAATTTAAAACTCGGCAATTCTTCTAGGTTTGTGCCGTGTCTTGTGTGGGGTTTCGCCTAGGACACCAAGCTGGCTCATCGGCGGGCTCTTGGTGTCCCCGCCCGGACCCCCACAGGAGTAACGAACTGCGCGCTACCTCCCTTTATATAGAGTGCAACTGCACTCCTTGACTGCGAGAACTAAAAGCTCAAGCAGCCTTAACCTCCCTATGAAGGCTTCCGAAAAGATGGTATATTGGCTTTCACGGCCGGTGAATTAAAATTCAGCAATTCTTCTAGGTTTGTGCCGTGTCTTGTGTGCGGTTTCGCCTAAGCCCCCCCCGGGCGGGGACACCAAGAGCCCGCCGTTGAGCCAGCTTGGTGTCCTAGGCGAAACCCCACACAAGACACGGCACAAACCTAGAAGAATTGCTGAGTTTTAATTCACCGGCTGTGAAAGCCAATATACCATCTTGTTGTTGAATTTGTTTACCATTAAGTGACTCCTTTGGTTATTTCTTTTACTGTACGCATTGCATATTCTATGATTATATTAAACAGATATGGTGATAAGGGAGAGATTGAAGCAACAAATCCCAGTTATTGAAGTGGAAAACATAGAAGAGTAATGGTCCCACTTTAAAAAGGCATTTGTTGGTGCAGCAGAGTGCTTGTGGTAGGACGTCAACAAGAGTGAAAGAGAAGGAGACACCGTGGTGGAATGATAAATAATGTTATTGGTTTTACGTCCCTTTTAACTACACTGGCTTTTAGAGACGCCGGGGTGCCGGAATTTTGCCCCGAAGGGGATTTTTAACGTGCCAGTAAATGTACTGACATGGCTCCCTCGCATTTGCGCACCCTCAAATGCCAGCTGACTGCGCCAGGTGTGGTGGAATGAGGAAGTGAGGAAAGCAGTGAAAGAAAAGAAGTCTGCATGGAAAGAATGGAACCGAGATCAAACAGAAGAAAGCAAAAGGAAGTATCACGACAGCAAACTGAGGTGTAAGAAAGTGGTAGGAGAAGAAAAGAAGAAAAGTTGGGAAGAATTTACACGAAGAATGGAAACAGATGTAAGTGGCAGTAAAAGGATGCTGTATGGGCTTCTAAGAAGTAAGAGGGAAGAAAGAGTTACCACAAAGCTGGTGAAAAAGGAAGATGGAGAGTTGTTAACACACCCAGAAGAGATAAAGGGACGGTGGAAGGAGTATTTCGATAAGCTATTGAATGTGAGCAATTGTACTGGTCAGATGGAAGTGACACAACCTGACGACTCTATAACAGAAGATGATATAACAATGCTGGAGGTGGAATTAGCAGTACAGAAAATGAAGATGGGAAAAGCAACAGGGGTGGATGAAATCAGTGTAGAAATGATAAAGGCTGCTGGACCTGTTGGTATGCAATGGTTGTATCGACTGCTAAAGTGTGTGTGTAAACGGAAATGTGTACCAGAAGACTGGGAGAAAGGGCTAATAATACCAGTGTTTAAGAAGGGGGACAAGAAGGTGTGTGATAACTATAGAGGGATCACCCTCTTATCACAGATAGTAAAAATACTGGAAAGGATATTAGAAAGAAGAATTAGAAGAAAGGTGGAAGGAGAGTTGCAAGAGGAACAGTATGGCATCAGGAGTGGAAGATCCACAGTGGACCCAATCTTGAGCTTGAGGCAGGTGATGGAAAAGAACTGGGAATATGGAGAGGATTTGATCATGACTTTCATAGATCTAGAAAAGGCATATGATAGTGTCCCCAGAGAGAAGGTATGGGAAACCATGGTTAAGAAAAGACTGGGAAGAGAAATGTTGGAAATGGTGCAAGCAATGTACAACAACTGTGTTAGCAGGGTACTGACCCCAGTTGGAAAGACAGATTGGTTTAGGAACAAGACTGGATTAAGACAGGGGAGTGTGCTGTCACCTCTCTTGTTCATAATGGTGATGGATGAAATTGTAAAGGAAACAAAGGAAGCATATGGACATAAAGAAATGAAGTTACTATTATTTGCAGACGATATTGTGGTCTGGGGAAGGAACACCGAAGAAGTGCAAAAACAACTAGATGCACTGAACGAAAATATTCAGAAGTACGGCCTGAAAATCAGTATAGAGAAAAGCAAGACCATGGTGATGACAAGAGGGGAAAGACAAGGAAAGGGCACTGTGAAAATTGGAAGTCAGAGTTTGGAAATTGTGGACACGTTCAAATACCTAGGAAGTGAATTGATGCAAACTGGTAGGTTGGACATGGAGATTGGCAGGAGGGTACAGCAGAGCAATGCATTCTATCAAAGTGTAAGAAAACTTGTTTGGGATAAGGAAGTACCAAGGAAAAGCAAGGAGGTAATGTATAAAGTGTACTGTGTTCCCATATTAACTTATGCAGCTGAGACTTGGACCCTGACAAGCAGGCAAGAGAGTAGAATCCAAGCCAGTGAAATGAAATTCCTAAGAAGTATGATAGGAAAGACAAGGAAAGACAGAGTGAGGAATGAAGATGTTAGGAAGGAAGTTGGGATGGGAAAACTAAATGAGAGAATTGAGAAGAATAAACTAAGGTGGTTTGGACATGTAAAGAGGATGGAGGAAAATAGAATACCAAGACAGATGCTGGAGGCGAAGTGCAAGGGTAAGAGAGCAAGAGGAAGACCTAGAACAAGGTGGATTGATTCAGTGAAGAACAGCATAAGAAAAAGAAATCTGGACTGGGACAAGATCGTGGAAGAAGAATGGTGGAAGGAAAGAGGAAAGTGGAGAAGTGCCATAAATACCCCGACCCGGCAGGAGCTGGATAAGGGGAAATGATGATAAGGGACAGCCTTGTTGCACTCCTCCTCCTCTTGCTTCTCTTTTCGTTCCATTGATATTTATTTCTGTGCAATAGACGTACATAATTCGAAATGAAGCTTTGCTGAATAGTTTCCCAGCTCGCTACCAGGACAGATGGCGGAGATTTGAAACTAGTAAAGAGTATAGTGCTCAATGAAGAAATGGAGACGAAATTCAGAGATCTAAACGGGAATTCCACGCTTTTTAACGGGGTGACTTGGCTCTGCATACCGCAGACGGAAAGTAAATTTAAACACAAATTGTGCTAAATGTTCCGGCATAACTCAACAAAATGACAGTGTTTCGCCCCGGTGTGCAATTGGGCTCTTCAGTTGGTTAAAGCACACCTCACCAAGACACTGTCTAGTACACACTGGGAAGGCCATTGCAAGACGTATTTGATACATGTGTATCCACGTCACGAGCAAAGCCAGTGCACTATGGGAGTCGAAACTCCTCTCCAAAGCAATTATAACCTTACCTTGGCATTGAATATATAATTTTCAAAAGAAAAATATGTATTGTCCGTTGAGCCATTATATATTTAAACACAAATTGTGCTAAATGTTCCGGCATTTTGAAAATTATAGACGGAAAGTAAACCGAAGCGTTGCTGGCATGCACACATTTCAATGATCGTCAAAGATCGAGCAGCACGAAACGTTGAATAAGGTCCGTGAAATGATAATCCATCGCGACCTCATTATCAATTCAAACGTGGTGAGACGCATTACCCGCAAGATTGGAGATCAAGAAGTCAATTCTGGTGCCTTTGTTTTCCATTTTGAGGCTTCTTTCGTTCCCAAACAGGCGACGGTGACATCGTACCAATGTGATGTCCGCTCTTGTTACCAACGCCAGAAATTCGGTCAGATGCGCTAGCAAAGTCGTGCTTTAGCGACTGCGGGAAGGAGGTTCATGAAGGTGCGAGGTGTCCCAACTACCAGGGAGAGCACACTGTACTGTCCTGAATACACTAAAGAATCAATATCCAGGAGAACAACTGTATACCTTTTGTTTGAGGTTCCCCTACAAGTGAAAATCGTTATTTGTACTAATTGCTTTTGTAAAAATTACACTTGCCTAGACCAATTGGTCTATTGCACAGAAATAAATATCAATGGAACGAAAAGAGAAGCAAGAAGAAGTAACTTAAGTCGTATTTCTATTGCATTCTGCCGTTTTTTAATTGGCATTTAGATCATTTATGCCAAGCATCTTCATTGATTATCCACAAAATGGTTATTTATTTATTTATTTTATTTATTGTATGGCCTTTGTGCCGGGAGTGTCCGAGGACATGTTCGGCTCACCTGAATCTGTAGCTGCTTCCAGCGGACACCCTAAAGGGTGAGCTACAATTTCCGTTCAATTTCAAATAGTTCCAACTTTCGCCACCAGACATCAGTGATACCTAGTGGTGAACGTTGGAACTTTGATAGAGCGTTCTGACGAAATCTAACCTAACAATTTTGCTTTACACAAGTTTAGTCTGTGAAAGGATCTTTTACATGCCATAAATCATAAATCTATGACATGGGACCGCCGGCTTTACTTCCCCTCCGAAGGAAGGCATACTGAAGGATTTTTAACGCTCTTAAAAAATCCGACTACTTCGGCCGGGTTTGAACCCGCTATCTTGGGCAAAGCAGTTCAGCATGCTACCGACTACGCCACCGAAGCGTATTTGAATACCAGTTTATTCTCTCCAGCTATTGAAGGGGCCAAGAATTGTTCATTAGTCCCTGAAACATGTACCGTTTCCAAGAACAACTTTGTTAATAATTTTTTAATTATAATAATAATGTTATTGGGAAATATATAAAACCATCTCCAAAATCACAGACAAAATGCGTATGCGACGAATCCAATTCTTGGGGCACCTGGAAAGAATGGACCCAAATAGACTAACTCACAAAATTCACACATACTTGAAAAACAAAACAACTAGATCAAATTGGTACAAACAGACTGAAAAAGACTTGCAAGAATTAGGATCGCCAAATCTCCTAGACCGAAATGTCATCAGAACACTTGCACTCACACGGGGTTTCGAGGAGGAAGAAAGACGGCCATACCACCATATCTGGTCTGCACAACGGAAGCAAACCCATTCGTTGCGTATGAAGGAGTACTGGGCTGCAAGAAAGGCTAACCATTGTTGATTCCGCGTGGTCCTAAGAGACCCATTCGCGACGAAGAAGAATGTTATTGGTTTTACGTCCCTTTTAACTACACTGGCTTTTAGAGACGCCGGGGTGCCAGAATTTTTCCCCGAAGGGGATCTTTAACGTGCCAGTAAATGTACTGACACGGCTCGCTCGCATTTGCGCACCCTCAAATGCCAGCTGCCTGCGCCAGGTAATTTTTTAATTAAAGTACCGTATTGATTCAGGCGGAAATACATGTATAAACTTTTTTCTAAAACTGTAAATAAAACTGCAAGAAGGGAGTATGAAAGAGACGAAGGAGGGAGGAGACCAGTTGGCAGACCTAGAAAACAATGGACAGATCTGGTGAAGAAGGATGTACAGGATTGTGGGAGGTCACGATTGTGAACGAAGAACGGTTCATGGATCGAAGGATATGGAGAGGGGCTCGTATACCACAGCGGGGAAACTGGAGTTGGTCAACGAGGATGATGATAATTGATAGTGCTCTATTAGTTCCAACGTTTGACACCGGGTGCTGACTGCGATGCCATCTAGTAGCCAAGCCCTCAAGCAACGTGTTGTGGACGGTAGCATTTGGTAGCAAAAGTAGGAACTACTTGAAATTATTGTCTGCAGTCCTTACTTGTATTAAAACAGATAACACACACTCATACAGCCATCACAATTAACATCGGTTATCAGTCCGATTCTACACACACCCAAAGTAACAAGATCTCTTTGCCTGAGGCCTGTAGTGTGTTTACTGCGGAGCTCCTAGCCATCCATGAAGCTCTGCAGCTTGCACTACAGGATGCACGAATCCACTTTCTCGTGTGTACCGTCTCCGAGTTCGTTGCAGTCAATTGATACATGTTTCCCGCAACACCCTCTAGTGCAGCGAATCCACGACCTACTAGCCGGGCTGTGCCACGCTGACACTCAATTCACCTTTCTGTGGCTTCCAAGCTACATGGGAATTGCGGGAAATGAGTTAGCGGATCAAGCTGCAAAAGAGGCGGTATCACTACCACCTCGACCAATGGAGGTACCTGCTAGAGATATTCGCTCTCAGTTACGGCTACAAGTTCTGGCTTTTTGGGAGAGTCAGTGGCTAGCTGACCCACTGCCCAGTAAACTGAGAGCGATCAAGTGAACTACTCGCGTGTGGCGGAGCTCTTTCCGGTCACGGAGGGAGTCCGTAATTTTGTGTAGGCTAAGGATAGGTCATACAAGATCCACCCACTCGTACCTAATGAGAAGGGAAGGCCCCCCACTTTGTACCTGTGGAGGCGTATTCACCGTGGCCCACATTTTAACAGTGTGTGGATCTTGCTGACTTACGAAGAAACCTTGGTTTACAGATGACAACTCAAATTTATATTAGCCGATGACGTGGTGGCTGCTGATCTTGTGATCCGCTTTATAATTGAGAATGGGTTAGGGCCCGCAATCTAAATTTTCCAGTATATAATATCAAATGGCCTCGGGTGCCGGGTGCAAGCTTTGTTAATTGACACCCAGAGGGTAGCTTGCATGTCGATTTTCGTTTTTCCTTGAAGCACTATGAGAGTCAAAGACGTTAGATATCTAAGCTCCTTTAACACTATAGCGCTTTCTAGTAGAGAAATTAGGAACTTTGTGTTGGCGGAAACTCCCGAGATTAATTTTGCCATTATGAACACGGCCTACTGAATTCAAATGCGTTATTTAACATTCCAACATCGTATGCCATGGTGTCGTAAATTTTTGCCGTCTTTCAAAAATCACTTACCACAGCCAGGAGCGAACCTGCAAGCCCGAGGAACAAGGCTGCCATCGATCAATGAGCAAGAAACAAACCCACAATTTCCAGTGCACTAGTGATGATAGACGGCAATTTTAATTGGTATTATCCCCTAGAAAGGTATGAAAATTATGTATTATCCATATTAACGTAGTTGTGAGTGTCAAACGCACCCCCGGTGGAAGACTGCCACAAGTCAAAAAGGACACTTTTTCAGGAGAAGAATTTTAAGATTTTGAGCTAACAGGAAAAGTAGGAATATTTGCATAACAAAGTGAAAGTAACGTATTACTAACTTCTAACATTGTCTAGTACTATACACTAGCATGCAAAGTCATTTCATGGATTATAATTATATGTTTTAATAAAAAATATTAACAATTTTGAGTTATGGCAGTTTTCTATTCAGTGCCGTAGAATTGCTATTTATAGGATCTGAGTTGTGGCAGTTTTACAGGACACTGACTTGATCATAGGCATTTATATGTACAGTCGAACCTCCCTTCTGCGGACACCGTCGGTTCCGAGGGAAAATGTCAGTTACGAGAGGTGTCCGCTGAAACAAGTATGTAAAAATAATCGAACATTTTAACGGCAAAGTACATCCACCTTCAACATAAACATACACATCTTTATTTTGATTACTTGTTTATTTGAGGTTTCCCGCATTTGAATTTTTCGGCAAGCTTTCTCACTGAAAGTCCCTCGTCACTTTCTACAATCTCATTTCTTCTTGTTTCGAGGTCTAAACACGTCCGTCCCTTGTTACTCGTGTTTACTTGACGACTGAAATGCTACGGTATTTCTGTCTCACTAATTAGCGCATGTACTGCAAGTCTTTTCCTTCTCAAGTTGACTACCTGAGCTCGACCTTATCAGTGGCAATCTGAGTTATGAGTAGAATGATGCAAGCAGGGAAGAAAATCCCCAGGTAACTCGTGAGTAAACAGTCACTGGCAGCAATCCTGGACAATTAGAATTCTTGGAATGTACACCAGTAGGTAGAACACCATAACAAAAGGTTTGGAAAGAGAAGTATAGAAGAATTAACTTTACGGCTAATACAGCGTTATAAACATTCCCGAATGGGAATATGATGTTTTTTCCGTTTGATCAGATAAATTATCAATTAATATGTTAAAATTGGTCCGGCTAGATCAAACATAAAATGCCAGCGTTCGCCCCGGTGTGCCGTTGGGCTCGTCAGTTGGTACAGACACACCTCACCAATACGCATGGCTAGCACATACTGAGAAGGCCATCACAAGACACAAAATACAAGTAGTATTGACGGCACGAGTGATGCCAATGTGCTACGGAAGTCAAGCTCCCTTTCATAAAACAAAAACCTTACCTTGGCAATCCAAATAAGTTATGAACATTCGCGAATGGGAATATGATGTTATTTCCGTTTGATCAGATAAATTATCAATTAATATGTTAAAATTGGTCCGGCTAGATCAAACATAAAATGCCAGCGTTCGCCCCGGTGTGCCGTTGGGCTCGTCAGTTGGTACAGACACACCTCACCAATACGCATGGCTAGCACATACTGAGAAGGCCATCACAAGACACAAAATACAAGTAGTATTGACGGCACGAGTGATGCCAATGTGCTACGGAAGTCAAGCTCCCTTTCATAAAACAAAAACCTTACCTTGGCAATCCAAATAAGTTATGAACATTCGCGAATGGGAATATGATGTTATTTCCGTTTGATCAGATAAATTATCAATTAATATGATAAAATTGGTCCGGCTAGATCAAACATAAAATGCCAGCACTTCGCCCCGGTGTGCCGTTGGGCTCGTCAGTTGGTAGAGACACTACCTACTGGTGTACATTCCGAGAATTCTAATTGTCCAGGATTGCTGCCAGTGACTGTTTACTCACGAGTTACCTGGGGATTTTCTTCCCTGTGAGGTGTGTCTGTACCAACTGACGAGCCCAACGGCACACCGGGGCGAAACGCTGGCATTTTATGTTTGATCTAGCCGGACCAATTTTATCATATTAATTGATAATTTATCTGATCAAACGGAAATAACATCATATTCCCATTCGGGAATGTTCATAACCTATTTGGATTGCCAAGGTAAGGTTTTTGTTTTATGAAAGGGAGCTTGACTTCCGTAGCACATTGGCATCACTCGTGCCGTCAATACTACTTGTATTTTGTGTCTTGTGATGGCCTTCTCAGTATGTGCTAGCCATGCGTATTGGTGAGGGGTGTCTGTACCAACTGACGAGCCCAACGGCACACCGGGGCGAAACGCTGGCATTTTATGTTTGATCTAGCCGGACCAATTTTATCATATTAATTGATAATACAGCGTTGCCATGTAGCCTGCATTTCACTCTCTCTTTCCTTTGACTCGAAATAGGTGTAGTACAGACATTCAAGAGGGATTTCCGTATGTCTGCAGAATGGTTTTAAAATAAAGGATGACATGGTCCGGTGTAAAAAATGTCCTGCAGCGTGTGAAGTGTCCGCTTAAGTCAAGTGGACGGGACAGATGGCGATGTCCGCTGTCCGGACTTCAAGGTGTCCGCTGAAAGGAGGCTAATTTAACACTTGACTTATGTAAAATACAATCGGTTCCAAGGAAAAATGTCCGTATAGGCAGGTGTCCGCTGAATAAGGGTGTCCGTTAGGGCAGGTTCGACTGTACCGCATGATTCTAAATTCATGTTTTTTGACTTGGGGCAGTCTTCCACCCGGGGTGTGGTAGTCTCTAGTCTCCTCAACTGGTGATGAATCTGCCACATAGATCGTTATTGCTGATTAATCCCCATTGCATTTTGTCTTGTGAACAATCAATAATAGAGGACTTCGAAGTAGTCTTTCAGTCTTGCCTTTTGAAAATTAGGGGCAGATGACCTTGCTGTTTCGCATCTTAAAGCAACAATTACTACAGTATCAACAATTCATATTGCAACTTTTCGGTCACCAAAAATCTGATTTTATAAAAACACCTCAAATTACTGAATTTGAATGTACAGTAGAGTCTCGCAAACTCGGCACTCCGGATTTCTCGGCCACCCTGACAGGAGAAAAAAATCATGATTTTTGTTTGTTTTTGTGTTTCTGCACAGAGCGTTATTATTTTTTCTTTCGTCTTCTCCGTGAATGGAATTATCAACAGTTAAATACGACGCGAAACAAGTTGACCTACAATACATAGTAAGAAGAGTAATGACGACCTGATAAATACAGGTAGTTGTACAGTACAGTACTGTAAATGCACAAACTGTTGGCAGTAAGAAGTAAACAAACGGTTCCCGCGCAGAGCATTGTATTTATTTGATTGCGCATTCTCCGTGACACGCAGCAAGACATTCTGTTGGATGCAGATATTGTAGCGGCTGTCACAAGAAATGATGAAATAGACGATCATGATGAAGTTGAAGATTGCGGGGTAATGGAACCCAAAATCACTCATACCGAGGGACTTAATGTCACTGAAACTACTCTTTGATACTTTGAACAACAAGGTGCATCTGCTATGGACATTCTGTTTCTTCGACGTCTTCGTGACGAGGCTTCAAGAAACCTGTTTCAAAGCGAAAAGCAAAAGAACATTACTTTTTTGCAAAAAAGTAAATGGTAATTTTCATCAAGTGAAAAAACTATTTGCCTACAGGAATTGTTTTGTACATATACTGTACAGTGTACATATTATAAAAATAATTCGTACTCCTAGTATTTCTAAGTTTTCTTCTATAATTTACAGTAATCAACCAGTAATCTACACCCTTTAACATCTGTGATGCCTCGCCCTCACTGCAAGTGGACGGAAGAAAGGAGAGCTGAACATTCGTCAAGAATGAAGATCTACTGGCAGACGAGAAAACAAGCATTACAGTGATCATATGAGTGAAGAACATTGTGGTCCATTGATGGCCGAAACGACTCAAAAAAAAAAAAAGTAATTGTTTTCCTTGATTCTTATGCAGTACAGTACTGAACTATATATTAAAGTACTGTAATTGTAGTGGCTTCATCGTTTTAAAACTTGTGTTTCTGTTAAAAACAAATAACATTACTTTTAAACCAAAACGAACAGCTTATATCCTCTATTTAACACATTTCCCGATAACCTGGCATTTTCGCGAACTCTGCCACCCTTCGGTCCACATTAGGCCGAGTTTGCAAGACTACTGTAATAACTAGGGCTCGGATTTTTAGGTGCTAAAAATTGAGAAAATATTTATTTTTTATGTATTAAAAATACCTGAAATATGTGACAAAAAAGTAAAAATATTTAATTTTAATTTAGTTTATTAATGTGAATATAAACAATATGCAGCACTCACGAATGCAATTTACTGTATGGCTCACCGACTGCTGAAGCATTACAACACACAACGAGATACATCTTCAGGTTGTCGATCACAAATGACCGATGATTTTCGCGAGACACTTATTCTGAAAACGCAAAACTGCGTCAACATGTTTCTTGCCCTCGAGGTGTTGTGTAACTTGAGATCGCTGTTCAGCCTTGATTGCTTTCCCGCATGGTTGGCAGAACAGAATGCCCCCATCAGAAGTAAAACTATCTTCAAATTCTGCAACAGACGATAACTTGTAGTTGTTTTTACTTTAGGCATCGTAGAACTGCCTTAAACCTCACAGTGCCAGAAATAAACTGCATGTGAATGACACTGGTTCTTGGTAGCTGGGGGAGGGGGTCTAGCATGTGGTGCAATATGGCTATGGACAAGGAAATGCCTGGCTTCCACAGTGAGTGGCACGGGGCGACAAATTAAGAATAACACAGTTGCAAGCTGACATACGCTCTGCATGAAGATTAGATAGCTCACAGGGTCTTCCCCGTTGAAGTAACACAGAACCAAAATTCAATAAACTGAAAGATCTAGGCATACTCATTTAAAAAAAAATGTAAATATTATGTATTTTTATGTGCTCATAAGTGAAAAGCAGGAATTTATGTATTTATAGAAAAAATGCTTAACATATGTATTTACATAAAAAAGATTTTACGTAAAAATCCTAGCCCTAGTAATAACTTACGCCTTTGGAATCTCCAGTCTTATAACTCTGTTGTATTCGATCAGTTGCAGCTAGGAAGCAGCATACTTTCAGATAAGTCCACTGTACTACAGTGAAAGTAGTAACAGCTTTATGGTAAGTTTTCGTTTGAATTCATTCAGCACAGTATAAGTGTTTTTTACGGCTTATTTGTGTTAACATTTGTGAATTGTTTTGGGACTTGTCACTTAAGTGTTTCATACATCGAGAGTCTTCCCTATAGCACCGAGCCTTGCTTGGGCCGCGTGACACGCGGAGAGCGTTGAGTCAGCGCCAGATAAATAGCATCTACCGTTACACAACAGCGAGTTGGGAATCACCGCATGCGTTTATAGCTTGATTGCATTCCCAGCTGGCAAGGTACAGAGAGTTTAGTTGGTATGTAACGGAGACCCTCGCTTGCCCGCTTGCCCGCATTGCGCGCCTGTCTCCCGCCAGGCACTTTGCCGTTATGCACTGAGTCATTGAGTATAGGAATTAGTACTTAAATTTGTACTTCAATGTGATCCTTGACCAATTTTTTGACGAACTGACTTACGGAGAGCGATTGTCAAATTACTTTCAACAAGATTCTGCCACTGCTCACACTGCCGAAGCATCCATGACAGAATTGCGTCGCATTTTCGGTACGAGGATTATAAGTCAGAACTTGTGGTGGCCCCCGCGAAGCCCAGACTTATCACCATGTGACTTTTATTTGTGGGGGACGAGTAAAAATAGTGTGTATGCGAGAAACCCTCACACTATAAATGAGCTTAAAGACTATATTACAGCTGAAATACAGTCAATCGGTGCTGAGGAACTTCAGAGAGTAAATGCCAGTTTCATAAAAAAGGGCCAGCGATGTGTAGCAGTGCATGGCAAACATTTTCAGCATCAGCTGTGAACTAGGTAAGTACAAATTCCTATACTCAATGACTCAAGTGCCGCGCGGGCGCCGCATAACGGCAAAGTGCGTGGCGGGAGACAGGCTCGCGTCACGGGCGAGCGGGCAAGCGAGGGTCTCCGTTACATACAAACTAAACTCTCTGTACCTACAGAAAAGGAATCTGTTGACATCGAATATAGATTTAGATATTAGGAAGTCAATTTTGAAAGCCTTTGTCTGGAGCGTGTCGCTCTATGGAAGTGAAACTTGGGACCGTTAGAGCAGCAGAAAAGAGGAGAATTGAAGTGTTTGAAATGTGGTGTTACAGGAGAATGATGGGTACATAGAGTATCAACTGAAGAGGCATTAGGACGATTGTGAGAGGAGAGATGTTTCTGACGAGTGCTAATGAAGAGAAGACATAGGTTGGTAGGACACATACTCAGACATCCAGGAATAGCAAAGTTAGTTATGGAAGGAAGGGTTAAAGATAAGAACTGTAGGGGTAGACCAAGGTTAGAATATGTTTATCAGATTGCCTCGTATGTAGGGTGTGGTAGCTATGTAGAGATGAAACGATTAGCTCAGGACATGGAGGCATGAAGGATGGCTGCATCAAACCAGTCAAAAGACTGAAGACTCAAACAACAAGATATCTTAGTTTAAAGATTTGTGGTGAAGTACTGTATCCTGTGAACATGGTTAGGTATTCAACAAAAAATTACTGGCGAGTTAAAGATCCCCTTCGGGGCAAAATTCTGGCACCCTGGCGTCTCTAAAAGCCAGAGTAGTTAAAAGGGACGTAAAACCAATAACATTATTATTATTGAACAAAACACTGAATTTTCCTAGTGGAAACTTATCGATTAACAAATTCACAAAGAATCATGGTGAGGTGTACCATAACCAACTGAAGAGCCCTTTGGTACACTGTGGCGAAACACTGGCAACTGTTGAGCTAGCCGGACCATTTTATCAAATTTCTTTGTGAATTTCTTAATGTACATAGCTCAATCCGGACAATTTTACATCCTGTTTCCTTCGGGAACAGATTTTTCCAATTCACAAGGAGAAGTCTTACAGTAAATGTGTTCGTAAGTTTCAGCGCTGTGCGATTTTTACTTGTAGTGGAACCTCAAAGAAAAGGTATACAGAAACAATCTGCGCACTCTGGTGGCTCATGAAAATGAAATAACTGCACCGATATCAGCGAGGATGAATTACAGAGAGTGTACCGAAACTTCCGGTAGCAGTGAATGAACGTAGAACGTGCGATAAAGTTCTCTACAATACATGAATTAGCCAAAATACCTATGAAACGCTGGGAAATAAACCAGGGAGCAATGTTTTAGTAGATATTCACTCCTCCGATGTCTGTGACCCACCCAGGCATCCCAAATAGGTACACGACTTATATAGCGAAATTTACAGGTGGCAGCGCCATTATTCTCATCGATCGTTATCAAAACAGTACGATGACAGTACTGCCAACCTCGTGCTTACGGTACTATGAAAAACAAAGAAGCACCCAATTCAGTCGCTAGTGCGCACCACTCAATTCATATATAGTGCGCCCAATTGAATTGTTTATTGATCATGGATTGTGGAAATTGCCTCCCAAAAGGCCGCACCTGCCCCCGACCTTCTAACCTTTGTTTTGTCTAATCAAATGGTTTTTGACAATGGTTACAGCCTAACACGTCCCGATGAATATTGTTTTTTATCAACAGTGATTTTGTATCCGACTTCTTTTTATCAACAGTGATTTTGTATCTCACATGTTGGCATCAATGTGTGCGCCTCGCTGCGTGCCTGTAGAGTTCACCTTGTTGGCAGTTGAACGAGATGAAAGCGCTGCCGAAAAATGGCGTCCGGTTTTTAGAATAGCAAGAAATAAAACACATGAATTTGAGCACATATATGAGGTTCAGTAGTGACCAGGGTTCGTAATTTCAATACGCAATATCGCCCAAAACATGAAACGAGGACAAAAGGTATGTAAAAGCCACATTCATGTCTGCTGTAAGTGTATAATCCGCGTTCCCCTTACATTCACAATTAATAAACTTCCTAGTCGGTGCAATGTGGGTCTAGAAAATGAAAGACAGTATTCCCAGCAACCACTCTGAAATTAATGATTATTAAATACATTAAAACATGTAAATGTGTTGAACTAGTTGGGCGCTACGCTGCTGCTAGCTCCTTGCTTGACAGGTGGCTAGCCACAGTGCCCCGGCCGGCATGCGGACACAACGAGTCTCCGTTCGATAGGGAGGGCCCTCACTGTAGTAATAACCATTTGACTTGAAATACCAAAACACATTCAGATAAAATTAACATATAGGCCTAACTGTGCAAAACACTTTTTTAGACATTTACTTATTTCAGTGTTTATATTTCTATTCTGGGGGCATATTCCTTTAGCAGTGGTAGCAAAGTCTTCGTGGATTAGTTTGGAGGAGGGAGGGTGACCGTTTATGAGTATTTGTAATTTGTTTAGCCTAGCTGCCTTGTTTATATAAATACATTTTCTTCTTAACGGGGGCTTAACACTTCAGTTTTAAACAGCTGTATTAGCCCTAATTTTTAAGATTCTGTCAATCCTACGAGGGTTGGTGTTTGAGGACTGATTTCCATTTCAAGGTTAGGCCTAATATTGTGGGTTCTAGTAGTATCTTATAAAATTATTTGGCTTATAGGCCTAGATTTGAACTTTTGATCTGAAGATGCTTACTTCACGAGTGAAACATGTATCCTATAGTTCCTCCCTCTTCTGGAGATCAGTAAAAAATACTTTTTTAATCACATATAATTTCTTTTCAGGTTGTTTTTTCGCATTTCCCATTAGGCTATATTGTATTGACCAACTGAAAAGTAGCAATTCACTCTGTAACGAAGAAGCCAAACCTTATATACGGTATCACATCTGTTAACTAGGGGGTGTTCTGTAACACTCTTCTCTACGGAACACTTCCCCATAGTTGGAATCACTTTACTTCTATCACTAAAAAGCATTCTTACTCTTTATCAAATATATATATTTTCCGGCAGTAACATAACAGGTTAATTATAAATGGTGTAATCGTAGGCCAACCATAAACAATAATAGATAAAATATGCAGTCAATGTATTAATGTTCTTCAATTCGTTATGTTATTGAGTTGTTATCTTGCTAACGAAGCTGTCCAAAACCAATAATGCGGATTTATCACAAAATAACTAACACATACAGAGATTGGCCTATGCATGTAGCAAAATAGGGGCGGAACAATTTCAGCCCCGACAGAATTAGGATATATCTAAAACAGTCTCAGAATGTAGTTTCTTGTACATAGACACGTTTCGTTGTTCACGGGTCATTCTTAACATAAAATCTATCTCTTGCAAACGCCCAGTTAAATTGTTCACGTCTCTCGCAATGCGCTGTATTTCATCACTTAAAGACGGCCCACCTGTCATATGAAGAACTTCTTTAGGGTGACTTCGGTGATTCACGGTATACTGTCCCGGGTCTGATATCTCAACCACAGATTTCTTTAACGCGTTTACTTTAATTTGCATAGTTTTTGACAAATAATCCGCACACTGTACTGGGTATCGTTTTCGTTTAGACACTACTTCGGCTACAAGTTGTCTTCTTTCCTCCTTAAGTTTCTCCAATTGATTTGATTCGACATGTCCTTCTTCTTCCATCAAACTGGATTGCAAACAATTCAATTCACAGTTCTTCCTCTTCTTTACTTAACGAACAACTCCCTCTATAACAAATTTCACAAGTCTCTCCCAAAGAATATTGGTCCCTCTAAACTTAGCTCTAAACCACTCCAAACGAATGAATGCGCCAAATTTGTTTTTTATAAAAGCAAAATCGGGAAATACAAAGAGTATAGAAATCCTTCAAAGAATATCATGCTTTTTAAACTTAATTTCTTGTCTCTTTACATCGACTCTTTGGGCACGGCAGAGCACTTTACCCATTCACTAACAAGTTGACTGCGGAAGTGCAATTATGTTTTATCCCCTAAAATAATTTTGGATTTTCTTTTACTGACAATAGTGTGTTCTTTATCATTATGTGATTTCATTTCGTTATGTTAATTTTTTAACAGCATCTGCGATAGAGCATTCTTTAAATGTGGACGGGAAAAGTAGGTACTTTATTTTAAGTTCTACCAGTGGTACGGTATTTAATTTATGTGCCATTTGGCAACACTGGTGCAATCATAATAATAGAAAAGAGTAGTTTGGTTTGTGTACGTAAGTTTATAGTAAAAATGTAATTTACACCCTTATTAGTAATGATTGTTTTATTGACCAGTCTGCATTGATGCCCTTTAATTTTCATTTTGCAATACGAATCAGCCTGCTATGTAGAATTAGTATATTCTGTAGCTTGAAAACTTCCTGTTTACGTATTGTGTCAATATGTTTGAGGTTAGAATGAATTGTGTTACTTTTGTTTCTTTTTTAATATTCTTCCGTGGGCATTTCCAGCGAATGTTCATTGATGGGAGCAATGATCGTCTGCGAGTACGTGCAACTTCTAATATATGTGCCCTAGTTTCCATACTCAGTTCTGTCCTGGAAGACTTAAAAGTCCTGACATGAGTGATGGAGTAGGGCAATGGAAAAGATGTGTTGTTTAATTTAGGGGCTTTGCCACACACTGGTCATGCAGTCTAGTAGACTAGTGTAGTGGCATTGTGTAGGCTTTACTAGCGTATGGAATTGTGATTGGGGTCCTAGGATTTTGGATGGGGGGGGGCTGTGGCCTCACCATCCTGGAGTAGAAATGTGAAACCATGGCAAAGCACTTCGAGGATAGCTCAGTCCTGGGTTAATTTATACATTGCGATGCAGCCGCGTTTAGGGACCTGTGTGACGTCACCGTGACGCATTGAATTTGGTGTGCTTTAGTTGCTGGGAGTTGCTTGTCACCTGATTACTACGTCAGTTTGGCGTGAGAATTCGCCGAAGCAGTTGCGCCAATTTTGTCACTTGTTAGCGTTTTGTAAACATAATATTAATAATAAATATTCCCTTGTATAACCTATAAAACAAGTTTTTGATATTAGCAATGACATGTTTTCTTGTACCCTAGTGATGCGGTCCGAGAGTTAGCAATGCCAGGAATTTCCTCTAATAATGGAAGGTCTTCCCTTCTCATCAGGTATGAGTGGGTTGTCCATGTGGAAATGACGGGCCCCCTCCATGCCCAGAAGGAGTTCCGCCATACACGAGTAGTTCCCTTTATTGCTCTCAGTTATCTGGGTCTTGTGGATCAGTTAGCCACCGAGTTTCCAAGGATGCTAGTACTTGGATGCGTACTGTGAGGTGGTATCTTGGTTGGTTGAGGTGGTAGTGATGCAGCTTTATTCGGTAACTAATTTCCTTCAATTCCCATGTGGCTTGGTAGGAAGGTGATTCTGGTATCAGTGTTGTATATGAATTCTTTGATTGCCTCCGGTGTGTGAATAAATTTAACTGCCATTCTCGTACAATTTCTTTGACTTATGCTACTGTTAATTTTATTTTGTATCCAGATAATTGTTTTGGTTGAGCTGAGGACACTGATCTTGTGAGCAGTTGAATGATGGAATTGTCTTCATCGTCGCTGCAGTCGGTGAGCCTCGGAGACTCGGATGGCTTCTCGGGCCTGCTTGGACTTCCTCTAGACCAAGGACATTCGCTGGATGCTCTAGCAACTAAACGTCGTAGGTAAGCCCCTCTTTACTGTGTTTCAATGTGCTTTTTTTAATCCTGTATTTATATCACTGACTAGAGAACTTGGGAGTTGTGACTCCGAGGAATTCCTGAGCTGGGTCCATTCTTTTCACATAAAGTGATAAAAATGTCCTGCATAACTCAACAAATTGCAGGACATTTTTATCACTTTATGTGTTAATTATAATGGCTCAACGGACAATATTCATTTTGGTTCTCTTTCGAGAGCATTTGATTATATTACATTCTTTTCATCGACGACTTTGAGGCGAACCCTCTCTTTTTGTCTCTTATCTGCCTTTCATGGCTCTACAGGGGCGTGGTGGCTCAGCGGTCTAGCTGTATGCCTCTCACCAAGGCGGTCCGGGTTCGATTCCCGGTCAATGCATGTGAGATTTTCGAAGTGAAATGCCATGTCCTGTGGTTCGGATTCCACGTAAAAAACGGAGGTCCCGTGGCTCATGATCTCAAGATTAACGGTCACGTTAAACTACAAGCTTCCTTCCTTTTTTTTCATGGCTCTACTTCCTTCCAAGCCCCATCAATCCTGATTGGTTGAAGGCAAGTCTTCTCTCTCTTTTTCCTTTATCCTTTTTGTCTTCTAGTACAGTGTTGTGCATAAAGAATAGTAGGATGTAAGGTCAACAATGGAAAATTTCATTTAATCTTTCCGTGAATATATAGAGCACGATTTGTAAGAGCCTTATTTTTTGGTGAAATAAAACCGTTGATTTCGGTGTTAAAACTGATGCTATTTCGGTGGGTATTTCGCGAAATAAATTGTCATAATGATCAATGTTTCTTCTGAAATCTTCCTTATAGTATGGGAAAAATCTAACAGATTATGTGATAAGGGGGTTTTTAAGCTTCTTTGCGATGTGTAGAGTATCACCGAATGTTATTTGCCGCTTAGAATTATGTTCATTTCCTTCTTTCTTCCTCTTTTTGTGCGTTGCTGAATCTCTGCAGTGTTTATTGCACGTGTCTTTTCGCTCCCACTGAATACGAACATAGGAGTATTTACACATCAGAATCTTTCCTGCAGCGTCAAATACATAGAACCCCTCACTGTTGTATTCCTCGGCCCTCGAGAAAACTGTTGTGACTTTAATTTTCGGCATTTTTATACTTAAATGCTGGATGTTTGCCGATAGTTTTATCAGTCGCAAACTCGCTCTGGTGTATCCACGACCGCAACACCATTTGATACAATCGATAGCGGATATCGATTTTCATTGATAGCCATAGAGATCGCGGAACTGAATACACATACTTCCGGCGTTGTGGGCTTTTGCGTAGAGAATATGCAGCACTATCAATCAAATGAAAGGAAACCACGACGGTCAATGCCTCAGAGCATTTAAACGTGTATTGGAGAGCTTTTTCGATAATATTTAGCATTTTCATACCACGTGGAGTATATTTCGTGATTATTTGTGCAATTCGTGCAATAAATCAGATTTCATGATATTTCGCGAGTTCATTTTGCTAAAATACGCTACTTTAAGTACCTACAAGGTCATACATAGGCAGGAAAGGAGGTATGAAAAAATTTTGCGCGTATCGCTATTACCAAAAATACGACCCCTAATGATTTGCCATTTTGTCGTCACACACTCAGTTAATTTATCGCTAACAATGAAGGATTCAAATAATCCTGTAAACAGTGAAGGAGAAAGGAACCCACGATAACATTTTCTAAACTACTGAAATTAGCCATAAATACCTTCTGTGATGATTCAAAATTGATCTTGAAATGATTTAGTTTATTCCTCCGCTGTCTATAACTTACCCGCCTTCCGTTTATATAGATCATCCACCGTTGAGAAAAAACTGTGGAGCCTTACGGCGACAGTGTTGCTAACTCTAGGCAGAGGTACGCCGACGTCATACGTTGTCTTCACCCGCTTCGAGTACTGCCCTTTCATAAGTTAGCACACAACACAACCCCAGCACCTTCCTGAGATACACGCCCAAGAAGGAGCAGTTTTGCAGGTGTTAACGTATTGGACTAGTATTAAGGATACATGAAGAGACCCAATAACGACATTCATTTAGTTACGGCTTCGGTGGCGTAGTTGGTAGCATGCTGAACTGCTGTACCCAAGATAGCTGGTTCAAACCCGGCCGAAGTCATCAGATTTTTTCAGAGCGTTAAAAATCCTTCAGTATGCCTTCCTTCAGATGGGAAGTAAAGCCGGCAGTCCCATGTCATAGATTTATGGCATGTGAAAGATCCTCCTACAGACTAAACTTTTGTGGAGATAAATTTCGAGGTTAGATTTCGTTGGAACGCTCTATCAATGTTCCAACGTTCACCACTAGGTATCATTGACATCTGGTAGCGAAAGTTGGAACTATTTGAAATTAAACGGAACATGTAGGTCACCCTCTGGGTTTCCGCTGGAAGCAGCTACTCTGGCGAGCCGAACATGTCCTCGGACACTCCCGGCACTAAAAGCCATACTATAAATGAATAAGTAAATTCATTTAGTTGTGATATGACACATTACTGATTGACTCATGTCGAGAGCACATCCCTTCCTTCTCGGATGTATGCTGACAATGTTAGAGCAGACGCAAGAAAAGCTTGCCGAAACTCAACGATGCGCACAGACCAATATCAATCGGCGTATTTTAATGCTCATTGCGGGGCTCCTGTGTCCCCCCCGAATGCTGATTACCGGGCTCACTGCTCACTCCATTCTTCAACAACGCGGCTCGCTCCGAGACGCGGTCTACAGCTGTAAACCAAGCGTAAACCCAGTCACAGTTCAGCCTGCCAAGCCTGGGCAGACAATCCGTTCAGAACTGCTGCTAGCGAGCTACTGCCGCGAAGTGGGAGGGGCGTTGTATGCCATTACCGAGAACACCCGAACATGGCCGAAGATCTGCGCAGCATTCTTCGGCAAGTTTTCCTTGCGTCTCCTCTAACAATGTATACGTCAGCAATACTGTCGATCATCACCTTTTTTGTTTTGTTATGGTATTAGGCTATAATTTAGTTTCTTTCAATTTTATTCTTGTTGTATTGTTTAGATTAATATTTGTAATATTGTAGCGAGTTAGCCGTGCGCAGCTGTGAGCTTGCAACCGGGAGATAGTGGGTTCGATTGAACAGAAAATGAAACACACACGCAACAGTAACTTCAGTGCTTCAGAACTTATGTTGCTGGCGGAACTCTGGGCAAGCATGCAGCACAGGACGAGGCTCTTCTTTCCAGCGTCCTTACCTCGAAATTTTTAAGATTACTAAAACACAATATGAACCATACTTGTATGCAATAACAAAGGTAATAACAGCACTTAAACAGAGTTATTTCATGGTGTTTTTTAGTGTGTTTTAATGTGTTTTTATAGTGTTTTTAACATGTTTGTTTTCAGTGTATTTTAGCATGTTTTTTATTTGATGAAAGGAGATGTACAAAGATTGTCTAATACTACTTAAGTCAGGGCTGAAGAAGGGCTAAGAAAAATAGCTCGAAACATGTCACCTATCTAACTGTTTTGAAAATAAAAGGTATTGATTGACGGAGTTTTTCCTCAAATTGTGGTATAACATGTATTTAGAATCATTATAGTTGTTAAGTGGGAGCCTCCGTGGCTTAGGCGGCAGCACGCCGGCCTCTCACCGCTGGGCCCGTGGTTCAAATCCCGGACACTCCATGTGAGATCTGTGCTGGACAAAACGGAGGCAGACAGGTTTTTCTCCGGGTACTCCAGTTTTCCCTGTCAAAATTTCATTCCAGCAACACTCTCCACTATCATTTCATTTCATCCGTCATTCATCTAATCATTGCCCCAGAGGAGTGCGACAGGCTTCGGCAGCCGGCACATTTCATATCCTCGCCGCTAGATGGGGGCTTCATTCATTCCATTCCTGACCCGGTCGGAGACTGGAAGCAGGCTGTGGATTTTCATTTCATAGTTGTTAAGTAAATTTTTCCGTATGTTCTTGTCTCCTCAACTGTTACCCAAATCTATACTGAAATGAAAAATGAGTTGGTGTGTGTCTGTGTGTTACTCAATCTCGCAAGAACCACTGGTCCGATTTACAGTAAATTTTACATTGAAGTAGCTGCTTTACCTGGTTAACATATAGACTACTTTTGATTTCGACACTTTGCACTATTTAAAGATGGCGACCATTTTAGTGGCGTCACTACACTCATTAGTTTCAAAATTTCATATTTCCATTTCAAATAACACGATATGATAATAGCAGAAGTACCCGTTCTTCGAACGGTCTTTGGTATTGATAACCAGACATTATCAATTGAGCTACTGTTTTGCAATGGTTAGGATCTTGTCATTCCTTCCTTAGTTGATCAGAGCGAAGTTAGTTTATATTATATTATTTGCAAAATATTATAACAAACTAATTAAAATATACAAATATACTTAATGAATAAACATTTCAAGACTTCTTGCAAAGGTTTACACCACTGTTTTATTTGTGACTAGCTGAAGTACCCGTGCTTCGCTACGGGTCATAAATAAATTAAAATGTGAAGGCGACAGTTAAAACAGGGGATAGGCGAGGTGCTGCGCGGAGGGAGAGTAAGGATGGAACATTTTGTCCAACTACATCACTCGGCGTTGACAGTGTTTTATAGCACTCGCTAACCGTTGGAGATACATGAAAATAGATAAGGACCTTTCGGTTAGAAAATTAAATTTTAAAACCTTGTATATGCCATCAAAAGTTTGCTATCATATTTTCTTATTTTAAAGCGAACACATTGAACACGCTACCAGTACCACATATGTTAAACTAAACTATTGCTGTGAAGCATTGGTTATCGCTACCGTACTGCATTATATCATCTTAGCCATCTTGACGGGATATATCTCTCGGCAAATGAGTCACCCGGCCGGGCTATCGCCTTCCGTGTATGTTCCCCTGATCATCATCATCATCATCTTGTACAGTTTCCAGCCCCAGGCTGGGTCTGTTTGGAACATAAGCCTCGCCACTTAGTTCTTTCTTCCCACCACCTCTCCTCTGTCACTCTGGTCCAGTCCTCGCCTCTCTTCTTGACACATTCCTCCACTCCTTTCAGCCATCTATCTCTTGGTCTTCCCCTTGGTCGTTTCTTCTGCATCTGCATCTCATGTATCTTCTTGGGAATCTTCTTCTCATCCATTCTCTTTAAGTGTCCATACCACCTCAGTCTTGATGTCTCAATCCTACCTTGCAGGGGCTCCTCTTTCACCATTTCCCTGACCTTTTCATTCCTCACCCTGTCTCTTCTTGTTACTCCGATCCTACTTCGCAGGAACTTCATTTCACCTGTCTGTATTCTGCTTATGTCTCTTTTCTTCATTGTCCATGTTTCTGAAGCATAGGTCAGTATCGGGATATAGTAGCTTCTGTATAACACTTCCTTGCTTTTTTGTGGGACATCTTTATTCCACACTAAGCTCCTAATGCTTCTCAGAAATGCTTCTGCCTGTCTGCCACGTTCCGTAATCTCTTTGTCATTTCTCCCATTTTCCTCCACTATACTTCCCAAGTACTTGAGTCTTTCCACCTCTCTTCAGCTGTCCACCTCCAAGTGTTATCCCACTCATTGGTCTATCCTTTTTCCTGGTCGTTAACAGGATCTCACATTTACTGATGTTGAACTTCCATCCGTACTCTGCCACTGTTTCTTCCCAAGCCTTCAGTTGCTCCTGAATTTCCTCCTCCTTGTTTCCCCAGACCATGAGATCATCTGCAAACACCATTGCTTTCATCTTATCTTCTCCTATCTTTCCTGCTATCTGTGTCATTACCTCGTCCATAACCACAATAAAGAGAAGGGGTGACAGCGCACTACCCTGTTTCAGGCCACTCATTTGTCTGAACCAGTCTGTTCTTTCCCCTCCAACTTTCACACAACTCACACTTCCACAATACATCTCCCTCACTCTGCCTACAGTCTCTTTTTCCACTCCCATGTTGGGGCAGATGACCTCGTAGTTCCGCCCCTTAAAACAACAATAACTAACTAACTAATAACCACTCCCATGTTTTCCATTGCTTTCCAAACCTTCTCCCTACACACACTATCATAGGCCTTTTCGATGTCCAGGAAGGCCATCAGCAGATCCTCTCCAAATTCGTAGTGGTGTTCCTGGAGCGGTCTCACTGAAAACATGAGATCCACTGTTGATCTCCCAGGTCTGAATCCATACTGCTCCTCTCTCAATTTTCTCTCCACTTTGGCTCGTATTCTACTTTCTAATATCTTTTCATATATCTTGGCACAGTGTGGTATGAGTGTGACTCCCCTGTAATTTCTGCACTCCTTTCTGCTTCCCTTCTTAAATATTGGGACAATTAATCCTTTCTTCCAATCTTCTGGGGTCTTTTTCTCCTTCCATATCACCCTCATCACACGGTACAGCCACTGTCTCCCACCCGGTGCCCTTCCTCCTTTCATCTTGTCTATAGCCATCTCCAGTTCTCTCCAAGTCAGGTCTTTTTCCATTCCTGTGTGGTCTTCTCCATCTTCCAATACATTGTCTTCCTCCCTATGACCATTTGGATTCAGCAAATCCTCAAAGTACTCTTTCCACACTGTCTTGAGTGCCTCATCGTTGTGTACCTCATTTCCGTTTTTGTCCATCATTACCACATCCTCTCGCAGACCTCTTCTCTTACTTTTGACCATCCCATAAAGTACTTTCTTATTTCCTCTGCTGTCTTCCTCCATCATCTCTGTCCACTTTACCATCCACTTCTTCCCCTGATACTCGGAGCAAACTAAAAAAAAGACGCTGCCTATATTATCACTTGACTGAATCTGTGCATTAGGACTGGAGTCCTTTACCATTGTATGAAAATCCACAGCCTGCTTCCAGTCTCCGACCGGGTCAGGAATGGAATGAATGAAGCCCCCATCTAGCGGCGAGGATATGAACTGTGCCGGCTGCCGAGGCCTGACGCACTCCTCTGGGGCAATGATGAAATGAATGACAGATGAAATGAAATGATAGTGGAGAGTGTTGCTGGAATGACATTGTGACAGGGAAAACCGGAGTACCCGGAGAAAAACCTGTCTGCCTCCGTTTTGTCCAGCACAGATCTCACATGGAGTGACCGGGATTTGAACCACGGACCCAGCGGTGAGAGGCTGGCGTGCTGCCGCCTAAGCCACGGAGGCTTCTTATACCATTGTATAAATTCTCAAAATATAATTTGATAATTTCTCTTATTTTTGTGTCTTCCCTAGTGATGCTCCCATCTGGTTTCTGTAAAGCTGTTATTTGCTCATAATTACTCCTGATTTTTAATAACACTACAGCAATTTGGAATTTGCTTTACTATCTTCTTCCAATTTAATTGTAAAATCAATCCAAGACTTTTGCTTTTCTTCTGCTACTATTCGTTTCACTCGCAGTCTACAATCTCTGTATGTCTGATGTAACTTAATTCACTTATTTTTAATTCATCTTTTCCATCTCCTTTCTGAATTTCTTTATCTCGAGCCTTTCTTGCTTCATTTTTCTTCTGAACTGCACTCTTTACTTCATCATTCCACCAGGCAGTTTTTCTTTCTTTTACCTTACTACTAGTTTTGTCACATATTTCTACAGCAGCTCCAACAAGACATTCTTTGAATCTGTTCCACTCTGTATTTCCTCCTTGTGTTCCGTCTCTAGGTATTTTGGAGGCCACCTTTTTTGTATACATCAGTTCATTTTTTACTTTTTTCAGTTTCCAGGTTTTAATCTTTGGGTTTTTGGTTTTCCATGGTGTATGGATTTTTACACTTCCTTGTTTTAATCCATGCTCATACCCATGGTATGACCCCTTACTGTTGTTGTGCCCTGCAGTAGTTCGCGCTCCATAAAGAGGCGTCGCTTCGATGACGAGCTGGTGGAGTCGAGCCTGGGAACTCCCGGAGGTCTCGGTCCCAAGCTGGCGCGGGCGCGCACACACTCCATTTGCAGCCCTGCTCTCGGTAAGTTGGTAGCATGCTTTACAGCCATTAGCTTGTGCAGTGGAGGGTGATGTAGTTTATTTACGCTGACACAGTTGTAGTCCTTAAGGCAAGCAACTCAATGCTGACTAGACTAGACCTTCCATGAACACAATTCCTTTAGGGCTGGAGTTCTCAACCGTTGGGTCGCAGGATGTGTCTTGGGGGGTCGCAAAATACGGAGAAAACCTATAAAAAGAAATCTCTTTCGATAAACGCTAAGCTGAAACACTATAATTCCATAGTTAAACCAGAGGCAACTTATGCTAGTGAAACTTTATTCAAATTGAATGTAAAATCTACAACAGACAAATTACAGAAAACTGACCGAAGAATTATCAGAACAATTCTTAACAAAAAACACCAAATTAATAGACAGTGGAGATTGTTGCCTAACAACATCGTCTATCGTGAATGTGAATCAATAATAACTACAATGAGTAAAAGAAGAATTTCCTTTTTCTGTCATATATCAAGACTGCCAGAAACCAGGATATTGAAACAACTTAATTGATTACTTTTTGAAAAATAAAATCAATAATAATTGGTTCAAAGAAGTTCAGGATGATTTGGAAGAATAGGGTATAACTCGACAACAAATCAAAGACAGAGAAGAGAAGAGGATTTTGAAGAACAAAAGCATAAGTCTCAAACTAATAACAGTTGAACGGAAACAATATACTATATCGGACACACAAAGGGCTTCCAGGTCGGAGAGGATGAGAAGGTTCTAGGAGGAGAATAAGAAGAAATTTACTCAAATGTATTGATTTAAGTGCTCCAATGTGGGCGTAAAATATGTAAATAAATAAAATGAGTTATTGCTGTAGTGTTTATTAAAAGAAGAATTCACTCACATTGCGTTAAACTTTTAGGTTTTTTAAATTCTATTAATGAGAAACTTGAGCATGTTTGGAATTAACCAGTTTGTGGATTAGTGTTTATTAATATTAGTTACAAGTGTTTTTTTATGAATAAAACTTAACAATTATTGTAATGTTTTAATTATTGTTTTAACGTTAACACTGCACTAACACCAAGCAGAAAGTTGCTGCTCGTAACAACATCTTGCGGAAGCTTACTGGCAGTATATGAACTATCGACCCATTTCGCTTCTTTGTCATTTGTATAAAATCTATGAAAGGATGTTGCTAAATAGACTTACTCCCATTGTTGAACATGATCTCGTTCCTCAACAAGCCGGTTTCCGACCTGGAAAGAATTGTACGGCACAAGTTCTTAATTTGACAGAACATATTGAAGAGGGATATGAAAAAGGATACATTTCTGGTGCTGTCTTCGTGGATCTCACAGCAGCATATGATACCATTCAGCAACAACAACTACTGCACAAAGTCTACTACATCACCAGAGACATTAATTTCACCAGAACTTGGCAGACACTTTTATAAAATCGGCCATTCTATGTGGAGTTCCAAGGTAGAAAGAGTAGATGGAGAAGTCAAAGGAATGGCTTGCCTCAGGGTAGTGTCCTTTCCCTCATATTGTTCAACATATTTACAAATGATCAGCCTCAACCTTCTCTTACAAAGAGCTTCATCTATGCAGATGATCTTGCTTTAGTCACACAGGCCAGAGATTTTGAGGCAGTAGAAAACCAGTTGACTGTTGCTCTGAAGGACCTCTCTGAGTACTATAGAGTCAATAATTTGAGACCGAACCCTGCTAAAACTCAAATTTGTGCTTTCCACCTACGCAATCGAGAAGCCTGTAGAAAGCTTACAGTGTTATGGGAAGATAAAGAGCTTGATACGTGACTGTAGGCTTGTACTGAATTGATAACACTGCTCCATCTGTGAGGGTGAATGGGAACTACGATACGTTAGCGCTCGTCTGGAGATTATCTTTGGTAAACTCAGGCATTGTGTTGCCTTTCTCCGCTACCAGATGGCGCGTAGACCACTTCCACTCCAGTATCGGTATGGTGGAGCACTCCGTGTCAGCCGTAGGAACTAACCTTTGCGACTTCCGGAGTCCAACATGGCCGTCTGAATCTTTGTTTACAATTAATAGTAATTGTAACATGGTGTTACGATATAATTGAACTATCGATCGACCTGGTAACTGTTTGTTACCCTTCGAGTGTGAGTGTTGGAGATGATTATTGTCTGAACCTCGACGAAGAAAGCCACACGATGTAGGGGCTCTAAAAGTTGCTCGAAGAGGAGCCTAGCTGCGGCTAGGCAAAGGTGATTGGCCTCGTGTCAGCTTGATTCTATTGAAAATGTAACCGAATTCGTGGGAGAGCTTATCTTATTTAAAAAAAGAGGGGGGGGGGGGGGGGGGGGAATTTATTTAAATAATTTATTTCGGCCAACCAAGGTATGTAATTTGAAAGTGTACTAAGTGATTGAATTCGTTGTGGAAGTAACTGGTATCTGCGCAGTTTTGTATTATTTGTTGTGATTACTTTTGTGAAGTTGAGAGCTTGTTTTTCTATTTTTATTTAGTGCTGGATTTACCAGTTGAATTGTGTCTCTTAGGTAAGTTGTGTTGTTGGTTAGAGTAACATGTTGGGATCGAACAAAGTTGCGAAGTGTCAGTTATGACTACAATAATTCAGTTACTTATATTTTATTTTTATTGCATGTAATTGGTGAAGGTTTTTTTTGTCATACCCAGGCGTGCTGCCCTGTAGGTCAACTGACTTTCATTTTTGCGACTGTCCTATCCGAGTTTTATAACCTCTAAATTTATTTATTTATTAATTATTAATTTTATTTACTTTCCTCCCGGATAGGACATGTAGAATCATCATCATCATCATCATTTCCCCTTATCCAGCTCCTGCCGGGTCGGGGTATTTATGGCACTTCTCCACTTTCCTCTTTCCTTCCACCATTCTTCTTCCACGATCTTGTCCCAGTCCAGATTTCTTTTTCTTATGCTGTTCTTCACTGAATCAATCCACCTTGTTCTAGGTCTTCCTCTTGCTCTCTTACCCTTGCACTTCGCCTCCAGCATCTGTCTTGGTATTCTATTTTCCTCCATCCTCTTTACATGTCCAAACCACCTTAGTTTATTCTTCTCAATTCTCTCATTTAGTTTTCCCATCCCAACTTCCTTCCTAACATCTTCATTCCTCACTCTGTCTTTCCTTGTCTTTCCTATCATACTTCTTAGGAATTTCATTTCACTGGCTTGGATTCTACTCTCTTGCCGGCTTGTCAGGGTCCAAGTCTCAGCTGCATAAGTTAATATGGGAACATAGTACACTTTATACATTACCTCCTTGCTTTTCCTTGGTACTTCCTTATCCCAAACAAGTTTTCTTACACTTTGATAGAATGCATTGCTCTGCTGTACCCTCCTGCCAATCTCCATGTCCAACCTACCAGTTTGCATCAATTCACTTCCTAGGTATTTGAACGTGTCCACAATTTCCAAACTCTGACTTCCAATTTTCACAGTGCCCTTTCCTTGTCTTTCCCCTCTTGTCATCACCATGGTCTTGCTTTTCTCTATACTGATTTTCAGGCCGTACTTCTGAATATTTTCGTTCAGTGCAACTAGTTGTTATTGCACTTATTCGGTGTTCCTTCCCCGGACCACAATATCATCTGCAAATAACAGTAACTTCATTTCTTTATGTCCATATGCTTCCTTTGTTTCCTTTACAATTTCATCCATCACCATTATGAATAAAAGAGGTGACAGCACACTCCCCTGTCTTAGTCCAGTCTTGTTCCTAAACCAATCTGTCTTCCAACTGGGGTCAGTACCCTGCTAACACAGTTGTTGTACATTGCTTGCACCATTTCCAACATTTCTCTTCCCAGTTTCTTCTTAACCATGGTTTCCCATACCTTCTCTCTGGGGACACTATCATATGCCTTTTCTAGATCTATGAAAGTCATGATCAAATCCTCTCCATATTCCCAGTTCTTTTCCATCACCTGCCTCAAGCTAAAGATTGGGTCCACTGTGGATCTTCCACTCCTGAAGCCGTACTGTTCCTCTTGCAACTCTCCTTCCATCGTTCTTCTCATTCTTCTTTCTAATATCCTTTCCAGTATTTTTACTATCTGTGATATGAGGGTGATCCCTCTATAGTTTTCACACACCTTCTTGTCCCCCTTCTTAAACACTGATATTATTAGCCCTTTCCCCAGTCTTCTGGTACACATTTCCGTTTACACACACACTTTAGCAGTCGATACAACCATTGCATACCAACAGGTCCAGCAGCCTTTATCATTTCTACACTGATTTCATCCACCCCTGTTGCTTTTCCCATCTTCATTTTCTGTACTGCTAATTCCACCTCCAGCATTGTTATATCATCTTCTGTTATAGAGTCGTCAGGTTGTGTCACTTCCATCTGACCAGTACAATTGCTCACATTCAATAGCTTATCGAAATACTCCTTCCATCGTCCCTTTATCTCTTCTGGGTGTGTTAACAACTCTCCATCTTCCTTTTTCACTAGCTTTGTAGTAACTCTTTCTTTCCTCTTACTTCTTAGAAGCCCATACAGCATCCGTTTACTGCCACTTACATCTGTTTCCATTCTTCGTGTAAATTCTTCCCAACTTTTCTTCTTTTCTTCTCCTACCACTTTCTTACACCTCCGTTTGCTGTCGTGATACTTCCTTTTGCTTTCTTCTGTTTGATCTCGGTTCCATTCTTTCCATGCAGATTTCTTTTCTTTCACTGCTTTCCTCACTTCCTCATTCCACCACGGTGTCTCCTTCTCTTTCACTCTTGTTGATGTCCTACCAAAAGTACTCTCTGCTGCACCAACAAATGCCTTTTTAAAGTGGGACCATTCCTCTTCTATGTTTTCCACTTCAGTAACTGGGATTTGTTGCTTCAATCTCTCCTGAAAATCTTCCTGTACAGTTTTGTCTTTCAATTTCCATACCTTTATTTTACTTTCTCTGATCTCCTTTAGGTTTTCCAATTTTTCCCATCTAAATTTTGCCACCACAGCTCTATGGTCCCCATCAAATGCTTCTCCTGGTAAAGCTGTCACATCTATCAGCTTTCTGCGATTAGTCCTTTCCACCAGAAAGTAGTCAATTACTGATTTTGTTCTTCTATCGCCCCAACCATATCTCGTAATTTTCCTGCTGTTTTTCTTCCGAAACCATACCCACTATCAGTCCATTCCTTTCACAAAAGTTTACAAGTTCCTCTCCTTCCCGGTTCTTTTTCCCATATCCATATGGTCCAATGACTTCTTCCTTTCCTTGTCTCTCGTTTCCGACTTGTGCATTCATATCTCCCATGATCACCACTTCTACATCAGAAATTACTCTTTCTACATCTTCCAGGAATACTTCAATATCTTCTTCTCTGTTTCCAGTCTGTGGTGCATACACTTGTATGAAGTCCATCACGTCATTTTTCATCTTCATTCTAATTTTCATTATTCTGTCACTCACACACTCGACCACTTCCACATACTCCTCCAGTTGTTTCGAGGTTATCAGTCCCACACCATTTTTTGCCTCTTGGCCACCACTCCAGTATAATGTATATCCTTTCCTCAATTTCTTCCTTCCTTTACCTTTCCATTTCACTTCACTCAGCCTCATCAATCCAACATTCTCCCTCTCCATGAAGTCTACCACCTCCTCCACCTTGCCTGTTAGGGTCATGACATTCATGATTCCCACTTTCATTTCGGTTACTGGTCGCCCATTTCTTACAGTTCCCCCAGTACCAAAAGAACTGCGCATCGCTTGCAGGGTACGCCCTAACCTTCACCGAATCATTTGAAGTGCCATTTCCATTTTAGGCTATTATTACGATGGGGTCGCCACTCCCAAAGGCATTTTATGAAGCTACTGCCAGCTATTATACAGGCCGCCCCTAACATGGGAAACAGACGCCCTTGCAGCCGCCCCTAACCTGGGAAACAGACGCTGCCGATTGATGCTGTACTCATACTGAGTACTGGGTTGCCTCTTCCGCAATCTCCACCGTTCCGAAGTCCAACTTCTCCGCTGCAGATTCTGTTGAGGTCTTCGCACGTAACCCTGTGCACGGGGCCTATGTTATACCCCATAGGATTGGGTCCTCACCAGAACTTAGCCGGTACTGTAGTTCCATGGTATATTACAGTACCGTTGCCCACCCCCGCGACGTGGACGCGCCTGGCAAGAATTATCCATGTAGCCAATTATAATTGCCTCATGGACCGGGTTAAGGAGCTGTCTAAATCCAGCCTCCAAGGCAGGACATGTAGAATATTCCTTGGAATACTGTTTTATTACCATCTTAGTCATAGTCTTTCATCTTATGTCCTGGTTACCATGAGAACGTTTGGATTGTTCTTGGCTATCATTAAGGCCCGGATAGTTATGTGTTTAAATATTTTTTATTTAATTAAATATTTTCTATTTATTTACATATTTTTACCGTTTTAATAAATAAATACATATTCTGGCGTGTTTATTGATAAACACATATTTCCTACTTCTTGGATGGCTGCTGCCCACATTTGCAACCCTTTGAAATATAGTAAGTGGCTTCTCTATTTCGTCAGTGCTCCATTGTCTCCATACTGTAGTCGTATTTCAAGACAAGAATTTCCCGGTCATTAAGTACAGCAGGGGGGGCTGGAGTTAACAGGCTCATTAAGCCTTACCTAGACGAGAAATTTTACTTGAAATCACAGTGGTGTGCATAACTTGTGAGTATACTGAATGTGGCGTTGTCTTTTCAACGAATACGATGCGTCCCAAAAGTGCGAAATGTGTTACTTTGAATCGTTTAGTGCGGGAGTGCGGAGACGTTTTTAGTATGGAAGGACCTAATTTATTTTGCAACATTTGTGAGAAACCCATAGCGGCAGGCATGCGTTCACAAGTTACGCAACATTTTGCGACAGCGAAACACGTGAAATGTGCATTTTTAAAGAAGTCCACACAACGTTGGTTTCTCGAAATGCAGGATGTGAGATCTGGTTCAGCAAATTGCTAGTTCTCACAAGACATTTGTCACGCATTTCGTGTGGCTGATGTACCATTGAACAAATTGGAGAATCCAGTGCTACGTGGAACGTTAGAAAAGTACGTCAAACTTCCTCTCCCTGACGAGTCAACACTGCGTTAGAACTATTTACCCTAACTTTACTCTGAGTGCACAAAATTCGTAGTGAAATAGGCGACAACGCTGTGTGGATTACAATGACAAGATGTCCGACGATGCTGACCGTTACGTAGCCAACATCATACTGTAGTTGGTGGGTTAAAATACGATCCATCACAGTTATTTTTACTGACAGCTGTTCATTTTGAGAAAACCCACAGTTTCACAATAGCTAAAGCATTCGATGATGCTATGGTGCTTCTGTGGCCTGATTGCCGGGGACGACATTTAATTTACTGTACACGTCAATCGAGCAAATTTACCCACTCAAGTATCAGTATAAGACAATACAATCAGTACCATAACAGATTTTTAAGTGACCTTTTCTTCCGTTGTTTAGAATGAAATTCGAAAACGGCACATATATGGTTAGGTATCGCGTACTGTATCTGCAGGAAGTATTGTAGGATTCGGAAATTGAGGCAAGACCCGGTCTGTTAAGCGGGAATATTTGTACTGTGGACGAAGCAGCTGTACGTTTCAACTATTTTTAAAGTAACTGAGGGACATAATTACGATACCAATTTAAGAACATATTTTGCAAACTTAATCACATATTTTCCCACTTTTAAGCACATAAATAAATACATATTTCTGAAAACTTAAGCACATAACTATCCGGGCCCTAGCTATCATTATTAAAGGGATGTTTTGTTTTTTTTCTTGCTAAGGGACTAACTTTTGGATTTTGACTGAACCAGTCACACTGATAAATAGCTCCCATATTATCAACTTAATTAATTATTTCTTCTTGATTTGGGGTCCTCCCTTGACCTTAATTTATTTGATTATGTGGTCTTCACCACCTTAAGGTAATTAATAATGTTACCATTTTTCTTTAATTGAATTATCAATTAACTTCATGGATTTTTCTGCTCTTCGCCCGGTTCGGTACCAAGCAAGTTTTAATTTCACATATGGATTTTTAAATTGAGATTCTTCACTTATCCAAGTCAAATTTTGTTAATCACATTGCCTTTGTGGCAAAACATTACTGTAATTTGTTTCTATGTTTAAATATATTTTGGTTGCCCTAAGAGTTGTTTCTTGGTGTTCTTTGTTCACAGTAGACATGTATTTTTAAGTCTCTTATTACCTTGGGTTATACTCTGTCCAGCACGCTCCTTCCACACATTAATTATTCGATTTTATTGGTATGATAGTGTACCTTACTTCTGGATTACCTTTCTCTTTTTTAAATGATCGTAACAGGTCAGTTTCTACCCCAAATATCTGGGTGTACCTTAGATCGAACGTTGACTTACAGTAAACACTGCACTAACACCAAGCAGAAAGTTGCTGCTCGTAACAACATCTTGTGGAAGCTTACTGGCAGTATATGGGGTGCAGATCCCAATATACTAAGAACATCAGCCTTGGCTTTGTGTTATTCTGCAGCTGAATATGCATGCCCTGTGTGGCGCAAATCATCTCATGCAAAGCAAGTTGATGTGGCTCTAAATGATGATGATGATGATAATTCTTTTTTTAAGGGGCCTAACATCTAGGTTATCGGCCCTGGCTCTAAATGAAACCTGCAGGATAGTAATGGGATGTCTCAAAGCTACACCTATTGATAAACTCCACAAGCTAGCGGGGATTGCTCCTCCAGATGTAAGGCATGAAGTTGCAGCCAAACTTGAGAGACATAAAGCAGAACATAACACTGATCATCTGTTACATGGTTACCAGCCACCACTTGAATGAATGAAAATCCACAGCCTGCTTCCAGTCTCCGACCGGGTCAGGAATGGAATGAATGAAGCCCCTATCTAACAGCGAGGATATGAACTGTGCCGGCTGCCGAGACCTGACGCACTCGTCTGGGGCAATGATTAAATGAATGACAGATGAAATGAAATGATAGTGGAGAGTGTTGCTGGAATGAAATTTTGACAGGGAAAACGGAGTACCCGGAGAAAAACCTGTCTGCCTCCGTTTTGTCCAGCACAGATCTCACATGGAGTGACGGGATTTGAACCACGGACCCAGCGGTGAGAGGCCGGCGTGCTGCCGCCTAAGCCACGGAGGCTAAGTACCAGCCACCACTTAGTAGGCTCAAATCTAGGAAGAGCTTCATGAGAACTACTACTCCCCTCACCGGTCAGCCTGGAGCAGCCAGATTATCTCAGTGGACAGCAAGATCTGATTGTAATGATTGGATGGCTCCTTTTGAGAACCTTCCTCCTGGTGGAAATCAAGTCTGGAGAGTGTGGAAGTCCTTAAATCGGCTCAGGAGTGGCGTCGGACGAACTAAGGACAACCTGTTCAAATGGGGCTTTTTGAAGGAATCTTCCACCTTGTGTGACTGCGGGGAGGATCAGACAACTAAACACTTAATTAACTGTCCTAGTTGTCCTACATCATGTTTCACACAAGAGCTTGTTGATGCTTCAGACAATGCTGTTACTGTTGCACAATTTTGGGCTGATATTGTTTAGTTTGTCATTTAAGATTTGTGTTACATGGTTTCCTATGTTTCTTTGTGCTGTGCTTATGACTCGAAATAAATAAAATAAAACGTTAAAAGTTGGGGGGGGTCACCAAAATACTCAGCCTAAAAAGCGGGTCGCAGTGTCTAAAAGGTTGGACTTGGGAATTTACGTGCATTGTACCTTCAGGAGATATAGACTTAGTATTTTCCGATTGCAGACTCGAACCCGGTCCATCACTGAATCTTATTGTTGTTGCATTTGTAATTAATTATCGTTGTTTTCTCCACTTTTCCCAACGGAAAGGACACACTAAACGAGGTGCCGGCATTATGACACGCGGTACACCGATCATTGTTCACCGCAACCATATCCGGCCAATTAGATTTGCAGTTTGCCTTTTCTACCACTAAGAGTGCTAGTGTGAGTCAATTAACACTTAGAGCGCGGGCGCCGTAACATTACGTTGGAAGGTAACTTTTTAAAACTGTGGCGAACGTAATATTACGTTGATCGATTTCTCGCGCTTTGTGTTGGAGATGAACGTAATATTACAGCTCTAGCACTCGCGTGTGGGTGCCAGTAAGCATGAAGTTGCACATACTATCGCTAGATAGCACCACGTCACTGCTCAGCGGAAGAATATCGATCTGTTCGAAGACAAGCGATGCAAGTTCAAGTAGGTCAAATCTGTTTTCCTTTCCTTTGTTTTTATTCTTTGTGGACAGATTTTTCTCTCACAAAAACGTTGAGTTTATTCTATGACTAGTTTATATATATATATTTGGGGTTATAATTCGCATTACAGATTCTGAATCTGAAGCAACCGAAGAGACAGTTCTCCCTTCTACTTCTGCCAGCGCTCCCGCTCGTTCCAGGACGAGAGCGCGTGCAACTGCTGTTTACAGCGTTTTGTTTTTTTTACATTACAGTCTATGTTGACTCTGATCATTATATATCCAAGATAAAGATCAAGTTAACTCCACGACGTAAACAAAAATCGTCAAACTCGACCATGCAAAGGCAATATGACCCTAGTTATTTAATAAATAATGTGTCCTATAAGGAAAAGTCTAAAACTCTCTTAAGTGACAAGCTAGAAACGATGGTTGACACACTGACAGGGTGTCGAGCGATGACCTTTTTTCAAATTCCCGTATTTCCCGTACGAAAATCCACCAAATTCCCGTATATTTTAGAACTCTCGAAGACTTCGAGTTCGCATACCGAATGGCTGAAAAATGAATCTTAAAGCGCGAATCAAGATTTTCTGGCGTAAGTGTAACTGCATTTTTGGAGATACTTCCACAGCCCACGGGTTATGGCGAGATTTAGGTCTAATCCGTAGCGTGAGCAAAGCGCGCGCGCGCGAGTGAATTCTCTCGCAGATACCGTTTATCTGAGGAGAGCTGATATAAATGAATGTTTTACTGAGGAGGGATGAGAGAGTAGAGAATAGAAGTGTCACATAATAAATGTTTACGGGAAGTGACTGAATTGTATGTTACCGTAACCGTATAGAGCTTCCAAGAGTTCAAATGACACCGAAGCTTATGCATAGGGAACTTCCGGTCCGCGAATCTCCATTTGATTTTCATTGGCAGTGAGTCGTTCGTTCGCGATTATCTTCTTTATTATTTCGGATAGTGGTTTTGTTTTTAGGCGTTCAACTTATGAAATAAGAACTGGAGGGTTGGCCTTTCATGAATATTCCAAAGACAAGTGTCTCCTAAAAGAGTAATTAGTAAAACTTCGCATCAGAGACGACCATAACAAACAGCTTGCCTACAAAGTGTGCGATTTGCACATTTCAAACGGCATTTCTTAGACTACAATATTTAAGTAGGTGCAAATTAAATATGTTATATGTGAGAATATTATTATAATTTGCTATCCGGTTGTTAGTATATTATGCATTAACGTGACCCGTTTAAATGCTAAATTGTGACGGAAGCTACGAGTTATAGGCTATTCGCCGTACCGGTAGGCCTAATATTTACTAACGCATCGTTTCTTCTTTAATATTTATTTAATCATTATAATTATAATAGCCTATCTTCAACACTCATTTAACCAAAAATCAGTTTATAATTCTATACATATTCCAGGTATTTCAAGAAAGCGATATTTGATAGCACATGCGGTTCCACCTTAAAATCCAACCGTGCCTAGTTTTCAGTATCTATGGAAAATATTACCGTAAGTTAATAAACCAAACAACTGGCGACAATTTTTTTAAATGCTCATTTACATCTTCACCCTAGTCTACGTAAAGTACCATACGGTAATCACTGAAAGGGTAGGGGGGTTAAGACCTCAATTTCACAAACGAACGAACCTCATTTTGCATGAATTATGGAACCCGAATCCTAATGGAGGTATGGATTGTCTGCATTTAGAAATATGTTAGTCAATAATTTAAAACAAGATGCCAGAAAACTAAATACAAAAATCTGCGTGCCTACTACGGTGTAAAGTTGCTCCGTGAAAAAAATACACCTCGCCAAGATTACACGACGTGCATACAGTTAAATACTATCATCCAATTGGAGAAACACTTTCTCTGTCACGATCTTATAAGCAATTCAAACATAAACTGCTGTAATTTAGGCGGAAATGTGCAACATTTAGAGACTAGGAGTGTTGTATGTGGCACAAAGTTAAATAACATTTCGCGTCATTAATACATAAGGAATGAACACAAATCAGAGCTTTCTCACTGCACACAGCTGAAGATCATATTCTTGGCGCATTTTACGTTCTCTTAATAACAATAATTTGCTTAGTTACATGCAACGAAAATTGCAGTACACAGTTCCCATTGCTTCCAATACCTGACTACTAAACCAGAAAATGGTAATGCATAAACATACGCCAGTGGCGCGTCCTATGGCAAATGAAAGATCGAAAGAAAATGTAAGCTCTATAGGAGCACGGAACAAGACGATACGATTTTCTACTCTACTGAAAATAGTCAAAATTCCCTTTGTAATAATGACTAATAATCCTGGGGTTATGTAGTAATAATAATGATCGTGTGTCCTCCGGAGAGACCTAGTGCAGATCTTTCTAGTTGACGCCCGTCGGCGACCTGCGCGTCGTAATGAGGATGAAATGATGATGAAGACGGCACATACACCCAGTCCCCGAGACACGGTCATTAACCCCAGGAGATTAAAATCCCTGATGGCTCGGCCGGGAATCGAACCCGAGGCACTTTGGGCCAAAGCCTAGCGCGCTAACCATTTAGCCACAGAGCCGGACGGGTCATGTAGTAATAAGATGTAACCCACCCACTATCCCTTTTTAGATCACGACTTTTATAGTAAAAGTGTGTCCGCTATTACACGCGTAAATTATGGGACAAATACAGTATTGCTAACCCCATGAATTCAGTACTGACAGCCTTCCTGTCACTATGCCCCGCTTTTCCTCTCCGCAAACCACGGTCGCCACATAACAAGACCCTACGTCCAACCGCCACACGGCAAGAATTCTGAGCATGCTTCTCACCTACACCCTGTATTTCGAAGGAAACAACGCGAAGGATATGCCGGTATATTTAATATATTTTAAAAGACGATCCTGAGTCAACGCCGAGGACATTCATACAGAGAAATACGATACTTTTAGATGAATAAATAAATTACACACCGAAGCTATGATACCTTTATCATCGGTATCGGTACCAATTCAATAAATACGACAAATAGGGCAAACACTCTACAGCTAATGAATATAAAAACACTCACCATGCAATAATTATCCTTTAACATGAAACAAGAGTCTGAGCGGAGGTCGTTCACAGCTTACTACAGTAGTTGACAGATGCACACTCAATGAATCGCGACTCTCTACGGTTAATATTAGCTTTTGTGATAATACAAAAGTAAAGTTAAGGTAAATACATATTTAGCACTGAGCACTCAAACAAGCCGCTCAGTGGCGATATTATTGCCGTGGTTTTATATTGTCGAGTTGTAGGCTATTGAATGGCAGATGGTATTTTGAACACTATGATGGGAAACAATAGCCTGTGGTCTATTATCGATTGACGCAAGCGAACTGACGCCAATAAATAACTTATCCTCAGTCACTTGGCAAGGATTTCTTTGACACCCTCCATCCCATCACTGTCCCTATCATCATCACCACCATCATTGTCTTCGTCAGAGCTTGATGAATTGCCAATGTTAATAATCATTTCATCCACCGCGATATCCAGATCGCCTTCAGTATTTCTCTCTGCACATGCTGTACGGGATGTATCCAGTCCTCGGGTCGAACTTCGGCGAAGTAAAAGTAAGGAAACAGGCAGTGGTTAATAAGCGACTGAAACAATGCCTGCCCATACGAGAAGAATTCTGTCACGTGTTTTGTGTATTTTGTAGCCACATGTTGGTGACGGGTGTTTGATAGTAAAATGTCGAGAGCTGTGAGATATTGTTTGTAGTTTTTGAAATTTATGCATGTGTGACGCATTTGGATTGAGTGTTTGCACGGACTTGAAAACAATTTGGTAGGCTATGTGCATCTCCCCTGCGAAAGAAGATCATGGAAAGGCTAAAAACAGTAACATTCCACACGCGACACGCCGCGAATACTTTTTAATTCAGATTTATTTTATCAAAGTAGATAATAGAAAATAAAATAATGCAAAACGAAATTAAATAAGTCACTTTGACAAATACAAGATTGTTACTAGGAACTTCAGTTATACACAGCACAAAATTAAGTTCTTTTGACAGTACTATTTTTTTTCTCCAATTCCTGGAGATCTTTCGTGGCTTTTCTTTCGACTGCCACCTTAGCCGTCGATTTGCACCTGTTTTGCTTCCTTGAACACGGCGCAGGAGTTTCGGGCAGTATGGACTCTTGCTCACGGTATCTTTTCTACTCCACCAGCTGCCATCACAGCGTCCTGAACAGTATACGCATGCCAATCAGACTTGCTTCTTTATGATTGACGATCATGCACTCCTTGTTCAGGGAGAAACCTCTGTCTAGAGCTGCATTGTTGTGATACAAAATCAGTATCATTTTAACGAAGCTTGAGAGATCGTTTTTTTTGGGCAGGAACTGCTGAAGCCACTATTTCAGACCACAGCACGTCGAGCCGTGGCTCTTTTCCGTCGAACTGCTTCAAACGCGCAGTGACGGAGGGCAGTCTCAGAAGTGCGGAGTAGCTGCTCTTGAAGCGGTCAGCCATTGCGCCAGAAAGCAACTTCTTCTGATTACAAAGAATTTCCAGGGCAATGACGATCCTAACTTCTTCCAACTTAAGAGTCTCAGCGACCCCTATACGGTCCAGGCAGGAAATAGTACGGGTCTCTTGTGAGCAAGAGTTGACCTCTCTGATTTTTTCAGCCATAGGATACCAATGTATAATTTTCGGCAGTTGGTGCGAAATTGCAGCACATACGCGTTTGGAATTTTCTGAGATCTTAAGCTGTTAACTTCTTTAAGGGCTGCTCTTGTCGAGAAACCCAGGTCTCCTCTGAATAACAATGCGGACTAACTCCTGCATGTCATTGTCAGCAACCAGTGCGGCGCGCGGAGAGGGTACGGCCGGCGGTCGGCCAGGCAAAGCATGCATTCGACGTTGGCTGGGTTCTCATCCCGCTTAGTGCTCTATCGGTGACGCAAATTGCGGGTGGCAGCGCAGTCTGCTGGCGAAATAGAAGACTGAGCGGGAGGACTCTACCGAGCGTTCGGGGGCTAAGAAGTCAGGCATTATGAGACTTTTGAAGATTTCCCGTATCAAGTGCGAATTTCCCGTATAATTCCCGTATTTTTCCCGGGTCACTAAAATTCCCGTATAATTCCCGTATTTCTCGTATCGCTCGACACCCTGCACTGAAAACCTTTGCTGTCGAAATTGCCCCTATTAGGAAAAGGAAAAAGCATGCATGGTGGAATGCGGAATGTGACGCTGCAATTCGGAAAAGACATATAGCATGGCTCAATGATCAGCAAAAGAGGACCACACAATCGCGAGAAGAATTAGCCATTGTTCGAAGGGAAACTGCCAAAGAAATTAGGAGAATTAAAAGAGAAAATCCAAAAAAGTCCATACAAATTATTGATGATTCCTTTAAACAACACAAAACAAGGGACTATTACAGGACATTTCGTCAATATCATTCTAAATACAGCCCTCCTACACTATTAATGAAAGATAAATCAGGTAAACTAGCCACAATGATACTGATAATGCTAAAATTCTAGCAGATTATTTTAGAGAACTACTAAATGCTGATGAACCTAAGAAATATCTTGATTTTGAGCTTAATCCAAAAAATAAAACAAATTACAGAACATTATTCCTCCTGACTTGACTGAAGTATGTGCAGCGATTAATTGGCTCAAAAATTATAGAGCAGCAGGAGAGAATTCATTGGTAGCAGAACTATGGAAATATGCAAATGAACAAACCATCTCCAACCTCCATAAACGCCTCATCGATGTATGGAACGGAACAAATTCCAGAGGAATGGAGAAAGGTTGTAATCCACCCAATTCATAAAAAGGGTGATAGATCAGACCCGAACAACTACCGTGGGATTTCTTTGCTTGATGTAACATACAAGATTCTATCTGGAATTATCTTGACAAGAATTCAACAACAACTCGATCAAGAACTAGGAGAATATCAAGGAGGGTTCCGACCAGATCGCAGCTGTCCGGATCAGATCATCAGTCTGAAATGGATAATGAAATGTCATAGAATGAGACAAAAGGATTTGGTCATTACTTTTGTGGATTTTAAGAAAGCTTATGACAGTATCCATCGAGGGTCATTACTTAACATCCTTAGGGAATTTGGGTTACATCGAAAGCTTATCAACCTCATCGGCGTTACTTTGAAAGATACTAAATCAAAGGTTAAATTTCGAGGAACCTTGTCTGAACCATTTGATATCCGGACTGGACTTCGACAGGGAGATGGTCTATCACCGTTATTATTTAATTGTGTTCTTGAAAAGATCATGCGTGAGTGGAACAAAACTTGTCCTCCAAATGTAAAGATTTGTACTAATATTAAACTGAATTGCTTGGCTTTTGCGGATGACCTTGCACTGCTTGCAACCAGTATAGATGAGGCTAAACACCAAATTGAAGAACTTGGGTCTATTGCAGCAAAAGAAGGACTTCAAATTTCATTTGAAAAGACTGATATAATGGCATCCTTTGATGTGGAAACACAAGCTATTGCATTGATTAACAATAAAGAAATTAAAGTTGTACATAAATTTAAATATTTAGGCGAGATTATAACATGGAATTTGAATGAAAAAGCGACAATCGAAAATAGATCAACAAAGTTAAGACAAGCGCAACAGATTACTTGGTCTAGTTACAACAAAAAATCACTCTCCATAAATGCCAAATTACGACATTACGAATCAGTTATTAAACCGGAAGCAATATATGCTTGTGAAACACTTTTCAAGTTAAACACTTGATCAGTTACTGACACATTACAGAAGACTGATAGAAGAATTCTCAGAACTATAATTAATAAAAAACATCAGGTAGATGGTCAATGGCGTCTATTACCAAATGAAGTGGTTTATAAAGAAACTGAGTCTATAGTCGATACTATGCGAAAAAGGCGAATTGCTTTTTTTTGTCACATCTCACGCCTGCCGGATACCAGACAATTAAAAGTATTATTTAATTATTTTTTCAAAAGTAAAACAAAGAACTCTTGGTTTATGGAAATTCAAAATGATCTGGATGAACTCGGCTTGACAATGTCCCAAATTGCTAACAAAGATGAGAAGAATATCTTGAAAAACAAGAACATCCAACATCCCTTAAAAACCTTTACTCGAAAAACTTACACCATAAGCGATGCAGAGAGAGCGGCAAGGTCGACTAGAATGAAAATGTTTTGGGAAAAGAAGAAAAATAAGAAGCTGAATCTTTAATATTGTTTTTGAGACATGTATATAATTGTTTTGGTTAAGTGCTCCAATGAGGGCGTAATATATGTAAATAAATAAATAGTTTTATTTTCAATCGTGTAGGATTTTAATTAAATTTGTAGTGTAAGCGTTCGGAAATTGAACGGACTTTTCAATTTATTTGTAACTCAAACCACATTCAGTTTGTACCATTCTGAGCATAGCCATAAATTCTGGAAATCAGCCAGCACAGGGGTGAGGAGCAACATTTAAGGCATCAGCAGGATAAGTGTTAACCTCAACCATATCCGGTCAATTAGATTTGCACTTGACTTTTCTACCACTACAAGCGCTAGTGTGAGTCAATTAAACTCAACCACATCCGGTCGATTAGATTAGCAGTTTGCCTTTTCTACCACTATGAGCACTAGTGAGAGTCAAATGCAGAGTTTCAGCTAAGCCCTTACAACTACTTCTGGTGTGATGATTTTTCAAGTAATCAAAAAACTCCTTAGGATACTGAACCAAGGAACACAAAAGAAAGAATTATGTAATTACACAAGAACCTCATTTATCCGGCTTTCGTTAATCCGGATCTCAGGTTTATCCGGTTCAAAAATAATAGAAAGGAATATTTTTACTGTACAGTATTTCTTTTACGGTGTCGACTCTTCTTGAATGCCATTTCCGTCAAGGATAGTTAAGGTCAGGAATTGGAAGTAATTCGGCTACAGTCTATCAAAGGTACCGTCCCGGCATTCGCCTGGAATTGAGAACTGAAGTTAGTAAAACGTCTTCATGATCGTGCTGTGCGCAAACGCTATACAGGTGTAAAACAGAGTCGTAAATGTAAGCAAAGTGTTCTTATGTTTTTTGTACAATTGAAAAAAGGTATTACAACTTATGTTAAAAGATTATCCCGATCTGAAAGAATGAAAAAGTACTGGAAAGAGCGCAAGAACCAAGCAGTACTACCTTCAAAGAAGAAGTGATTGTGGAACGACTCAAGTGGTCCAATGTGACCAATCAAGATTAATAATAATAATAATAAAAGATTATATAACATGTATTTCTTTTTTAGTTTTTTATCTGGATTTTTGATCATCCGGATCAGTTCTGGTCCAACTTAATCCGGATAAACGACGTTCTTGTGAACGATAATTTGGCTAGGATTTGAATAAAAAAGAAATAGAGTAAATGAGACAAGCGACTTTAACCAGTTTTTCCGGATCTGCATTTAGGTCGAAAGTGATATTCGAAATTTAATTTTTTACTTTTAAAGGCTGGCCTTTTTCCGGGCCCTTTGGCACAATCGAGGAAAGTGCTTAAATTTACGTTTTGCTGCCCCTACTTCATCTGCTAAGAGATGTTTTCAACTTTCAACCTAGGTAGAATGAATCTTTTACTTGCAATCGTTCTTCCACTTCGGGGAACTTTGCCTTTTTGCCTTGAAAGACCAAGCAATTCCGTGAACAGTTTTGTAGTTTGTCCTGGTTTTTCATCATGTTACATATAATTTGTCCAAATTGACATATACATTAAAATGTTACCTAATGAATAGGTAATGGCGGATAGTACCAAATAAAGTGGTATACAGAGAACTGGAGCCCATCACTGATACTTTTCGGAAGAAACGGATTTCCTTTTTAGGTCCCATTATGAGGACACCGGGAACCAGATTATCTAGAAAAATTGTAGAGAAACTTTGGAATATGAAACAACAAGTAGGTTGGATTAAGGAAATTAGAGAAGATATAAAAGAATTAGAAATAACCTTCGATGAGTTGCAAAACAAAACAAAATATTAAAAAAAAAAACTGAAAGACATAAAAATTAAGATTTCAACCAAAAATAGACAAACGTCATACAGTAAAAAGGGTATTCACAGATGAGGAACGCCTGAGAAGATCAGAGCGAATGTAAAGCTACTGGGCAACTCGGAAAGAAAACTTACTGAAGAAGAGGACCAAGAAATGATAGACTGAAGTGGTCCAATGAGGCCGTAAAAGCAAAAGAAGAAGAAGAATAGGTAAATAAATGGTAATCCACCTTAAAGTCAATAATGAGAAAAATTAAAGTAGGAGACATTTTAGCCAGCACACCAGAGGATTTGAATGAGTTTTTAAATGGTATGGATTTTGTCTTGAGGAAAGAATTCATGATGAAAATTAATAAATGTAAAACAAAAATATTGGAATGCAGTCGAAATAAATCAGAAACCTCTATGGATGTCCAATTGGCAGCTGAAAAGCTAAAGGAAGTAGGAGACTTCTGTTACTTAGGAAGCAAAATAATATTAAATATTGAACTAAGAGTATCAGACTAACATTAACATTCTATGCAATAACAGATGAAGATTAGAAATGAAATATTCACTATAATCTTCTTTTTTTTCCCCCAGTAATCGTAGACTATTCTTCAAATATTAAAAATTCTGTTAAAAATATTGTTAATTATAATCAAAAGTACTGTGAAATTACAATAAATCGTTAAATTATAATGTAAATTTTGTTTAAAAATAAACTCTGTTACAATTGAATTATTATTGAAATAAAAAAAACATATAAAAAATATATAGCCAATTGCTTATAAAAGAATTTCTGAGGTTCTAAAATATAGAAATCTGCCTCTAAGGAGTAGGAAACTGTATTGAAAGATTTTCCAATGGTTTGAAAATGCTCTTTCCTCAAATAAATTGGTGGTTAATTTCGATGATTTGTACCTTCTTTGGAAAGAGATCAAATCGATATGGCTGCGGATGCAGAATCTTACTGAAATTTCCCCTTCAATAAAATGGTTGTTTTGATATTGATGATTTGTACCTTCATGTGAGAATCAAAAGCCGAGGTTATCAGTGAAACTCCAAACACATATACTCTTCTCTAAAGTCTTAACTCAACACGACTCGACAGTTTGATGCTGGCCAAAGCTGGGGTGATAGGCTCGCTCAGTAGGTCGTAAACTTGCTCCGAACCTAGTAATGTAAATTTTTACTGAATGGAGATTGTTGGAAGAAATGAAAACGTGAAAACACTTACAGTATAGTGGGCGATGTATTAAAGAGATAATATGCTGTCTGGGACTTTTTTGCAGAACTTTTCATGCTGAACATGATGATGATGATGATATTTGTTGTTTTAAGGGGCCTAACATCTAGGTTATCGGCCCCTTCATGCTGAACAATTCTTACACTCATAGTATATACCGGTAGATATTTTTAATGGTTTACCCAGTGTAATTAAACAAATTCACAAAGAAATTTGATAAAATGGTCCGGCTAGCTCAAAATAGTTGCCAGTGTTTTGCCCCAGTTTACCAATGGGCTCTTCAGTTGGTTAGGGTACACCTCACCAAGACGCGTGACTAGTACATACTGAGAAGGCCGCTGCTAGGCACAAAATGTCGCCATGAACTGCGCCAATGTACTACGGTAGTCAAAACTTCCTTTCAAAAATAATGTTAGCTTACCTTGTTAATCCATATTGGAAATATCTGTTCCCGAAGGAAACAGGATGTAAAATTGTCCGATTGAGCTATGTACATTAACAAATTCACAAAGAAATTTGATAAAATGGTCCGGCTAGCTCAAAACATTTGTGTAAGCTTAAAAGGCACACGGACGGTAGGTTTTTCTTTGACTCGATTCACTGAAATCATTACTGCTTGGCTTCCTTTGGTCATAAATGAAAGTTTTTCTACAGATTTCTTCGAGAAATCCTTTACAGAATGATGAAAACCGCATCAAAATCCATCCAGTGGTTCTCGAGATTACCCGTTACAATCAAGAATCAGGGACTATGTTTTATGCTATGTAGAGATTATAATTTGTGCTTCACTTTTATCAGAGGAATAAATAGGCGAGCACTTGATTTAATTGTTATTTAAATAATGCATTGTTTGACTTTGGTTTGCTGTATCAACAACGCTAGTCAAATGATGATATACGTGGCTTTGGGTGGTTTATATACAACGTGCGTTCCACATTTTAGACTTTATTTTTTTGGAAAAAAAATGAAAATTCGGTAGTCAGTCGTCTTGCTTTAAGTTATGTATTCTTAGGAGAAACAAAGCTACCAACATTGATATTTAAGTCACACTGCAGTAATATCACATGTGATGCTGGTGAGCTTAGTCTGCTTGCTTGGTCATAGAACTGGGCATGAACACGACGATGCCATCCACGTCGCAGGTGGTGACTCCGATCGTCATCCCCGAGAACAGACAGCGTCGCAGCAGCAGCAAGCCATCGACGTCGAGCGGGCGGCGCAGCCGTCGACCCAGGCACCCGCACTCCGTGGCCACCAAGGATCTAGGACGCTGGAAACCCACCGACGACCTGGCCTTGATCATCGGCGTCCAGCAGGTGATTCCCAACTCACTCATTTTACTACCTTTCATCACCCGTCGCTGGTGTTGCCAGACGTTCCGTTTTACCCGGAACAATTCTGTTTAATATTGTTTTGTTCCGCGCTCCGTTTTAATCTTTAACGGAACGCCAAATATTCCGTTTTCTGGTTAATTTGATAATACAGTATATTCAATTTCGCCCCAATTTTCAAATGTCCCGCTTCAGAATTGATTGTAATATCTAGCTTGTTTTCTGGTGATACAGGTGCAAGTTTGAAAGAGAAAATGATTTCTGTGTCTGAGTCAGATAGAAGGGTACATGTTACAGATTTATTAGGGGCAACAACATTACGGAATATCTTAGTCCTTGTGAAGTTAATACTCAACATTTTCCCCTCCAATGATTTTACGGAGATATTTTTTTGTCATGAATATCAAATCTTTTTGACTCATAGAGTCACCCATTTTTCCGTATTGACTTACTATAATAATCAAAAGTTTACCTCGTTCCGCCTCGTCAATACAGTATATTCAACATGGAAACCCTTGACCAGTTTCGGAAACATCATGAACTGAACTCTGAAAACCTCAAGATAGACGATCAAACCTTCAAGGGCTTTGCAACGTGTGCCCACCATAATTTTAAAACCTTTAAAACTTTTAAAGTGTTTCAGTGTATATGTGAATTTAATGTGTGTTTATGTCAACATTTTATTACACTCGATGTTTTAACAAAGTGATTTTTAAGTGCTGCCAATACACTAATAAGGCTGATGATGATGCCAATGTTTATAGGCATAGAAACATGTACCGATGTAGAGAGTGACATGTGATTGTATCACGAAATTTTGAATATATTGTATTGACGAGGCGGAACGAGGTAAACTATTGATTATGAATATCAAATGGAGAGATGATAGAAACAGAAGCTCCATTAGTTTGATAAAACAAGAATTGTTCACATATTCCAATTATGACGAACATTGTAGTGAATTTTATCAGAAGGTACTTACAAATAAAAAATGCTTGCAAAGGGTCGTTCAGATGAAGAGCATTAATTGTAAGTTGCTGGTGTCATAGGCCTATACAATATGTCAGCAATATCTAGTTTTAATTTTGTGTGTTTGATTATGTATTGTTTAATTTATAATTTTGTGTGTTATTTATTACAACATTGAACAACCTTGATTTAAAAAAAAGATGTTTTGGGATGTGTGTTCCGTTTTTCCATTCTTGAAATATGGCAACCCTACCCGTCGCTGAATATCTACTAGGCCATACATATTCTCGTCACCGAAGAAAAGAAACAAAAGTTCTATGACAGAAAAATGGAGGACAGCCTTGCCCTCTAAATGGCTAATAAACCCTGTGGCACCACAGCCCATGAAGGGTCTTGACCTACCAAGCGACCGTTGCCCTGCAGATTGCGGGGTGACGCGTGGTGAGCGTGTCGAGTCCCCTCTTCGGCCGTTAATCTTGGTCACCGTCAGGCAGCTACTCGTTTGTCCTCACGAGACCAAATGCATCCCGTTCCAGCCCTCACGTCAGTTTCTAAAATCCCTGAAGGAGCCGGGAATTGAACCCGGAACCTACGTGTGAGCGGCAGGCGCGCTACCCCAACTCCACGGAGCCGGCTCTAAATAGCTAATGGTTAAGTAAATTACCATGAAGACTTAAGTACTTAATGACATTGGAATCAATCCTTCGTCCAGAAAAACCCAGTGGAGTTAGGGTGACAGTAATAAACATTAACTAGCGGACCCGTGCGAGAACTCGCACAAAAATGCATTGTGCGCGCCCCAAGTTTTCAGACTACCCGCCTGGCACTAGTGCTATGCGGGCTGTAGGCGACACAGTTCTGCCAGGGGTATAATCTTGTTTATTTGTTTAAAAGCACTTTATAAAGAAATAAATATACCGTATATTTCCGTTGACTTTTCAAGAAATACAAGCTTTTTCCTGTGCTTTTGAGACGATTTGTAAGATTTTGGTACAAACCACACCTTCTAACTCCCTCTGGTTTACGAGCTTGAGTTTTGTGAATCATTAACAAATCAAAAACGTATGTTTATTATTATTTATGCTTGCCATGGTGGGTGAGTGGTTAATGTGTCGGACTACCAATCCCAAGCTTGCAGGTTCGCCCCTGGCGAAAAAAATCATGAGAAGGATGTCATACGTTGTTGGCATGTTAAAGAACCCATTTGAATTCAGTAGGCCGTGTTCAATGGCAAAATTAATCTCGGGATTTTCCGCCAACACAAAGTTCCTCCATTCTCTACTTGAAAGTGCTGTAGTGTCAAGGAGCTTAGATATGTAACCTCCTTGACTTTCATAGCGTTCAAAGGATCGACGAAATTCGACATGCAAGCTGCCCTCTGGGTGTCAATTAACAAAGCTTGCACCCGGCATCCGAGGCCATACGATATTATTATTATGTATTATTATTTATCGTATGGCATATATACACAGAAACAGGAAAGCAAGTACATTATATCTTAATGTCCAATGTTCTTATCCAATCCAGAGCCTCTGTAGTAGCCTCTAGAAAAACAAACCATCTCCCTACACTCTCTTACAATGTGCTCGATGGTTTGAAGAGGTGCACCACAGTCACACTTGGAGAATTGTATCTTTCCCCATTCGTAGAGATACGCAGCAGACTCCATGACCACAGTGAATCCTTTTGAGGAAGGTCCAAGTTCTTCTTGGGAGATCAAACTTTGAATTAGATGTGAACAAAGACCAGAAATGTTCATCTGTTTTTAAGATCCATCATTCTTTCCATTGGGCATAGAGGTCGAAATTATCTTCTGTGAGCTTCTGAGCAAACTTAACTGTCGGATGTCTAGATTTCAACCGGTTCCTCTGAAGGTCATGAATATTGGAGTGGATGGGCAAGTCAGGGTTCTCACATATCTTGGAGTATTCTCTTAGCAGTGCTTGTGCTCTACGGAATGAAGGAGGCATGATGTTGCTCAGCACAGGAAGCCAGTGGATACACCTAAAATGATCCTCATTGTGTTGTTGAGCCGAGTGTCCACAAGGTTCACATGACAGCTGTTGATCCACACAGGAGCACAATACTCTGCCGCAGAGAAAACTAAACCAAGGGCAGAACATCTCAAGGTAGTTGCAGAAGCACCACACAACTTCTGAAGAATGTTGTTACGACTCCTAATCTTTGCTGCTGTATTTACTAGATGTTGCCTGAAGGAGAGTGTCCGATCTAATGTTATATCTAAGTACTTCGGGTAGTTATTGTGTCTGAGGACCTTACCATTAAAAGACACTTGGAGTGTACAGGTTGCCATTTTGTTGTTTAGATGAAAGCAGGACACCTCAGTTTTGCTGGTGTTTGGTTGGAGTCTCCATTTCCGAAAATAGTCACTAAGAATGAGAGGTCATCAGTTAACATATTCTCCATTTCTTTCAGGTTGCTATGACTTGTAACTAAAGCTTTATCATCAGCGTAGCAAAATTTTCTGGATTTCGTTGGGGCAAATCTGATATATACAGATGGAACAGGAGCGGAGCCAAGACTTGATCACAGCAGCTACGATTCTGCCTAAAACCAGCTTTGTCAATAGGAATATGTTGATTAATTACAATGCTGATTCTGTTGTATAATAGTCCTTCAAGAAGTTTGGAGCAACAGCTGAGGAGAGCGATTGGTCTGTAGCTTTGTGGGCTATCTTTTGGTTTGCCAGGTTTCAATATGGCAAGGATTTTAGTCTTCTTAAACTCCTTAGGAAGGATACCTGTCTGAAGTATGTGGGTAAAGAAGCACGTCAACCTCCTTCTCGCATTCCGTCCCATATCTGCAAGAATTTCAGGATGTATTCCATTGAAACCTGGTGCCTTGTTGACTTTCATGTCCTTTAATGCTGTATTGACCTCGTCAATCTTGAAGGCTTCAGAGTACTCGGAAGAAGTTGGAGAGGTACGTTTAAGCATCCTTAGGTTCTTTTTCACTGTTTTTGTATGAGTTTTATCTTCAGTAACCCTTGAAGTTGAAACAATATGGTGAGATAGTTGACTGTTCTCTAACTCCTGTTGACCTTCCTCCAAGTTTTCTTAGTAGGCTCCAGGCTTCTCTACTGAAATGAGAGAAATCCAAGTTTCTAACTGTTTCTGTCCATTTCTGTCTACGATTTTGATCTAAACTCCTTAGTAGTTCATCACCAGTCGTATGGGCACCCATTTCAAGAAAATCTTTTTGTAGGGCATCGCTTTGTTCACTCCATCCAGGAACATATTCTTTCCTGTAGCCTCTTGGGATGTGCCTTTTGGCTACAGATTTCACAAGCCCTACAAATCTCTGTACGAATGTATGTTTAATTTTAATAAATATAACCACAAATCTTAAATCACACTAACTTATAACTATTTTATATTACAGACAAAAAAAAAACATCAAATGGAACCTTCCAAAGAAACCATTACCATCTGAATAGAAGACCGATTGAAATTCTTTCTTCGGCTTTTCCCAATTAATTGTGGTCGCCGGAGCCGACCAGGCTCATTTTGGTTTTGGCCGGGGATTTAAGGCCGGATGCCCTTCCTGATGCCATGTGATTTTTCAGGTGAAAATTCCACCCCGCTGTCACAGGGATTCGAACCCTGGCCGTCCGGGTGAAAGACGAGCCGCTTAGCCACTGCGCCATCACGCTCCCCAGAAGACCGATTGAAATAAAATTGATAAATTCAAGACTACACTCCGAATTCGAAGTGCAATTTAAATCGACTACAGCTTTGTTTTACTATGTTGATTTTGTGAATATCAAATAGATGTGTTTATTAAATAGGAGATTGCTGATGAAGGTCCCGAAAGACTGAAACATGTACCATTAACGTAAAATGTGTTTAAAAAACAGAGTGGATAACAATTATTATAATAAATATGGATAATAAAAATGACAATTGTCATAGACAGACAATCCTTTTATCTACTGAAGCTTTTAGAGATGCCAGAATTTTGCTCCGAAGGGGAACTTCAAACGTGCCAGCAAATCTACTGGCATGGCCCTCACATTTGCACACCCTCAAATACTGACTGCGCCAGGAATTAATCCTGCAACCTTGGGCAAAGTAGGCGAGAATGTTATTGCAGCGCCACGTAGCGTGCATATGGACTCGCTATACGGTCCGTGCAAACTGAATTATAGATGATACCTTGCGACTTCTTATAGGCATGATTGAGGCGCATGCATAATCTGCTTCTCGCCTCATCACGGAAGGAGTGAGCGATTTGCAGCAGTCTTAAGCGCATTCCACGAAATCATGACTGAGCCTACAGCTGCTTGTCGACAGGTGAAACTTCCTGTTAACCCCCTCAACCTTTTGCAATACCTGAATAGTTTGTTGCCCAGTTTTATTTTAGGTCTGTCTTCCACCAAAATACGAATTTTCAAGCAATTCGCTCTGGTAGTTTAGACGCAAATGATGTGAATAAAGCCAAAGCCAAGATGTTGTGGGATCCATCACCAACCGCTCGTGAGTGTATTGGTAACTTATAAATCATTCTAACAACGGAAGAGTACATTAACAAATTCACAATTAAATTTGATAAAAACAGTTGCCAGCATTTTGCCCCAGTGTACCATTGAGCTCTTCAGTTGGATATGGTACACCTCACCAAGACACATGGCTAGTTCATACCGAGAAGGCCGTTGCAAGGCACAAAATGTTGACACAAGCAGTCAAAACTCCCTTTGAAAAGGGACTACTTCCGTAGTACATTGGCGGCCTTCTCGGTATGAACTAGCCATGCGTCTTTGTGAGGTGTACCATATCCAACTGAAAAGCCCAATGGTAGACTGGGGCGAAACGCTAGCCGGACCATTTTATCATATTTCATTGTGAATTTGTTAATGTACATAGCTCAATCAGACATGTAACATCCTGTTTCCTTCGGGAACAGATATTCCAAAATGGGAGAGTACTTTATTCCTTGGAAACGGTATAGCAATTATCAAATGGGGTTTGTTTGTTCTCCGCCCAATCAATACCTTTAAATACTATAATTTCACAGTTTATTGTTACTTGGACATGTTTCGGGCCAAACCTGGGCCCTTCTTCAGCCTTGAAAAGTTTCCAAAAAATATATTAAAGACATGCATTTAAAAATATACAACACTCTTAAATACCTAATGGTATAAATGGTATGGTATGGTATTTATACCATTAGGTATTTAAGAGTGTTGTATATTTTTAAATGCATGTCTTTAATATATTTTTTGGAAACTTTTCAAGGCTGAAGAAGGGCCCAGGTTTGGCCCGAAACATGTCCAAGTAACAATAAACTGTGAAATTATAGTATTTAAAGGTATTGATTGGGCGGAGAACAAACAAACCTCATTTGATAGTTGTAAAGTCAATACGGAACTCGAAATGGAAAATTCTCCAAATAATCTAAACGGTATAGCAGCCAGAAGCATCTGCCTGAGTAACATAGTGTCTTTGTCTGCAGACGAACGACCTGCGCATGGTGCATCGTGGCGTCAAGTTGTCGTGCCGGTTCACTGTGCAGGAGCTGCAGCAGCGTTGGTATGCCTTGCTGTACGACCCGGCAGTGTCGAGGATCGCAGTGGCAGCCATGCGGAACCTTCACCCAGACCTGATCGCCAGCGTTCAGAGCCGTGCACTCTACAGCAAGGCTGAGGAGCAGCTCTTGGGTACCATCAAATCTGTGCGTACTGTATCTAAATAATAATTTGTAACCTCTTTTGTCCTGTGTGTTCGACCATGTCCTTGTTCTTTTAATCTCTCCCTCTGCCCCACAAACCTACCATCGTCCTACTGTCGCTGTCTAATTTCACAGGCCTGCGATGAAATACCGTATTTACTCGGCTGTAGTCATCATCATCTTCATCTTGCACAGTTTCCAGCCACTGGCCGGGTCTGTTTGGAACACAAGCCTCTCCAACGTCTTCTATCTTCCCACCATCTCTCAGCCTCCACCCTTGTCCAGTCTTCTCCTCTCTTCTTCATGCTTTCTTCCACCCCCTTCAGCCACCTGTCTCTCGGTCTCTTTCCTTCCCACTTCGTCTCGTGTATCCTCCTGGGTATCCTCTTCTCTGCCATTGGTTTTACATGTCCATTCCATCTAAGTCTAGATTTCTCTATACCATCCTGTAATGGTTCCTCCTACATTAATTCTCTGGTCCTCTCATTTCTTATTCTGTCCATCTTTGTAGCTCCAATACTGCTTCTCAAGAACCTCATCTCACTGGCCTGTATTTTGCTCTTCTCCCTTCCTTTCATAACCCAGGTCTCCGAGGCATACGTCAGGATAGGGACATAGTACGTCCGATATATGATCTTTTTGCTGTTCTGAGGGACATCCTTGCTCCATAACATGCTTCTCACACTCCTCCGGAATGCTTCTGCCTGCCTCCCCCGCTCATTTATTTCTCTAACGTTTCTTCCATTATCTTGAATCAGGCTTCCCAGATACTTTCTCCACTTTCTTCAGCTGTTCCCCACCAATTGTTATTCCCGTTGTGGTTCTTTCCTTCTTCCTTGTTGTAATCACCATCTCACTCTTATTTATGCTAAATTTCATCCAATATCCTTGTATTATTCCTTCCCATACTTCCAACTGTTCCTGTACCTCCTCCTCTTTGTTTCCCCAAATCATCAAATCATCTGCAAACACCATCGCTTTCATCTTTCCTTCCCCAATTACTTGTGCCACTCGGGTCATTATGTCATCCATCACCACAACGAAATGTAACGGTGACAGTGCACTTCCGTGTTTCAGGCCGTTTCTCTGTTCCAACCAGTCCGATCTCTCTCCTCCCACTTTCACACAGCTCACGCTTCCCTTGTACATCTCCTTTATCCTCCTTATAGTCCATTTTTCTGCTCCTCTATCCTCCAGGGACTTCCATACTTTGTTTCTGCATACACTGTCATATGCTTTCTCAATGTCCAGGAAGGCCATCAGTAGATCTGTTCCATACTCATAGTGCTGTTCTTGTAACTGCCTTACAGCAAAAATCAAATCCACTGTGGACCTTCCTGCTCTGTAGCCATGTAGTTCTTCCCTCATCCCTCCTTCTATCCTTGTCCTAATTCTCCTTTCGAAAACTTTCTCAAACATCTTTGCACAATGACTCATCAGTGTTATTCCCTGATAGTTTCTGCATTCTGTTCTACTACCTTTCTTGAAGATCGGGACAATTATTCCTTTTTTCCAGTCCTCTGGGGTCTTCCTTTCCTTCCATGCTGTCCTCATCACTCGGTACAACCACTGTATCCCCACCTCTCCTGCTGCTCTCACCATCTCCACACTCAACTCATCCACACCCGGTGCCACAACTGGTATCGTGTAATATATTCTATTTTCAAAACTATTGACTAATGTAAATACATTTATTTTTTCCTTTGATGATAACGTATATTGTCCACAGACCATGCAGCCCACAGTGGAGACGATCCAGGAGATGCTGTCACAGAACACGCACATCTTCTACCCGTCTCGCACGGCCAAGTCCCTCCTGGTGCACTGGACGCTGATGAAACAGTACTCGCTGCTGCCGGACCAGTTAGGTGTGTCACAGCTTATGCCATCAAACCAATTTAGGGTTCGAGAAATAGGATGCTATGAATATAGCTAAAGCCCTTCTTGGATGTGGATATCCGCAAAATATTTCGCCAGGCGGTTATAGTTTGTATGGCTTGCGGGTAATGTTTTGAGTAAATTTGTGGGTAGGTTTTAGAATAAGTTACAATCCGGATTAGTTTTATATCAGTACTAGAACCCGACTGTTTATGACATGTATACATGTATATCTTTCCGTTATGTTCTTTCACGACAAATGTAAGATGATGATTTAAGCTAATCCTATTCCAATTATGTCATTAAGCATATTTAATACACCGAACTGAAAAGGGTTGCAATTCTGGCTGTATAACATTCATTTTAATAATAATAATGTTATTGGTTTTACGTCCCTTTTAACTACCCTGGCTTTTAGAGACGCCGGGGTGCCGGAATTTTGCCCCGAAGGGGATCTTTAACGTGCCAGTAAATGTACTGACACAGCTCCCTCGCATTTGCGCACCCTCAAATGCCAGCTGACTGCGCCAGGTTTCGAACCCATTCATTTTAAACATAGCACATGACACACACAGCCTAAGGGAACGACTTTCTCCTCAAATGTCTAAATATGTTTCTTTAATACTTTATGTTTATGCTTCTTCTTCTGCTTTTACGGTCTCATTGTACCACTTCAGTCACACATTTCTTGGTCCTCTTCTTCAGTAAGTTTCCTTTCTGAGTTGCTCAATAGCTTTTCATTCGCTCTGATCTTCTCAGGCGTTCCTCATCTGTAAATACCCTTTTTATTGTAATACGTTTGTCTATTTTTGCTTGAAATCTTATTTTTATATCTTTCAGTTTTGTTTTGCAAGTCATCGAAGGTTATTTCTAATTCTTTCATCATCATCATTCCCCCTTAACCAGCTTCTGCCGGGTCGGGGTATTTATGGCACTTCTCCACTTTCCTAATAAGGGTATCCGCTGGAAGCAGCTACAGACTCAGGCGAGCCGAACATGTCCTCGGACACTCTCGGCACTAAAAGCCATACGATAAATAAATAAATAAATCCACTTTCCTCTTTCCTCCCACCATTTTTCTTCCACGATCTTGTCCCAGTCCAGATTTCTTTTTCTTATGCTGTTCTTCACTGAATCAATCCACCTTGTTCTAGGTCTTCCCCTTGCTCTCTTACCCTTGCACTTTGCCTCCAGCATCTGTCTTGGTATTCTATTTTCCTCAATCCTCTTTATATGTCCAAACCACCTTAGATTATTCTTCTCAAATTTCCTTAATCCATCCTACTTGTTTCATATTCCAAAGTTTCTCTACAATTTTTCTAGATAATCTGGTTTCCGGTGTCCTCATAATGTGACCAAAAAAAGAAATCCGTTTCTTCCGAATAGTATCAGTGATGGGCTCCACTTCATTTGGTACTCTCCGCCACTGTCCATCTTTCTGATATTTTTTATTTATGCATGTTTTAGCTATTCTTCCTTCTACTTTTAAAATTTTGTCGATTCTGTTTTTCTGAGTAACTTTAAAAAGAGTTTCGCTTCCATATGTCATCTCTGGTTGAACCACCGTCTTGTAACGTTTTAATTTTGTTGCGATTGATAGACATTTTCTTTTATATGTAGACCCTGTTAATGTTTGGACTTTTATCATTTTATTAGTTCTTTCTTGCCATGCTGGTTTCTCATCCAAGTTGTAAGTTATAATTTCTCCTAAGTATTTAAATTGCTTCACTATTTTAACTTTCTTGTTATTTACTGTTATATGATTGATTACCAGTGGATTTGCTACCATTATCTCTGTCTTTTCAAATGATATCGGAAGTCCAATTTTTTGTGCTATATTTTGTAGGCTTATTATTTGATTTCTGGCTTCTTGAATATTATTAGCCAGTAATGCTAAGTCATCTGCGAATCCCAAGCAATTTAAGTCTATTTGATCTTTCTTGGTTCCAATTCTTATGCTCCTAGGATTTTCCCTGTACCATTCCCTCATCACGTATTCCAAAGCACAATTGAAAAGTAAAGGCGATAAACCATCTCCTTGTCTTAATCCTGTTTTAATCGTAAACGGCTCAGATATGAAAGTATTATTGCAATGCCAGTAGATTTGAATAACCTGGCGCAGTCAGCCGGCATTTGAGGGTGCGCAAATGCGAGGGAGCCGTGTCAGTACATTTACTGGCACGTTAAAGATCCCCTTCAGGGCAAAATTCCGGCACCCCGGCATCTCTAAAAGCCAGTGTAGTTAAAAGGGACGTAAAACCAATATCATTATTATTATTAGATTTGAATATCAAACTTACGGCTCTATAGCATACTCAGCTCATTTTCTTAAATTCTAAATTCAATGCATACAGACGTGGGACATGTTGGAGTGTTTCTGCTAATATCTTCGTACAAAACAAGTTAATTCAAAATTCAACGGACCAGAAACTTCCCTTACGAATTGCCTCCTTAATTCAGAATTTTGCTATAACCAAATAGGGCAATAATGATTACATTATTATTTTGAGTACTTTGAAGAACTCTTGAACCCGAATGGTGACCCCGATGAAGAAATAGAGGAACTGGGAACAGAAGAGGACTTAACATGGAGGGAAGAGGAGGATGCAGTGGGGAAGATGAACGGAGGGGAGTCACCAGGAACAAAAAAGGACTTAATATGGAGGGAAATGGAGGACGCAGTGAGGAAGATGAACGGAGGGGAGTCACCAGGAACAGAAAAGGACTTAACATAGAGGGAAGTGGAGGACGCAATGAGGAAGATGAAAGGAGGGACGGCACCAGGTCTGGACGAGATATGTGTAGAGATGCTGAGAACGGCAGGAGAGGTGGGGATGCAACGGCTATATCGAATAATGAGGGCTTTTTGGAAAGAGAAGAGGACCCCTGAGGACTGGAAGAAGAGAAATATTGTCCCAATCTTCAAGAAAGGTAGCAGAAAGGAGTGCAAGAATTATCGGGGGATTACATTGATGAGCTATTGTGCGAAGATCTTTGAGAAAGTTTTGGAAAAGAAAATTTGGGGAAAAATAGAAGGAAAGATGAGAGAAGAACAACATGGCTTCAGAGCAGGCAGGTCCACAGTAGATCTAATTTATACTGTAAGAAAAAACATTATGAATATGGAATAGACCTACTGCTGGCCTTCCTGGACATTGAAAAAGCATATGATAGTGTACATAGAAGTAAGGTATGGAAAGCTTTGGAGAAGAGAGGAGTAGGAAAGCAGATTATATGGAGGATAAGGGAAATGTACAATGGAAGTATAAGCTGTGTGAAAGTAGTAGGAGAGAGATCAGATTGGCTGGAACAGAAGAATGACTTGAGGCAAGGAAGTGCTCCTTCACCGTTACTCTTCATTGTAGTGATGGACGATATAAGGACCGGAGTAGCGGAAGTGATTGGCGAAAGAAGGATGAAAGTAATGGCGTTTGCAGACGATTTGATGACCTGGGGAAGCAAGGAGGAGGAAGTACAGGAGCAGTCGGATGTATGGGAAGAAATAGTACAGGGATATGGGATGAAGTTTAGCATAAGTAAAAGCGAGTGGATGATCACAACCAGGAAGAAGGAGAGAGTCACAACGGGAATAACAATTGGTGGGGAAGAATTGACTAAAGTAGAGAGTTTCAAGTATCTGGGAAGCATGATACAAGAAAATGCAAGAAACGACAGAGCAATAAATGAGCGGGGGTGGCAAGCAGAATTATTCAGGAAAAGAGTTCGGAGCCTGGTATGGAGTAAGGATGTCCGTCAAAATAGCAAAAGGACGTACTACGTTCCAATCCTGACGTGTGCCTCAGAAACCTGGGTTATGAAAGGAAGGAAGCAAAGCAGAATACAGACTAGTGAGATCAAATTCTTGAGAAGCAGTATTGGAGTGACAAAGGTGGACAGGCTAAGAAATGAGAAAATCAGAGAATTAGTCAAGGAGGGAGCATTACAGGATAGGATAGAGGAATCAAGGCTCAAATGGTATGGGCATGTTAAGCGAATGGATGAGAGGAGGATACCCAGGAAGATACACGAGATGTAAATAGAGGGGAAAAGACGAGGAGGAAGGCCAAGAGATAAGTGGCTGAAGGGTGTGGAGGACTGCATGCGAAAGAAAGGAGAAGACTGGACCAAGGTGGTGACGGAGAGATGGTGGGAAGACAGAAGACGATGGAGAGGCTTATGTTCCAAGCAAACCCGGCCAGTGGCTGGAAACTGTTCAAGATGATGATTCATTGTACAAGGTCTGTTAGAAAAGTATCCGACCTTTGGCTGGGGAAAGAAAACCTGGAGCGTTGGAAACCTTATCACCCTCAAAATAGTCTCCTTGGGACTCAGGCACTTCTCCCTGCGGTGCCGCCATTGTTGGCTCGGCTGTCGTCTGAAATAGCATTCCTTTCAATGACCTCTTGAGCCAGAAGTCCATATAAGGAGCCTGTTGAACAACAAGAGTCTAGTTTTTCGCCAAATAAGGTCTGAATCAAGTGCTCCGTCGTCAGCAGCTCCGGCACGAATTTTAACCGCCACTATCTTCATGGCCAAATCTTTGGTCACAGTGCAATGTGCCGAAAAAGTGCTGAGCCCACCTCTTCAGCAATTTCTTAGATAGTCCACACGACGGTCCCGCATCACCACAGCGTTCATTTTGGCAATGACCTGGTCGTTTTGGCATGTTGATGGCCGACCGGAGCGTGGCTTGCTCTCCACTGGTTCTACCACTCCTTAACCCCTCAGCGCCGACCTCTATACGTGGTATGGACCCATACATGACTTCGCATTTACGCTTGTAGCGTGAAGAGTTTTGGAGTTATCAAAATGCAAATGGTTTTGATTTCAAGAAGAAATGTTGGGGTTTATCAGTGTTGTAAAATAAGAATTGTAGTTCGTCAAAATATAGTTGTTTGTGCAAGGATAAAAAAGAATTCAAGCAAGTCTGAGCAATAATGTCTCATTTTGTTTGCTTCAGTCTTTACCACAGAATAAAATAAAGAAATCACGAGTCGAGAAGTTTGTTCTTTGCTTTGACCTATATTCGAGCGTCCTGAGGAACGACTAGATAAGGCCCTTGGTTTCTAAAATTGAAGATGTTCTTTTTTCCCCCATCCAGTGCAACCTCTGCCAAGAGGCGAACACATTCTTAACTTCACGGACGCAGAGGAGATGATGAACGATGCCGAACTGATGGACTTGCATGATGAAGCTCTTGAGCGGGAACTTGCCCTGGCCGACAGGTGAGGCTAACATGTTTTATCAAACAGGATACTTAAGGATGACCAGATATTGAAAATGGCAAAAATCTGTACATTAGGTGGTATTTTGACAGTTGTTAGTTCAGCATTGCTGTAAAACCTCTTCCAAAACCTTTTATGTTTGTTCCCGGGATTTTAAGAGAACGTTAGCAACCAGCACATGTTTTAAAACTTCGGAAAGTGTCCAGCAAAGCGTATATATTTGTAAGTTTGCAATAATATCAGGACTTTCACTACGATGCCATCTCTCACATTTACTTCCATTCTTATTAAGCAATGTTAAAAAGCAGGGCCAATCACTGAAAGAAGAGTACGTCCTCAACAGTTTACGTGGAGCTTAGTCGTATATAGGCTACTAGCGGACCCGTGTGAGAAATCTCACACGTTCATAAACCACACTTTGGTTGGTTCTTAAGTTTAGGGGCAGCGACAACGCGGTCATGTAGCCCCGTGTACTTTGGGTGTGTGTAGAATCTGTCTGATAACCGGTGTTAATTGTGATGACTGTATTAGTGTATCTGTTTTTTAATTTAAGTACAGACTGCAACTTAGAATTTTTCAAATAGTTCCTACTTTTGCCGCCGAACGCCACCGTCAACGACTACTAGGCCAAGTTCAGAACTTAGCTACTAGACGCCACTGCAGTCGGCTCTTGGCAACGAACGTAGTAACCTAAGAGCGTTGCTTACATTCTTAACCTATCCAATTTAGCTTCACACAGGTGTAATTAGTGGAAGGTTCTTTAACATGCCATAAATCTATGACATGGGACCACCGGCTTTACTTCCCCTCCGAAGGAAGGCATACTAAGAAATATTTAACGCTCTTAAAAAATCCGACGGCTTCGGCCGGAAACCACACTTTCCCCAACAGGTTTATAATGAGAGACTTAAGAAGAGAGGTTGTTATGTTTTTATTTCAACCAAATGATTATAGAACACTATTTACAATCCCTCAGTATGCCTTTCTTCGCAGGGGAAGTAAAGCCGGCTGGCCCGTGTCATAGATTTATGGCATGTTAAAGAACCTTCCACTAATTACACCTGTGTGAAGCTAAATCATAGTTAAACATTTGACAAACGCTCTTAGGTTCTTAGTTCGTCGCCAGGAGCCGACTGTGATGGCTTCTGGTAAACAAGTTCTGAACTAGTAGTCGTTGACGGTGGCATTTGGCGGCAAAAGTAAGAACTACTTGAAAAAATTCAATGTCTGCAGTCCTTACTTGCATTGAAAACAGAAACACACACCAATACAGTCACCACAATTAACACCGGTTATCAGACAGATTTTACACACACCCAAAGTACACAGGGCTACATGACCGCGTTGTCGCTGCCCCTAAACTAAGGAACCAACCAACACTGTTTACATTTCAGTTAGAACTCCAAGTTCTACGTTCCCTAACTTAAGAAGGCAATCTCAGTATCTGCAAATTGCACACTTCGTACATTTTTTTAAAATTCATTTTTTAAAGAAATTATAGATGTTTATGAAGTTAGAGTGCAATTCGTCTCTGCTAATGTCTATTCTCTTTCATTTGAATGCTCATTTGTTACGATCGGTTGCTTGTGAGTGCCGCAGGAGGGATCTATACTACTGAAATAATATATATGATAATATGATCCTTACAGACAGTCCAAGAAGGAGATCCGCTACCTGGAGAACGAGTTGGGACGCTGGCAGGTGTTGGTGGACACGGTCACGGGCATCAGTCCTCCCGACTTTGACAACCAGACGCTGGCCGTGCTGAGGGGACGCCTGGTCCGCTACCTGATGCGCTCTAAAGAGGTGAGATGCCTATTATGCCCGTTGCTCACGGTAAAATTTTCCTTCAAATGTATTGTACAATAATTTAATTTTATAAAATTTCTGTTGCTCACGGTCAAATTCATGTTTTATAAAACCTTTGATAAAACTTTCCATAAAATAGGACATGTTCTATTCCATAAAATTAATTTTACGAAACAAACTAATCAGGGAAGCTGACATGAAGATGATGCTGGCGCCACGTGGTGAGAAGATTGTGAAGCACGCTTGTAAACAAACACTTTGAAAATTAGGGGTCTTCGGTACTGAAAATTTGGGTTCGGTACGGTTCGGTTCGGTAAAAAATATGTACTTCGGTTCTCAGTACAAAATCGGTTCGGTACAGCTCGGCTGATTTTAACATGTTAAATTAGAGTAAACCATTAAGAAAAAAGTAACACATGAGTTCTAATGATTATACAGTAAACCAAATACTTGCCAAATAGCACAATTTTTATTTAAAATACAGAAAAAATCTCATACAATGTTCCATTAACTTTCAAACTTGCCCTTTTAGTGTGGAGTAAGCCAATTGATGCATACATTAAATAGACATTATGCTCACACTGGAACACTTAAGTCCATAATTTAATTTTATTAATCAGAAGAGTTATTGTGCTCTAGTAGTAAAACTTCACTTATACGATATCCAGGGGACCAAAGGAAAAAAAAAACACGCATAAATGTGAAAAACGCGTAAATGAAAGTCGGTAAATAAAAACTGCAAAATGTATGTGACAATATGGGTTATACAGGTATTTTGTTTTAAAAGCGACGGGGACCCTCGCTCGTGCCGCGAGCCGGTTCTCGCCAAGCACTTTGCCGTAATGCGCTTCTTGACGCCACGGCTTGAACAGTCCATATTCTTTGGACTAAGGTATATTACAGCTGAAATAGAGTCAATCGGTGCTGAGGAACTTCAGAACGTAAATGACAACTTCATGAAGAGGTGCCAGCGATGTGTAACAATGAATGGCGAACATTTTCAGCACCAGCTGTGAACTATAGGCTATAGTCTACTCAGTGACTGTGTCGCGCGAGCTACGCATTACGGCAAAGTGGCTGGCGGGTGACAGGCTAGCAACGCGGGCGGCGGGCGAACGAGGGTTCCCGTTAAGAAGTGAAAAACGAGAAATAATAATACGATTGTTTAACTATAATCGGCAATATTTAACAAAACAACTACAAGAGAAATGCACCCAGATATAACAAAACAAAGAAAATTGAGTCACTTTACGAAGTAGTTTGTTATCTTGGCTTGTTTATTGTTGGCCGCGGCCACGGCGTGAACAGTATTTTCAAACCGATATAATTCGGCCATTATTTCCTCAGAAACGTTGAGGTGCGTCACAAAATGTTTGATAGTCCATAGAGCATTGGCAGCATCATTAAAATCCACTGTACTATTCTGCGGCTCTTCATCGTCATTAATAAAATACCGTAGTGTAGGCCTAAATTAATGGATTTTCATTTGTCTGAAGACGCAAAATTATTATAACACAGAATCAATCGCGTATTTTTAATGGTTTGACGAGAAGTCCTAAAAAAAACACGAATGAAAATTATAAAAGCGGAAATAATATTTTAATATATCGGCGATCGTAAAACACTTCCGCTCATCTTAACATAAGCTTCAGATGCTGTCTAACTGTGTTTTATGGCTGCTTCCTGTTATTTGGAAGGCTAACACAATAATAGCGCTTGCTTATTACGCAAGCTGTTCTTCCTTGTTACAACACTCTGGCAAGCGAGTGTCGCCGTGACCACCGGTGTCCCTCAAGGCCATCGTAACATAATATAGCACATGGTGCATCCTTCCGAAGGGAAGTACAGGCGGTAACAAAAGTTTGCATTCGAACATACGTACTTTCTCAGAACACGCAACGTATAAATGACGCTTTATATTGCAAGGGACTTAAAATATGATCGTATAAGCGTGAAAAACGAATAAATGTAAAACGTATATCGGAGATAAATTAACATGGAAAGTATAGGCATTTTGCCGGGACCAGGAAAAATCGTATAGAAAACGTATAAATATGAACCGTATACAAGAAGTTTTACTGTATTTAACTATTGAAGTAAAACATTGTTGATAAAGGACAATACTTTGGATGTCTAAAAAAAGGTTTCCTTAAATTACGGTATTTGTGTCTCTTGTACCGAACCGAACTTTTTACCGAGTTTTTTATCGTCTCGAACCGAGGTCGGTAATTTCCTTTGTACCGTACCGAAACCGAAAATTCGGTGCACCGTCGACCCCTATTGAAAATGGCAGGCTCCGGCTGGACTGAGAAAGCTGTTAGTGTTTTACTGGACGAGTACCAGAAATATCAGTGTTTGTATGAGGTTAAAACGCCCATATACCACAATAGAAATGCAAGAAGGGAGGCAGAAATCTCAATCGCCGAATATACTGATGTGAAGGCGAAGATAAACGGTTGCAGTCTCATTTCAGGAGAAATGGCTTGCGTCATGTTGGTGTCCTGTCGAATAATTTTGGGACTAACAAGATCTAGGAGTTTTTTAAAACTGCTTTCCTCCATTCTTAGAAAATTCCTATATGAATTCTGATCTTCTAACCCAAGTCATTTTCGACCAAGGACAGCATTTTTCTACTCGTATCTTATTTTTATCCATTCCAGAGTCCAGGACTTCCTAGTATTTATTTTCTTCCTTTTTACCATTGTACGACATATAAGTTAATTGTACCTAAAGCAGCATTTTTTGCAATTTTTGCTTTGTTTGTTGGAGCCATACTCTCAAACCAATGTGTGTTGAACAGCTGATTCTTGGTTCAGAAGTTTATCGGTAGATGGCGATCCTGATACATCCACGGATTTTATAAAATAATTTTACCGTGAACAATACAGCTTGCTTTCGTCAAATTTTTGTAAAATTAGTTGAAAAATAAATTTTAAGAAATATTTTACCGTGAGCAATGGGCATTAGAGTGTCTAGGTGGGAGCTAGACTCTGGGTTATGGGATCCTCATCACGACCTGTTGTTTCTCATCCAGATCACCATGGGCAGGTCGACCCACGACCAGACTGTGGACATAGACCTGTCTCTAGAGGGACCTGCGTGGAAGGTGTCTCGTCGCCAAGGCACCATCCGCATGCGCAACAACGGCGACTTCTTCTTGTCCAGCGAGGGCAAGAGAGCCATCTACGTGGACGGTCGAGCCATCCTCGCGGGAAACAAGTATCGGCTCAACAACAACTCTGTGTTAGAGGTATTACCGACACCTCATTACAAACTCATTCAATTATTTCTAAAAACTATCAGAACTCTTGTTATCAACCCTTTGAGAGTCAGGTTTCTTAGCCCAATGCACAGCCCATAATTTAGGTTTTTGCACATGTTTGTAAAACAACCCTTAAGAGGCATTATATTTTTTTAATCTTGTCGACTTCATCGTTATGCTTTGGTCTACCGTTATGCATTACGGTTACGGCATGCATGACATCATCATGTTGTTCAGTGCATATGCACCGAGCCTGAGTTTACTCCTGGGGTCTGGCATTATGCGATACGGAGACGGTGAGTGCGTGACGTCATGCAGCAGAGTGCACCTCCCGCTCTCCGTTCCCCGCGCGGGTCTGTTGAAAAAGCCCTCCTGAGCCTTTCTAACATGTGTAGCATTTGTAGCATGCGTCATTTGAAATGATATAAAGTCTAGTCTCTCAGACTGACTGTATCTTTTATGAAACGAATGAATTTAACACAGTATGTTAACTAGACATCAAACAACTAGTTTAAGCACAAAAATTGTGAAACATCATTATTAGTAATGTTTTTTGGTATGATAATCCTCAAAACAAGGTACAGGGCAGAGTTCTGTTGCACTCCTTACAATGGTAGATAGTCCTTGTGTTCCTTTTCTCCCTTCTTGATGTGTGAGCACACACATGGCACACTCTTGAAGGTGGTCTTCTTCCTGGTTCGTTTGGGGGGATAAGGGAAAGAAAATGTCAGTGAGTTAGCCTTATCGGATTATCCCCACTAGACGGACGACCACTAGAAATAGATGAAGTTCTTGTAGGCCCTGCTTCAGTTAGTGAACGAACAACTTCCAGTCGAAACAATTTCAGCGACCTCTTGTCTCCTTTCAGAATCCTCTCAATAAAGAAGCAATTCAGTATTATCACTTCCAAGAAATTGAAAAAGAATTTCTTGTACCATTTGATCGACCTGCGAGTGGACTGGACAGTAGTCATCATCTGGTCGGATTTATCAACAGGCCCCATTTTCATGTTGTAAGCACCAACACACACTGGTATCTTTCGTTATTCTCCCATTTTGTGATCTGTTTTCCTCGTATGAAGAATTCCACTTGAATGTGTAGTTGTGAGCATGCCAACTACCCTCCTATCCATCCATCTGACAGAAAGAATGTTGGACGTATGCTTTTCCTCCATTTCCCCTTGTTTCAGTTTTCTAGAAGCAGTTGGCAGTCCTTTTCGATTTTTCCTTATTGTTCCACAAGCATGTGTTTTTTTTGTGAGTGTAGAGTCTCAAATAGCTCTGGGCTTGTGTAATAATTGTCAATATATGGGGTATGACCCAGATTCAAGTAGGGATTCATTATTGTCATAACTACTGTCGAAGAAAACCCAAGGCTGCAATCAATAAGTTATGTAGTAGCTCCAGTGTACAAGATCATATTATCTAAGATATAGCCGGTAGCACAGTCACATAACACAAATAATTTCAGGCCAAATCTGTTCCGTTTTGAAGGTATGTATTGTTTCAAAGACAACCAGCCCTTGAACAAAACAAGACTTTCGTCAATAGCGACATCTTGAAGTGGATGTGTAATGGCCAACGCGGGAAGTCAACAACCCACCAAGAGTATTCTGGTAATAGTGGACAATGTATAAAGGTTGTTGGCCAAAGCATTAGATAAAGATGTAATGGTAAAAGGAGTTGACTTTACAAAGGTCGCATGACAATTTAGCAAACATGTGGAGGACCAGACAATATTATTGTCACCAAATAAGGAGGTCCAGGAAGGCATAAAGGACACAACACCACCAATAACTAATAATAAGATATATTATCAAATAGGTGGCACATAAAACAAATACTCAAAGGTGGCACATAAACATATGAGAAACACTGGCACAAATTTACACAATTGAAGAAGCACTCGCAAAGAGTTAACACACGTTAAGTCTTGAGCCTGAAACACATATATTGTCTTGAACGTAGCTGCAGATCAGTACATCATAGAACGGCATGCAATACACGGCGGTTCCAAAGAATGATATAGTTTAAATATGCAACACAAGTGGAGTTGCAACAAATAATGAATAGACAGGTCGCATGGAACGAGAATGTGTCGTCGAACCAGGACTGACTTACAGTGATGCGCCGATACCATAAGCCCAAAAAATGAATTGTTAATAAAACAAATTATGTGTGAAACGCAGGAAGTCAAAGTAGTTGCTGTCATACAAATACCGGGATATGCCAATCGCACGGCATTGTCACAATAGTAAAGCAGTTTAGCCTAGCGTCAACCTCCATTTAGTGATGATGCAGGAAGATGGTGCCTGGACTTGTAACACATGCTTCCAGACAAACAATGAATTACTTATCACACGAAACAACATCATTATTCATACGCGTGAAGACAAATTGTTAGGCAGTAGATGAAGATGGAAGTAAACACATTACAACAAACTATCCGACGCCGCGGATTGAAGAATTCGTCGACATGGCGCGTAGCAACATCAAGCATGGTTTGATGAGACCGAAAATCACCATAATGTCACTGCCCTAACAAAATATGAATCATGTGCATAGGACATGATTGCTAAGCACGGTTACTATGAAGATAGCACCAATTATAGAAAAGATTAGCTGGATATTCGTTGATATATCACAACCAGCGTTGAAGCACAACATTGTGTAATGGCTACACGCTTAGAGAACGAAAAAGAAACACGTGATTGGTCGCTACAAACAGCAAGGAGGCCTCTGATAGGCTGAAAGCAGCCAATCACAGTAGAGAGTTCAAAAACAAGACAAAGAAAATAAAGAAGAATCAATGTCGCCAACTTAGAACACCAAAATACCTTCTAAGCAAAAATATCCTACTGAAAACACGACAGTGGGCATACAACATGTAATCAAAACAAATGAATCATGACAACTAACCAACATAAACAAAACAAACTTGACAATGAATAAATACAATGAAGACAAATAATACAGATATGTACAACCACACAGAGTGGAAACAAATAGGGAAACACAAAACTGGTTTGCCAAGACAGTGGCCGAACCAGGATGGAAAAGAGATGGGAAAGTCTGCTTTATATGTTCCATAACAGGCCTAAGTTTGCACAGTCGATCACCTTGAATTTGTAAGGAATTATCACTGAAGTGAAGAAACTGTAGGATTGCTTTGTAGCGGTTACAAGACATCAACTGGGAAAAGATGGGTGTGTGAATCAGAGGATCCGTAGATCAGTACTGTTCTATTGTATGCTTGTTTACATGCCCCATAAGTAAACTAATTCCTAGAAAGAGATACATTTCATCAACCGTGACATCATTCCATTTCTGTGGTTGGGATTGGGGTGAAATGTTGGTCTTACTATTCATAAATTGTGACTGATATAAATTAGTTTCTGCAGCTATTTTCTGTACTAATGTCACTGGGAACAATTTTTTGAAAATGTCAATTTCTAAAGAATCTTTCGTCAGTGAAACATCCTGAATTCCTGAATTACTGTTATCGAAGTTGAAATTGGTTGGCGTAAATTGGTTAGTTATAGTCTCATCTTCCCAAACTCTGTGATTACTAGGCGCTTTATTTACCTTCATTCGTTTCGGACGTGGCGGCTGTAAGACCTCATCCTCACTTTCATTTAAGTCTTCACCACTTGAATTACTTCCTACATCGTCTTCAAATACTGAACAATCACTTTCATCATTCATAAGAATTTCACTAACTTTATCGTCGCTTGTAAGCAAGTCAGCTCGACTTGGCACAGCCATTTTCAACTGTTTGCAATTGAGTCGCTAAAGCTGAAGACATCCGCTTAAAAACCTTTCATTTCCAGCGCTCCCCGTGGTGATAGCAATAATCTAACGACTTCAGAAAATAGCCAACAGATGTCGGGAGCTATCGTTTTTCAATCGTTGTTCAAAGACATACAGTTACGAAGATATATCGCTTCAAATATTGCGCCGTAACCACAGCGGCACTTACTGCTACACGCAATATATTGCGCCGTTACCTTCAAGGGGTTAACCTTTACTTTTTTGCATTGGGCATATAACTTGAGCGGGGTCATCTGCCTCTCGTTAAGCATATTAATGCAGCCAATGGCCATGTACGGGTCAGGGAAGGGATATCGGAAGGAAATCGGCCGTGGACCATTAGAAAGGAACCGTCCCGCCATTTGCCTGGTGGTGAAAATGCAAAACCACGAAAACCATTTTCAGAATGGCTGAGGTGGGATTTGAACTCACACTCTCCCGATGCCAACGAGGTAGCGTGTTAGCGCTCTCAGCCACCGAGGCCGGTAATGGACTCATTTTATGGTTGTACATTATCCAAGCCACAATATTTACTTCCCTGAATAATATTTCCTGACCCTACTTTTCAAATCCAAAATTGGTTTCTAACCATAATTGTCAAGTTGCGCCAGTGCTGCCTTCTATTGTACGTTACTTTCTATATATACATATATACATAGTCTTAAAAAACAATTCATTAATACCAGACAAGTCAAAATGAAAATAAAAGTTCTATGTCAAACACAATAATTTAAAAAGAAAAACAGATTAATAAAATGCTGAGAAAATCAGAATCGACAAAATTTTAAAAGTAGAAAGAAAATAGCTAGAACATGCATAAATAAAAAATATCAGAAAGATGGACAGTGGCGGATAGTACCAAATGAAGTGGTATACAGAGAACTGGAGCCCATCACTGATACTATTCGGAAGAAACGGCTTTCTTTCTTTGGTCACATCATGAGGACACCAGAAACCAGGTTATCTAGAAAAATTGTAGTGAAACTTTGGAATATGAAACAACAAGTAGGATGGATTAAGGAAATTAGAGATTATATGAAAGAATTGGAAATAACCTTGGATGACTTGCAAAACAAAACAACAAAATTAAAAAAACTGAGAGATATAAAAATAAGATTTCAGGCTAAAATAGACAAACTTAATACAGTAAAAAGGGTATTTACAGATGAGGAACGCCTGAGAAGATCAGAGCGAATGAAGAGCTACTGGGCGACTCGGAAAGGAAACTTACTGAAGAAGAGGACCAAGAAATGATTGACTGAAGTGGCCCAATGAGGCCGTAAAAGCAGAAGAAGAAGATGCCCTTTTTAATATTTCATTAATTGTTTTTAATACAAAAAAAATCTTCTTTTTCTTTCTTAAATAACTTATTGGTTGAAAATTGTTGATTTTTGTGGCTCAATGGGGCCAGCGAAAGCAATGGTTATTTAAACAGTCTAGCGTCAGAAACTTCCGTGGAAACATTGTTACTTAGACCAGTGCGGGTGTTGATGGTGAAACGCACAGATTTATGAATTATGCAAATAATGACATATTAAAAGAAAAAATATATATATACACAGTATGTGCTCCTATTTATTTCTGACGCCATCGTAAAGATGATCGTAGTAATTTAAAGATAGAACCCCCATCCACTGGACATCACACGTCTTGTCCGCGATGTTATTGTTCGTTTTGGTGGCGGTGCTTTCCTTACTTTTACGGTATTTGTTGCCTGTCTGTAGCATTGTCGACAATTACCAGTATTCACGTTCCTTTGTTGTTCCTCAGTAGTGATTGTTTTCTGGTGGAGTTCGATCTCTAAAAACGCGGAAGTTATACGGCTGGGTTTTAACTCGAAGTGATAAAATAAGCAGAAGACGATAATATTGCCTCGTTCTCGTAGAGCCGCCGGTCGAGAATTCAATGAGACTGAATTTAACATTCGCTACAGGCGCATGCTAGAAACCACTAACCAAACTCTTAAGGTGTTTTCAAATGTGGCGACGCAGTAAAACAACACACAGGGAGTGATTGTCAGCTGTTTTGTTGGTGCTCCACACACCAAGTAAGTTATTGTGAGGTTGGAATACGTCAAGATCGGGTATTGTTATGATAAGCTGACGACAGAAGACAAAGGGCCGTCGGTGATTGGGTTGTACGGGCATGGGTTATGATGAAGACAGGCGTTATGAAGAGTTTATCGAAGACTGATTTCGCAAATGCGTTGGACGGAAATCAGTATGATGCACGCAAGAGTAGCTTGGAAATTCACGGCAGTGACAATGCCAGTTACCTTGTTTCAATAATGCAGATGTTACTTTGTTTGGAATATGGCCTTTCACAAGAAATCCAGGCATATACACTGAAGAAAATGGAAATTGCAACACCCAGAAGGAGTGGTGCTACATTGCTGCAATTGAACATGCAAGACGAGTGTTCGGTTGTGATTCGATGATTACACTTTCAGGTCCCTCTGATCGCAAGTTTGGACAACAATCAATACAGGATGTGCCCACCACGAGCTGCAATACATTGATGAATTTGGCGAGGCATACGGAATTGCTTCCTGAGGAATTGTGGCCCATGCTTGCTGCACTGCACGGGTCAGTTGTTCCAGAGTTGTGGGTGACTGAGGACGGTTGGCCAGTTGTCGACCCATCATGTCCCACACATGCTCCATAGGACTGAGGTCCGGAGATCTGGTGGGCCATTCTAAGGTTGTGATGTTGTGGAGAGCTTCTCTGGAGATGCGTGCAGTGTGAACCCGGGCATTGTCCTGCTGAAACATCCCATTAGCAATGTTCGCCATCATAGGGACAACCACTGGATTGAGTACCCTATCAACGTACTGTCGAGCAGTCATAGTGCCCTCAACAAGCACTAATTGTGATTTCACATTAAAGCCAAGAGCTCCCCAGACCATAATGCTTGGTGTTGGCCCTGTGTGCCTCTCGACAATAAGGTCTGGGCGGCCCCTCTCCCCGGTACGTCGGTGCACACGATCCCGGCGATCACTGCGGGCAAGACAGAAGCGCGATTCATCACTAAAGGCGACCCTATGCCATTCGTCGAGACATGTCGATCGTTGTCGACACCAGGCCAGCCTTACACGTCACTGTTGTGGGGTCAATGGAACACCTTCTGCAGGGACAGGGGATCGTAAGCCAGCTGCACGCAGGCTATTACCAACTGTTTGTTATGTAACGTGGGGTGCCACAGCTGCTCGAATTTGCACTGATGTTGCATGGGGTTCCATCCGGGCCATCTGAATGATGCGGCGATCCTCTCTCATAGTTGTCTGTCGCGCTGGCCCTGTGCCAGGTCTACGAGTGTGGGTACCTTCATTTGACCACTGCTGCCATACACGTTGTACCGTAGATGCCTGTCGGCCAACTCGTGCAGAGACAGTCCTTAGCGATAATCCAGCCTCACACAGTCCAATTATCCGAGCCCTCTCAAACGGCGACAGTTGTTGATAGCGTGCTCTTCTCTGTCGTCGAGGCATGTTTGACGGGGAACACTTCACTGCATAGACTGCAAGTCAACTACGCTACACCAGAGTCCGTATACTGGAGTTGATTCCTCCGCGACCAATCACGTGGGGAGACCTGTAGCAACAATCCAATGTGTCTGAAACTTGGATCGTTTACATACCTACATGGCATCGTTCCATATCTTGAAAATCAACACAAACAACCAATGCCTTCATGGTATTGCAATTTCCATTTTCTTCAGTGTATCATGCACAGGAAATTTTCACACTTATTTTCGGTCAAAGAAGTGCGAGTTGTATGAGAGCAAATGCGGTATATATTTTTAAATTTGAATTGATAATTGTTTGGATAATTGTCACACACTCGTTTTTTTTTTTTCTATGAATATTAGGAAACAGTTTTACCAGTAACAGAACTTCCCTCACTTTAGAGATTTGGGAAATCATGTAATTTGAACTACTGTCCTAATCGACATCGTGTTTGTTCCAGATTGCTGGTCTCCGCTTCGTGTTCCTCATCAACCAGGATCTGATGAATGTGATTCGTCAAGAAGTGATCAAGTTAAACCTGCAGCCGTAATAATATGTGTCGACTGAGTTTCTCAATAAATTGGTGTTCTTTGTGGCTTCATTGCAATAAACCTGTGTAAACAAATACATACTAGTGTGTCATACAGTCAGAACGTTATAAGATGTCCTGGGTTTGATTCCCGAGATATATAATTCTGTTCTGAGGGCTGGAACGGGGAACACTAGCCTAATGTCGTAAAGGTTCCACGGTTGTCTCCTTTCCAGTCCGAGGCTCAATTAAGAATGCACTCACTAAGCTCCTAAATGAAGCCATAAGAGAAGTTGATGGGTGGTATTGTTCATCTGTTGCTGTAACTCTGATGTACGAGAGTTGTTACCCCTCAAGAAATGAGCGTATCGGGGAAAGACTCAGAGTTAAAGTTCAAATAATAAAAAGTGTATCCAGTTGTTTTATTATGTAATTCAATTCAAACATTCAGTAACAACATTGTACAAATAATATTAATAAAAAACTCTTAATAATTAACATAAAAACCAAAGTTCAACTAACAAATTCATTGTGAAGGTGTGAGCTTGAAGATTAGAAGCCAACTTAGGAATGTCTGGTCTAAGATTGCTGAGTCTCAAACGAAGATCGCCCCACTGTAAGGAGCGTATTCCGGTATTTATTCTTGAGATAAACAAGTGAAGAAAATGCAGTCTCACACAAGTATGAAGTAGTGAAACGCAGTAATATCTAACTGCTTTGTCAGCTATATCTGCATATCTGCATGCTTCTCAACCCAAAAGTTCACAAGAGCCATTTTTGAAAAAGTTCGCCTTAGTTCTGAATCACAATTCAATTCATAAAACCGCTGCTTATCTTTGGCCTTAACCTTTTAAGTGCTGAGTTTCCATTTGACTGTATGGTCTCTCAGTGCTGAGTTTCTTCGTTCATATGTAAAAAGAAAATATAGAAGCCACAATTTTTTACCTATCAGTGGGGTAATAGCTTAAAATGTGTATAAATGTTTCTTTACATTATATAAATGCAAATGGAAAATCCTACGTTTATGTTCTATATTATTGTGAGATGGACAATTTAACCTTTTGTGCTTCCGTATACATCATCTTTATACAAAGTAAAGGGCCCAAAATAAAAATATTCCACTTTCAAAATCACTTGCCGATACCATAAAATTATCGTCTTTATAATCACTTTCCGCTGTGGTTAATAATTGAAGGATTCTTTGATCGAAAATAACATCGCGACAAGAATAACTAGCTTGTTGTTCCGCCATGTTTGTTTATATCACGAATGGACGACAGCTGTAGGGGACAGACGTCTACAAAAAGCTCCGTTAGTCACTTCGTGAAGCTACAAGCCGTGCTCAATTAGTTCCACATAATGCCCAACAGATGGCAGTACATCCCAGACATCGATTTGGCTCTTGAGAGTGAACCGGGAAATTGAAGAAAATAAAAGTTCTCGTACACCTATAGACGGGCGTAGCACTGGTGGACCGGCGGAATCAGCCCGTCTATAGGCGGGCGTAGCACTCATCGGGTTAAAGTCCTCCAGCAACATATAAATGTTTTTATATTTTTCGTAACGTATCTAATATTTTTATATTTTACGTAACATCACCGCGTACCACTGCAGCAGTACAAGCGTACCACAGTTTGGGAAACGCTGCTCTAGAGCCTCCTACAACATCAGGCTTGGAGGTAAACAAGAGTTGTCGACAGCAAATACAAAAGCGAAGAATATGTGTACAAAAGTGTCATGGATCCTTTGCCCTTTCTGCTTGGCAGTACTTGAAATACCCTGTGATATAAAGCTCTTATCATTACAATGTACATCTAGTTCAATGTTGAAAGCACCATCTTCACCGGGATCGAACAAAGTCCAACTGGATCACAGCTTTGTTGGAGATTATCTTTTCAATTGACAGGGAATATTTAGATTGCTGGTCTTAACGCACTCTCCTATAAAAAGGATGTTGCAACGAATTTCTTTTTTGCTGGTATTATTTTTAGTAGGGGTCATGATTGGTGTTAGGCATACAAGGTAAACTTGAAATATAATTCCACTCCTCTACTTTCTGCAGCCCCCGGCTTAATCCCTCTATACATACACTTCCACATTTCATTTAAAAAAAAAACATCTATCACACAATGCTTTCCTTCCACATATCAATTCTACTTTTTTCTCTTAATTTACAAACCAAAACATAACACATCATAAAAGGAATATCTCATCACATCAATTCTCTTCCTCTCATCATTTTCCAACAAAACCTCTCCTTTATCTCGTGAAAACATAACACATTCATATATCATCGAATTCACATAACCATAGTAACACTCTTAGGTCCGTTCTTACAATCTCCAGTTAAATCTTTACTGGCACTTTCACGGCAAGTTTACTGGAACTTGATTCTTACAACACCCGGTTAGCGACAAACTGACAGTAAAATAGGCCTTAACCGACAGTGAACTTAACCGGAGGATTCTCCTCCCGTAAACTGCTTTACTGCCAGATTTTCTATTATAATTTCAACGCCAGCTGATTACATACATCGTCAGTATGCCTAGAATTATCCATAATTTCATGGGTTTCTTAAATGCTGATGCTGTTCAAAGAATGAGACGAAAAGTGTATAAGAATCAAGGTGATTATTACGAGGAGTTAGATGAGCAAGACTTTTCTAGATGATTCCGTTTGACGAAGCTTTTCCTCTTGAGGCCTTTATTTGCCTCATTTGGAGATAATTGTCCTTCCATATCCAATATTTCTCTTTATAATCGTAACGTAACAAGCAGATTGCGCCAAGAACACAGATCAAGATCAAGGAATATAAAATATATATTTATTATTTATTCCCTGATGCAGATCCACTCATGCCAGCTATTGAGAGGTATCAAGAAATCTGCAAATCGAACCAGAAATATGTACCAACTGTTGAAAATTATGCGCAGATCTGCTAACCTACCGTAAACATTAACCGGAACATGGCAAGAAAGAACAAATGTTTACCGGCACTTTACTCCGACCGTAAAGCCAACAGTCAGTTAGAGTTTACTATCACTTTACTGGAGATTGTAAGAACGGGCCTAAAATGGGCAAAGCCCCTGTCTCCTATTGCTGGGCCACCACAAAGAATCCAGTAGGCTCAAAGCACTAGACTCTCTGTAGTGACTGGTGTCCCATCAATAGGCGGCCATGTTTCTGACCTCAATGTGACTACTTGTACTGTCACAATGTCCCTATCAGTAGCCACCGGCAGCTTTGTCTCACTATGGCTGTTACAAGTACAGTGCAACTTTTCAATTAAATTGAACTAAAAGTAATTTGTGAACATTCATAACTCGCCACCAAACCTCGCTCTTGGATACAGAGTGCATTCACATGTAACAATGCACTGTTTGAAACCTCATGCAGTTGAACAATATGGCGGTAATGTCCCCTAGACCACACATATACAGGGTTATTCAAAATGATTGTCGGGGTTTCGTGAATTTTTTGTGGAAACAGAGGACAACATACCATTGTTATTGTTGCAGTTACAATAACTCTCAAAGTTTTGTTCTAGATCAATTTAGTACCATGTATAATCACCAGATGGCAGTAATAGCAGTATTTAACAAAATGGTGGTCAGCGGTAAGGAGAAGGCGTTTTGTACTCTCTAATTTCATCAACACCGGTCCGTTACCATAGTCCAGTGCCATTTTCGTACGACGTACGTGTAAGACCCTCCCTCCGACAACTCTATTCGCTGTTGGTATGCGCAATTCGTGAATACCGGTTGCTTGGCCACCAAGGTCACCAGACTTAACACCGTGTGACTTCTTCCTGTGGGGTTATATCAAATATCAGGTATTTGTTCCTCCTCGACCGGCAAATATTCTGCAACTGAAGCAGGGTATCTGAGCCGCCTTTGACACCATCACCATTCACATGTTGGGGCGTGTGTGGGAAGAGATGGACTTTCGAGTTGATGTGTGTAGGGTGACCAGAGGCACACATATCGAGCATTTGTAATACATGTAAAAGAAACTTTTTGAGTTACAGTACACAATAAAACAAGATTCATCTTCCTACGTCAATTACACTGTGTGTTATGAATTTATGTAACCCCGACAATCATTTTGAATAACCCTGTGCTAGAACCCAAGTGTGTTCCTTAAAACCATCATCGTTTGGCAAAGGATTGACTTTGCTTAGCAAAACAGAAACTGATGAGTAGTTCTCTTGTAACCCCATGTATTTGGACATGCCTGATGGCTGTACTAATGAGGGTACAGGGTCATCGAAAAATAATGCCTAGATTTTAAAAAATTGTAACATCGAAACCTTTTACGTAAAACTAGCATCCCGCCCCGGCATCGCCAGGGAACAGTTATGAATGCACATGATAAGCGCTTTTTTTTATGTCAATGAACTTACATACACAAGTGTAATAAAATTCCTGTCTATCAATACTCAAACATAAAAACAAATGCCACTTACATTAAGCGGTAATTTTATTACACTTGTGTATGCAACTTTAATGTCAATCTGAAATTTCAATGAACTACGACCTTATATCCGTTTTACGTCTTGGCATGATGGTTTAAAATCACTGACTGGACTATTAATTATATTATAATGGAGATGGTTGGTTCCTCAGTTTAGGGGATGCGACAATGCGGTGATGTAGCCCCGTGTACTTTGGGTGTGTGGAGAATCTGTCTGTTAACCGGTGTTAATTGTGGTGGCTGTATTAGGGGCTTTAATTCAAGTAAGGACTGCAGACTTTGAATATTTCAAATAGTTCCTACTTTTGCCGCCAAACGCCACCGTCAATGAATACTAATTCAGAACTTAGCTACTAGACGCCACCGCAGTCGGCTACTGGCAACCTAAGAGCGTTGTTTACATTCTTAACCTATATAATTTAGCTTCACACAGGTGTAATTAGTGGAAGGTTCCTTAACATGCCATAAATCTATGACATGGGACAGCCAGCTTTACTTCCCCACCGAAGGAAAGCATACTGAGGGTATCATGGAGATGCATGTGCAACGAATTCTTGTCAGACGTAATTTAAGAATGGCGAGGTGCATGAAACACAAATCCCCCTTCCGTCCAATCTTAACTTGACTGTGTATTTTGCGCAACGAAAACTTCACAGGCGAAATGAAGAAAAGCCGAGTTGCACTTCCAGGGAAACTCCAAACACACCCACTCTTCTCTGAAGTCTTAACTCAACACGACTCGACAGTTTGCTGGTGGCTGTATCTGGGGTAATAGGCTCACCCACTAGCTAGGCTGTAACTGGGGTGATAGGCTCACCTCTAGCTAGATCGTAAATTGTCGCCTCAGTAATTGCATGGAGATTGTTGGAAGAAATGAAAACTTAAAAACACTGATAGTGGGCGATGTATTGAAGATAGAGATATGCTGTTACAGACTATTTTGCAGAACTTCTTACACTCATAGTATATTGATATTTCTAACGGTTTGCCCAGCGTAAGCTTAAAAAGTGCATGGACGCCTTTTTTCTTCTTCGTGAAATCGTTGCTGCTTGGCTTCCTTTGAGCATGAATAAATTATTTTGCACAGAAAACTTCCTCGAGATATCCTTTACAGAATGGTGAAAACCGCATCAAAACCCATCCAGTGGTTCTTGAGATTACCCGTGACACCCAAGAATCGGGGACTTTGTTTAACACTAAGTAGAGATGAGTGATTCTTTCACTGTGTGGTAACTGGTTAGCACAAGTTTTGTTTAATGCGGACTAGTTGCCCAACAAAATCCACGGGTATGTTGGTGATTCTCCCAAAGTCAATGTTTGGTCCGGGTTACTTTATGACCAAGTTATTGGACCTTTCTTTTTCGCTGAAAAAAAAAAACAAAACAATTGCAGTCCTAATTTACTTCGACATGCTTGAACAGTTTGTCTTCCCTCAAATTGAAGACATCAAAGTATCATTTTTATGCAAAATGGGGTTCTGGCTCACTACCTTCGCGCGGTACGTGATACTCTCGATGCACGCTTTCCAAGAGGTTAGATTGGCAGGGAAGCTCCCATTTCCTGGCCTCCCAGAAGTCCAGGCCTAACTCCTTTGGATTTTTTTTTTTCTGCTGGTACATAAAAAGAAGAAGAATGTAATCATCCCTATACCAAAGAAAGTGGGAGCTGACAGATGTGAAGATTACCGTACAATCAGCTTGATTACTCATGCTTCAAAGATCCTGTCTAGAATAATTTACAAGAGGATTGAAAGCCAGATAGATACGGAGTTGGGTGAAGACCAGTTTGGTTTCAGGAGAAATGTAGGAACAAGGGAAGCTGTACTAAGTCTTAGGCTGATTTTGGAAGGTAGAATAAGGAAAGATAAGAGAACGTTCATGGCTTTTGTAGACTTAGAAAAGGCTTTTGATAACGTTGATTGGACTAAATTGTTTGACATTTTGAAATCGATTGGAATAAAGTACAGGGATAGGAGGGTGATATACAATCTGTACAGAAACCAGACAGCAGTCATTCGAGTTGAAGGACATGAGAGAGAAGCTGGTATTCAGAAAGGTGTAAGGCAAGGCTGCAACTTATCACCCATACATTTCAATCTTTACATTGAACAAGCAATGAAGGAAATTAGAGAAAAATTTAAAGTGGGAGTGAAGATTCAAGGAGAAATAATTTCAACTCTGAGATTTGCTGATGACATCGTCACCTTGGCCGACAAGCCTGAGGATTTGAATGAGTTTTTGAATGGTATGGACTCCGTCTTACGGAAAGAATTCATGATGAAAATTAATAAATGTAAAACAAAAATACTGGAATGCAACCGAAATAAATCAGAAACCTCTATGGAGATCAAATTGGCAGGTGAAAAGCTAAAGGAAGTAGGAGACTTCTGTTACTTAGGAAGCAGAATAACCAGTGATGGACGAAGCAAAGAGGATATAAAAAGTAGGTTGGCTCAGGCAAAGAAAGCATTTCTACAAAAAAGGAATCTGCTGACATCGAATATAGATTTAGGTATTAGGAAGTCATTTTTGAAAGCCTTTGTCTGGAGCGTGGCGCTCTATGGAAGTGAAACTTGGACTATTGGTGCAGCAGAAAAGAGGAGAATTGAAGCATTTGAAATGTGGTGTTACAGGAGAATGATGAAGATCAGATGGGTAGATAGGGTTACAAACGAAGAGGTATTAAGACGAGTGGGAGAGGAGAGATGTTTCTGGCGACTGCTAATGAAGAGAAGAGATAGGTTGGTAGGACACATACTAAGACACCCAGGAATAGCAAGCTTAGTTATGGAAGGAAGGGTCGAGGACAAGAACTGTGGGGGTAGACCAAGGTTAGAATATGTTAAACAGATTGCCTCGGATGTAGGGTGTGGTAGCTATGTAGAGATGAAACGATTAGCTCAGGACAGGGAGGCATGGAGAGCTGCATCAAACCAGTCAAAAGACTGAAGACTCAAACAACAACAACATAAAAAACAATGCTTACGCAGAAAAGATTCGTGATTTGGTGCATCTTTGGGAGCGAATTGCAGCTGCCATCTCTACTGTTACTCCAGATATGATTCAACGCACGTGGCACGATCTTCTAATACTAAAATGTAACATGAAGGTTAACAAAACAAAAACCAAGATAATGAAATGTACTCCGGATGATAAACAGGATATTAACGTTTGGTTGGAAGGAGAAAGATTGCCTCAAGTAAACCAGTACTGTTATTTGGGAAGGATCATCGCATCTAATGGGAAATGTGACGAGGACGTCCGTTCTCGAATAGCCAAGGCTAAAGAAGCTTTTAATAAAAGAAAAAGCCTATTGACCTCCAAGGCTATATCCCTACGAGTGAGAAAGCATTTCATTAAGAGCTTCATTTGGAGCATTGCGACCTATGGCTCTGAAACCTGGACTCTATTAACGGCTGATAAGAAAAGAATAAATGCATTTGAAATGTGGTGGTGGCGCCGAGTGTTATGAATACCCTGGACTGACAGGCTAACACATGAAGAAGTCCTCAAGAGAGCTGAAGAAACAATCAGTCTAGGGAAAATAATCACGAAAGGAAGATATAGTTGGATTGGTCACTTACTCCGACATTCATCATAGTGCACCACAATGTTTGAAGGGAAGATTAGAAGAGGACGACCAAGAACAGGGTTCCTCGATGGCATTCAAGGGCGACATCCATATCAACTAACCAAGCAGTTAGCTCAAGATAGAAGATCGTTGGATGAAGACACTCAAGCTACCCACCAACCATCAGGTTGAGGTGAACGAGAGAGAGTTAGTTATTGTTGTTTTAAGGGGCAGAACTATGAGGTCATCTGCCCCTGAGAGAGAGAGAGAGAGCAAGTGACATGAAGCAGACTACAGATTAGACGTCTGGAGAGCAACAAACGGAGCTCACATTGAAAATTACCAAGGTATGGAAAAAAGTTTTATCTTTTCCACGCACTTGAAAGCTGAAGCCTTTAATAGTTTTTTTGTAGCAATTATTTAAAATCTAGGCATTATTTTTCGATGACCCTGTATTTGTAATCAGACTAGGATTTGGGTAGGAGATGGCTGTACCATCACGGCATTGGCTTGGAGTAAAAGTGGAAACCATGGAAAACCAATTCTAGAATGGTTAAGATAGGATTTGAACCCACCTCTTCTCAGTTGTGCCTCACGAGGCTGACTGGATACTGTTCACGCCCTCAGACCAGGCAGAGCCAGGAATCTACCCCAGACCTGTGGGGGGACATCCAGGACAGGATTTATTGAAGAAAGCTCTAAAAGCAGCCGCTTGTCGGTTGAGTTTTGCTGGCATCTTTCTATTCTCCACAGTACTGTAACCCCGCCCCCAAGCAACACCTCCTGAACTTAGCACAAAAGTTGAGAACTCGAAACATCCTCCATAAACTATGGGGGACTGCCTGGGGATCTTCAGCCTTGGGTTTGGTGTATTCACGTGCTGAGTATTGTGCACCTGTTTGGTTGACACCCATATCTGGTGGGCGGCTTCAGTGGCATAGTTGGTAGAATGCTGAGCTTCTATGCCCAAGATCGCGAGTTCAAACCCGGCCGAAGTCGTCGAATTTTTTAAGAGCATTAAAAATCCCTCAGTATGCCTTCCTTCGGAGGGGAAGTAAAGCCAGTGGTCCCATGTCATAGATTTATGGCATGTTAAAGAACCTTCCACTAATTACACCTGTGTGAAGCTAAATAATATATAAGTTAAGAATGTAAACAACGCTCTTAGCTTCCTATGTTCGTTGCCCGGAGCCGACTGCAGTGGTGTCTAGTAGCAAAGTTCTGAACTAGTAGTCGTTGACGGTGGTGTGTGGCGGCAAAAGTAGGATCTATTTGAAAAATTCAAAGTCTGCAGTCCTTGCTTGAATTAAAAAAAACAGATAACGCACACTAATACCAGTCATCACAATTAACACCGGTTATCAGACAGATTCTACACACCCAAAGTACACGGGGCTACATGACCGCGTTGTCGCAGCCCCTAAACTGAGGAACCAACCACATCTACTCCAGTTCATTGGCTCCCACTGCTAACCGGTATAATTCCACCTGATCTATGCCGATCTAATGCCCTTATGAAGGAATTCCACAAGATCGCCAGGAATCCTAGTCTACCCGTGCATAATGACCTGCCACTATTGAATCTTAAAAGACTAAAATCATGCAATCAACTCAGCGTGATGCTGCTGACATGGATGCTAAGGATTTTAAATCTCTTGATGAATGGAAAGGTCGGTGGGAAGCACCAACAGATATGCGCCTACATACCTTCTTCTCAGGTCTCAGATTTCCAAATGGATTCCACCTATCACGCAAGACCTGGACTGCCCTAAACAGAATCAGAACAGGACATAGTCAGTGCAGAGACACTCTTCACAAGTGGAAAAAGCTACCTAATCCAGACTGACTGTGGAGCTCCACAACAGGCTATTCATCACATTGTCAGAGAATGTAAGATTCGAGCCTATCACAGTGATGAAGCCGACTTCATGTTGGTAACTCCAGATGCTGTACACTGGATAGAAAATCTGGATATTCAGTTGTGAAGCACAAATTACTTTGTGTCTCTTCTGTAAATATGTATTTTACTGATAATGTCTGTATAAGCCATACACTAAATAAATAATGTGGAAAGATGACAAAATTTCCATTGTACCCTACGAACTGAGAAGCCACTGAGCCAAAGAGCAGATGATGGGACCAATTTTTCAGTTGTCTTTGAAATTTGATGCAGTGTACACTTAATGAGAGCACAAAATTATCTTTGAGGCCACCTCGTGGTGTCGCCCCAGAGGTCAGGGTTCAATTCCTGGCTCTCCCAAGACATTTTAATTCTCATCTGAGGGTTAGAATGGAGTACACTCAGCCTGCTGAGGCAAAACTGAGAAGAGGTGGGTTCGATTCCCATCTCGGCCATCTTGAAAGTGTTTTTCCGTAGTTTCTAACTTCAACTCCAGACATATGTCGGGATGGTTCTTAAGTTACGGCTATGGCCACCTCCTTCCCAATCTTCAACTGAATTACAGTACACACACCCAAGTACATGGGGAAAATTGACCGCGTTGTCCAAGCTCCTTAATATGAAGCAATAACAACTGAAATACCTTGGATGCATACGTGATCATAATTGAAACAATGCTATCGAAATCAGATCCCACAATGGACAAGCAAGAGCTGTATGCAAGATTCCTCTTTGTCTTCGTTTACTGCGGTGCTACATTTTCTCTATCCTGCTGTATGGTGCTGAAGCCTGGACCCTCACACAGAATGCCCAGCCTTGGAGATGTGCTGTAGGAGCCTCCTCAGAATGTCATGGTTGGTTGGTTGGCTGCGAAATGCGGTCATGTAGCCCCGTGTACTTTAGGTGTGTGCAAAATCTGTCTGATAACCGGTGTTAATTGTGATGGCTGTATTAGTGTGTGTTATCTGTGATTCAGGCGAGGACTGCAGACATTCAATTTTCAAGTAGTTACTACTTTTGCTACCATCAATGACAACTAGTTGTGAACTTGGTTACTAGATGCCACCACAGTCTGCTCCTGGCGACGAACGTTGGAACTTACGAGCATTAGTCCAATCTAATCTATAATTTAGCTTCACACAAGTGTAATTAGTGGAAGGTTTACGTCCCCTCCGAAGGAAGGCATACTGAGGGATTTTTAACTCTCTTAAGAAATCTGACGACTTCGGCCGGGTTTGAACCCGCAACCTTGGGCATAGAAGCGCAGCATGCTACCAACTACGCCACTGAAGCTGACTCAGAATGTCATGGAACGATAAGAGCACGTAACACGTAAATAAAGTGCACAAAAAACTGGAGGTCTTGCATAACATCAAAAAGACACTTTGGCCTCATCATTCACAATGATAAAGCCTCCGTGGCATAGGCGGCAGCACGCCGGCCTCTCATCGCTGGGTCCATGGTTCAAATCCCGGTCACTCCATGTGAGATCTGTGCTGGACAAAACGGAGGCAGACAGGTTTTTTCTCCGGGTACTCCGGTTCTCCCTGTCAAAATTTCATTCCAGCAACACTCTCCACTATCATTTCATTTCATCTGTCATTCATTTAATCATTGCCCCAGAGGAGTGCGTCAGGCCTCGGCAGCCGGCACAGTTCATATCCTCGCCGCTAGATGGGGGCTTCATTCATTCCATTCCTGACCCGGTCGAAGACTGGAAGCAGGCTGTGGATTATTATTCACAATGATAAATATAATCTCTTTGAGATCAGCATTCAAGGAAGGAGGACAATATCTTGGCTAAAGAACCCATGCAAATGGTATGAAATCAACACTCCTGCACTATTCCGAGTCACTAAAAATAAGCAACACCCAAAGAGGGTATCGTACAATACAGTAGGAAGAAAAAGAACCTCTTCCCTCCAACACCACAACTACTTGTTTAGTTGGCACTGCTTGCCTCTGAATCTCTGGCAAGTGGCTCCATTCAATTTCCCCTCTCCCCACAAAGGAATATTTGCCATAGTTATTATTCCACTGACTTAACTTAAACGGTAACAGTTCAGGAGTGCTGAACCTTCTACAAAAACTATTTAAATTAGCCAGAATATATTTTGTATTGATGAATGATAATTACGGAAATGCTGTGGTAATAGATGTTTTCTTCTCTGCTGTCTATAACCCACCATTTCCTTTTTAGATCACGACTTATATAGTAAAATTCCAGCTGAATCAGTCATTATATGCATGAATTATGGACAAATACAGCATTGCCAACCCTGCAAAATCTTTATTCAGACCAATGGTTTTTGCCTAGTCCAATATTTACTAGGTCGGGCTGCGTTAGGTTAATATATATACACCCCTCGTTTTTGTCACGCACAGTGGGAGAACTCGCGCATCAATAATAATCTTTATTCAGACCGATCGTTTTGCCAATCTTATTATATACCGGTAATATGCTAATGTGTATGTTTCACAAAACTCAAGCTCCTAAACCAGAGGGAGTTAGAAGGTGTGGTTTGTACTAAAATCTTCCAAATCGTCTCAATAGTGCCGGAAAAATCTTGCATTTCTTGAAAAGTCTACGGAAATATATTTATTTGTTTATAAAGTGCTTTTAAACAAATAAGCAAGACGATAGCCCCTGGCAGAACTGTGTCGTGTACAGCCCGCATAGCACTAGGACCGGGCGGGTAGTGTGAACACTTGGGGCCACACAACCCATTATGCGAGAGTTCTCGCACGGGTTCGCTAGTTAATGCTTATTTACATATCCAATATGTTGGTAACAGTAATGTGACGTCAATGTGTGCGCCTCGGTGACGGTTGAAGAGACCTGATGCTGCTGATGAACATAGCAATTGTCGTTGAATAAGCAAGAAACAAAGAGACATAAATGTACATAATTTAGCACATACCGTAACCTGAGAAACGAACTGTCCTCAAAAGATGAAATTATAAAGCTGCTAAAGGAAGATATTACTAAGTTAATGGCCAGGAAATGTTCTACATGCTGCTGCAAGAGGTGCCGTCAGCAGTGGAGTGGGCAGCACGGTGTCCTGGACAGTGAAGGCCACACGTGTGGATGTAGGTTGTCAAAGTCTTCAGTGTGTATTGCAGTTAGCGAGCGTTCAGATAGATTACTGGAAGAGTGCAACAGTATACATGAGAGAGAAGCTGGTATTCAGAAAGGTGTAAGGCAAGGCTGCAACCTATCACCCATACTTTTCAATCTTTACATTGAACAAGCAATGAAGGAAATTAGAGAAAAATTTTAAGTGGGAGTGACATAGTCATCTTGGCCGATACGCCTGAGGATTTGGATGAGTTTTTGAATGGTATGGACTCCGTCTTGAGGATGTGGATGAGATGAAATCAATGAAGATGAATGAATCTGGGCAAGTTCAATTTCAAGTAGATTCAACTTTGACTACTAGATGCCACTGACACCCAGCGGCGAACGTTGGAACTTGATAGAACGTTTCTAGCCAAATAACCTACAAATTTAGCTACACACTACCAATTGTAGTTGGTAGCATGCTGAGCTTCTATGCCCAAGGTTGCGGGTTCAAACCCGGCTGAAGTCGTTGGATTTTTATTAATTCTGCAGATTATGCCATCCTCCCTTTTCATCACTTAATAACAAGATAGCTTATTGAAAATATATCATTTATGATTAAAATGCCTTTCTGGGAGTCCTAGCGAGTTCATTTGTTTGAATTCCCACTGCCTACACCGGAAATATAATTGCTTTTTACGTAAAGCAAGCATTTTTGGTCATGTTCATTTGAACATTGTCCACCATTTTACATCAACATCGGACACTACGTCATACCCACGTGGCACGTTGCCAACATGATTAATGAAATAAAAGGCAAAACCATTGGTTTGGTAAAGATTATTGATGCGTGACTACCCCCACTGTGCGTGACAAAAACCAGAGGTGTTATCTGTTAGCTCGGGCCGCGCTACCCAACCACCATTGGTCTGGACGAAAATATTGATCTAGGCAAAACCATTGGTCTGCCAAGTGCGATATAGTACCGAATGCGTGGTGTTGGCATTATGGACTCATTCACAAAGATTCACAAAGATGGCTGTCAGAGCTCCAATTGCAACTATATAAGTCGTGCTACTATTAGGGTGGATTGAAACTTCTATGACAGCGGAGGAGTGAACATCTAATTCTAAACCTTCTCCGGATATTCTCCCGACTATTAATTCAGGTAATTTCAGGTTTTAAAATTTTAAATTTTTTTATACAAAGGATGGAATCATGTGCAGCGCCACCGGATTTTTTAAGAGCGTTAAAAAATCCCTCAGTATGCCTAACTAACTAAACTTGTGTGAAGCAATATTTGTAGGTTTGATTAATGCTCTTAAGTTCCAACATTTGTCACCAGGTGCTGGTTGCAATAGAATGTAGTAGTGGCCAAGTTCACAGCTAGATGTCGTGGATGGTAGCAAAAGTAGGAACTACTTGAAATTATCGTCTGCAGTCCTTACTTGAATTAAAAACAGATAACACACACTAATACAGCCATCACAATTACCAATTAACATTGGTTATCAGACAAATTCTACACACACCCAAAGTACACGGGGCTACATGACCTCGTCGCAACCCCTAAACTAAGGAACCAACCAACTTGTAGTGTTAGGCTCTTTTACATGCCATAAATCTATGACATGGGCCCGCCGGCTTTACTTCCTCTCCGAAGGGCGGCATACTGGGCAGTGAAGAACTTAAAGGCCCCTCTTCCCCAAGAAAAGCTAATTTTAAGTAGGCTACCGCCATTTTGTGAAGTAATTGTAATTTTAGTTAGTTATTGTTGTTTAAAGAGAAGCCTCCATGGCTTAGGCGGCAGCACGCCGGCCTCTCACCGCTGGGTCCGTGGTTCAAATCCCGGTCACTCCATGTGAGATCTGTGCTGGACAAAGCAGAGGCAGACAGGTTTTTCTCCGGGTACTCCGGTTTTCCCTGTCAAAATTTCATTCCAGCAACACTCTCCACTATCATTTCATTTCATCTGTCATTCATTTAATCATTGCCCCAGAGGAGTGCATCAGGCCTCGGCAGCCGGCACAGTTCATATCCTCGCCGCTAGATGGGGGCTTCATTCATTCCATTCCTGACCCGGTCGGAGACTGGAAGCAGGCTGTGGATTTTCATATATTGTTGTTTAAAGGGAGCCATGAAACTCTTCAGCTGAAGGTTACATCCGTTGTAAGATATGGATTAGAGAATATCTGGGTGCACCTCAAACTGAAATAACTGGAAAAGTTGGAAAAACTAAAAGCGACTTTCTTAAAGAAGGTTCTGTGTGTTTCAAAATACACGCCTTCAAGACTAGTCTATGAATTAACACGTGAATTATATTATCTGGAAGAGCTCCGCCTCCAACTGTTGCTACCGTCTACACCAGCATACGTGCAACTCATGGACAACCTGCAATCGAAGAAGAGAGACATATGATGGGATTTCTACATCACTGACGCAACGATTGGAAACGGGGAGGCTACGAACTAAGACATACTGTTACACGCTTTGCCATACATGGCTTCCGCCCTAAGCCGTGCACATTAAAGAAGTTTCACCAGCCAGACGCAGACTGTGTATGTGAACGTTGTGGCAAATGTTGCGAAAGATATCATGCTATGTACTGTGCATATAGACTTGAATCTATGACGTCCTTCTGTTGTAATGAATTGTTTATTAGTGCTCATAAGGTATCCTATGTATGTTTTATTTTGTCTGCATCATTCCTTTGGCTATTAGCTGCAATAAATATTTTATTTAAAGGGAGGAACAGTGAGATCAATTGCCCCTGATTCTTACCTTCTACAACTGCAAATAGAGCTACAAGGGAAAATTTTTAAACCATGGAGGCTATGACTAATACAGAATGGAAAAAAGACAGATTATGCACTCGGTCACATAGTTACTAGATTGGCAACATTGAGTGGGTACCAACAAAGTGTTTCACACGCCGAATATCAAATGTATATTGTGCAAGGTATGTTATAAATTATAATCTGTGCTAAGAGACACATGAGTCTAACCCAATCTTCAGCCTTGGGTTTGGTGTATTCAAGTGCTGAGTGTTGTGCACCTGTTTGGTTGAACAGCCATCACACAAGGCTTGTTGACACCCAACTTAATACCACAATGCGCACCATATCTGGCGAAATCACATCTACTCCAGTTCATTGGCTTCCACTGCTAACCGGTATAATGCCACCTGATCTACGCCGATCTAATGGCCTTATGGAGGAATTCCACAAGATCGCCAGGAATCCTAGTCTACCCGTGCATAATGACCTGCCACTTTTGAATCCAACTCTGTGTGATGCTGCCGACATGGATGCTAAGGATTTTAAATCTCTTGATGAATGGAAAGATTGGTGGGAAACAGCAACAGATATGTGCCTGCATACCTTCTTCTCAGGTCCCAGATTTCCACGTGGATTTCACCTACCACGCTCGAGCTGGATTGCCTTGAACAGAATCAGAACAGGACATGGTCGGTGCAGAGACGCTCGTCACAAGTGGAAAAAATTACCTAATCCAGACTGACTGCGGAGCTCCACACCAGACTATTCATCACATTGTCAGTGAATGCAAGATTCGAGCCTATCACAGTGATGAAGCGGACTTCCTGTTGGTAACTCCAGATGCTGTACACTGGATAGAAAATCTGGATATTCAGTTGTGAAGCACAAATTGTTTCTCTTCTGTAAATATGTATATATATATATATTTTACTGGTAATGTCTGTATGAGCCATACACTAAATAAATAACCTAATCTTGTATTACTGTATTAGTGGCCATCACTGTCTGTTAGGTAGTCAGCCCGAATGCTGGTTGGAGCCTTAAAAGTACCGCCGTTAGGTTATGTGGGTAGATACCCACAAAAACCCAAGGCAGCGCTATATTGAGGCGTACTAGGCAAGAAGAGGAGTGAGCTAGTTTGCCATTGCTTTCCTCACTGGGTCAGAACAGCAGTACAGTACTAAACCTATGAGTAGAACCTTTCACAACATCCACAGACACTAACTGTGCCCTGAATGTCATTACTAAGCACCACCCATTCCTCAGTAGCTTCCATATAATCACAGCCATGAGTGAGACTGAGACATCGTTGCAAAGCCACATTTTACTCTAGCCTGTGCCAACAGACAAGTGTAAATGTACTGCAGTCATCAAGAGATGGCAAACAGGCCATTTAGTGGCCATTAGCTGCAATAAATTCTTATTATTGCAAGTACAGTAATTTGTAACTATAATTGATCCCAATTAGTGTAATGTAACCTGTGTTGGTGCAACCAACACACAGATGTAAACAAACAACTTCTTGTTGCTATGTGCTCATTGCTGCACTCATTTGTTTTATTTTTCAGACTTTGTTTACTTGTTGTTTAGCACAACCAAATTTTATTAATTGTGTGTGAGAGCTGTTTGAGTCTGACAGCAGCCATGATCATCAATAAAGGTTAAAACAGTGTCAATTGACCCTGTAGCATTGCAAATATGACAGATGGTGGGCTGGATGCTGCAGCCATAGGTGAGTATGTTAACAAACTGTCATTGGCTGCATCTCTGCCCATAATTCAAGACACACACAATTTCTATGTATTCCATGTACCAACTAAAGGAAAAAGGAACTGTGTGGCATCCCATGGGACCTAATCTAGAGGCTTATGTCTTCTTTACTATAACATGTACAGGGATTTCTGTTAACAGTTGGTAGCACTCCCTGTACACCTATTTCCTTGACAGCAAAATTACACTTTGTGTGTTTGGGTCTTAAGCTTTTGGATTGGTTTGATGCAGCCCTCCATGCCTCCCGGTCCGGAGCTAACTGTTACATCTCTACACTGGCAAAAATATAAATTGGCAGCTAATGATAAGGGCAGCAGTCAAGTGTCAGTGAGGAGGAAATAAGGTGGCATATTACGAACAACTTCTGTATGTCTACCCCTTATTATTCCCGTTTTCCAACGGGGTCGGGGATGAGATGCGATGGAGGTCATTGTGGCGATGGTTTTTACGGCCGGATGCCCTTCCTGACGCCAACCTCATGAGAGGAGTTAATGAGAGATGAAATGAATGATGGTGAATGAAACTGGGCAAGGATGTGGAAGGAAGCGGCCGTGGCCTGTCAGAAGGTACCGTCCCAGCATTTGCCTGGTGTTGAAAATGGGAAACCACAGAAAACCATTTCAAGGACGGCCGACGGTGGGGCTCGAACCCACGCGTCTACCGAGTCAGCAGAGAGCTTGGCCCCATGACCTAATGCTGCGCGTTAGCCAGCGTAGCCACTACTGTCGGTTACGAACAACTTCTAAGTTGGTATTTAACTTGTCAGGACATGTTCAGGGTAAATTTTACCTGACAGTTTGCCAGTAATAGAACACACTGCATTCCTTCAAGGTGCTAACATACGAGCATGAGGGGCATAGCCTGCCGATAATTTAATGGGGGATTGTGGTTTAAGTATAGACTGCCTCAGAGGGAAACTAGTGACAGATATGACACTTTGGGAAGAGGGATACATACTGTACTATAAATCCTCCTCCTTGGTAAGTGACTAACAAGCTAGATAGGAAATATTCAGTGACGCATTTCTTTGTTCTACGGGTGAATCTTGTGGTGATATGACAATATGCAAATGTAGAGTTTATGTTGATTAATTAAGGGGCTTTGCAACATCGTGGTCTTGTAGCCCCGTGTGCTTGGAATTTATCTGATAACCGGTGTTACTGCAATGGCTGTATTAGTGTGTGTATTTGCAATTCAGATGAGGATTAGGAAGTAGGCAGCCGTGGCTTTAATTTAGAAACCATCCCGGCATTCGCCTGGAGTAGAAGTGGGAAACCACGGAAAACCGCTTCCAGGATGGCCGAGATGGGATTCCAAAAATGCCTCTTCTCAGTTCTGCCTCACGAGGCTGAGTGTACCCTGTTGCAGCCCTCAAACCTGAGCCTCCGCGGTGACATGATGATGATGATTATAATTGTTGTTTTAAGGGGCCTAACATCTAGTTTATGGGCCCCTAATGGTTTGGGTGATCGTGAAAGATGAGATGAGAATGAAAACTATAACTAATACTAACTACAAACTTACATACTAGAAGAAGAAATGGTAAAATAAAATAAAGGAGAAAGCATATAAAGGACAGGAAGGAAAGAAATGCCTTCAACCCATGAGGACTGAGGGACTTGGAAGGAAGGAGGGCCATGAAAGGCAGATAGGAAAGGGAAAGAGGAGAGGGCCTGCCCCAAGGTCAGAGGATAAACGGGACAAAACGGACCCAGCTCAGGTATTCCTCGGGGTCGCCAACTCCCGAACTCACCAGCCGTGAGCCGTTGAGGGTGTAGCACTATGATTTATATGTGCTTGTGAACAAGGAAAGTTTTCTTAAAAGGTTTTGTTAAGCAGGCTGATTAAGGGGGAGTGTGAAAGCCACCGTAACATGTACCTGTGAGTACTAAATAATAAATTGTATTGAAAGGCGGATATTTTAATATTCATTCAAAATATATTTACGTCAATATGGACCACAATAAGCGACATTATGTACCCTAATACCGTCAAGGTCGGAAGAGAACAAGAGTTGACCAAGAGAGGTCGACAGGAAAGAAGACAGACAGGAGTCCGGCACAAGTAAGTGGAAGCAATGCCGGACTCAGCTGGGGTCCCGTGGTCGCCAACACTCGTCCCATTAGATGTGAGCTCCTGGGGGCACCGCGGTGACAGGCAAGAGTGCTAGCCACTACGCAACAAGGCGTTTTCCAGCCTTAGCCGGGTCGGAGCAACTATGACCGCCCTCCACTTTACTCTGTCCACCGTCCTTCCTCAACCACTGAACTCCGGTCCACACTCACACTGTCCTTCACCGTACTCTAGGTCTTCCTCGTCCTCCGTCTCTCCATCAATTGTTTCGGCAATCCTTCATCAATCATCCTTTTAGCATGTTCTGCTCACTCTGTCTCTCTAGCCTTCTGTACTGTACTCCTCAAGCTGTCTGTATTCTACTTTCTTCTCTCCTCGTCATCGGCCAAGTTTCTGCTCCACACGTCATTCATCATCATCTTGCACAGTTTCCAGCCACTGGCCGGGTCTGTTTGGAACACAAGTCTCTCCAAAGTCTTCTGTCTTCCCACCATCTCTCAGCCTCCACCCTTGTCCAGTCTTCGCCACTCTTCGTCACGCTTTCTTCCACCCCCTTCAGCCACCTATCTCTCGGTCCCTTTCCTTCCCACTTCATCTCGTGTAACCTCCTGGGTATCCTCTTCTCCTCCATTCGTTTTACATGTCCATACCATCTAAGTCTAGATTTCTCTATACCATCCTGTAATGGTTCCTCCTTCATTAATTCTCTGGTCCTCTCATTTCTTATTCTGTCCATCTTTGTAGCTCCAATACTGCTTCTCAAGAACCTCATCTCACTGGCCTGTATTTTGCTCTTCTCCCTTCCTTTCATAACCCAGGTCTCCGAGGCATACGTCAGGATAGGGACATAGTACGTCCGATATATGATCTTTTTGCTGTTCTGAGGGACATCCTTGCTCCATAACATGCTTCTCACACTCCTCCGAAATGCTTCTGCCTGCCTCCCCCGCTCATTTATTTCTCTATCGTTTCTTCCATTATCTTGTATCAGGTTTCCCAGATACTTGAAACTCTCCACTTTCTTCAGCTGTTCCCCACCAATTGTTATTCCCGTTGTGGTTCTTTCCTTCTTCCTGGTTGTGATCACCATCTCACTCTTATTTATGCTAAATTTTATCCCATATCCTTGTATTATTCCTTCCCACACGTTCAACTGTTCCTGTACCTCCTCCTCCTTGTTTCCCCAAATCATCAAATCATCTGCAAACACCATTGCTTTCATCTTTCCTTCCCCAATTACTTGTGCCGCTCGGGTCATTATGTCATCCATCACCACAATGAAAAGTAACTGTGACAGTGCACTTCCTTGTTTCAGGCCGTTTCTCTGTTCCAACAAGTCCGATCTCTCTCCTCCCACTTTCACACAGCCCGCAGTTTGTACAGGCGTCAATTCTTTCAAAGATTGCCAAACCCATAGTTTTTACAGGCTCGCCCATTCAAACAAACGCAAATTCCCTCCCCGGCGTTTCGACGGGCCTGGTTAGCGGAATTTCATCCTTGTACTGTTGATAATAACTTTCATCCACAGATGGCATCCCATGTCGCGTCATGTCATTCAAAATGTTTCACACAGAGAAGCAATTTGATTCAAGAAACGACCAAGGGGAAGACCAAGAGATAGATGGCTGAAAGGAGTGGAGGAATGTGTCAAGAAGAGAGGCGAGGACTGGACCAGAGTGACAGCATAGAGGTGGTGGGAAGAAAGGACTAAGTGGCGAGGCTTATGTTCCAAACAGACCCTGCCTGTGGCTAGAAACTGTACAAGATGATGATGTTGATGATGATGACTTTTATCGTTGTGGCCACTTAGGACCGCGAGATCTCAGCTGTTTTTCTTCTTCTTAGCCCACCACACCTTCATCCTTTGGGAATGGGATTTCTTCCATTCATCCGAGTGAAAATATCTCTTGCTGGTGTTTACTTCCTTTTGATGAACCTGACGGAGTTTTTGTTTCAATGGTGTTCTGAGCAAGATATCTGATTCAGAAATTTCAAACTTTAACAAGTCCTTATCCACTTCCACCCGCCAAAGATGCATCACCTTTAAACCTCGGAAGTATGATAATAGACGGTTGGAGAATCTACTGACTGACATTCTGAGGAGGTGGGCATAGAATGTTATTCTCAGTTTCCGGATTACACATGAGATCTTTTCAGTGTGGGAGTATATTTCTGAATTACTTCCGAGCTTGTATGTAACCTTAATCTTTGAACTTAGGACCAAGAATTTTCCTAATGATCTTTCTCTCCTTAACTTCAAGTCTCTCGATCGGGCCAGGTGCGCGGGGTGTTGTTAGACATTCCGCTACATACACTCACCAAGATACATGAGACTGATATGCTACTTTTTTTTCTACCAAGATTCAAGAATGTTATATACATTTCTAAAATTGATTTTAGAAAGTTTTAGTTGAAGTTCCTGAGGAGTATGGTGGGGAAGACAAGACAAGGAGAGACAGAAAAGAAATAGGGGTAGAAAAATTGAATGATAGGATGGAGAAAAATAAATTGAAATGGTTCGGACATGTTATGAGGATGGAAGGGGGAAGATTACCAAAGCAAGTGTAGGAGGCTAAGATTGAGGGAAAGTGAACAAGGGTAAGGCCCAGAGCAAGCTAAGGAATAGAAGACTGGACTAGAATACCAAAAAGTAAGAGTAAAAATTGGTGAAGAAATGACAAAACAAATAGGACTGGGGAAAGGAGTGAGACAAGGATGTTGTTTATCACCCATTCTTGTAGAAGAAATTATTAAAGAATGTTTTGATGGGAAAAGAGGTGTATGCTTTGGAGGTAAAAGATTTGAGTGTATTCGTTTTGCAGATGATATTGTGGTTATGGGTGACAGTGAAGGACAACAACACAAATGTTGAAAGACCTAGATAAAATTTGTAAAATATATGGGATGAAAATAAATGAGAAGAATACAAAATGTATGGTCATAAGTGGAAAAGGTGAAAAAATTACAGTAAAATTAGAGGATGAAATTGAACAAGTAGATAGCTTTAAATACCTGAGAAGTTGGGTTACACAAGAAATTATATGCTCTAAAGAAATAAAAACAAGGAATGCAAAAGCAAAAGAAGCCTTCAGTAAGAAAAGAAAATGATTTTGTGGAGCAATGAAAGTAAGCCTAAGGAAGAGATTAGTGAAATGTTCTGTTTGGAGTGTAGCAATGTATGGAGCGAAAACTTGGACACTTAGGAAAGAAGAATAGAGGCTTTAGAAATGTGTCTATGGAGAGAATAAGTTGGGAGGATGGAGAGAATAAGTTGGGAGGACAAAGTGAGAAATGAGGAAGTATTAAGGAAAGTAGGAGAAAACAATGATGCTAAAGAAGATAAGGAAAAGAAAAATGAATTGGATTGGACATTGCCTAAGAGGAGATGGTTTGGTGAAAAGTGCATTAGAAGGGACAGGTTTCAGATGCTGGATTCCATCAAGATTGATAAACGTGCTGCTGAAGACTGGATAAGGTGGAGAGACCGACCATGAGGAGACTGTAGATAAACTGATGATGATGATGATGATGATGATGAAGAGGAATGGTGGAAAGAGAGGCAACGGTGGAGAAGTACCATTAACACCCCGACCTAGCAGGAGCTGCACAAGGGGAATTGAAGATGATGAATTCTTTTATATCAAAGATTCATGCTTGATTAGATTTTATGGAAGTGAATATGTTGTTTCTCAGTGTGTTTTAATACATCTTAAATTGATCTAATGCTGAAGAAGTGCATAAGTATTGACTAGGGAGACCCATTGTTAAATAATTTACCAACACTAGGCCTACATCTCGAATGCTCTATCGTCTTGTTTAGCATCCAGGTCTCCGCACAGTACAATGACTTCATGATCCATTTTCGTAATCTGAGGGACATTGAACGTTGAGCTTCCTTGGCTATCCGGGATCTGAACTGGCTAACATTCAGTGGATGTGGGTTCCTGATCATCATCATTACTTTTGTTTCGCTATTTGGACAGTGAAGAATTGAAATGTTGATGAATGCAGGAATTGAACCCGTGACCTTCAGCTTCAGCTACATTATACAGGGTGGTCCGGAAGTGGGCGTACCCCACCCCCCTCTTTATCTTTTCAACAGTATGATAGTTATAGTTGAATGTTTGTTATACACAGTTACCTTGAAGTCTTGAGAGTCATAAACATCTGTATGAGCACCATCCTTGTCGTAATACAGCTGAATTCTGCGCCATGTTCTCGCAGATGTTTTGCGGAGATACTCCGGAGTCAAAAAGGTGAAGGTCTTCTTCGAAGGCCATGTTAATGGACATTCTTACCAGGAGATGCTTGATGAGTGGTTGGTGCCACAATTGCAAGATAAATTGTATCGAAGACACTGTTGTCTTACAACAGGATGGAGCACCAGCATACTTCGCGATTCACGTGCGCAATTACCTGAATCAGACCTTTCCTGGCCGGTGGATTGGAAGAAGTTCTGCATCTTTACCAGCTCCCTTTGCCTGGCCTCCAAGAAGTCCCGATCTGACGACACGAGACAATGCTCTCTGGGGTTTCATAAAGCAACAAGTAAGAAACACTCGATATCACACAACCCAGGAATTACTAGCACCTGTGGAACATACCTTCACCTTCGTGACTCCGGAGTATCTCCGCAAAACATCTGCGACAAGGATGATGCTCATACTGATGTTTATGACTCTCAAGACTTCAAGGTAATTGTGTGTAACAAACATTCAACCATAACTATCATAATGTTGAATATAAAGGGAGGAGGGGGGGGGTTACGCCCACTTCCGGACCACCCTGTAATTCTCTACCTTTCTCCATATGGCTTGTACTCTTTGTACAGTGAACCAATCTAGTTGATGAAATTAATGATTGTTGTTGTCTTGCTCCAGCAGGAGTATCGGGTAAGGAATGACATTGTGTGAATTGTCCGCAGGGCTGAGGTCCCCGTACCTGGACGTCGGGTACGTGCCTACTGGCGAGCCACAATACATCCACCTGAAGGGTACACCCAGAGAGAGAGGCAGGTTCGAGCTCGCATTCGGACACATCGGCGCAGCTTACCTCTTCGGAGGCACGCTTGGCGGGATGGTGGGAGTGGTGTCCGGGGTCAAACAGACCGTCACCAACCAACTCCAGGGACGGCTCTTTAGGACACAGTCAGTTTCTATATTTACAAACTCATGCATATTTACAAGCTTTGCTTTTTGCTTTACATTCTTGGCCAGCGCTTGCCACTACCATGCAGTTGTGGGCCATGCATTAAGGCTGGTTCACAATAGCCCGGGAACGAGAACGAGAACGGGAACAAGAAGGAAGTTGAAATGCACGCTACCTTATGGGTCGGATCTCGGGGAACGAGAAGCTAAAAGTAGCCCGGGAAGGCCAACGCGAAACATGGTTAAGTTTCATGTTTGACTTCTCAGAGCTTCCCGGAGCCAATCAGAAACGTTGTACCTGCACATGCACAGTACGGAGGAAGTAGCCAGTGATGTAAACATAACCTGTGAATGCGCTCTCTAACCTTGCTTCTCTAAAGCGCACAATTTGTGTTTAATAAAGTTATTATAACCTTATTATAACCCTGTGAAGCATTTCAGTTGTTAATTGGTGTTTATTAGTGGGCGCTTGCTGACTGTTTTAATATGATTACGCTATAGCTGATTGCACACGCATGTACAAGTTCACGTTCCCGGGCCAATTGTGAACCGGGACCCCGGGAAGCTTCACGTTCTCGTTTCCGTTCTCGTTCCCAGGCCAATTGTGAACCAGCCTTTAAGGAAGACCCTGGATAAGAATGTTAAAGTATGTAAGTTATTCTCGAATATTTTGTAAGTTCCAGAGTTCTTTCAGACAAAAGTTTTAGGTAATTATTAGGGGAAGATTGTCCATTTTGTACAGTTTTGATATTGTGCCTATTAAGAGAGATATGATTAATGTTTCCCGAAAAACCAACTTTTTCCCACCCCTTTGGTCAATGGTTGGTGCTATAAAAAACTCTTCAAACATAAATTTTTGGGCTTTATCCGACACATAGTATGAACGTTGAACGGAATCGATATTTCACATATTAAGAGAGTTATAGCAATATTTCACTTTTTCGAAAAACGCCCCCCATTTTCACCCCCTTCGACCGATTTAGCCCAGTAACGAAACCGACCGAGAGTTTATAGGTATACATATTCGGTAAAAAAATTCAAAGTGATTGATGCAAAATTACGGCAGTTATCGTGTTCACAAGAAACTGATATACATATATATATACATACATAAATTATATATAAACTTTTGAACTGACGGTGGTTTTGGTGTCTGGGGGATGTGAAACGCGAAGATGTGTCGAAGTTTTCCGGAAGTCGAAACATGGTGCCCATTGCAATGGTTAGCTTTCTAATGAAATCTACCTCTGGTTGGTTCCTCAGTTTAGGGGCTGTGACAACGCGGTCATCTAACCCCGTGTACTTTGGGTGAGTGTAGAATCTGTCTGATAAACGGTGTGAATTGTAATGGCTGTATTAGTCTTAATTCAGGTAAGGACTGCAGACGGTCAATTTCAAGCAGTAGTTCCTAATGTTGCTACCAGGTACTACCGTCAACGACACCTAGCTGTGAACTTGGCTACTAGATGCCACCCCAACCAGCAACGAACGTTGGAACTTCCCCTCCAAAGGAAAGCATACTGAGGGATTTTAGCACTCTTAGAAAATCCGACGACTTCGGCCGGCTTTGAAACCGCGACCTTGGGCATAGACATTCAGCATGCTACCAGTTACGTCACCGAAGCCGCTTCCCACTTAGTCAGATGGAAATACTGAATCTGATCTCGTACAAGTGAAACAGAGACCCATCTTCCTTCATAAATAAAGTTCCGATATTGACTCACTCGGAATGATTCTGTCGAACTTTTATGACTTTTTTGAACAATGGTTGTAGTGATTGTCTAAAACCTAGTAAAATTTCCTGGTGAACTCTTACAACTGAAAACAACTGAATAATTCTTCGAGTCAGATGATACTATGGCATACCATTCTTCCGGCACAAAAATATATTCTTTCCTACCTTTAACCTTTCCTAACTGAACTCAGCAACATCTGTTCCTTCTTGCCTCCCTGCCATATTGCTCAAGACTGAGTGCATGAAGTACCTAGTCTTACCATAAATACTGTCACAACATTTGAGGGTGGCTGTACTTTCCCCCCTTGTAAGGGCCTCCATATTCTTGTGTTTTAGCACCAGCTATGAGTCATTCCATGTGCAGCTGCAGTAGTGGAAAGTTTTGTGTGTTCGTTTTAGGTAGATTTCATTAGAAAGCTGAATATTGCAATGGGTGCCATGTTTCGACTTCCGGAAGATTTCGACATGTCTCCGCGTTTCACATTCCCTAGACCCCGAAGCCACCGTCAGTTCAAAGGTTTATATATAATTTATGTGTATATATATATGTGGGAAGACAGGCAGGAATTTCGAAGTTTTGCCGCGCGGACATAGAAGAACTCAGTGGCCATGGACTTCATTATTATTATTATTGTTGTTCTTTGGAGCTGGGAAGGCATCAATATATTCAGTATTGATAATGTAATCTACTTTCATTTCTTACTTGCTTCGTGATATTCATTATTTGGCTGCTCTGAAACCGTTGGGTACATTATCTTTAGGGAACTGGGATAGGGTCTATTTCAATCTGAATTGCATTGTGGATTTTCAATTTCAATTGCATTTTGTAAGTATTTTGAACCTCAATTGCATTTTGTACGCATTTTCGATCTCATTTGCATTTTGTAAGTATTTTGAATTTCAGTTGCATTTTGTATTTCGACGCTACATTGCATTTTGTACGTATTTTGAATCTAGCCTCCGTTTTGTGGGCCTTTTGCAATCTTTGTTATCCTTTCGTTCTAAATTCCCTTTTGTAAGACCATATTGTGCGTTGTTTCCATCTGAGTTTCTCTTTGTACATATTTTCCGTCTCACATAATTTCCGTTCTGGTTTCCATTTCATTCTCATTTTCGCTAGCACCCAGATCATTAGGTAGGCCTCATAAAACAACAATTATCATCATCATCATAGATGTTGTGTTTTTTTTTCTTTCTTTCTGTTAACCAAGAAACATTGCCCCTTTGGTATTTACAAGTTTTGTGACAGATTAAGGGGATGCTAGATGAAGGAATTAGTGTACGACGGGACTGAAATAAATTCTGTAGAAGATGAATTTAAAAGATTTAATTAAATGTTGTAAATATTGTCAATTCAAATTACAGTACAGTAAGTATGTAGTTAGTTTTAGTTGTAAGTATGAAGTTAATTTGTTTATTAGATATATGTCATTGTTCTATTAGACTGTGGTGTGTGAGTGTGTCTGGTGAGGGTGCATGTGAGTGGGCCTGGTGACAGACTGTTTTAGTGGTAGTATTAGTTTGTTGGTGAAACTTTAGTATTTTTTTCGTTTGTAGAATTTTGGTATTTAATTGTTAGTAGAAGGTTAGTATTTTGTAGTAGAACTGCTCTTTACTTATTCTGAAAGGGAGTAGCAGCCTTTCAGAATAAATCAATTCTTTACTAGTCTAATAGACGGTTAAGATATTGATAATATAAGCCAACTAATGGCTACACTGCGTTCTGCTGCACGGCTGAAAGCAACGGGAAACTACAGCCGTAATGCTATTCCCGAGGATATGCACCTCTCTATGCATAATTACATGTGATGATGGCCTCCTCCCTTGTAAAATTTCAATCCGGAGGTAAACTAGTCCCCCGTTCGGATCTCCGGGTGGGGACTACTCGAGAGGGGGTTAACATCACAGAAGTGACAAAGAGGAAATCTGACATTCTACGGATCGGAGCGTGGAATGTTAGAAGTCTGCTAGGAAGTGGAAAGTTAGAAAACTTAGAAAGGGAAATGGATAGGTTGAGGTTGGATTTGGTTGGGATTAGTGAAATGCGCTGGCAGGAAGAGCAGGACTTTTGGTCAGGAGACTATAGGGTCATTAGCACTAAATCAAACAATGGCCAAGCAGGGGTTGGTCTCATATTGAGTAGGAAACTTGGCCAGCGGGTGGAATATTATGAGCAATACAGTGAACGGATTATTGTAGCAAAAATCAATACTAAACCTACGTGCACCACAGTGGTACAAGTCTATATGCCTACCAGTCAAGCTGATGAGGAGGATGTTGAAAAGGTCTACGAAGAAATAGATGACATTCTGAGGTATATCAAAGGTGATGAAAATGTTATAGTAATGGGAGATTGGAATGCTGTGGTAGGAAAAGGGAGAGAAGGGAAGATAGTAGGAGATTTCGGATTAGGTGAAAGGAATGATCGAGGAAGCAGGCTGATGGAATTCTGCACCGAACATGAGTTGGTCATAGCTAACACCTTGTTCGATAACCACAATAGAAGAATATACACATGGATGAGACCAGGAGATACAGGGCGTTACCAAATCGACTTCATTATGGTCAAGCAGAGGTTTCGAAACCAGATTTTGGATTGTAAAACATATCCTGGTGCTGACATAAACTCTGACCACAATCTGGTTGTAATGAAATGCAGATTAAAGTTGAAGAAACTGAAGAAAAGTCAAAAGCCAAAAAGGTGGGCAATAGACAGACTGAAAGTGAAGGATGTAAACGAAAGATTCAAGAAGAGTATAAAGGAAGGACTAATCAAAACCCCTAAACAAACTTCAATTGCAGACGAATGGGCACTTTTGAAGAATGAAATAACAAAATCCGCAGAAGAAAACATTGGTAGGAAAGAAAGAATAGGTAGAAAACCGTGGATCACTCAGGATATACTAGAATTGATGGATGAAAGGCGGAAACACAAGAATGTAAGAGATGAAAAGGGGAAAGCAGAATACAGACGTCTGAGAAATGAGGTTAACAAGAAGTGCAAGGAAGCGAAAGAAGAATGGTTGAAAGAGAAATGTGCAGGTATAGAAAATTGTCTGAAATTAGGAAAAGTAGACACAGCTTATCGAAGGATTAAGAATACTTTTGGGGAAAAGAAGACTAAGTGCTGTAATATTAAGGACACAAATGGAAAGCCTCTAACAGATAGGGAAGAAAAGGTTGAGAGATGGAAAGCTTACATAGAGTGCTTGTATAAGGGAAAGGAGATTGAGAATCATGTAATGGAAAGGGAGGAGGAAATTGATGAGGATGCAAAAGGAGATTTAATATTGAGATCAGAATTTGACAGAGCATTAGAGGACTTAGGCAGGAACAAAGCACCAGGCATAGATGATATACCGATTGAGTTGCTACGCTGCATAGGAGATGAAGGTCTGATCAGGTTATTTCACTTGGTGTGTAGGATTTATGAGACAGGTGAGATACCCCCTGATTTCAAGAAGAATGTTATCATCCCTATACCAAAGAAAGTGGGAGCTGACAGATGTGAAGATTACCGTACAATCAGCTTGATTACTCATGCTTCAAAGATCCTGTCTAGAATAATTTACAAGAGGATTGAAAGCCAGATAGAAATGGAGTTGGGTGAAGACCAGTTTGGTTTCAGGAGAAATGTAGGAACAAGGGAAGCTGTACTAAGTCTTAGGCTGATTTTGGAAGGTAGAATAAGGAAAGATAAGAGAACGTTCATGGCATTTGTAGACTTAGAAAAGGCTTTTGATAACGTTGATTGGACTAAATTGTTTGACATTTTGAAATCTATTGGAATAAAGTACAGGGATAGGAGGGTGATATACAATCTATACAGAAACCAGACAGCAGTCATTCGAGCTGAAGGACATGAGAGAGAAGCTGGTATTCAGAAAGGTGTAAGGCAAGGCTGCAACTTATCACCCATACTTTTCAATCTTTACATTGAACAAGCAATGAAGGAAATTGGAGAAAAATTTAAAGTGGGAGTGAAGATTCAAGGAGAAATAATTTCAACTCTGAGATTTGCTGATGACATCGTCATCTTGGCCGACAAGCCTGAGGATTTAAATGAGTTTTTGAATGGTATGGACTCCGTCTTACGGAAGGAATTCATGATGAAAATTAATAAATGTAAAACAAAAATACTGGAATGCAGCCGAAATAAATCAGAAACCTCTATGGAGATCAAATTGGCAGGTGAAAAGCTGAAGGAAGTAGGAGACTTCTGTTACTTAGGAAGCAGAATAACCAGTGATGGACGAAGCAAAGAGGATATAAAAAGTAGGTTGGCTCAGGCAAGGAAAGCCTTTCTACAAAAAAGGAATCTGTTGACATCGAATATAGATTTAGGTATTAGGAAGTCATTTTTGAAAGCCTTTGTCTGGAGCGTAGCGCTCTATGGAAGTGAAACTTGGACTATTGGTGCAGCAGAAAAGAGGAGAATTGAAGCATTTGAAATGTGGTGTTACAGGAGAATGATGAAGATCAGATGGGTAGATAGGGTTACAAACGAAGAGGTATTAAGGCGAGTGGGAGAGGAGAGATGTTTCTGGCGACTGCTAATGAAGAGAAGAGATAGGTTGGTAGGACACATACTAAGACACCCAGGAATAGCAAGCTTAGTTATGGAAGGAAGGGTCGAGGACAAGAACTGTAGGGGTAGACCAAGGTTAGAATATGTTAAACAGATAGCCTCGGATGTAGGGTGTGGTAGCTATGTAGAGATGAAACGATTGGCTCAGGACAGGGAGGCATGGAGGGCTGCATCAAACCAGTCAAAAGACTGAAGACTCAAACAACAACAGAGTGTAGGTTCTGAGTTCATTTCTCTAATTATTGAATAACCTTAAGGTATTCATCGACCCTCATTTTCTAGAAACCTTCCAAAAAATAATCACCAACGTGAATGTTTTTTCCCTGGTTTCAAGAAATGTGTAGTTTATATCCATTTTAATGATCGGTTTGCTCTAAATTCCTTGCTCTGTATTTCAATCAAAGTGTCGGTCCACACAATAATCTCAATAACCGGAAAATGCAAATAATAACCTGAAAAGAATTACATGTCATTAAAATATACGAGGGTAGATTCAAAAATAAGGTTCCCACATTTGTTAGAAATAGTTAGCAATTTTTATTTTACTTGAAAAGTACACCATTCGAAAGCTTGTTCTTTCCGCTATTTTTCAACATAGTCACCATTTTATGAATACATTTTTGTTTACGAGACATCCACTTTTGTATACCTGCCTCTCAGAAGTCCGCCGCCAACGTGTTGAGGATCCTGGTAACTTCTTCTCTCACTTCATCGTCCGTCTTGAATCGTCGTGACTGTTGTTTCGGGAGTGAAGTAGTGGCACCACGTTTCATCACCAGTGACAATGGAGTCTGGTTGGTTGGTTCCTCAGTTTAGGGGCTGCGACAATGCGGTCATGTAGCCCCGTGTACTTTGGGTGTGTGTAGAATCTGTCTGATAACCGGTGTTAATTGTGATGACTGTATTAGTGTATGTTATCTGTTTTATAATTCAAGTAAGGACTGCACACTTTGGATTTTTCAAATAGTTCCTACTTTTGCCACCAAACGCCACCGTCAACGACTACTAGTTCAGAACTTAGCTACTAGACACCACCGCAGCCGGCTCTTGGCTATGAACGTAGGAACCTAAAAGCGTTGTTTACATTCTTAACCTATATAATTTAGCTTCACACAGGTGTAATTAGTGGAAGGTTCTTTAACATGCCATAAATCTATGACATGGGACCGCCGGCTTTACTTCCCCTCCGAAGGAAGGCATACTGAGGGATTTTTAACGCTCTTAGAAAATCCGACGACTTCGGCCGGGTTTGAACCCGCGATCTTGGGCATAGAAGCTCAGCATGCTACCAACTACGCCACTGAAGCCGCAACAATGGAGTCTAAGAATTCCTCGGAGTTTTCGCCGCATTCATGAAGAAACTCCTGGGTACAGTCGATGCATTGCTGTTTGTGTTCTGCTGTAAACATGTGCGGGACCCAATGTGCACAAATCTTGTGATAGCCCAATTTCTCAGTCAAAATCCTTTCAATGGAAGTTTCAGAAACCTCAGGAACCCAAAGAGTCATTTCCTTGATCAAGATTCTCCGATCTTCAAGCAGAATTCGCTCAATATTTACGACAGTTTCATCTGAGATCGACGGTCTCACCCTTCGTTGTTCATCATGGATGTCTGTGCGATCGTTCAAGAACTCCCTACACGATTTGCGGCAGAAAGAAGTTACCAGATTCCTCAACGGGTTAGCGGCAGACTTCTGTGGGGCAAGTATACAAAAGTGGATCTCTCGTCAACAAAAATGTATTCGAAAAATGGCGACTATGTTGAAAAATTGGGGACAGGACAAGCTTTCCAATGGCGTACTAGTCGAGTAAAATTAAAAAAATGCTAACTATTTCTAACAAATGTGGGAACCTTAGTTTTGAATCTACCCTCGTATATGAATCAGTCGGTGGAGAAAGGAACTAAGTCCATTTTATAGCTTTTTCATTTTTTCACGTACAGTATGTGTATTGTGGTGGGCAAGGCACACCCTCCTTTGGTGAAAGGGACTAAGTGTTACCATGGCTGAAATGAACCTTGGTTGGTTCTTAAGTTTAGGGGCTGCGACAACGCGGTCATGTAGCCCCGTGTACTTTGGGTGTGTGTAGAATCTGTCTGATAACCGGTGTTAATTGTGATGACTGTATTAGTGTGTGTTATCTGTTTTTTAATTTAAGTACTGCAACTTAGAATTTTTCAAATAGTTCCTACTTTTGCCGCCAAGCGCCACCGTCAACGACTACTAGGCCAAGGTCAGAACTTAGCTACTAGATGCCACTGCAGTCGGCTCTTGGCAACGAACATAGAAACCTAAGAGCGTTGTTTACATTCTTAACCTATCCAATTTAGTTTCACACAGGTGCAATTAGTGGAAGGTTCTTTAACATGCCATAAATCTATAACATGGGACCGCCGGCTTTACTTCCCCTCCGAAGGAAGGCATACCGAGGGATTTTTAACGCTCTTAAAAATCCAACGGCTTCGGCCGGGTTTGAACCCGCTATCTTGGGCATAGAAGCTCAGCATGCTACCGACTACGCCACCGAAGCCGCTGAAATGAACCTTGAATGTTATGTTGGATTTTCATTCCTCTTCCAGTATCTCCGTATGATTAGTGTAGGGTTATTAATATTCTAAAAGGAGGTGTTATTTTATTTTTTCTTGCCCGAAATAGTTACTGAGACATTTTCAGTGATAAGAAATGAAGATATAAGAAAAGCACTAGACTTTATATAATTTTAAATGCTACAAATGCTGCGTCCGTTAGCAAGTGCAAACCAAGGTCAAAGGAGGTAGTTGGCTGTATGACGTCACACACCTCAGTGCATTCTCGGAACATTTCGTCCCGTCACCGTAACATAACGCCAGACCCCAGTGAACAACGAAGTCGTCAGGATCATTTAAAATGATAAAAGGACAGAAATCTTGAAGCTGCAGGAGAGGATAGAAACATGTCAAATTTCGTTGTTCCTTGAAACACTATGAAAGTCAAGGAGGTTAGATATCTAAGCTCCTTGAACACTATAGCGCTTTCTAGTAGAGAAACGAGGAACTTTGTGTTGGCGGAAAATCCCGAGATTAATTTTGCCGTTATGAACACGGCCTACTGAATTCACATGGGTTATTTGACATGCCAACATCGTATGACATGGTGTTATAATTTATTCCGCCTTTCAGAAATCACCACGGCCAGGAGCGAACCTGCAAACTTGGGGTTAGTAGACCGACATGTTGACCACTCACCCACCGTGGCAAGGTAGTTAAAGTGGTATGGTCACATGATGAGGATGGAAGAGACCACGAGGAAGACCCGAAAGAGATGGATGGATACAGTCTGGGAGTGCATAGAGAAGAGGGGAAGAAAACCTGAAGATGTATTTAAAAAAGGAGAGGAGTGGTGGAGAGACAGGCAACGATGGAGGTCTTTACTTCACAACCCGACCCTGGAAGCTGGAAACGGGAAATGCAGATGATGATGAAGTCTTACAATAGTGACCTGTGAAAAGGAACTTTCTTATGCTGTTTATTTTGTGCCATATTATCGGAATTAGTTAATAGGACTCATGTTGAAACTAATTATTATTATTTTTCTTTCTTTTTTAGGCTATCTCTTGTGATACGAGTATGATTGTCTTCCAAGGTACGGTTGTGTAAATCTTCGCTGTAAACCAATATTAGGCCTAATCATATTGCGTGAGTTCTTTAGTGACTGTACAGTCCAATCCGAGAACCACAGACTCTTCCACAATATTGGCACACAAGGTCTTGAGCAGTCAATGGATCTTCGGGGTTGATCATTCTGCGAATCATGAGCTCTTTTCTGGCATTTCTTTTTTCAGCCTGAAGCCTTCTTCTCTCTTGTTTGAAGAGCAAATGGCCTTGATGGACGTTGCGGTGCCACTCTGATCGGTCGGATGCGACAGCCCCCCAGTTACCTGTATCAATTTGACATTTCTTCAAGTTGGTCTTCAGAACATCTTTGTAGCGTTTTTGTTGCCCACCCTGCTTTCTCTGACCGACATTCAGCTGGCAATATAAGATTTGTTTTGGGAGGCAGGACTCAGGCATGTGATCTACATGTCCTGTCCATCGAAGTTGGTGTTTTATTATGAGAGACTCTATACTAATAGTGCTAGCTTCCTCTAATACACTTGTATTAGTGCGCCGGTCTTGCCATTTAATACCAAGAATTCTCCTAAGGCATCGTTGATGGTATTTTTCTAATAGTCACTTGATCACATATTTTTGTAGTATTGAAAGATAAATTAACTGATTTCTTGCTTGAAAACTGCCAGCGAGTGGAGAAAAGAATTAAGTCCATTTTTTTCAAAACATTATTTTTCAAATGTGTTGCACTATATTTTAATTCAAAACTGCTTATAATATTACAAAACGATGGTAGTTGCCATAAACAAAATTAGGAGAACATGACTGTTGTAATTTGGTGAGGAAATAAGTTTTTTTTCTTCTCCTCAAAAATGTGAAAATGTGACTTAGTTCTTTTCTCCATTGACTTTTGTTTGTTTTCGACTACAGAAGATGGAGAAAACTCAGGGACGACATGTTTCACAATAGAAATATATAACAAGAATAATATGCATTAAATTTATTGTTTAAATGTATTCTTGCTTTTTAGTTAGATTTTTTGATCTCCTGCATCTTAGAACATTATGTCCTACATTCTATCTGATAACCCAGTAGTATAAAACAAAGTCCCCAATTCTTGTATGTAATGGGTAATCTCGAGAACCACTGGATGGATTTTGATGCGGTTTTCACCATTCTGTAAAGGATTCCTCGAGGAAGGTTTCTTTAGAAAAACATTCATTTATGACCAAAGGAAGTCAAGCAGTAATGATTTCAGTGAATCGAGTCGAAAAACCTGCCGTCCGTGATCCTTTTAAGCTTATGCTGGGTAAACCATTAAAAATATCAATATACTATGAGGAAAGAATTGTTCAGCATGGAAAGTTCTACAAAAAAAAGGTCTGCGGAAGCACATCTCTATCTTCAATACATCGCCCACTGTGTTTTTACGTGTTCATTTCTTCTAACAATCTCCATTCAGTGGAAATTTAAATTACTAGATTTGGAGTGAGTTTATGAGCAAGCCTATCACACCAGCTTCGAGCAGCATCAAACTGTCGAGTCGTGCCGAACTAAGACTTCAGAGAAGAGTAGGCTATATGTGTTTGGAGTTTCGCTGTTCATCTCGGCTTGTCTGAATTGCGTCTGCGACCTGGCGTTCATGCGCCTTTTAAGCTTACGCTGGGTAAACCGTTAAAAATACCGGGCGAAGTCGGAGCGGGTTGCTAGTCATTTATATAAATATTCTTTAGGTTATTTATCGCATGTCTCCCACAAGTCCAACCCCTCGTCCACGTCGTGGGAGATGGGCAACGGCATGAAGTATGGGACTGCCTGTAGGGGCGAGATACAGTGGGGACTCCATGTGCCCCGGGACCGCTACGCTAGCTGTGAAGGTCCTACAGGAACCCTGAAAAGTGACGGCTAACGGGGCTCTGGTGAAACTAAGGCCCAACGGCAACACGGGCGGATGAAGAGCCTATTAATTTTTTAGGTCCCTAACGGTCATCTAGGCGGAAGAGGCCATGCCAGATGGACTGGCTGTAAAGGCGCAACTCACCTTTTCCCGAGTTAGTGGCAGTCCATTGCAGTTCTGGTGCTGGAAGCTGCATGTCTCATTCTTTATGTGCCGCAGATAATGGTTCCAGAATCATAGTGTGTGGGTCGCTACCTGGCAACTAGAGATCCACCTTAAACAAAGTCACGCCTGTGGCACTCTTTCCTGCCATTCCACTTAGACCAACGGCGATGGGACAAGGGCGACGAATGCAGGTTTGGGTAAACTGGAAGCTTCTAGTCTGGACCTGCACGTTGGTGGCAGATGTCTGATGGTCGCTTCTCTGTCACCAGTGACATCACCATCGAGTGTATACAAATTAGTAATGCAGGAAAGAAACATACACTCAGTTATGAGTATTGGCCGCCGCCGATTTATCGCATGTCCCAGTAATTGGGATTATATTGTGTTATCCAACTGAAAAGTGTAAGGCAACACTGATAAAATACCTTCAAAGCTAACTACGGTGGAATGTTTATGCTGTTAATGTGCATGATCTTCAACAACTTCTTAACATAAAGTCACCAGACTCTAACTTTGAAAAATTGTAGCTCACGTATCGGACGGAATAAGTTCGCAAGCTTGGCTGTGAGATGTTATCAGGGGTGCAGGAACAGTGCAGCTGTTGTCTTGCCTAATTTGGGCGACAATGCATTTTACGCGTGCACAACCAGTCGCTTTATTAGAGACTTACAGTACTTGGACAGCAAATGTTGTGTGGAAAATTATTGGGTGTGTGGAACTACGATGGGTGACGATATTTGAGCGTGACATCGTATTCTCGGACTGATTTGTTTAAACTATTGACCTTGCGAAATTTCAGCTTTGTATATTTCTTAATTCTGTATTTAGCGGAACGGAAAGTTCACAGGCGAAATGAAGAATGATTAAAATTAAAAGATATAATGAGCATTTCAACGCTGCTAGGCACAAAAAAATTCTCAGCCATTAATAATCATATGCAGGAACGCAACCACAACTTTTCGAAAATTGAGGAAGACTTGGAAATTTTACATTATTGCAGCAAAGGCATTATGCTTAATATTTTAGAACAGCTAGAGATAGACCAGGCCTTGAGAAACAACCCGTCACACAATCTGAATGAAATCAATTTCGATAGCAATGTTTTATACGAAACATTGACAAACTTTGTCACCAGTAACAAACATAAAAAAACCTCCATAAATTAGATCTGGGTTCGTAGTACCACCCAAACTTCCTTCCCCCTCCCGCTCCAGGTTGCCTCCCCGCCCCTCCGCTCTTTGCTTCCACCAATGGTATTCTCCACCCCTACATGTCTCACGTGGCCTCACCTCGCCTCGCCTAGACTCAGCACTTGAGTTGCAACAGCTGTTTCAAGCGCACAGGTTCACTGCATACACTGGGAGGTAAGGATTTTATAGCAATCGTTTTCTGGTTGATCATAATTAGATTCTTATTATTTCAGTCCATTCACTAAATTAATTTAATTTTTCTTTCAACAGAGGACTACTTGTTTAGTCTGGGAGTACCTAAAAGTCTTTTGCATTTGGACCATTCAAATGGGAATACTATTCTATTTCCGTTCCCCATATGACAAGAAGCAGAACAGGACAAGATCTCCTATCAGAAGGGAGTACCTAAAAGTCTTTTGCATTTGGACCATTCAAATGGGATTACTACTCTATTTCCGTTCCCCACATGACAAGAAGCAGATAACAGAATAGGATAAGATCTCCTATCAGAAAGACATGTGCTTATGAACAAGTTAAATGGACTCTCAGAACTTTTAACATGTGTTTTTAATATGTTTCGTACAAATTTTTAATGTAATGTTTTTAATATGTATTATTAGTGTGCATGCATTTTTGGATTTTGTTCAGTGTTTTTTGATGTATTGCCATTTGTGTGAGAGGCTGATGAAGGACCGGCATGCAAGGTTCGAAACATGTACCTAACTTAGCGCAATAATAGCGCAAAATATTTTGTATTGATTTGACGGAAAGTTTCAACTGATTAAACTATTTAAATGAAGAAAAGCCGAGTTGCACTTCCAGGGAAACTCCAAACACAACCACTCTTCTCTAAAGTCGTAACTGAACACGGCTCGACAGTTTGCAGCTGGCTGTAACTGGGGTAATAGGCTCGCCCTCTAGCTATGCTGTAACTGGGGTAATAGGCTCGCCCCTAGCTAGTTCGTAAACTGTCACCTCAGTAATTGAATGGAGACTGTTGGAAGAAATGAAAACGTAAAAACACTTACAGTGGGCGATGTATTGAAGATAGAGATAAGCTCTCCGGGACTTTTTTGTAGAACTTTCCATGCTGAACAACTCTTACACTCTTAGTATATTGATATTTTTAACGGTTTGCCCAGCGTAGACTTAAAGAGCGCACAAACGCCATGTTTTTTTTCGACTTTTTCACTGAAATCGTTCAGAGCCTCCGTGGCTTAGGCGGCAGCACGCCCGCCTCTCACCGCTGGATCCGTGGTTCAAATCCCGGTCACTCCATGTGAGATCTGTGCTGGACAAAATGGAGGCAGACAGATTTTTCTCCTGGTACTCCAGTTTTCCCTGTCAAAATTTCATTCCAGCAACACTCTCCACTATCATTTCATTTCTCATTCATTTAATCATTGCCGCAGAGGAGTGCGTCAGGCCTCGGCAGCCGGCACAGTTCATATCCTCGCCGCTAGATGGGGGCTTCATTCATTCCATTCCTGACCCGGTCGGAGACTGGAAGCAGGCTGAGGATTTTCATTTTCACTGAAATCGTTACTGCTCGGCTTCCTTTGACCATAAGTAAATTATTTTCTGCAGAAACCTTCCTCGAGATATCCTTTACTGAATGGTGAAAACCACATCAAAATGCATTCAGAGGTTCACCCGTTACATCCAAAAACGACAGTAGCGACACTCGAGCGCAGGAACATAAAAGAAAGAGCGTTGCAGCAGAAAAGAGATAAAACGATATCATCACCTTTCACTGTAACACTTTTTCACAAAGGTCACTGTATTCCAACGTTGTCACATCAAAGAGTGAAGACGTTGATTTCCCGATGAACCCTTACCAGGTATATATTCTTTGTATGATACAGGTATATGTGCAACGATTCGTTGGTTTATGCGAAGACGATCACCGAACAATATATTTTAAACACCGATGGAAGTGCTGAGAGTAATAAATGTACAGACATAACACAAACTCAATTTCCACACATTGTCTTCCCACAGTTCCAGTTTACAAGAGATGTTGTAAGTGACCACACGCTTGCACATGTTTTGCGAACCTCTTTTCAAATTTGCTGGTGTTATTTCGCCAATACAATTACAAATTGCTTGTTTGAGTTCATGTAAGGAATGCAGATTATTTCTCTATAATCTTTCTTTCAAATACGTCCACAGAGGAAAGTTTGGAGAAGTTAAATCGAACGAGGAAGCCACAAATTTCTTGAACGAACTTAAGGCCTTCCCAATCCTTACCTGAATTACAAATATAACACAACACAGGTTGCCAGTTTCTCATGGTATTAGACATGCTGTTATGGTCCATATTGACAAAAATTCCACACACACACCCAAGTACACGAGGCTAAATGACCATGATGTCCAAGCAATTAAAGGTCGGGGATGTTGCCGAACCCTACCAAGTGCTGTTGATAGAACTACAATGTTAGCAACGATCAACCTTGAATGGATGTGCGTGGGGTACAACCTACGACACGTTTTTCAGTTCACGGTTTCCATTTCCGAGTGAGCGTGAATGCATTTGCTTAGTGGAAGAGTAAACATTGCTCTTGTGTTTGTCTGCAGGGTGATCAACCACATGATCAAGCGAGGGAGCATATGGGCACAGAAGTGTGGAGTCATGACTATGCTGTACAGCATCGCTGGCGTCCTTCTTGCCTACCAGCGGGACCGTGACGACCATATCAACACCGTGGCAGCAGCGGGCGTCATGGGCGCCCTGTATCGGGCACCAGGTACTGGTTACTGTAGTCTGTATTGGTCCGAAAATAAGCTGCTTCGTTAAAAATCGAGGGGAAAAAAGAAAATACCAAAAAGAAGAGAGATTATGGATTTTTATTTTATGGGATTTGCTTTCAGCATATTGCTAGTATGAAACTTGCATTGTAACTAGACAGCAAATAATACCTGACAACTAGGGCTGGGATCAACATTCAAAATATGTACATATTCATGTAATAATATTAATAATAATAATATTGTATGTCCTCGGGTGCCGGGTGCAAGCTTTGTTATTTGCACCCAGAGGGCAGCTTGCATGTTGAATTTTGTTGTTCCTTGAAGCACTATGAAAGTCAAGGAGGTTAGATATCTAAGCTCCTTGAACACTATAGTGCTTTCTAGTAGAGAAATGAGGAACTTTGTTTTGGCGGAAACTCCCGAGATTAATTTTGCCATTATGAACACGGCCTACTGAATTCAAATGGGTTCTTTCGTATGACATGAGTATCGTGATTTTTGTCGCCTTTCAAAAATAATTTACCACGGCCAGGAGCGAACCTGCAAGCTTGGGGTTGGCAGTCCGACACGATAACCACTCATCCACCATGATAAGCACATATTTATGTAATAATATTAGGTAACGGCTTCGGTGGTGTAGTCGGTAGCATCCTGGACTGCTATGTGCCCAAGATCGCGGGTTCAAACCCGGCCGAAGTTGTAGGATTTTTAAAAGCGTTAAAATCCTTCAGTATGCCTTCCTTCGGAGGGGAAGTAAAGCTGGCGGGCCCATGTCATACATTTACGAAACGTAAAAGAACCTACCACTACAATTGGTAGTGTGTAGCTAAGTTTTTAGGTTATATTTGGTTAGAAACGCTCTATCAAGTTCCAATGTTTGGCACCTACTGTCGACCAAAGTATTATGTGCACTCGAGTTTGAAGGTTGTTTGCGAAGTATCCAAAAGACCTACATAAAATCCAATACCATCATCATTTTCATCGTTCTATTTTACGTTAGTTCATGTAGGTTTGGAATTTTTAATTTATATTTTAATATTTTTTTTATCGCAGTGGAACACAAGAAGTGGCCTTTTTTTAAGCGTGTTTCAACCATGCTTCACATTTTTAAAATTTTATCTCACAAACCCGTCATCGGATCAAATCCAAATTTTAACACATTATACATTGGAATGTTGTATGACTGGTTTATTAATTTCAAATTTTGTGTGCCCAAGAAAGAAAGTTGTTATCATTTTTGTAAGGTAACTTTTTCTCGGCTCGGGTTCGTTGAAAAATGTAGTTCTTGGTCGGTTGTAATCCTTATACATCAAAAGGTATGCTGTATGACTGTGAAATATGTAAATTAATTCAATTATTTTATATCGGTTTGTATTTGTGCGAGGTAATAAGACATGGTTCACCAGCTAGCTGCTCCAGGGAAAGCTGTACAGCGTTGCCAAGATGGAGCCCAACACGCGTCAAGGTGCGCCTCGCTTGGAAGTGATGGGCTCCATCTCAGCAATTAATAAACCAGTTACACAACATTCCAATGCATATTGTGTTAAAATTTGGATTCGATCTGATGACGGATTCGTGAGATAATAATTCTGAAATTTGACGCATGGTTGAAACACGCTTAAAAATGGCCACTTTTTGTGTTCCAACTGCAATAAAAAATATTAAAATATAAATTAAAAATTCCAAACCTACATGAGCTAACATAAAATAGAACGACAAAATGATGATGTTACTGGATTTTATGTAGGTCTATTGGTTGCTTCACAACCTTCAAACATGAGTCAACAAAGTCAACAACCTCTGGCACTATACAGCCCATGACGGGCTAAGGCTGACCAAGCGACCGCTGCCCAGCCGTTTGGGCTGCAGATAATGGGGTGAGCGTGATCAGCGCGTCGGGTCCCCTCGGCCGTTAATCTTGGTATTCGTGACCGGGGCGCTGTCTCACTGTCAGACAACTACTCAATTGTCCTCACGAGGCTGAGTGCACCCCGTTCCAACCCTCACGTCAGTTTTTTAAAATCCCTGACGGAGCCGGGGATCGAACACGGGGCCTCCGGGTGAGAGGCAGGCGCGCTACCCCAACACCACGGGGCCGGCATATGTAATAATAATAATATCATAAGGCCTTGGGTGCCGGGTGCAAGCTTTGATATTTGCGCCCAGAGGGCAGCTTGCATGTCGAATCTTGTCGTTCCTTGGAGCGCTATGAAAGTCAAGGAGTTAAGATATCTAAGCTCCTTGAACACTATAGCGCTTTCTAGTAGAGGAAGGAGGAACTTTGTGTTGGCGGAAAATCGTGAGATTAATTTTGCCATTATGAACACGGCCTACTGAATTCAAATGGGTTCTTTAACATGCCAACATCGTATGACATGCGTGCCGAGATTTTTGTCGCCTTTGAAAAATCACTTACCACGGCAAGGGGTAGTCCGACACGATAACCACTCACCCACCATGGTAAGCAAATATTCATGTAATAATATTAGGTAGCGGCTTCAGTGGCGTAGTTGGTAGCATCCTGAACTGCTATGCGCCCAAGATCGTGGGTTCAAACCTGGCCCAAGTTGTCAGATTTTAAAATCCGTTAAAATCCTTCAGTATGCCTTCCTTCGGAGGGGAAATAAAGCTGGCGGGCCCATGTCATACATTTATGACACATAAAAGAACCTACCACTACAATTGGTAGTGTGTAGCTAAGTTTTTAGGTTATATTTGGTTAGAAACGCTCTATCAAGTTCCAATGTTTGACACCTAGGTGTCGGTGACAGTGGCATCTGGTAGCCAAAGTTGGAACTACTTGAAATTGCACTTGTTGTGGGCGTTCAATTAAAATACCCTGCTATGGCCATTGGCTGCAATTTATGTATAATAAATATGTAATATTAGAGCAATATTCTCCATTTTAGGTCCATATTGAATATGTTCACTAATAAAACTATTAATAATGTTCGTCTTTTCAATACAATGTTAATAATCTATTTATACAACTGGGTGCATGTTTCGTACAGTCGTCTGTACTTCCTTAGCCCAAATATACATTAAGACATAAACAAAATATAATGCACACTATCAAATACATACACTGAGAATATTCCATAGATAAAACAGTGCAATAGTCACAAACTATATTCCATAGATAAAACAGTGCAACAGTCACAAACTATATTCCATAGATAAAACAGTGCAATAGTCACAGACTATATTCCATTTTATTTATTTTTTGTACTGTTTTATCTATGGAATATAGTTTGTGACTATTGCACTGTTTTATCTATGGAATATAGTTTGTGACTATTGCACTGTTTTATCTATGGAATATAGATTGTGACTATTGCACTGTTTTATCTATGGAATATAGTTTGTGACTATTGCACTGTTTTATCTATGGAATATAATTTTGTGACTATTGCACTGTTTTATCTATGGAATATAGATTGTGACTATTTCACCATTTTATCTATGGAATATAGATTGTGACTATTGCACTGTTTTATCTATGGAATATAGTTTGTGACTATTGCACTCTTTTACCTATGGAATATAGATTGTGACTATTGCACCATTTTATCTATGTAATATAGTTTGTGACTATTGCACTGTTTTATCTATGGAATATAGTTTGTGACTATTGCACTGTTTTATCTATGGAATATAGATTGTGATTATTGCACCATTTTATCTATGTAATATAGTTTGTGACTATTGCACTGTTTTATCTATGGAATATAGTTTGTGACTATTGCACTCTTTTATCTATGGAATATAGATTGTGACTATTGCACCATTTTATCTATGTAATATAGTTTGTGACTATTGCACTGTTTTATCTATGGAATATAGTTTGTGACTATTGCACTGTTTTATCTATGGAATATAGTTTGTGACTATTGCACTGTTTTATCTATGGAATATAGTTTGTGACTATTGCACTGTTTTATCTATGGAATATTCTCAGTGTATGTATTTGATAGTGTGCATCATATTTGTTTATGTCTTAATGTATATTTGTGCTGAGGAAGTACAGACGACTGTACGAAACATGCACCCAGTTATATAAATAGATTATTAACATTGTATTCAAAAGACGGACATTTAATAGTTTTATGTAATATTACATTTAAAAGTTTTAAAATACAGTATGTAATATTAATTTAATTTCACATAAATTATATTACACATGATATTATTTGTAGGTTCCTCATTTTATTCATATGTTTTTGCAAACTAATGTGTGGTACAATAATTAACTAAGCATGTCCATATTATAGCACTTGTTGATTGCGTGGTGGGAGGAAATATAGCAGCCAGTCTCCGGCTCTCACTTCTTCTTCTTCAATAATAATAATAATGTTATTGGTTTTACGTCCCTTTTAACAACCCTGGCTTTTAGAGACGCCGGGGTGCCGGAATTTTGCCCCGAAGGGGATCTTTAACGTGCCAGTAAATCTACTGACACGGCTCCCTCGCATTTGCGCACCCTCAAATGCCAGCTGACTGTGCCAGGTTTCGAACCTGCAACCTTGGGCTCAGCAAGCGAGAACGTTACCCCTGAGCCACGCAGCCAGACCTTCTTCTTCAAGTGCCCCATCCTCCAAGTACATTGGTGATCAGTAGCATGATCTGCTGTTTGTCCATAGCTGTTCTAAACAATGTCACTGTATTAAGTCCAAACCACTGGCTTTAGTTCTTTAGCCAGGTTATTTGTCTGCGTCCTGGACCCCTAATGCCATCAGTCTTCCCTTGGATTGTTAATTGCAAGAGGTGGTATTTGTTGTTGCGCATGAAATGACCAAAGTATTCTAGTTTTCTCCTTTTGATGATACTGAGAATTTCCGAGCCTTTGTTCATACGCCGCAGTACTTCCACATTCATAACTTTAGCTGTCCATGATATCCTTAAAATCTGGTGATACGTCCACATTTCAAGTGCTATCAGTTTCTTACTTAAAACCTCGGTAAGTGTCCATGATTCAACTCCATAGAGCAGGACACTAAAAACTTAGCATCGAAGCAGTCGGGTGCATAATGACAGACTTAAATCACGGCTGGTCAAAAGTTTTCTCATTTTCATGAAAGAACTTCTGGCCTGCTCAATTCTACAGCGAATTTCTTGACTATGTCCCAGTTATCATTGACAACTGAAATAAACTTAAGTCCAGCCATTGAGTCTCCAACTAGGTGTCCATCCCCTTCTTCTTTCTAGCGTCTTCCCGTTGGAACGGGATCCACTTTTTGGATCAATGGACACTATTTCTTGCAATTTAATGCTTCCTGTGGGTGCAAGTTTCTTGATCGTAGATCTGCGTTTATAGTGTCCAGCCACCGTAACTTAGGTCCCCCATGCTGTCTCTGGCCGTCGACTGTTAGATGGTAGGACGAGCTGATGACTGAACTTGGTGGTGCTCGGACGATGTGTCCTTACCAACAGAGTCTCCATTCCTGCATTTTCTCATTGATTGGAGCCACAGCAACTAGTTGTGTTGTGAATATGGTCGAGCAGAGCATCAGCACTTCTAGGTGTCCATCCCCTAATATCCACTAATATCATTCTTGGATTTCTTCCCGTGCCCTTTCTCAGCAGCTTGTGAATTGCTTGGAAAATTTGTTTCACATAGCTGAGTTTCTAGTGAACACACATTGTCATACAGACTGTTTTGAATTATCATATATCTCACTCACGAAAAAAATACTTTCTTTTGACAGTAAGAGACAGAATATGTAAGTTTACATATACCGGAAAGTAAAAGTTGGCCCGGGTAGGCGCTAGTCACATAATGACCCTGTATTACATTGTATTTTCAACTTACGTACAAAAATTTCAGTTTCTCTGCTCGTTCGTTTCTTTATTTCCACATATCTTTCAAAGTGCATTGTCACGACTTCTTTACAAGAGAACATTGTATGATCTTCTTTGCATCCTGCATTAACTCCAGTAGTTCTGTAAACTGCAATTCCTGAAGGTCACTCACAACAGATAGTGCTTCTTCAAAAGTGTGTATTTTTAGCTCCCTTTAGTTGCCTTCATCGTCGTCCATTTCTTCCATGACTTCGCACCTGCTGTTTTCGGCAGCAATATCAGCTGTGCTCTGTCTTTTAGTCGGTAATGTTTCCTAGAACTTTGGTGCAAGTACAGTCGCGCTCAAAATTTAGTACTGTACATAGCTTTGTATTATGGATAGGATAATCCATCTTAGTCAGGTTATTTACACCTACAGTTCCAGAATTTATTTCCGTTTCCGCGTTAGGCAGTTTTCCGGTTTATAGTGTCATTTTACATAGGAAATACCTCCGTTCCGAATTTTGTTTTCCGTTTTTCCAGGTTTCCGGTATATAAACGATCCGGTTTAGGCAGATTTTACTGTAAATGTTTCTTTGCTCTATGGTTACACATCGCCAGATACTAAAGAACGTAAGCCCCTTGCCCCTTGTATCGAGGCTCCTTTTAGTATTCAAGGGTCATCGGGCTGCATGGCTTAGCGGTAGCATTCTCGCCGGCTGTGGCCAAGGTTGCAGGATCGAATCCTGGCACAGTCAGCTGGCTTTTGATGGTGCGTAAATGCAAGGGAGCCGTGTTAGTAGACTTACTGGCACATTAAAGATCCCCTTCAGAGCAAAATTCCGGCACCCTGGTGTCTGTAAAAGCCACTGTAGTTAAAAGGGTTGTAAAACCAATAACATCATTACTATCATAATCATACAAAACAGCGATGATGAGTAGAGGTAAGAAAGAAGAAAAAGGAGTAGCCTAATCAAAGTCGGAGATAAGGAATTGGAAGTGGTGAAACGCTTCAAATACTTGGGAAGTGAACTGACTGAAGATGGAAGACTAGATTTGGAAATTAGCAGAAGAATACAACTCGGGAGTGCTTTCTACCAACAGGTATGGGGACTAGTAAGGAACAAGGATATACCAATTAAAGCTAAAGAAGTTATGTACAAAGCATATTATGTTCCTATAATGACATATGCAGCAGAAACTTGGACAATGACTAAGAGGGATGAGAGCAGAGTACAAGCAGCTGAGATGAGATTCCTGAGAAGTATGGTCCAGAAAATGAGGAGGGACAGAGTGAGAAATGAAGATATATGGAAAGAACTGGGAGTACAGAAACTAAATTACAAACTGGAGCAAAACGGATTGAGATGGTTTGGACATGTCAAACGGATGAATGAAGTAAATCTACCAAGACGAGCACTGGAACGACAGATGACAGGGAAGAGAGGACGAGGAAGACCAAGAATGCGTTGAATGGACTCGGTGAAGAATAGTATTAGAAAACGGAACCTGGATTGGAACACCGTGTCGGACGAGGAATGGTGGAACGACAGAACAAAGTGGAGAGGAACCATATTTGCCCCCACCCAGTGTCAGCTGGAAAAGGGGAAATGAAGATGATGATGATGATGATGATGAATCTTACAAGTACAAGCAATCTGTGATGTTTGGGGCCTCTTTATTTTGAGTCCCTATCATACGTTAGAGGCCTTTGTAAGCTTTCAGAGGCCCTTCACTTGTTCGGAGGGCCCTGATGCTGTTGAGGCCCTTATGTGATATTAGCTCTGAAAATTCTCTGTAATTGATACTGTAGTGTAAATTGAATATGTTTGAACTTATTTTTCGTACATATTTTTGCAGTGTAGTCCCGTTGGGGGTAAGTTATTTTTAGTACGGTACTTCGTGACAGGTCGACGACTTCTTGCCTTGTCCAGTCGTGTTTTGTAATAGCAAAGTGTAAATTCCGTAAGGAGGTGGGGGAAGGCAAGCGCTGTCTGCATTCCATTGAGGGATCTGCTTAAATGGTCAACAGTGCGTTGTGAACGATGTCTGCGTTAAACGTAAACGAGTAGTGCTAACAATCTAACAAAAATTAAATAGTAATGGCGTCTGTGGCGAGATAAGGAAGCAGATGAACAACCAAAAGCAGAGAACCATTACAGACAGCACAATAATGTTTATGAATGTATTATAGCCTACTTTATATATGCAATGTATTGCAGCCAATGGCCATAGCAGGGTATTTTTATTAAACGCCCATAGCCTCCCAGCAAGTTCAATTTCGAGTAGTTCCGCTTTAGTTGCCAGATGCCACTGTCACTGACACCTAGTAGTGGTGATCATTTGAACTTCATAGAGCATTTCTAACCAAATGTAACCTACAACATTTGGCTACACACTACCAATTGTAGTTAGTGGTAGGTTCTTTTACATGCCATTAATCTATGACATAAACCATTACAAGTCGTGAAATGCTTCAAATACTTAGGGAGTGTCATAACAGACGATGGAAGGATAAGTGAGGAAGTTGGTAAGAGGATCCAACAAGCAAATGGGTTTTACCAGAGTGTGAGGGGTCTGGTGTGGAACCAGGAAGTTCCCAAGAAATGTAAAAGAATCTTGTATTCAACATATTACACACCTATATTGACGTACGCAGCAGGCACGTGGACAACAACTAAACGGGAGGAAAGTAGAATCCAGGCAGCAGAGATGAAGTTCCTTAAGCGGGCCTTACACGTTCAATAATATTGTCAATCATGACCTTCAATATCACTTAAATCAATCTTACATCAATATTCCACAATACGCCATCAAGCCTTGTCGAGCATTACACGCTCAATATTATTGTCAATACTTGCCTTCAATAAAAGCTGACCATTTTCACCCCCCAGGGTCTCACATCTAGTAGGACGTGGGTTGGCGACCATGGGACCCCATCTGAGTCCGGCATTGCTTCCACTTACTTGTGCCGGGATCCGCTCCGTCTTCTTTCCTGTCGACCTCCCTTGGTCAACTCTTGTTCTTTTCCGGCCCCGACTGTATTAGGGTATCCGAGGTCTAAGGAGTCTTTCACTTTCCCGCCTTAATTGTCCCTTGTTTCATCTTTCCTGATCCCTCCTTCTTCGAGGGGTCAAACCTCTTGTTTTCTTGTCATTATATATCCTTTTCTCTTTAAGATTCCTGCACTGTTTTTGTTAATTGGATTCTCGTGTATCTAAATTCCCTTTAGTGATTTTTTTTGCATCTACGTTGCATTTTGTAGGTCTTTTCCATCTAAATTGCATTTTGCGAGTGTTTTCAACCTCAATTGCATTTTGTAAGGATTGACAATCTAAATTGATTTTTAGTAAGTCTTTCAATATAGGGGGTGGAACTTTTGTGAGTATATTGAATTTCAATTGCATTTTGTAAGTATTTTTAACCTTAACTGCTTTTTGCAAGTATTTTCAATCTAAATTGCATTTTGCGGGTATTTGGAATCTAAATTACATTTTTGTAAGTATTTTCAATCTAAATTGCATTTTGTAGGGTGAGCACATTTTGTAAGTATTTTCTATCTAAACTGCATTTAGTAAGTATTGTCCATCCAAATGAGTAGTTTGAATCTACCGTACATTTTGTAAGCATTTTCAATTTCAATTGCATTTTGTAAGCATTTTGAATATCAATTGCACTTTGTGAGTATTTTGGATCTGAAATGGGAATTTTTCAATCTGAATTGCATTGTGTATTTTCAATTTCAATTGCATTTTGTAGGTATTTTGAACCTCAATTGCATTTTGTACGTATTTTCAATCTCCCGCATTTTGTAAGTATTTCGACTCTACATTGAATTTTGTACGTATTTTGAACCTAACCTACATTTTGTGCGTATTTTTCAATCTATTCCTTTTGTGAGTATTTTCGTTCTAACTTCCCTTTTGTAAGTAAGTTATTACCGCTCTCCATTTTGTGAGTAGTTTCAATCTGAGTTCCTTTTTGTAAGTATTTTCTGTCTTAATTTTCGTTCTTATTTCCATTTCATTGTCATTTTCGCTATCACCCAGACCATTAGGGGCCGATAACCTAGATGTTAGGCCCCTTAAAACAACAATTATCATCATCATCATCATGTTGTTCATAGGTCCCGAGAAATTGGAGAACATGGAACACCCACGAGTTAGGTTGATAAACTTCATCGGCACCTGTTCCACTTCTTTTAGATGTCTCTATTTTCTTTCGCACGTTGGCATGATTCGCCGACGGTTTCATTCCTTTGTACACAACGAGCAGCTTATCGAGCGCAACATTCCTCTTGTGTTTATTTATATATGAAGGATCACCTGGATTCCACAGTTCAGGTAAAGTTTCATACAGGTCAATGAATAAATGAAGACATGTATCGGTATCAGATTGTGGTGCAACGTCGGTCTCATGACCCACGGAATCATCAGTTGCGTAACCCTCCATCTTGCAAGCACAGAACACACTGTGGATTGATGCGATATTGAAGTGAGCGCCATCACACGGTCAATATTATTGTCAATATCCCCTTCACTTACCAGTATTGATGCTCTGATATCTAAATTTCCGGATTTTCATCAATACGGCTTCAATCCAAACCATCAATCCATTTTTATTAACCTTACACGGTCAATATTATTGTCCGGCCTTGCCCTCAGGCTGCTTAACAGCTAACGGACCTGCATCGGATGTGTTTGAAATCTCTTCTGCCACGATTACTCTCACAATGACTTGTCACCTTGAGAGAAGACCTTCTTTTTGGGATTTCCAACCCGGGAGCGCCCTTGCAATAATTTTAATGGGCGTCTCAAAGCTCCACACTCAAGAGACCCATTTCAAGCTTCGCCTGTTCTTCTTTTTTTTTTTTGATGACGTAATTGGTCTCTACAGTAATCAGCTTCGTAACCTCCAGCAGGAGATCATAAACAGCCAGACCCTCTATTATACCAGCATCTTCAACAGACCACTTTATATTTAGTGGAGTGATTTCATAAGAGTAAACATTGGAACCTAATCGAATAAGTTCAAGGTCATAAGGACCCATAGTGAACATTGTAAATTATATTTGCCGACATGAACTTCAAGTGATCTATATTTTAATATGTTATTTTTAATGTGTTTTTATCATATGTGCCTTATTAGTTCTTATCCCCCTCTTTTGGATGTGTTTGTTCGTATTTATTTCACCATATCATTTCTCATTATATCACTTTTATCTTCATCCATTTCATGTATTCATTTCATGTTAGTTTCAACTTTTAAGATATTTTTAATGATACTGATAAGTGCTGCTCTATGTATGGCTGATGAAGGGGCTAGTATAAGCTCCGAAACATGTACCACATGGGTCTAATGTAACCCTCCAATGTTTAATTATAAGTATTGATTAGGCGGATTCTCTCTTCCTTTTATTAAATTTAATTGACAATCAATACGGAACCATGACTAAACCTACTGATAAAACTTGTCAGTATTGACAATATTATTGAACGTGTAAGGGCCGCTATAGAGGTATAATTGGAAAGACCCGCAGAGACAAAATCAGAAACAAGGAAATTATGGAGAAAACAGGATTCCCGAAGTTACAAGACAAAATCGAGATCAGTAAGCTGAAACGGTATGGACATATGATACGAATGGGAGAAGACCGAGTCTCCCGAAGCGATTATTTACTGAGAAAGTCACGGGAAGGCACCAAAGGGGAAGGCCGAGGATGAGGTGGATGGATGCAGTGAGGGAGAGTGTTGAGAAAAGAGGAGTGAAAGTGAAGGGTGTACTGGAAGAGGGATGAGAGTGGTGGAGAGACAGAAAAGTGTGGAGGTCCTTGATTCACACCCCGACCCATCACTGGAACCGGGAAATGAAGAAGAGAAGAAATCTATGACATGGGCCCGCTGGCTTTACTTCCCCTCCAAAGGGATTTACTTTATATGATACTGTATTTAAAATAAAATAAAAAATGTAGGCATCCTTCTTACAATAAACACATGCTTTTGGATTATCCGTGCCATTTACCCCGATCATTAGCCCAGGTACACTGTACCTAACACACTAGAATATCTGAGGCGTCTGGTATCAAAACAAGACACAACACTTCAACAAAAATGTTTCACGAGACACAAAAAACTGAGTAAGTCCTTTGTTTACTGACAAATAAATAAGCCTCTTTTTTGAAAGTTGTGAGCGATATCGCCAAATATTTCTCAAAAATTTCATAACTCATGCTGTTTTATTTTCCTTTTTATAAGCATTTTAATATTTGATGCATCTTATTTTGTTTTAAAACTTGCTGATGTATCTTGTTTTGAAAATAAAATAATCACTCTTCACAAGTATAAAGTCGATTTACCACACCGGCACTTACAGAACACGAAACAATTGCATAAGCAGCACCCTTTCAGCTGATGCGCAATAGATGCTGCCAAGATGTGTCTTGTTTTGATACTCAATCATCTACTTGTCTTATTTTGAAACCAACCGACTTCTTCAGCAATTAAAAACAGCATGATGTGGGCACTTAGGATTGTTATAGTCAACAAAAAAAAAAAGTGAACCCCTGGCACTATCCAGCCCATGATGGCTAAGGCCGACCAAGCGACCGCTGCCCAGCCATTCGGCCTGCAGATATTGGGGTGACGCGTGATCAGCGCGTCGGGTCCCCTCGGCCGTTAATCTTGGTTTTCATGATCGGGGCGCTGTCTCACTGTCAGACAGCTACTCAATTGTCCTCACGAGGCTGAGTGCACCCCGTTCCAACCCTCACGTCAGTTTTAAAATCCCTGACGGAGCCGGGGATCGAACCCGGGGCCTCCGGGTGAGAGGCAAGCTCGCTACCCCAACACCACGGGGCCGGTTTTAGGATTGTTATATATATATATATATATATACACCGCGGACAGGCCAACATTAACCACGCAAATATCACTTCTTTATTGGTCTAGTTTCCTTCTTTCTCTTTCAGAAGTCTTTCATCCTGGTCGACTGCACAGCTCTTCTTTCAGCAGTCCATTCTCCTCTGTTGAGATTCTTCTTCTCCCCGACAAGAATTTGGGGCCATTTTTTTTTCTGTACTCTATTCGATTTAGACAATCTTCTTCAGTAATTTTGAATTTTTGAAGTTCTTCTTTCATTTGTTTTACGTAGCCTCCTTGCCCTTTATAGTTCCAGATTTTATCAAAAATTTGTTTGTTTAACCTTGAGCAATCCATGCGGACCATAAGTCCATAGAACTGAAGTCACCGTTTTCTGATCATCACTTCAAGGTTGTCGATTTTACTATAAATTTCTGCATTGGATCTCAGTCTATAACCTTCCTGTGTTTTCCTAGGACCATAAATCCTTCTTAAAATTCTTCTTTCTATCTTGAGCAAACTCTCCATTCCGGTTATATTTGTAGTTTCCATGCCGTACAATTTTGAATTGATAGACAGGTTCTTTTTATTGTATATATTTTGTGTACAAAAATTTAATCTTTCCAATTCCCCTTCTTTGTTCTCAATTGCCAATTTATCCGTCCCATTGCTACTAATTATTTCTCCAAGATATTTAAATTGGTCAGTGACCCTGATGCTCCCATAATTTGTTTTTATCATTTTCTTGATGTATTTCTGATCACTTGTCATCATTTCTGTTTTTACCAACGAAATCTGTAAGCCCGCTTTTTCCGCCGTTTCTTTTAACTGATCAATTTGGTTAATAGCTTCTTGTTCTGATTCAGCAAACAACGCTACGTCGTCAGCAAATGCTAAACCTTTGACTTTGAGGTTGTGATTCTTTGTACTAATTTTAGCACTTGAATCGTTCTTCTCCCAAAACGTCCTCATGACTTTATCCAAGGCCAAATTGAAAACCAGTGGTGATAGACTGTCCCCTTGGCTTAGCCCAGTTTTTACCTCGAAGGGCTCGCTAACTTCATTTAAAAATTTGACTCTGGAAATTGTATTAGTTAATGTAAGTCTTATTAAATTTATGGTTTTTTGATCAACTTGGTATTCCTTCAATATGTCAAAAACAGTATCCCTATCCACTGAATCATACGCTTTCTGAAAATCAACGAATGAGATAAAGATATTCTTTGGCCTGTTGTTGTAATATTTTAATATCAATTTTTAAAGCTGTGGTTCGAAATGTGGTTCAAGTCTGTTTAGAAATAATTTGGCAAATATTTTATATGTGACAGACAACAATGAGATCCCCCTATAACTATTGACATCAATTTTTGAGCCTTTTTGTGTAGTGGATGAATTAAGGCGATTAACCAGTCTTCTGGAATTGCTTCCTCAATCCAAATTTTCTGAAATAGATTTGTCGTCGCTATTAAAAATTCAACACCTACAAGCTTCCACATTTCTGCAATTATCCCATCCTCGCCTGAGGCTTTATTATTTTTAAGTGAGTTGTTATATCTGCAGTAATCTCAAAATCGCAAAGACAGTGATGTATCTCGTTTTGATACCAGACGACTCATCTATGCTAACGAATCAGAATAAAGTGAAATCAAACATTTCGATATGCAGACTGATGAAATTAATAGCAGTCCGACACAAAGCACAATAGCTGCAATAATGTCCTAAACAAAGGGAGTTATATTCCTTTCTGTTCTATTTCTTAATTGTCAACTTTTCGTATAATTCTTATTGATTTTTATTTTAGCACTTTAAAAATTCCAAATTTGTAGAATTACTGTGTTATGAGTTGTTGTTGCTTGGACATTTACGAGGGAGACTGCTCTGTTTCAGCTGGACTTAGGAAAAGCGTGATTGGTGGTCTGTTCGGCCTGGGCGTGGCATCCAGCTACTGCTTGTGGGATCACAAAGACTCTCTGCAAGATCTTCTTCGACAGGTTCAGTATGTGTCTAGCCCATCCCGACAGTTACAAGTGCTCATTCTGTCTTTCCAGGATTATTATTATTCATTACAAACATGTAAAATATGAAGATTGGTCTGGGACGCATTGATAAAAACCAGGGTAGGCAGAGCAGAAATACAAATGATCAAAGCAATGTATGAAAAGTGTGTAAGTAGTGTGAAGACCAAGCTAGGACAAACAAACTGGTTCAGTGTTGAAACAGGACTTCGACAAGGAAGTGTGTTATCCCCTATACTGTTTATAACTGTCATGGATGAAATCCACAAGAGTGTGAAACGAAGAATGGGAAGCAAGGAGACTAAGGCCTTACTCTTTGCAGACGACAGAGTAATATGGGAAGAAAATGAAATAGAAGTGCAAGAACAAGTCACTGTATGGAATCAAGAGAGAGAGAAATATGGAATGAAAATAAGTGTGGAGAAGAGTAAGACTGTAGTGATGACAAGAAACAAGAGAGAAGGAAGACAGAATATTGAAGTCAATGGAAATCCATTGGAAATGGTAAAAAGCTTAAATATTTGGAGAGCATACTCACAGAAGATGCCGACCCCATGGTGTTGGGGTAGCGCGCCTGCCTCTCACCCGGAGGCCCCGGGTTCGATCCCCGGCTCCGTCAGGGATTTTAAAACTGACGTGAGGGTTGGAACGGGGTGCACTCAGCCTCGTGAGGACAATTGAGTAGCTGTCTGACAGTGAGACAGCGCCCCGATCACGAATACCAAGATTAACGGCCGAGGGGACCCGACGCGCTGATCACGCGTCACCCACCCCAATATCTGCAGGCCAAATGGCTGGGCAGCGGTCGCTTGGTCGGCCTTAGCCCGGCATGGGCTGGATAGTGCCAGGGGGGGACTCACAGAAGATGGTACAATAAATGAAGAAATTGGAAAGAGAATCCAACAAGTTAATGGGTTTTACCAGTGTGTGAGAGATTTAGTATGGAACCAGGAAGTCCCAGAGAAATGCAAGAAAGTTCTATTCTCAATGTATTACACACCAATTTTGACATATGCAGCAGGTACTTGGACCACAACAAAAAGCCGAATCCAAGCAGCCGAGATGAAGTTCCTTAGAGCAGGGGTCTCCAAACTACGGCCCGAGGGCCACATCCGGCCCGCGGACAGATTTTGTCCGGCCCGCGGAGAGCTAGCATACTTGAAAACTCCTTTTAGAGAACATATTTTTTATAGCAAATTAAATTTAGTTTACTGAAGTATTCTAATTTTATGTTGAATAATTATTAATATGACATCTACATTGATATGGTCATGGGCTAACTACTCATAACATTGTTGTAGGCTTATTGTTATTGTTTTTGTGATAAGTTGGATAAAGAAACACAGAATTGTAAAGAGTAAAGACATGTATAACATGCAGACATATGAAATACTAATGAGATTTATGTAATTGAGATTTTCCACTGACAATAGTTTGTAGTTGTGGACTAATTTTACTTGTACCAATTATTAAAAGAGATTTAAGATGCTCATCAGTTAATTTAGATCTGTAAACATTTTTTGTGTACTTCATTTTGGAGAAGGTCTTCTCACACAAATAAGTAGTACCAAAAACAGAAAACAGCCCACGAGCAAATTTATGCAAATTATCAAATTGTGTCAGTGGAAGACTCTTATAAAATTCCAACAAAGATGAGTTTTGATATTTGTTCTTAATTATATCACTGCACTGTAGTTCAATCATTTCCATTTGAAGTTCCGGGGCTAAGGTTTCAATGTCAGTATCAAAAGGATCCTGAAAAATCTTAATTTGATTCGCAAAGGCATCGAAGTCCGAGAAACGAGTATCAAAATTTATTTTCAAAGCACTCAAAGTTTCGATTGCAAAATCGATAGGAAACTCAGTCTCAGTGGTGTGGCTGAATATTTCACATGTTTTAAAATGTGAAAAACATTTACTTCGTAGTTGTGATTGAAACAGTATCAATTTCTTCCGGAATGATTTGATGTTAGTGTATAAATCAGGAGGATGCTGGTTTTCTCCTTGCAATCTCAAATTCAGTTCGTTCACATGTTTTGTCAAATCAACATAGAATGCTAACTTCCACAGCCATGCGTTGTTTTGTAATTCAGTAAGAGGGCGATGCTTTTCATTCAAAAAAATTTCGATCACTGCTCGAAGTTCAAAAAAGCGCTGAAGGACTTTCCCACAACTAAGCCAACGTACGGCAGTATGATAAGGTAAGTCATTTTCTCCAATCTCTTCAATAAATTGTCGGAATTGTCGGTGATTCAGCCCAAAAGATCTCATAAAATTAACAGTTGATATGACTGGTTTCAGAACTTCAGACATATCCAAACATTTTCCGCACAAAGACTGTTGATGAATGATACAATGTAAGACTAATGGTTTTGAACCACCGTCATTTTCTACAGCCTTTGACACAAGAGCGACCACTCCTTTATCTTTCCCACTCATGTTTTTGCCTCCATCAGTTGTAATACATTTCAAGTTTTTCCATCGAAGGTTCTTTTGATTAATGGCCATTTCAACTCCTTTAAAAATATCTGTACCAGTAGTTGTGCCATGAATACTATACATATCAAGAAGTTCTTCATGCACTTCATAGCTTTTATCTACTCCTCGAATATAAATCAACACCTGAGCAGTATCTGACACATCCGTTGACTCATCCAAGGCCAAAGAAAACCACTCAACATCTCCATTTTTGTCGAACAGTTGAGAGGATATATTTTCAGCGATGTTTTCTACCCTTCGAGCCACAGTGTTTGCTGACATACTGACAGTTTTTAATAAATTTACCTTTTCAGGGCACATTTCTTCGGCTGCTGCAATTATGCATTCTTTGATCATTTCTCCATCGGTGAATGGTTTTCCACGTTTTGCAATTTCAAGAGCCACACGAAAGCTGGCACGAGTTGCAGCCTCTTGTTCGGTTTTGAGTTTTGTAAATGAAGATTGCTGCAATTTCAATCCGCGCTTCATAGTTTCGAATTTCTCTGTCCGCAAACTTCCTGTATATTTTAAGTAATTTTGAAAATGTTTTGTTTCATAATGACGTTTAATGTTATATTCCTTGAGAACGGCTATGCTTTCATTGCAAATCAAACATAGCGCCTTGTTACTGGACTCAATTACGAAATACTGAATGTTCCACTCATCTTTGAATTTTCTGCATTCACTATCAATTTTTCGCTTCTTTTCCATACTACTAAATCACACACAAAAGCAACAATTATTCAAATCAAAATACTGTTACAAAGATGTCTTAAACTTAAACACGCACAAACACGTTTTAAGGAGGTATGCACTATTTTATTTCACAACAGTGTCATAGGAACTGACTTGTGGTTGTGCAACTAGCCTTCTTATATATTCCAATTACTGCCATCTAGAAGTGAGTGGAAGACACCAGAACTCTCTCGAACCAACGAGATTACTCTGTACGTGCTATTAGCGCCATCTGTTAGCGATAGAAGGTACTACCTATTTCCGCTTGTGTCCACCAGATGTCGTGTCACGTTACTCCTCATGGCTCGTACTCTACGACTAATCTAGAAATTACAGGTAATGACAGGAAAATTAATAATATGCAGTGTTGCTGTTTTGCGGACTTAAGTCCGATTTGCAGCCTTTTTTCAACGTTGCGTACTTTTTCGGACTTTTTTTTCATCAGTGGACTATTTCACTTTTTACCACCGGCAACAATGATAATATGGTTTTGGCCCTCGGAACTTACTGGAGTAATCAGTATGGCCCTAAGGCTGGAAAGTTTGGAGACCCCTGCCTTAGAGGAATAATTGGGAAGACACGGAGGGATAAAATCAGAAATGTGGACATTAGGGAGAGAACTGGGTTCCCAAAACTGCAAGACAAGATAGAAACCAGTAAGCTGAAGTGGTACGGACATATGATGAGAATGGAAGAATATAGAGTACCAAAAAGAATATTTATGGAGAAAATACCAGCAAGAAGACCACGAGGAAGGCCCAGAAAGAGGTGGATAGATACGGTGAAGGAAAGCATAGAGAAGAGAGGAGTAAAAGAAAAAGAAGTATTGAAAAAAGGAAATGAATGGTGGAGGGATAGACAACTGTGGAGGTCCTTGATTCGCAACCCGACCCTGGGAACTGGAAACGGGAGATGAAGGAGAAGAAGAAGAGAAGATCCAAATTTGCATTAATCTAAAGATTTGCCTGTTTTGCAAGCGATATTCGCCTCTTTACTACACCTGTTGTCATTGGTGATTAGACTTCCCAAATAAGAGAAACTGGCGACTTGTTCCACTATCTTGTCAGTAAGCTTAATGTTTGTGTGAATACTTTCAGGATGTTTACTCACAACTTTGGTCTTAACATTAATGTTCAAACATAACTTTGACAATACTGATAACTAAGGCCTGGAATTTCATGCAAAATTATACTTTTGCATATTTATGCATATTTTGGTTATTTTGGCACAATGCATCATATTTTCCTTTTTGCCTGTTTAAGTGCATATCTCTGCTTGAGAAGGACGTTTACTGTATTCTAATTTCCTGTTGTTTTGAAGCGCTTTTTGTTACTTCATGTTCTTTAAGTCGTATATTTCAATTCGGGCTCCGAGAGTCTATCACAGAATAATACTGACATTATTTTAATACCTGGTATGCGTCAGTCCTTTTGCAAGTTAATATCAATTGTTTGTATTCAGCATTCTATATGTAAAGATTGTAAAATTACTTTCATTAAAGAAATTCAATGGCTATTCAAATTGTATATCAGTTATACTTAAAAATTAACATAATAAAATTATTATTGTTGGTCATCACCACTTGAAGTTCCATAAAATAATATTTCCTACTATTTAGAACTGTTTCTTAGTTCAGATATTTAAAAAAAGTTCATATTTTGTTTATATTCAAAATAGAAACGCCTACCACTCCTGCCGCAGCATCCAAGTTCCTCTCCAAAAACCTCAAACTCGGACACTACAATTCAGTAGTAAAACCTTCTGTTCTGTATGCCTCTGAGTGCCTCGTGATGGCCAGGAAAGACCCACTCAGGAAACCTGAACTCAAGGAGAGGAAGATCCTGTGGAGGATACTAGGGCCTATACGGGAAGAGGAGGCACCTACAGAATTCGGCACAATGATGAGCTTTACAGCCATCAAGAAGACATAGTGACTTGTACATGGGTTGGTTTTTTAGTTTTGGCACCTTAGTTATAACTGGATTAATAACTCACTTAGATGGTTCCAAGTTTCACAGGCCCTCGATGTAGTCCCCACCGTTGCGTATAACGCGTTCCCAGCGATGCGGGTGCTCGGCAGCCTGCTTAACGTCTTCAATGGTACGGAAGCGCTGCCATACTGTTCCCCGAGGGGCAAACCGTTAATGCGGCGTACTATTGTTCGTTTCTGCAAGACCATCTCCGAGGAGCTCTGAGAAGGAAACGGCGCCACCACATGGTTACACCGCCCATCGTTCTGCATGACAATGCTAGGGCACACACAGCAGGCGTTGTCGGCATTGTTGGATCGCTGGGGCTGGGAGGTCCTCTATCACCCCCCATATTCTCCCGACATCAGTCCCTGCAACTATGATTTCATCCCAAAGATGAAGATGACAATGCGCGGGGAGCAGGCTGCCGAGCGCTCTCTTCGTACCATCAATAGATTGGGCAGTGCCAACGGGATCCAACGACTTCCGCATCGCTGGGAACGCGTTATACGCAACGGTGGGGACTACATCGAGGGCCTGTGAAACTTGGAACCATCTAAGTGAGTTATTAACCCCCTTAGCGTGTACGGCGCAACGGTGCGCCCACTAGCCTGCTACGTTCACAGCGTGTACGGCGCAAGGGTGCGCCGTCGAATTGGAAACGCCCGCTACGTGGACTTCGTAATAGTTATTTATTTGGACGTAAGATGGCAGGAAGAGGCAACATTTGGCTACACTTCGAGCTACTTATTATTGCCAGGAGGTGTCGCATATCTTCACAGTCATTTATTTTTCAGATCTCTGCACACGTGTTCCCGCTTTTGCGGACCGTGAGTTTGCTTGTAAACATGGCAGGTCGTGGCACAGTTATTGATGACAAAGAAATAGCTAATTTGCTCGATATTAGTGCCAACGAAAGTGATTCAGAGTGTGACAGCGATATAGAGGATGAGTTCGCTATAACTTCCAGTGAAGATAGTGACGCTGACGATGTAATTCGTGATAGAACGCCAAGAAATACGAACACATTAGGCGACTGTGATATTGTCCCAGTATTGACGTGCCGCTGACCAGGGATAACCAGGTTATTAATAGTTAATAATATTATGTTATATGTTGTTCTTATTGTGTGTGTTTTTTGAAAACTTTCGCCAGTGCTTTTGGAAATTATAGCGAAATGCATATGACACCGCGCTTACCATTGGGAGTAGGCTAGAAATAATGCACGTTGTGGGTGCAGCCCAGAGTTTCACAATATCACGCTTGAGGGGTTAATCCAGTTATAACTAAGGTGCCAAAACTAAAAAACCAACCCATGTATAAGAAAAAGGCACCCGGCCTTCTATGGACACTTGACCTGCATGATCCCATGCCAGCTCGCCAGTAAGATCTTCACAGTGGCAGGAAGATTGAAGGCCTCTAGGACCAAGTGGATCTCTACGGTCAGGACGGATTTAGACCGACTAGGGATCCCACTTAATTCTATACAGGACCGCCAACAATTCCGGAAAGCCATCCGACAGGGAGTTCTTCCTGTATCACTGACAGCTAGGAAGAACACCGGAGTCAGCAGACCACCATGGACGTAGGAAAGAAAGCTAGCTCATAGTCAGATGATGAAAAAGTACTGGAAGAAGAGAAAAGACAAAGTGACGAGGAGATACGAGCCCTGTGGTCCTCTGTAGGCCCAAACGACGAAGAAGAAGAAACCCTAAAGAATACGGAGTGATCGTAATTGCCATAGTTATTTCATAGTGCATATTTTTTGAAACGTGAAGCATATTTGGCCAATAATAAGTGCATATTTATTCATTTAATAGTGGATGGACTTCCGGGCCTTAGTGATAACAATACCACTACTAAAAACTGCCCAGATCCACTAATATCAAGAACACAAAAAAATGCTACAGAATGAATATACTCTTATTTGAAATGATCACCATGTGTGGCAACACTGCGACAAAGACGTTGAGGCTACTCATCAATGGTTGTACAGATCGTGTTTAGTAGAAAAAGCAGACGTGATTGAATTTTTGACATGCTATCGACTCGATCTTCTGCCACAGAGAGAATAATCCAATGGATTGGGGTCCGGACTTGCACTAGGCCAGTCAGCAGCAGCGTTGGTTGCCAACCACTGCTTGTGATTTCCTTCAACCGACACATGAAATCACCTTCTCCAACATTGTTTGGTATCCACCTCCACAAAAATGCACCTCCGATGCTCCCCGTCAGGAAACTGCCCACCATACCGTGACATACAGTCCAGCCGCTGAGAGTCCGGCTCTGACGTAAGGCGATGGTGGGAGAAGAGGTGTAAAGAGAACAATATAACCAACTTATGGCAGTGAGAAGCTGTTAATAGAACCTTGAAACTTGCCATCACTGTAATTCTTCTCTAGCATCTTCACTATTCAACGTGGAAGTCCCACACCCCATTTGCAATTTTATGCATAATTATATTATTCCGACATTTTGCAGTTACGAAGACTAAATTGTTTGATCGCAGTGGAATTCTGCCTATGTTGGCGAAGTCGCTTACTATCATGAAGAATGTTGTCACCTGTACCAATATTTAATTATCATCATTACTTACAAGACCTATCATACACCGATTCTTACATACAGTCTCGAAACCACAATACTAATCAATAGAGATAACTCTTAACTCCAGGCGCCGGAATGAAATTCCTACGTACCATGATTCAGAAAACCAGGAAAGACAAGATCAGGATTGAAAAGATTAGAGAAGAAGTAGGAATAGACGATTCTCTCCTCAATAAGATCCTGATCTCAAGACTGAAGTGGTTTGGTCACATGAAGAGGATGCCACCAAACAGAACTGCACGGGAGGAATTTGAGAGAAAAGTAGAAGGAAGACGACCCGTGGGAAGGCCACGAAAGAAGTGGATAGATACAGTCAAGAAGGATGTACTGCAGAGAGGTCATGATTGGGACAAGTTGGTGGAGGAGGAGTGGTACAAGCGCAGGATGAAATGGAGGGGGCTCATATACCACACCCAGGCAACTGGAGTTGGTTCAGGATGATGATGACTTACATGAGAATGAACAATAACAGGCTTACTAAGAGCATTGAAAAAGCCACCACAGGATGGCTGGAAGAGATAAGATGGTTGGTTCCTCAGTTTAGGGACTGCGTAGCCCCATGTACTATGGGTGTGTGTAGAATCTGTCTGATAACCGGTGTTAATTGTCATGGCTGTATTAGTGTGTGTTATCTGTAATTCAGGTAAGGACTGCAGACGATGAATTTCAAGTAGTTCCTACTTTCGCTATCAAATGCTACCATCCACGTCACCTAGCTGTGAACTTCCTTGGCTACTAGATGCCACCGCAACGGCCCCAGCGGCGAACGTTCGAACTTAATAGAGCGCTAATCAAATGAAACCTAACCTACAAAGAAATCATCGTACATAACAGGGAGGAATTCTGGAGCCAGATCAATTCTACGAATGTTTCAAGCTTACAAGTACAACGGCGACCTAAGAGGGTGATGTCGGAGGAAGAAAGACAGACAATCAGCCAATGTATGAAGAAACTATTGAATCATGGTCTTAGATTCTAAGCAGTCTCTAATTGGTCAAATTCGTTAATAAGAAAATAAAAAAATGCTGACATGAATTGCAGAGTAGTTGCTGGAAATGCTGTCCTTCATTTTCTAGACCAGTGGTTCTGAACCCGTAGAAGTGTGCAGACCACTCAGCCTGAAATTGAATCATGTACGGACCACCCCCAATACACCTTATCAGTTGTAACCCTTCCTCAATAACCCTTATTTTAAACATACTTCAATTCAAAACCTGATAGTCATCGCTGCGTATATATTCGGACGATTCTCGTTCAACGCACATCGTTTTCGACATCCCCATTTATTGGCCACTTTCTTATATGTGCTGGTGTACCCTTTTCTCCCTCGGATCACTCCCGAGGCACTCGCGGACCACCGGTTAAAAACCACTGTTCTAGACACACGTTGCACCAACTTAGGAAGTTTTGGTACACTGTCTGTAATTCATCCTCACTGATATTTCGTTCTCGAGAGCCTCCAAAGTACGCGGATTGTTTCTGTACACCTTTTGTTTGAGATTCCCCCACAAGTAAAAATCGAACGCCGCTGAAACTTACGAACACAGACACTGTGAGACTTCTTCTTGAGAAGATTCCATCAGAAAAATTTGATGTTTTGTTCCATACCTAACCCTGTTCACGGGATACAAGGTAGCCTACAGAACTTCACCACATGTCGTGATTATCTCAACTAAGGTATCTTGCCAGCTGGGAATGTAATAAATATCAAGACAGCATCCGGGGCTTCCCGACACGCTCTTGTGTAATCGTTCGTCACACGGCCCCGGCAAGTGGTGTATTCTTTGAATACACGGTACCTGAGATATAATGTCTACTGCTCCTTGCATGTTCATTTCTTTCTTCCTCTTTGCCAAACACCAACAGTGATCATTTGTTTTCTCCTTTATGTGCAAATCTCTTATATTTTGTATGAGTCTGTTCCAGATATATATTCTGTGACCCACCTAGCGTCATATAACAACGAATCTCTGAAGCTCTTCAACTCTTCCTCGCGCAAGAGGAATTCCACATCCATTTGGCTATCAGATACTGTTGTCAACTCTTTGAAGACCAGCTCAGCAAAAGAAGATTATTTTTTTTCTTTAAAGTTGGTTATGCTGATATGTATACCTTTTGTTTCCTACCCCCACTCTCTCCCCTTCCTAGGACCTTCCGTGCTTCGTTGAGCTGCTCTCACTTCTCCGTCTGCAGTTGACTCGTTCAGTCAAAGCTCCGCTCGAGCTTGCCTCCTCAAACCAAGAGGCTCACCCTCTTTTACGCCATGTTGGCTAAGTAATCATCAATAGAAACTTCGACTTCAACATGAAATCAAGATAAGTACCATTTTTAAAAAGTTTTAACCTCATTTTCATGGTTTTAACTTCCAAGTGCTTTTAATTATAATTTATAGGCAGTGTGAAACTATTTACTTTGGGGCAATAATCATTCTTCGTGGGATTTGCCATGTTGAGCTTTTTCTTGTATAAGCCAACCTTACTAAAAAAGAGCTTTTCTTAAGCTATTCAAACGAGAAACCCTCTCGCTACGTGGGATATTATCTAATACCCGCTGTCTATAATTATAAAGCTATTTCCTCCGTTGGATTTTCTCAACCCCATTTTTCTGCTAAGGTCGTTCTGGAACCTTCGAGATCTTGTTCTCTATCTGCGAGTCTTGCCGTCAAGTATTGTTCACGTACTTGTGAAAATACTAGTTAAAATGAGGAATCTTCCTTATAAAATTTTGCAATAGCTAACTTTCCTCCACCGTTGGAACCTCTAGAACATTCTATGGCGCATTTAATTGTAAATCACAACTTTTTCAAGAAATAGACTTTCACCTATATAGTGCAATCAGTTATCTCCATAATTGCAATAACTTTTTTTCTTATAAACTTCAGTGTTTCTATAGTGAACTTTGCATCCATCTTCATAGACTATAGTGATAAACAGTGCTTGCTCCACTTTTCTACCGCGTCGCGATCGTCCGGTTATATTAAATACGGCCATGAACATTGATCCTATATCCCAATGATCTTTCCTTAACCTTCTACTAACAACCATTATTTATAAAATTGTAACTTTCTATAAGGTGTTACTCACGAAGTGCCCTTCCAACTTTGCTAGTTTAACATTAATTAAATTCTGCATCATTGCTTGTGTGATACAAGTTTTAAATCACGTTGTCCCTTTCCTATACACAGGGAAAACAATTCTCTAAACTCTTGAGCGAGTCATGTTCAGGTTTCACGAAATGGAAACTGTCCCATTTGGCGAGTGATTCCTGCTCAAACTTGGGAAGTCCAGAACTTTCCCTTTCACTTTCTTCAGGTTTCACAGTAAGTGACCTGCCCTCTTTGTATAATTCTCATATATTAATTCTGTATAAATATAAGAAGTTGTAGGAACTTCTTGGTTCGGCCACTGTCTTGGCAAACCAGTTTTTGTGTTTCCCTATTTGTTTCCACTCTGTGTGGTTGTACATATCTGTATTATTTGTCTTCATTGCATTTATTCATTGTCAGGTTGGTTTTGTTTATGTTGATTGGTTGTCGTGATATTTGTTTTGATTGTATGTAGTATTCCTACTGCCGTGTCTCCAGTAGGATATTTTGGCTTAGAAGGTAATTTTTGTATTCTTAAGTTGGCACATTGATTCATCTTTTACTTGGTTTTGAACTCTTTACTGTGATTGGCTGCTTTCGGCCTATCAGAGGCCTCTTACTGGTTTTTAAACTCTCTACTGTGATTGGCTGCTTCCAGCCTATCAGAGGCCTCCTTGCTGCTTGTAGCGACCAATCACGTGTTTCTTCTTCGTTGTTCTCTAAGTGTGTAGCCATGACAATGTTGTGCTTCAAGGCTGGTTGTGATATATCAACGAACATCCAGCTAATCATTTCTATAATTGGTGCTATCTTCATAGTAACCGTGCTTAGCAATCATGTCCTATGCACATGATTCATATTTTGTTTGGGCAGTGACATTACGGTGATTTTCGATCTCATCAAACCATGCTTGATGTTGCTACGCGTCATGTCGACGAATTCTTCAATCCGCGGCGTCGGATAGTTTGTTGTAATGTGTTTACTTCTAGCTTCATTTACTGCCTAACAATTTGTCTTCACGCGTATGAATAATGATGATGCTTCGTGTGATAAGTAATTCATCGTGTCTGGAAGCATGTTACGAGGCCAGGCATCATCACTAAATGGAAGTTGATGCTAGGCTAAACTGCTTTACTATTGTGACAATGCCGTGCGATTGGCATATCCCGGTGTTTGTATGATAGAAACTACTTTGACTTCCTGCAACATCACTGTAATGGAAGTTGACGCTGGGCTTAACTACTTTACTATTGTGACAATACCGTGCGATTGGCATATCCCGGTGTTTGTATGATAGAAACTACTTTGACTTCTTGCAACATCACTGGAATGGAAGTTGATGCTAGGCTAAACTACTTTACTATTGTGACAATACCGTGCGATTGGCATATCCCGGTATTTGTATGACAGCTACTACTTTGACTTCCTGTGATTCACACATAATTTGTTTTATTAACAATTCATTTTTTGGGCTTACAGTATCGGCGCATCACTGTAAGTCAGTCCTGGTTCGACGACACATTCTCGTTCCATGCGACCTGTTTTTTCATTATTTGTTGCAACTCCACTTGTGTTGCATATTTAAATTATATCATTCTTTGGAACCGCCGTGTATTGCATGCCGTTCTATGATGTACTGATCTGCAGCTACGTTCAAGACAATGTGTGTGTTTTAGGCTCAAGACTTAACGTGTGTCAACTCTATGCGAGTGCTTCTTCAATTCTGTAAATTTGTGCTAGTGTTTCTCATATGTTTATGTGTCACCTTTGAATATTTGTTTTATGTGCCACCTATTTGATAATATATCTTATTATTAGTTAGTGGTGGTGTTGTGTCCTATGCCTTCCTGGACCTCCTCATTTAGTGACAATAATATTGTCTGGTCCTCCACATGTTTGCTAAATTATTATGCGACCTTTTTATAAAGTCAACTCTTTTATCATCACATCATTATCTAATGCTTTGGCCAATAAACCATACATTGTCCACTATTACCAGAATACTCTTGGTGGGTTGTTGACTTCCCACGTTGGCCATTACACTTCTATCTTATTTTTCATGTTGTCATTATTGTTATTTTCAAAGTTGTCACTTTCTCTAGAACATTCTCTCCTGAATTTCTTAAGGTCCATTTTTTGCACTCTAATTTACGTTAAAGCTTTAATTATTTCATTGCTCATCTGTTTAAATCTTATAAAGATTTTAGAAACATGTAAGGTTTGAAACCTTGTAAATTGTCAATTGCCTGAAGCAACCGTTTAATGTTGTCGGAGGTCTGCGACCTCAAATTGCTAATAAGATTAAAAAATATTTATTTGTTAAAAAGATTAATTAATCCTGAATTGTTAAATAAATTAAATATTTGTTTTTGGATTCATCATTTCTCTGATACTACAGTTAGGCAGGATCCTGGCTTTCCTAGCTCTTCCTAGGTTTATGCCCTCGTTCATATACAATAAATCGTTTGCTCTCAGTCTTGTCAGACCATCACCCTTCCCTATAGTACTTTCATTCGTGCTTGGGAGGAAATACACTACAGGCTCTCTCTGGCAAACTGTCCAAGTCTTAGCTGCGGTTCCCGTCAGCCTCGACCAAGCTCGTTCCTACTTTAGGTATCAAGGTGTTAATTTTCAGTGGCAATTGCCTCTAAAGGTGTTTAAAGTGAAGCTTATTAATTTTGTGGGACTCTCCTCCTATTTTTCTATCCTTTTTCTCCAATCCCAAATCTGCTTCCTTCTCTTAATCATCTTCCCTTGGTGGGTGGGTTATTCCCTAGCCTATAATCTACCCAAAAATTGGTACCAGAAACCCGGGAGAGTCCATTTGCTATGTCTATTGTTTGTCAAGTGTCATTTGACAATACTTTGCAAATTTTTAATATCTCCTTTGGATCTTTCAGCTATATCTACGTCATGCAAAGCCTGTGAACGGGAAAGAGGCCGCTCCTGTCTCCTTTGGGGTGTCCTGTTCTTTCTACTCTTTCGCTGCTGCAAACTTGACAGCATCTCCAAGGTTCTACAGTTTCGTGAGTTGTATTTCAATTTATTCTTTTTGTCATGGCTCCTGCTGAAAAAGATGAAACTCTCATTGCTAGACGTTCTTCCTATAAAGGGCAACTCACTAGAATCCGATATTTCATCAGCAAAATAAATCCCGCCTAGTGTGATTTAGATATCTTAACACATCGTCTTAAGTTGTACGAACGGTCTTATGATTATTATGACCAAATTCAAACCGAGATCGAATCCGCTTGTCCAGAACTGCAATCGGATCGGGACGAGGTCGAACCCTTGTACTTTGAAGGAATTGCAAAGGCCCACCAACTGATCCGCAATATCTCAGAACCGGACACTAGGGTCATCAATCCGGCCCAGTTAGCACCCGCTTCAGTTCACAAGAACAAACCGAAACCGTTACTTCCCAAGATAAGCCTACCGCACTTCTCAGGCAAGGAAGGTGAATGGTATTCTTTTTACGAACTTTACTGCTCCCTAATTCATGAAAATATCGAGATCCCAGACATACATAAATTTTACTTCCTCCGTACGTCTTTGGAATCCGAGGCCTTGACCTTGGTGGAGTCACTGCCTTTAAGCGCAGACAACTACCACATCGCCTTTAATCTCCTTAAAGAGAGATATGGCAATTTACGTTTGAGTGTCGCTCGACACATCCGTTGTTTGTTCAACTTACCAGCCGTCAAACCTAATGACGTCACATCTTTAAGAGACCTCTTAGATTCTATGCAGTTAAATGTCAGAGCGTTATACCAACTAAAACAGCCTGTCCAAACATGGGACACCATACTTATTCACCTAGCTACATCAAGATTCGATTTTTCGACACTGAAGGCCTGGGAGATCGAACTCGCCTACAACAAGGAACATTCGTTCGAACACCTTATCTCGTTTCTCAACAGTCGATGTCAATTCCTTACAGCACTCGCATTTCAGTGCGAAAAAGTCGAAACGAATCCTCAGTGTCAAATTTTTGAAAAAAAAACTTGCTTCTTCAAAGGGACATCAGCCCCCATTTGTCGAAAACAAACAAACCCGTTCTTCTTTCAATAATGCAAGAGAAGATATCAGGCCGCTTAATAAATCTTTAAAATGCACGCTCTGTAAAAAGCTTCACACCTTGTATTCGTGCAAATCCTTTAAAGAATTGTCTGTCGAAGATCGAAGAAAGTTTGTCTTGAATAGCAAACATTGTTTCAATTGCTTGTCACCTAAGCATTCTTCTTCGAACTGTACGTCATCAAATCTCTGTTTTCATTGCAAAAAACCGCATCATTCTTTATTGCACGTTCACGATAAATCGAGGTCATCAGTACCTGCCTCTTCAAGCTCCATGCAGAGCAACTCCGATCAAACTAATGCTTCTTCCTGCATTTCCAACGCCGACACTTCTCATAGTGCGCAAACCCTGTTGACCACTGTACAATTTGAAATCCAAGATAAATTTGGAAATTGGTTGCGAACCCGTGGTCTTCTCGATTCCGCTTCAACGCACAACTTTGTTTCGCAATCGTTGATTAAAAAACTAGGTCTTTCGTCATCGCCTACTTCTATCAATGTGACCGGCATTGACAATTTGAAAACTCAAGTCTTGCAGTCTTCAAAATTGAAAATCAGAGACGTTTGCCAAAGAAACACCAATCTTAATTTAAACTGTCTCATTCTTACCAGTATTGGCAAGGACACTCCAAGTCACTCCATTAATACTTCCGGTTTAAACATTCCCTCGCACTTAAGGTTAGCCGATCCTCAGTTTAATGCTCAAGGTCCCATTGATGCACTTTTCAGTGCCAATGTTCTTTGGAAGTGCCTTCGCAAACAAACACGCAAGTTGTCCTCAACCGTGGTCGCCAGAGACACCGATTTTGGTTGGGTTATTACTGGTGAAATCCAATATCCCAGTGTTCAAACCAAAGCGCAATGTCATTTCGTTACAGCTGACATAAATCCCATTTCTGAAAAAGTGAACGCTCATGTATCAGATCTCAATATTTTTGAAAACCACTTGTCGAAACGATGTTTTATCGTGAACAACTGCGCTACCTCTGTAAGTTGTTTAAATGGTTTTTCCTTCTTCCCGCACAAGATGGCCATTCAAGTTCGCCTTGCTTTGTGTTATTTCGTCCATCTTCTTATGTCATTTTTTATAGCAGTTAATTGCTTAAACTTTTTTTCGAAAACTATCTTCCCCTTGTGTAAAACCATGGCTATCAGTCACCATCACTTTGCTGTACGCTATGTTTCACTTCTTTCGCTATGTAGAAGGATGGCCACGGCCGGCTCCTCCCTCCTTCCTCCCAATTGGAAGTCGCTTTTGAAACCGCTTGAAACTCTGAATTCTATAGCATCTAGAATAACTATTCTTATGCATAACCTTCTTCTCAATATCCCAGCTTGTCTTCTTTGCTCGGAAGAATTAAGCTTCTTTTTGTTGAAAATTGTCCGATTTCGTGATCCTCTCAATTATGCGAAATTGATTTCCTACTTTATTTCATATAGCTTTAAATTGCTTGTTCACGTCCAAGTTACGATTGACTGCACTCCGTTCAACCTGAATATCTGCTATAAGTTACAGCTGACTCAATTAGTGTGTGTGCACTTTGAACTGCTTGTTTTTCAGACTTGTTTGTATACCAGTCTGAGGAATGCCCAGTTGTTGTTTATTTCCTGTACGCTTGACACAGTTCAAAGCAAGCTTCTCTTATCTCAACTCTGGCTGATTGCCAAGCATTGTCTGGCGAGTTGCTACTACAAGTACAGAAGCCGTTTACCTACTTCCCAAAATAAACTTGTTCCAGTTAAGGACTCGTTCAGCTATTTATATGCCTTATCTCGTTGTACTATGTGTGTCAAGGCCGTGCTTGTTTACGTCTCTCACTTACTCACGCTCGTATCTTACAATTGTTTCGATTCCTGCTTCAAAACTTCGTTGCGTATTTCTCACGCGCTTACGTATTGCACTTTGCTTGCATATTTTGCGATCTTAATGTTCATCGATGAACAAACTTGTTTTTTCTCGACGTCACATTCGATGTGTTTTTGTAATCATACTTGTCATGTCACGTTTTTCGCTGACTTAAGTATTTTTCTGAGTAACCCCTTTGATACTCATTATAACCTGAGGTCATTGTTTATGGCTACTCGTTTGTTACCTATGGCGTTCTTGCTTTCTACTCGCATAGTTCCTTTGTTTATTTGGTATATTCTTGTCCTGAATAGATAGATAGATAGATAGATAGATTTTTATTAATTCCATTTGATCAAATACATGCATTCAATACATTTTTGATATAGGACACGTCAGAATTTACATGCATAAAATAAAAGAACTAACAGGTATATATTACTAAGATTATAACTATTTATAACTTATTATAATAGCAAATCTTAATAGATACAATCTTATTGCACAACTATTTACACCTCACTCTATTATCATAATATGAAAACTTAATTCTATAAATACAACAACATACAGCTAGGTATTAAAATTAAATTAAAAAAGTAAAATATAGTTATAGATTCCATCACTCCTATACGCTAAAATATTCAACTACTGAGTAAAAACAATGGCACTGCAGATAAGCTTTCAACATTCTATCAAAGGTTTTTATTTTTGGGGCCAGTTTTATATACTGGGGTAGTTTATTGTATAATTTAACTCCAGTGTGAAAAGTTCCTTTTTGATATATGCTTGTGTGTGTGTGTGAAATATGAATGTTTTGATTTTGTCTTGTGTTATGCCTATGAACATCATTGTTTGTTTTAAGAAAAACATCTTTATTCATTAAATTCTTTTTAAAAAACATAATACTTTCAAAGATATATATGCAGGGCAGTGGGAGAATGTTTAAATCTTTAAACAGAGGTCTACATGATTCTCTAGAGTTTACATTTGCCATAATTCTAATCGCTCTCTTTTGTATCCTAAACGTGCTTAGTACATCTGGCGACATACCCCAAAATATGATCCCATATCTTAAGTATGAATGGAAATAAGCAAAATAAGTATTTCTTAATGTGTGCATGCTAGTGCAGGTTTTCAAAATACGTAACGCAAAGCACATCGAGTTCAGTTTAGTATTCAGATATTGTATATGTTTATTCCATTTCAAGTCTTGTTGTATCCATAGTCCTAAAAACTTTGTTTCTGATTTATTTTCTATTTGATGACCATTTAATGTTATATTGGGCATCGCAGGATTCCTATTCTGTATAGTGTGGAAATTTAGACATACTGACTTTTTATAGTTTATTATGAGGCGATTATCTTGTGACCATTTGGTTAACTCTCCTGTAACGGAGTCAGCAGACTGCTGTATGACCTGTTTAGTTTCACCTTTTATTACGAGTGTTGTATCGTCCGCAAACAAAATTTCCTTATGTGAATGAACGTTCTGTGTTATATCATTGATATATAGAAGAAAGAGTAGTGGGCCCAAAACCGATCCCTGGGGTACTCCAAATTCAATAATTCCCTCATTGGACAATGTTTCATTAAGTAATTTGGTTCCATCATCCTTGTGTCTCAAGCTTACTATTTGTTTACGCCCTGTTAAGTAAGACTCTATCCATTTATTAGCTAGACCTCTAACACCATATTGATTTAGTTTGGTAAGGAGGATTTTATGGTCAACTACATCAAATGCTTTCGATAAATCCAAGAATAGGCCAGTTACATGTTCCTTATTGTCAATTAATTTCAGTATACTATTACTACATTCGTAAATTGCTGTCTGTGTAGATTTTTCCGTTCTAAATCCATGTTGTGAGTTTGATAATATTTTATTTTTTTCTATGAAACTTATCAGTCTCTTATACATAATTTTTTCCACAATTTTTGCAATACCAGTTGGTAAGGTAATAGGACGATAGTTATCTAATTCATCTTTTGAACCGTTTTTGTGCACTGGAATTACTTTTGATAACTTCAAAATATCCGGGTAAGTTCCTGAGAGAATTGAACTGTTTATTAAGTGCGTAAGTGGATTTATTATATTTTCTGCACATTTCTTTAAAATTGCATCAGGGATGCCATCAATGCCAGCACAGAATTTATTTTTTAGCTCTTTTATAACTATTCTTACCTCTTCACTTGTGACATGATTTATAAATAAAGAATCACTGCATATATTTATTTTATTATTAGAATTTAGTGTATTTACCTGTGATTTATTTAATAATTTTTGCGGAATTTCCAGAAAATAGTCATTAAAAGTGTTTGCTATTTCCTCTGGATTATTAATCACTTTATTATTTCTGGTCAGTGTAATGTTCCTTTGTATTTTAGCAGATTTTCCAGTTTCTTTCTTTATTACGGACCACATAGCCCTGTTTTTATTAGATGATTGGGAAATAAAATTATCATTATGCATTTTCTTTGCTAGTCTTATTACCTTATTTAATATGCTATTGTATTTTTTGTAGTATAAATTGAATTCAGGTGTTGTGTGGTATTGTTTATATAATTTGTGTAGAAATTTCTTTCTTTGACATGAATTTATAATCCCTGTTGTTATCCAATTGCTAGTTTTGTTATTTTGAACAGTTCTTCGTTTAAAGGGGAATGCTATTTCAAAATAGTGTTTTAGGGTACTGTTAAATGCATTAAATTTATCATTTACATTTTCTAGTTCATAAATTTCTGACCATGTTTCCTTATTTAATAAGTCATTGAAATATGTAACATTTGATTCAGTGAATGACCTGCACTTTGATTTTACTCCATTATCATTATTATTGATTACTTCGGATACTTCAAAACTCAGTATTTGTCCATGGTGGTCACTAAAACCCGGACAATAGACTTCTATTGAATGGTGATATTTATCTGTATTTATAAAAATTTGATCAGGAGTGGTTTTACTAAATTTTGTTATTCTTGTTGGTGTATTTACTGTAGGTTTCAGTCCATAGGAAATTAGTAACTGGTTTAATAATTCACAATTTCTATCAAGTTTTAAGAAATCCACATTTACATCCCCACAAATTATTATATCGAAATTTACTTTGCTCATGTTATTGAGTAACAATTCTAGTTTATCTATAAATAGAGGAAACTTTCCTGACGGAGAACGGTATACGCATACAATTATTAACTTAGACTGCTGAATTTTTACGGCAGAGAATTCAAAATCCTGTTCCATAATTAGATAATCATAAGCTGTTATCTGTTCATGATCTAAATTATTTCTTAAGAAGATGCAAGTACCACCATGGCTAATATTAGATCTAGAGTATTTACTAGCTTGTATAAACCCTGGGAATTGAATTAATTCGAGTTGTTCCTCTTTCAGCCAATGTTCTGAAATACATAGTGCTGAGATGTCTTTAAGTTCATTTTTAAGCATTAGATTTATGTAATCAATTTTATTATAAAGAGACTGGACATTCTGGTGGTAAATTTTAAATTTGTTACTTTTGCAAGCTTGTGTTGGTGATTTATTTACATTATTTTTATCATAATTGTTATTATTATTGTTGCTAGACAAATCCGAAATACCATTGTTGCACTCCGTTAAATTTGACTTCAAAAGATGTGAATGCCAAACCTCACGTTTGGCTTCTTCTACCAGTTTCCCTGCTTCCACTCTAATGATATTACTGTTGAATTATTCTTACCATTTGAATTTACAATTTTGCAGATTTCATCACTAAGATACTCTTTTCCTAATCTATTTAAGTGTAGGCCATGCCGAGTGTGGAACTTCCTGTCTAATTTACTTACATCTACAATTTGGACATTTGGAAAACTCTTACAAATTTTATGAATTTTTCCATTTGTAGCCTCTATTTCTACATTTACACATGACTTGGGAATTAAATCGTGTCTCTGCGGAATGTTTACAATAATGACATTTGTTTTTTGCATGGATGGCAATGTACCCTTTAAATCTTTGATTACCTTTTTACTCTCATTTCTATAGACGTCGTTTGCTCCAGCGATGATCACTGCGTAGTCCTTTGCAGTAAGGGACGCACACTCTCCTATCATCCCGTTCGTGACTTCTGCAATCTGAGCTCCTGGCTTCACTGTCGAAGTGACCTCCATTTCTCGGCTTCTCTCCAAAACGCTTGCTGCTACATCTCGCCCGTGGCTATCCGCAAATATCCGCATCTTCCTGGATTTTCTCTTTATCACTTTCTTCTTTTCTTCTTGAGGAAAGTCATCATTTTCTTCGACAAGCACTCCAAATGAATTTGAGACGGGAATTTCAGTTACATGTACTCCATTTATAGGCCTAGGCTTATTCAATCTTACCTTACCAGCAATCACTGTCGACCAAGTTTCCTTGCTTTCCTCTCTGTTTCCTTTTAATTTATTCAACTCTTCCATTAACTTAGCAATATCTTCCTTTAGCAGCTTTATAATTTCGTCTTTTGAGGACAGTTCGTTTCTCAGGTTATGGCATTCGCATGACGGTAGCGGTAGGCCTACATTACGACAATCGGTTTCACTTTTCTCCTCATTCAATTTTACCTGAGATCTTGTGATGATTTTATTTGCATTTTTTACTTTTATTTTGCACGACGAGCATAAATCCGTTACGGTTACACAACCTGACGAGATACTAACACTGTTTACTGTCGTCATACTAGAGATCTAAGTGAGCCTAGATGTTTACACCAAATTACACTAAATTTAATTTAATTATTACTACCTAATAGAATTAATCTAATAACCTACCAATAAAGAAGAATGTGAAATACGTATATCTTCCAATCGGGTGAAGTCTCGTAAAAGCACCACTGCTCTACTTGGTTCAAACAGTGATTGAAGAAGTCACCGAATCTTTGGATACACGTTCCCACAACTTAGTTTAAGTTTATTAAATTATCAACAAGAATTTCTAAATACTATCAATATTCCGTATTACACTTGATCTAAGGAAAGTAACTTTATAGATTTTAAGCCTCTGTTATAATATTTTACCACTTTTATCAAATATTTACACTAGCTGCTATTTCACTACACTTTCACTGTGACGCCATCTTGAAGATGAATAGATGTACTTGTTTCTATACGCTTTGTTTAAACTTGCCAATTCTTCTTTCTCATCGTATCGCAATCTTTACTAGTGCTTTATTTCTCTCAGCTTCCAGCTATTTCGTGATTGAAAGTGGTGATAATTCTCGCCTTTCAACTCCGCTTTCCAATGACCCTGATAACCTCCTTCCACTTACACCTGGTCGCTTCTTTACACGCACTTCTCTCTCTACCCCTCCTCCTCTTCCCAATTCTTTCAGGGATTTTGATTTACCTATTGTTTGGTGTAAACTTGAAGCCCTCCGTAATTCTTTTTGGAAGAGGTGGAACTTGGAATATTTAACTTCCTTGCAAGGGAGACAGAAGTGGTTTCTTTCCAGTCCCGACATTAAAGTGGGAGACTTGGTCTTGGTTAGGGATGTTTCACCCCCCCCCCCCCCCTAGCCTGGCCCTTTGGAAAAGTGACCGAGTGTTACCCTGGAAGAGATAGGAGAGTCAGGGTATTCAGAGTCTTGACCAATAATGGTCAGATCACAAGACTACCCTTCGGCAATTGTTTATTACTGTACTTGTTTTTCTTGCTCGCTGTTGGTGTCTGCCCCGCCAGTATGGTGTATTCTTTGAATACACGGTACCTGAGATATAATGTCTACTGCTCCTTGCATGTTCATTTCTTTCTTCCTCTTTGCCAAACACCAACAGTGATCATTTGTTTTCTCCTTTATGTGCAAATCTCTTATATTTTGTATGAGTCTGTTCCAGATATATATTCTGTGACCCACCTAGCGTCATATAACAACGAATCTCTGAAGCTCTTCAACTCTTCCTCGCGCAAGAGGAATTCCACATCCATTTGGCTACCAGATACTGTTGTCAACTCTTTGAAGACCAGCTCAGCAAAAGAAGATTATTATTTTTCTTTAAAGTTGGTTATGCTGATATGTATACCTTTTGTTTCCTACCCCCACTCTCTCCCCTTCCTAGGACCTTCCGTGCTTCGTTGAGCTGCTCTCACTTCTCCGTCCAAGGATCATTCTCCGTCTGCAGTTGACTCGTTCAGTCAAAGCTCCGCTCGAGCTTGCCTCCTCAAACCAAGAGGCTCACCCTCTTTTACGCCATGTTGGCTAAGTAATCATCAATAGAAACTTCGACTTCAACATGAAATCAAGATAAGTACCATTTTTAAAAAGTTTTAACCTCATTTTCATGGTTTTAACTTCCAAGTGCTTTTAATTATAATTTATAGGCAGTGTGAAACTATTTACTTTGGGGCAATAATCATTCTTCGTGGGATTTGCCATGTTGAGCTTTTTCTTGTATAAGCCAACCTTACTAAAAAAGAGCTTTTCTTAAGCTATTCAAACGAGAAACCCTCTCGCTACGTGGGATATTATCTAATACCCGCTGTCTATAATTATAAAGCTATTTCCTCCGTTGGATTTTCTCAACCCCATTTTTCTGCTAAGGTCGTTCTGGAACCTTCGAGATTTTGTTCTCTATCTGCGAGCCTTGCCGTCAAGTATTGTTCACGCACTTGTGAAAATACTAGTTAAAATGAGGAATCTTCCTTATAAATTTTTGCAATAGCTAACTTTCCTCCACCGTTGGAACCTCTAGAACATTCTATGGCGCATTTAATTGTAAATCACAACTTTTTCAAGAAATAGACTTTCACCTATATAGTGCAATCAGTTATCTCCATAATTGCAATAACTTTTTTTCTTATAAACTTCAGTGTTTCTATAGTGAACTTTGCATCCATCTTCATAGACTATAGTGATAAACAGTGCTTGCTCCACTTTTCTACCGCGTCGCGATCGTCCGGTTATATTAAATACGGCCATGAACATTGATCCTATATCCCAATGATCTTTCCTTAACCTTCTACTAACAACCATTATTTATAAAATTGTAACTTTCTATAAGGTGTTACTCACGAAGTGCCCTTCCAACTTTGCTAGTTTAACATTAATTAAATTCTGCATCATTGCTTGTGTGATACAAGTTTTAAATCACGTTGTCCCTTTCCTATACACAGGGAAAACAATTCTCTAAACTCTTGAGCGAGTCATGTTCAGGTTTCACGAAATGGAAACTGTCCCATTTGGCGAGTGATTCCTGCTCAAACTTGGGAAGTCCAGAACTTTCCCTTTCACTTTCTTCAGGTTTCACAGTAAGTGACCTGCCCTCTTTGTATAATTCTCATATATTAATTCTGTATAAATATAAGGAGTTGTAGGAACTTCTATCTTATTTTTCATGTTGTCATTATTGTTATTTTCAAAGTTGTCACTTTCTCTAGAACATTCTCTCCTGAATTTCTTAAGGTGCATTTTTTGCACTCTAATTTACGTTAAAGCTTTAATTATTTCATTGCTCATCTGTTTAAATCTTATAAAGATTTTAGAAACATGTAAGGTTTGAAACCTTGTAAATTGTCAATTGCCTGAAGCAACCGTTTAATGTTGTCGGAGGTTTGCGACCTCAAATTGCTAATAAGATTAAAAAATATTTATTTGTTAAAAAGATTAATTAATCCTGAATTGTTAAATAAATTAAATATTTGTTTTTGGATTCATCATTTCTCTGATACTACAGTTAGGCAGGATCCTGGCTTTCCTAGCTCTTCCTAGGTTTATGCCCTCGTTCATATACAATAAATCGTTTGCTCTCAGTCTTGTCAGACCATCACCCTTCCCTATAGTACTTTCATTCGTGCTTGGGAGGAAATACACTACAGGCTCTCTGGCATACTGTCCAAGTCTTAGCTGCGGTTCCCGTCAGCCTCGACCAAGCTCGTTCCTACTTTAGGTATCAAGGTGTTAATTTTCAGTGGCAATTGCCTCTAAAGGTGTTTAAAGTGAAGCTTATTAATTTTGTGGGACTCTCCTCCTATTTTTCTATCCTTTTTCTCCAATCCCAAATCTGCTTCCTTCTCTTAATCATCTTCCCTTGGTGGGTGGGTTATTCCCTAGCCTATAATCTACCCAGCAAGGTTCCATTCCGTAGAGAACACCCCCACTGTAGAATACATGTTTATTGTAACCCTTTACATGATCCTTTGTTGTTGTTGTTGTTGTTGGTTTTATTAATTTTAGAGCTTACTATATTTTGGTCATCAGCACCGTGCACTTGGTGGTTTGTTCATTTTTTAACAGCCTATATTTTTCTGGCGACTGTAGTAGTGTGTCGAGTTGAAATAAGTCAGTGGCATAACAAGAATTTGCTTCTGGAGGGGGATGAGTGCTCAACTAATTGCGTTATTGGTTTTGTGTTGGTTTTCTGCTTTTCTTTTGCTTTGTGTTTTAGTTTGTGTGGTTTCTTTTTGCTCTGTGTTTTTGGTTTTCGGTTTTGTGTTTGTTTTCTGCTTTTTTTTCAAAGGCTGCTTTTTGTTTTTGTTTTCTGCTTTTGATATTTTTAGCCTATTTACATTTATGAAAAACGAGCCTTATTAATTAATAGAATTTAATGCAGCCAATGGTCAATACATACAATATCATACATAGTTTATTCACTGCAGAAAGAGGTAACAGCATTGTTCTTTTTGTACACTCCTGAAGATGCTTCTGGCACAACTTGCAAATACAGCCATGACATCTTGTCTCGTTGCATACCTTATGATGGAAGCCATGTACAGCATGGTGTGTCATAATATGCCGCAAGTTGTAATTGGAACATTGCCAGTCTTGATTCATCATAGCATCCGTGGTATAAAACGTGCTCTATATTTCTTTCTTCTTGTCATAAAGTTCTTTTAACACACTATTATAATTATGCAGGTGTAGAACGTAAAAGCATCCATTCTCGGAGATCCTCAAGAAAGAATCTTTCTCTCACTAGCTCATATACCAATCATGATGGTGTAAATTTGGATACGCTTATGCTTTGCTATTATTGCATTTGCAACTGTGTCTTTGATGTGAAGAGTGAATGTGGTTCCTGTTGTGTATAGCGCCATTCACAAATATTTAAAGGATACCACCTTCTCTAATCTTTCGTTTTTATAATAAACTAGCTGAAGTATCCGTGCTTCGCTACGCGTCATAAATAAATTAAAATATGAAGGTGACAGTTAAAACAGGGGATAGGCGAGGTGCTGCGCAGAGGGAGATTAAGGATGGAACATTTTGTCCAACTACACCGCTCGGCGTTGACCGTGTTTTATAGCACAAATTTAGGTTTTACTCGCTAACGGTTGGAGATACCTTTCGGATAGAAAATGTAATTTTTAACCTCGTATATACCATCAAATGTTTGCTATTTCTTAGCGTTCTCTTTGTATTTGAAATGGAAATATGAAAGTTTTAAACCAAAGGGTGTAGTGAAGTCACTAAAATGGTCGCCATCTTTAAATAGTACAAAGTATTGAAATCAAAAGTAACCTATATGTTAACCAGGTAAATCAGCTACTTCCATGTAAAATTCATGTAAATCGGACCAGTGGTACTTGCGTGATTGAGTAATACACAGACACACACCATCTCATTTTTAGCCTCGCTTCCCTCGCGTCATAGTCGTGTCATATTGTTATTCAATGAAATGCAGGTTTAACCCCATTAACACCCCTTTAGAACCTGAATATCCAAAAATCCCTCCTTAGTAGACGTTTTCGACACACAACAAACATATCCCCAAAATATCATTCTTCTAACTTTAATCGTTTGGGTTGGTCGATGAGAGTGTACATCCAAAAATCCTTCCTTAGGGGACGTTTTTCTTCCAGAATTTCACCCCTCCCCATAGGCCCCTTAAATTGGATTTATGAAAAAACGGTCGAACACATATTTATTTTATTTTATTTATTTATTTATTTATTTTTAAGCTGATTGATTTCCTCCGAGTTTCAAACTCCTCGCCTATGTCGTTTAAGAGATACACGGTCCGTTAGGAATCTTTCAACTCCCACTTTTCATCCCTTTCACCTCATAATATACACTACATCGAAAAACCATTAGGCATGTGTCAGCTTATTTTTAATGATTAGTATATATGCCAAGTATCACATCCCCAAATGAAACCACTCGTGAGATATTGTTATTCAATGAAATGCACGTTTACCCCCCTTAACACCTATTTAGAACCTGAATATTCAAAACTCTTTCCTTAGTGGACGTTTTCGACATACAACGAACATATCCCCAAAATTTCATGTTTCTAACTTTAATAATTTTGGCTGGGCTATGATGAGTGAGTGAGTCAGTCAGGACATTTCCTTTCATTTATTTTTGATAATTTCACCCCTCCCCATGAACCCCTTAAATTGGATTTATGAAACAAACGGTCGAACACCTATTTACTTATTTAAAGCTGTTTTCCCCCTGAGTTTGATGAGTGAGTAAGTGAGTCAATCAGTTAGGACACTTTCTTTCCTGTTTTTTTTTTTCCCCCAGAATTTCACCTCTCTCCAAGGGCCCCTTAAATTGGATTTATGAAAAAAACAGTCGAACACCTATTTACTTGTATTTTAAGCTGTTATTTTTCCGCCGAATTTCAAACTTCTCGCCTATGTCCTTTAAGAGATACACGCTCCGTCAAGAATCCCTCAACCCTCAATTTTCACCCCTATCACCTCATAATATACACCACATCGATAAACCCTTAGACAAATGTCTGATTATTTTTAATGATTAGTTTATATACCGAATATCACATCCCCTAAGAAACAACTCATGACATATCGTTATTCAATGAAATGCACGTTTACCCCCTTAACATCTCTTTAAAACCCGAATAAACAAAAATCATTCCTTAGTTGACGTTTTCGACATGCAGCGAACATATTCCCAAAATTTCATTTTTCCAACTTTAATAGTTTTCGCTGGGCGTGATGAGTGAGTGAGTCAGACAGGACATTTTCTTTCAATTATTTTTACCAGAATTTCACCCCTCCCCATGGGCCCCTTAAATTGGATTGATGAAAAAACTCTTGAACACCTATTAACTTATTTTTAAAGCTGTCTTTTCCCCCTGAGTTTGGTGAGTGAGTGAGTTAGTCAGTTAGGACACTTTCTCTCCTTTTTCCCCCCAGAATTTCACCCCACTCCATTGGCCCCTTAAATTAATTTATGAAAAAACGGTCGAACACCGATTTACTTATCTTTTTAGCTGATGTTTTTTCGCTGCGTTTCAAATTTCTCGCCTATGTCGTTTAAGACATACACGCTCCGTTAGGAATCTTTCAATCCCTACTTTTCACCCCTTTCACCTCATAATATACACCACATCGAAAAACCCTCAGACACGTGTCTTACTCTTTAATGATGAGTTTATATGCCGTGTATCACATCCCCCAATGAAACCAATCGGGAGATATTGTTATTCAATGAAATGCAGGTTTAACCCCATTAAGACCCCTTTAGAACCTGAATATCCGAAAATCCTCCCTAGTAGACTGTTTTGAAATACAATGAACATATCCCCAAACTGTCATGTTTCTAACTTCAATAATTTTGGCTGGGCGATGATGAGTGAGTGAGTGAGTCAGGACATTTTCTTTAAATTTTCTTTTTTCAGAATTTCACCCCTCCCCATGAACCCCTTAAATTTGATTTTAGAAAAAAAACTGTCTAACAGCTATTTACTTACTTTAAAGCAGTTTTTCCCCCTGAGTTTGATGAGTGAGTGAGTGAGTCAGTCAGTCAATCAGTTAGGACACTTTCTTTCCTGTTTCTCCCCCCCCCCCTCCAGAATTTCACCCCTCCCCATGGGCCCCTTAAATTGGATTTATGATAAAACGGTCAAACACATATTTACTTATTTTTATGCTGATTTTTTTCCCGCTGAGTTTCAAACTCCTCGCCTATGTCGTTTAAGAGATACACGCTCCGTTAGGAATCTTTCAATCCCCACTTTTCACCCCTTTCACCTCATAATATACACCACATCGAAAAACCCTCAGACTCGTGTCTTCTTATTTTTAATGATGAGTTTATGTGCCGAGTATCACATCCCCCAATGAAACCAATCGGGAAATATTGCTGTTCAATGAAATGCAGGTCTACCCCCTTAACACCCCTTTAGAACCAGAATATCCAAAAATCCTCTCTTAGTGGGCATTTGCGGCCCTTGGGGAAGCTCCATACCAAATTTCATTCCAATCCGTTTGATGGTTTCTGAGATTTCGTGATGAATGAATGAGTGAGTGAGTGGTATTTGACAAATATATAGTAGAATATAGTGTCAAGTCTTTGTTATGCTAAACTCGGTTGACAGTGCTGTGTGAGCAGTTGAGTAACTAACGGGATTTCAAGTAAAGATCCTCATTTTCTATACCGGTAGTGCAGAGCGCAAATGGCATCCAGTCGGCCGTGTCTCGACTTGAGCTATGTTGCCATGGAAACTATCCGCCTTGCCATTCCTTCATGAGTATATTTTATGATTTGATTAGCCTGTGCTGGAGTGCAAAATGGTCGAAATCAGAAGAATGAGAAAGTCTATCGAAAATTCATGTAGCCAGCGGTTCCTTCTGGGTCCTAAACTATGTGTATGCAAAATTCGGTTGAGATTGGTGTAACGGTGTAGATTTGTATACGGAACAGACCCACATACCCACATACATACAGACTTTCACTTTTATATATAAGATAGCATCTTCTTCCTTCTCGTCTAAATTTCATAATCATTGTCTTATTTGCATTCCGTTGCAAATCATTTCTGCTTGCCCATTTCACTAATCTATTGGATGCTGCTTGCAGATCTGCATTGGATGTTGATAGAATCACCATATCATCCGCGTAAGCATATATTTTTACTTTGTCGGAATTGACAGTTTTTATTGCATCCATAGTCGCTATATTAAACAGAATTGGACTCATCGGGTCACCCTGAAATACTCCTGTCATTTGTTCTATAGACTTTGTAAGGTTGTCGTCAATCTGTACATAGTTTCCGCGAGTAAGTTTCTGATGAGAACTAAGAGAGATGTATCGCTTTCCAGGACATGCTGCATTCTTTCCAACAGTAACACTCTATTGATTGAGTCAAACGCTTTTAAAAAATCTATGAAAGCTACATGTAATTTTCCCTTAGGGTTTCTCGTCATTTCCTGTATGTCATCCTGTAGACACTTAACTGCCTGAAGAGTAGATCTTCCTTTGCGGAATCCAAACTGTTCTTCAGGAATTATACGATCCACGAGATCAGTCAATCTATTTGCAATAAGCTCTGTCAATATTTTGAATGGAATGCATTCTAAAGCAATGCCTCGATAAGCATTTAGATCTCCTGCATTTCCCTTTCCTTTATAAAATATTTTGAGAGTGGCGTATCTCCATCTGTCCGGGATTGTTCCTCGTACGAGGCATTGATTCATGATGGCTGTCCAAACAGTTTTGAGCATTGGCAATGTTTGTTTAATGTGTTCACTGAAGATGTTATCTAAGAAGGAAGATTGTAGTTTTACGTGACCGTGAATCTTGTGATTATGAGCCACGGGACCTCCTTTTTACGTGGAATCCGAACCACAGGACATGGCATTTCACTTCGAAAATCTCACATGCATTGACCGGGAAGATGTTATCTGGACCACAAGCCTACTGTGTAGAATAATCACTTCTACTTTGTCCTCTGTGAACAACTGTGTATTTGAATCTTTTTCATTAGTATTTCTTTTATTTGGACGAGATTCCCTTGCTTGCAGTACCTTACCAAAGTGTGTTGTCCATGTTTCCATCGTCTTGTGCCTAGGAAATTTCGGTTCGCTTGGTTGTAAAGCCTTATATGGATTTTCTTCTGCCTTTTCAACTAAGTGAATTTCTTTTTGATGCTGATACTCTTTCTTAGCTTCCTTAATGACTTTCTTATAAATTCTTCTTATCATTGAGTCATATTGTATGTTTGTGTCAGTTTCTGCATGTGCTACAGCATGAAGAGCATCAATGGCACCAGCAAGTAGCATTAAACCATGGTTTACAACTACTTTTATGTGATCTTACTGTTTCTTTTTCCTAATATATTTTCAAATATACGTATTACATCATTCAAAACTCCATTCTGTATCATGTTTAGTATATCCGGTCAAATTGCTAATTCTTCTAATGGACAATCATTATTAATCGTTCTTGGATTTGGCTCTCGTTGAGAACGGAAGTCGACATTGATTCTTGTGTCTATGATGAAGGTTGTCTCAACTGGTAGGTGCTTTCGAACAATTACATCCTGAAGTACTTTCTGTTGCATGAGGTGAAGTCCTTTCATATTGGAAAGGACAAGATCTATTGAGAAGTATGTGTGTTTGTCAGGGTCATTGAGATCCATTCCTCTGTTAGAAATGTTTCTAGCAATATCATAATATCACATGTCTTTAGTCGATCTTGACTTAATGAGTTATTCAATCCTTCTACATTCCAAGTTATGCATCGAAGCTTCTGATAAGGTGACACATTCCAGTCTCTCTCTTGTCTCATTCTCCTAATATTCCTAGTGATGCAATCGTGCTCCTTCTGTTGTTCTCCGAAAAGGATACATGAACCGTCTGACTAGTACTCCTTTTGTGATTGGTTTACAACGTCTAACATCTCAAATGGTATTCCTACCTTAAATGCTTTATTATTACCCTGTGTTCGTAGGTCTTCACACAATACTCTCTTCTTCAATGCCGTTCTCTGTAAGAAACCTTACTAGCTCGTTTTTATTCACAGAATGATATAAAGGTCGCACATTAAGCCAAGCCTTTCGTGCACTTGCTTTAAGCATGTTTTCGCCTGCTACTTTAGTGCCTATTACAGGGTTGTTACTTTTTCTATGTTTTCATCCTTCCACTTTCTCCCAGTTTCCCCCATCATCTATTTGCTGTCTGTTAATAGTTGTAAAGGCATTCGTCGAAATGTTAGTGTCTTCTATACCTGCATTATCCTTGTCTAAACTGTCCATGTTTTGCGCAGTTACATTCTGACTTGGGTTAGACATTTGTACAATTGAACTTTTTTCTTCTCTTTGCTTTGATAAAGGAGATGTCTCATCTAGCAATTGTGTATGAACTTGTTGGTGCGTATATGTCACTGCCTCAGATGCGAAAGGTTGTGGTGCCTTCCGTTATTTTTGTTATTGGTCCTGGCATGAATTTCTCCAATTCTAATGGTAAAATAGGAATCTCTGTTTCGCGGGCTTATAGGCCGTGTTCTAAGGACATTTTGTCGTCCTGACGTTTCGCTGAAGACTGCGTTCAGCATGTTCACAGGTTACATTAATGTAACCTATAAGCCCGCGAAACAGAGATTCCTATTTCAACACCGGTCGTGAAAGTCTGAATTTTTATCTAACAGTAAACATTCTTAATTTGTTCTCTAACCTTTCCTTCAAATTTATTCTCCAAAAAATCCATGATCTTATCCATAAATTCAAATAGTTTTCCATAATTAACATTCTCTTTAGAAAGCCTTGGCTTACAGAGCTCACATAACCAGATTAGTTAGGAACCTGTGCAAGTTCCCCTTTAGTAAGTTTCGTACAAGATGTGTGTTGCCATTTGTTGCATGGCTTGTACATACCTCTCCACCGATGTCACACATCTCAGTGTCATCAGTTTGTTCCTTGTCAACTTGTGTACCAATGTCAGGCATGATGACTAGGATAACTCAGATGGCGGTGAATTAAAATGTCTGCCTTTGTTGACCGAAAAGCAATCTCAAAAAATCTACTATATAAAGCTCAAATACCACTCACTGACTGACTGATTCATTCATCACGAAATCTCAGAAACCACCAAACGGATTGGAATGAAATTTGGTATGCAGCTTCCTCAAGGGCCGCAAACGCCCACTAAGAAAGGATTTTTGGATATTCAGGTTCTAAAGGGGTGTTAAGGGGGTAGACCTGCATTTCATTGAATAGCAATATCTCCCGATTGGTTTCATTGGGGGATGTGATACTCGGCATATAAACTAATCATTAAAAATAAGAAGACATGTGTCTGAGGGTTTTTCGATGTGGTGTATATTATGAGGTGAAAGGGGTGAAAAGTGGGGGTTGAAGGATTCCTAACGGAGCGTGTATCCCTTAAACAACATAGGCCAGGAGTTTGGAACTCAGCGGGAAAAAATCAGCATAAAAAATAAGTAAATAGGTGTTTGACCGTTTTTTCATAAATCCAATTTAAGGGGCCCATGGGGAGGGATGAAATTATGGGGGGGGGGGGGGCGTAATATGTCTGAGTGTAAAATTATACCTGGCCTATGTTGTAGACAGTAACACATTACATCTTTTTGGTCTCTTGCTATTTCATCATACGACGAATACTTACGGAGTTATTAATGATTTTGTACTTTTTGGTCGGAATTTTCTAAGTCCCAGGAATGACATAAAAATTGATTCGAATGAAATTAAAAAAAAAAAAAAATAATACTTTTATTATATTTTTCACGCCTTTTAGGGTCCGAAACCAACATGATATTTTGATGTTTTTTTTTCGTCCCATGCATTTTTGGTTTCAGGTGATAGACGATGCTTATCTATCTATATAACTAATGTTATAACGGGATTCCAAATGTTATTGCGGGCGAAGCCGCGGGTAACAGCTAGTAGAATTATATAACACTGATTTACCTTTGTAGTTGAATCGATTGAGTGAAAAGGCTTCTTTATTCTATGCGGTGTTTATTGATATATTATTTATATGTAGTTTCTTCCTAGTATTTAATGTTTTGGTATGTGTTTTCTCTGATCTAATCACACGTTACTGATACCTTTCATTTGTTCCTTAAATAGGCTTATGAGATCACCTTTTGTCTGTGTGTGTGTGACCCCTAATAACAACTAAACGGGTGGAGCGATTTCAATGAAACTCGGTAAGGTTATAGCACCATTTCGGACGACCCCGACCGTGACCTTCAAATTGTATTACGTCTCACCAATCCAACATGGTGGCTGCGCGAAATATTTCACCAGCTGCGTATATAATGAATGCTATGCCAGCATCCGGTGCTCCCCAGCCGCCACATGGCCCCGGCGAGGTTTCGTACCTCACTGTACAATGAGATGTAATGCTCTCTGCGATAAGCTTCCATACATCCCACAATGTGTCTGTTGTACCAAGTGTTGACAGGGTGCTTTTGTGTGCTGTATATTTTTAAAGCATGAACCTGCCGGGGAATAAGAATGGAGTTCCGCAAACAATTTCCTGGAGTGCGAGTACCAATGCATTACGGAATTAATACAAATTTCAATAAATTCGAAACTGTGGGTTCAGTGCCAAATAGAAAACGAGTTAAACTGACTGTCTTAACTGATTCAGGATATTTGTGAAAGACTAGACCGATCTCTCTGAAAATCTTTAAGGAAACTGACTCAGCAAAATGATGTTTCAAATATTTGTGCATGGCAGGCAGTTAGAATACTGAAATACAATGTGACAGGAGTGCAAAAAGATCCAGCGGCAAGGAAACATTATTGCAATTTGTTTCTTCAGTCTGTCATCATAGGGGGGGGGGGGTGATGGTTCAGTGGTCAAGCTGCTTACCTCTCACCAGGGCGGACTGGGTTTAATTCCCGGTCAATGCATGGGAGATTTTCTAAGTGAAAGATCATGTCCTGTGGTTCGGATTCCACATAACAATTGTGGTCCCGTGGCTCATGTTGTAAAACTACAAGCTTCCTTCCTTCTGTCGACAGTCAAGAGTTCAATACAAAATTAGTAGGTTTCTCTTGAGGCGTGGTTTTATTTGCATGAACGTGTAATTTCGCAAAATAACTGGTATTGGTACAAGAATTAACTACTTTCATCATCTTCATTCCCCGTTTCCAGCTTCCTGGATCGGGTTGTTAATCAAGGACCTCCATCGTTGCCTGTCTCTCCACCACTCATCTCCTTTGTTAAGTGCGTTTCATCTTCAGGTTTTCTTCCCCTCTCTCTATGCACTCCCAGACTGTATCCGTCCATCTTTTTCAGGGTCTTCCTCGTGGTCTCTTCCTTGTCATCTCTCCTCTTCCATCCCCATCATGTGACCAAATCACTTTAACTTTGTTGTTTCTATCCTGTCCTGCAGCTTCAAGATTCCTGTCCTTTTTCTTATCTCTTCATTTCTAACTGTATCTCTTCTGGTCTTGCCTCTTAGAAATTTCATCTCCCTTGCTTGTATTATACTCTCCTCTCTTTTTGTAGTAGACTATGTTCCAGCTGCATATGTTAGTCATCATCATCATCTTCATTTCCCCTTTTCCAGTTGACACTGGGTGGGGGCAAATATGCTTCCTCTCCACTTTGTTCTGTCGTTCCACCATTCCTCTTCCGACACAGTGTCCCAATCCAGGTTCCGTTTTCTAATGCTATTCTCCACAGAGTCCTTGCAACGCATTCTTGGTCTTCCTCGTCCTCTCTTCCCTGTCATCTGTCGTTCCAGTGCTCGTCTTGGTAGCCTTACTTCATTCATCCGTTTGACATGACCAAACCATCTCAATTTGTTTTGCTCCAGTTTGTCATTTAGTTTCTGTACTCCCATTTCTTTCCATATATCTTAATTTCTCATTCTATCTCTCCTTGTTTTCTGGACCATACTTCTCAGGAATCTCATCTCAGCTGCTTGTACTCTGCTCTCATCCCTCGTAGTCATTGTCCAAGTTTCTGCTGCATATGCCATTATAGGAACATAATATGCTTTGTACATAACTTCTTTAGCTTTAATTGGTATATCCTTGTTCCATACTAGTCCCCGTACCTGTTGGTAGAAAGTACTCCCGAGTTGTATTCTTCTGCTAATTTCCAAATCTAGTCTTCCATTTCAGTCAGTTCACTTCCCAAGTATTTGAAGTGTTTCACCACTTCCAATTCCTTATCTCCTACTTTGATTACTCCTTTTCCTTCTTTCTTATCTCTACTCATCACCACTGTTTATAGATAGATAGATAGATTTTTATTAATTCCATTTGATCAAATACATGCATTCAATACATTTTTGATATAGGACACGTTTAGGTTGAATTTTACATTCCATTGGGATGTCTCGGTTCCAAAGAATACCCATTACACTCGGATAAAAATTGCTTGCAATTTGTATTCTGCTTCCAATTTCCTCCTTTATCCTTCCATCCTCTCCGATCCTACCCCCCAGATACTTGAAACTCTTAACCACTTCTAGACTTTCCCCATTTAGTTTTATCGTTCCTCTTCCCTCCTTTGTTCCTCTTGCCATTACCATTGTCTTGCTCTTCCCCGTGCTTACTTTCATCCCAAATTTCTCTATCTCTTGATTCCAAACCTCTACTTGCTTTTGTATTTTATGACCTTAAAATACAAGTTTTGTGTGCTATCAGTGTTGAAAGAATTGTACAGGCAATTTTTACTGACGACACTCGATACATAGAATCAATATAAAAGTGGCTGGCCGGGAAAGGTTTCTCGGCTCGGTTATTTCCAGCAAGAAGAGACTATGGCACATAGGGCTTGTTGCATGATATTTCTGGGGACAGAATATTTAATGCAGGTCACTCTACCACCTTGCAACTTCTATTTTAGCCGTCCAGTTGCAAAACTCGTTTAGTCCACTTGTGAATAAGGATCATGTCGTAAAATTATCTATTTTATTATTTTATTTTACTTTATTTTATTTTGTTTTATTTTGATTTGTTTAATTTTATTTTATTTTGTATTACTTTATTTCGTTTTATTTTGTTTTAAATTGTTTTGTTTTATTTTATTTTGTTTTGTTTGATTTTGTTGTTTTGTTTTATTTTGTTTTGTTTTATTTTGATTTTCCAGAAAACAAAAACAAAAAACATGAAGCAAAAAGCAAAGTTCAAACACAAAAGCAAAAGCAGAAAACATAAAAAAGAAACATAAAGCAAAAAGCAAAATCAGAAAACAAACACAAAACCAAAAGCAAAAAGAAAAATTCAAACACAAAAGCCAAAGCAGAAAAAAGGAACACAAAGCAAAAAGCAAAATTCAAAAACAGCAAAAGCAGAAAACAAAAACAAAACAAAACAAAAAGACAAAGCAAAATTCAAAAACAAAAGTAAAACCAGAAAAAAATATTCAAAAAAGCAAAAGCATAAAACGCTAAACCAAAAGCTAAAAGCAAAATTCAAACACAAAAGCCAAAGCAGAAAAAAAATGAACACAAAGCAAAAGGCAAAATTCAAAAACAGCAAAAGCAGAAAACAAACACAAAAAAAAAAAGATGAAGCATAAGGCAAAATTCAAAAACAAAAGTAAAACCAGAAAAAAATAATATTCAAAAAAGCAAAAGCATAAAACACAAAACCAAGAAAGAAAAGCAAAAAGTACAATTCAAAAGCAAAAGCACAAAGCAAACACAAAACCAAAAACACAAAGCAAAAAGTAGAAAACAACAAACACAAAAGATACGCGAGGTAAAACACAGAGAAACGTTTCTCATGAAAGTGATTCTTATTCACAAGTTAATTAAATGAGTTTTGTAACTTGACGACTCATTTGTGGAGTAGTTTCGAAGATTTTGTTTTAAATTAAGTGTGTATAGGAAATCCTACGCACCATAGAAGAACTGAAAAATGCAATATGCACTGATATTTTGAAGATTCAAGAGTAAATGAGGGCCTTGGATATTGAGGGGCCCCGTGTACTCGTGTGTGTATACGTATAATTTGTCTGATAACCTGTGTTATTGAACCAGAATCATATGCTACAACGTTTGTCCACAGGTTGAACACTTAGTGGTAATGGGTAAATTTTATTGTTTTGAAATCTGATTATCGATTCATCAAATTTTTCAATAAAGGACACTATCGTCGGTAGAAAAAATTTCACTTGCAAATGTTCTTGCTAAATTTCGCAACTTAACAAAGTTGTTAGCTTTTATTGGAGTCATAACTCCTTGCTTGCTGTAGTTGACGGTAAGCAGCTTGAGATTTCACTGAAGGTTGGATATTGAGAATCAAAATCAACTTTCTCAGTTTCTTATCTACAGTATTTATTTAAGAAACGTGCACAATGTGCATAATGATACATACATTATTTTTGTCCTAGTCCTATTATTGAGATTGTCCTATTTGGGCAATTTTGATCATGATATCTGTCACAGTGTTTGTCGCACAATTTGCACCCACAGGTTTCTTCCGGTTGATGAAATCTTAGGTTCCGACATAGCTTGTGGTGAAAGCCGTGCATTGCAAATCTTGTCATTATATGTCGAAGTTCGTAATTTGCCCGATTCCATTCCGATATTGTAATAGCATCTAATGTGTAACATTCGGGCCATATGGCATTAGTTTTCTCTTTTAACAGGTGTAGTGTCTTTTCATAAGCCTTAGTATTTGGTAGCCAGAATTGTGCTTTAATGTCCTCAACGAAGAAGGTTTCGTTTATTAACACATACGTTAGCCTCGATGGTGCTGACTTCCCTACAAGATCTTCCAGAATGAAGAAGTATTGGGAAAGAAAAAAATTATCAAGAATTAAGAACTGAACTTAGTATTTGAAAACTTTGTATATAAGGTTTGATTTTTGGTGCTCCAATGTGGGCGTAAACAGTGTAAATAAATAAATAAATAAATGGGCCTACTGCAATAAATGGAACAAAACTGCAATTAGAGGTACTCTCATATCATTTAAGTTTTTTAGGTACTACATAATCCTGTACAGCGAGATCAGCACGGGCAAGAGACCTCTAGGAGCATCTCGGAAGCGTTACAAAGATCAGCTTAAACAAACCTTGAGGAGTGTAGCCATTGATCCTGATAATTGGCATACTCTTGCGGAAGATCGCGCACGTTGGCGTGCAGCCACCTCAGCTGCGGTTTCATATTTTGAAGAAGAACGCCGAAGGCAGGAAATGGAAACTCGTCAGTGGAGAAAGCTGCACCAGATATTGACACGTTCTCCACCTTCCATCATCTGCATTGTGTGCGGCCGTATGTTCTATGCCAGAATTGGTCTGTTGAGTATCCAGCGACATCACCTTCGAGTGAATACAAATTAGTAATGCAGGAAGGAAACATACACTCGGATACGAGTATTGGCCGAAGACGACGACATAATTCATGGACATGGCTCTGTTGAGTGTGATTCGGAAGAGTGTTATAGTATTTTTATATTTAGAAATAAGGAGAAGAATCTGGGAACTGTCAAAGTTGGAGAATGACTATGATGTTCTGTTGCAGGTCTTACACGTCTCAGCTGCCCACTTCCTCTCTACCATCTCTGTTCCAACGCCCAGAGAAAGAAGAGTTCCTGGTCGACACTGCTTTTGAAATTCAAGATCATGAATCTCCTGAATTGTAGAATATTATTTTTATTTTTAAAATAAAATATGAGATGATAAAATGTGACTTTTATTCTACCACACATAAAAACTCACACACACGACTTGCTTTTTTTTATTTTATTCTATACTGTAACGACTCTCACTATGAGGTGTTGTTGGTGTGTTATTATTGGAATATAATTAGTTTCTTGGTAATGGATGAAATTGTAAAGGAAACAAAGGAAGCCTACGGAAATAAAGAAATGAAGTTACTGTTATTTGCAGATGATATTGTGGTCTGGGGAAGGAACACCAAAGAAGTGAAAGAACAACTAGATGCACTGAATGAAAATATTCAGAAGTACGGCCTGAAAATCAGTATAGAGAAAAGCAAGACCAGGGTGATGACACTGTGATAATTGGAAGTCAGAGTTTGGAAATTGTGGACATGTTCAAATACCTAGGAAGTGAATTAATTCAAACTGGTAGGTTGGACATGGAGATTGGCAGGAGGGTACAGCAGAGCAATGCATTCTATCAAAGTGTAAGAAAACTTGTTTGGGATAAGGAAGTACCAAGGAAAAGCAAAGAGATAATGTATAAAGTGTACTATGTACCCATATTGACTTATGCAGCTGAGACCTGGACCTTGACAAGCAGGCAAGAGAGTAGAAATCAAGCCAGTGAAATGAAATTCCTAAGAAGTATGATAGGAAAGACAGAGTGAGGAATGAAGATGTTAGGATGGAAGTTGGGATGAGAAAACTAAATGAGAGAATTGAGAAGAATAAACTAAGGTGGTTTGGACATGTAAAGAGGATGGAGGAAAATAGAAATACCAAGACAGATGCTGGAGGTAGAGTGCAAGGGTAAGAGAGCAAGAGGAAGACCTAGAACAAGGTGGATTGATTCAGTGAAGAACAGCATAAGAAAATTAAATTTGGACTGGGACAAGATCATGGAAGAGGAATGGTGGAAAGAAAGAGGAAGGTGGAGAAGTGCCCTAAATACCCTGACCCGGCAGTAGCTGGATAAGGGGAAATGATAATGATGATGATAATTACTTTCTTACAGCATTCCACCGCTGTTTCTTTCTTATAAACAAATTAAATTGACATGTTTCAAAATTACAAATGTGTAGGTAATATGATATCGACTCAATGCAGTATTGCGCCACCCCTGAGATTAATAACACAGTACTAGACTACTTTTATTGATACATTTCAATATTAAGTGTGTTACAGGCCTTTCCGGTAGATTGGCTGCAGTCTGGGACTCACTATTGTTATTAGATTTTCATTAATTTGCAATTAGGGGTGTGTTCCCCGGTGGCAAATTGGGTACACACAACAAATATACAATTATACATAACAATTCAATAGCAATTAAACTAGTCATTATCATCATCTTAATTTCCCCCTTTTCCAGCTGACACCAGGTGGGGGCCAATATGGTTCCTAATATAATATATTCAAATAACCTCCGTCAATCAATACAAAAAATTACCCCTCCAAATCCCTTTCCCCCAATCATCCTAAGGGCAGCAGTCTTCCCCCTCCCTCCCCTCCATTCCATTCTTGACCTTGCTCGCCCTGACCAGTTCATTAGTTGCAACAGCTGACTACAGCTAGTAGGTCACACGAGAGCACAAGGTAAGACTTTTCATCGGTCTCGCGATAAACCTTCATGTTGAGCAGTTTGTGGGAATTTGATACATCTCTTTTCGCTAAGGGAGGTTTTTCAGTTTTTTCAATTTAATTTTTTGACACACAGAATAGTTAGATATTCTCTCAGAGTTAAGATGTTCACCCATTTCCTTAAATTTTCAGAATTTAATTAATGCTTAGATCTTTCCATTCATTTTAGACCACTCTTTGGGAATTTTCTCCTGATCCGTTCAAATACAAGCAGATACGCATGGGCACCATGAACAATTTGCCCTACTCAACCTCGTCAACGAAGAATGTCGAAAATGACAACAAGACAGCAAGTCTGAAATGAACAAGAAGATATGGACTAAATTGTTTTAATGACATTTTATATGATGAGAGTGTTTGAATCGATCAGATTTTAATGTGTTTTGCATGAGTGACTGAGTTTTGTGACTGATGTTTTTTATCTTGTCCAGTGTTTTTTGTGTTTAATGTATCTAATCATAATCATTGTATTGAAGTGGCTGAGAAAGAACCGAAATATTTATTTATTTATTTATTAATCAATGCACAAACTACAGCTATGCTAGCCCTTCACGCTTGTACAAATAACAACAAAATAAGTTTAAGATAAAATATAAACTAAATTTAACAAATCACCCAACAGAACAAGTCCATATCAAGAGCCGGTAGAATGTCCTTGCTCGTAGCTGTGTCGTCAATGGCCAAGATGACAGTTCTAAATACAGTTTATGTTCTCCTTCACCTGCTTCAGGAACGTCCTCTTGTTTGTTGATATGTCCAACTCGCGTTTACTTGCTATTCTATTGTTGTTGTTGTCGTGTGGCCTCCTCAGAGGCCGAGTGCAGGTCTTTCTATTCGACGCCCGTGGGCGACCTGCGCGTCGGGATGAGAGATGGAATGGAGGAAGGTGAATGAATGAAACTGGGCAAGGATGTGGAAGGAATCGGCCGTGGCCTATCAGAAGGTACCGTCCCAGCATTTGACTGGTGTTGAAAATGGGAAACCACGGAAAACCATTTCAAGGACGGCCGACGGTGGGGTTCGAACCCACGCGTCTACCGAGTCAACAGAGAGCTTGGTCCCATGACCTAATGCTGCGCTTTAGCCAGCTGAGCCACTACTGTCGGTTGCTATTCTATTGTACAGAGATGATATGCGGTTTTGGAAGGATCTTTGGATTAAGGAATGTTTAGTGTGTGGAATATGCATGATATCTTTGAGCCTGGTAGAACGGGAGGGGGCTCTTAGCTTGAAGAGTGACAGCAGGTGGTCCGAACGGTAATGGCCATTTAAAATTGAATGTAGGAACGACAGGTCACTCACCTGGCGTGTCGTGCTGAGGGGAGGGATGTTTATGGCCGAAAGTACCTGCTGAGTGGTGAATTGTCTAAACCTTGGCATTCTGTTCCTTACAATGGCAGCAAAGAAGGATTGAATTTGTTAAATTTTGCTATGTTTGACGGGCAAGAAGTGGTCCAAATGGGAGAGCAGTAGTTTGCAATGGGCTGGATTATTGAGAGGTAATAGAGGCGAAGAGCTGCGGGATTTTATATTTCTGTGAAGCGGTAGAGTATGCCAAGGAATTTCATGGCTTTGGATAAGGAATGTTGTATGTGTTCTTTAAATCTTAGCTGGCTGTCGAATATGACCCCGAGATCTCGCTGATGCGCAACTGCGGTAATGGGCCTGTCTAATAAGGAATATGTTGTAGGTACTGGTGAATTGCGTAGGGTAATTGTTAAAAAGCTGCATTTATCTGGGTTTGGTTTCAACTTCCATGTGCGGCACCAGTCGGACAGAGCGTTAAGTGAGGACTGAAGTAGTGCGGCGTCGGCAGGTGTCTTAATTTCCTTGAAAATCTTGCAGTCATCTGCGAAGAGTAGGGTATCGGCTGTGTCAGAGAGTTTTGATGGTAGGTCATCCATAAATAATGAAAATAAAAGTGGGCCAAGGGCACTGCCTTGTGGGGCGCCGGAGAGCATAGGTAGCCAAGGGGATGAAGTGCCTGATATTACGACTCTCTGTTGTCGGTTCTGTAGAAAGCCGGCGAGGAGTGTTAGGAGATTGCCATGTATATTGAACCGTTCAGCAATTTTGTGGAGTAGTAGAGTATGGTCTATTGAGTCAAATGCTTTCGATATATCTACGTAGCAGATATCGAGCTGGGATGTTTCTGCAATGGCATGTGTTGCATAGCTGTGGATAGTGGCCAAGTTAGTGAGGCACGAGCCTCCAGGAAGGAAGCCATGTTGGCTGGTTGAAATATATGGTAAGGTAAAAGACAGGAGACGTTGGTGGATTATTTTTTCAAATATGAAGGATAGTGTGGGTAGTATGGAGACTGGTCGGTACGATGATACGTTCTTTTTGTCCAAAAATTTGAATATAGGGACAATGTTGGCCTGTTTCCAGGCAGTGGGAAAATAGCCCTTGGCAAAGCACCTGTTGAATTGATTGGAGAGCGGTGTACAGAGAACAGTGGCTGCGTTTTTCAGGAAGATGGGACCAATATTATCGGGACCGGTAGCTTTGTTGGTGCGGAGAGATTGAAGTAGACTGAGGACTTCATTTGGTGTTGTTGTTATTTTCGAAAAAGTGCAATTTGCTGCCGTTTCTACCGGTGGAAGGGGTTGATTTTGAGTGGGAGTGGAAAAGTTTTCAAAGAAATACCTGTTGAATAGCTTATTGCGGTCTGGTCCCTCCGCTTTGGTTCCCTGGTGTTCTACGCTGACGGGAATCCTGTTGGTTCTCCTCCTCGAGTTGATGACGGACCAGTCGCGCTTGCGATTTTCCCGGACGTTCTCCGTGATGGCTTCTATATGCCCCGTGTAGTCTCTCCTGAGCAGACATCTTGCGTGTCTGCGAATGTACTCGAAAGTATTTCGAGTGTGAGGGTTGGGGAAGTCCTTCCAAAGCCGCCAGGCCTTCTTCTTGTTTCCCATGGCCAGCCGAGTTTCATGGGAAATCTGGAACGGGTACTTGCTGTTGGTAGGCTGCCGTACCGGCACGAAGTCTTTGATGCTGGCAAGTAGCCAGTCGTACAGCATGCCGATTGCCGACTCCACGTGAGGTGTTTCGAGGAGGGTCCATGGCAAGCATTCCAAGGCGCGGCATATGGCTGGCCAATCAGCTCGGCGCAAGTTGAAGGTCGGGCGCGAGGGTGGCTCCTTGAGTACTTTTGAGTGTGGGGTGGGGAGGAACAAAGAGGTGTCGAGGGACTGATGGTCAGAGACAAAGATGTTTCTATCTGCAGTGTTTGATTTCAGTTTTAGAGAAGATAATATAAAGTCCAGTACATTGGATCCCCGCGTTGGGTACATGTTATGCTGCTGTAATCTGAGGCCAGTAATAAAATTATCTATAAAGAAGGAGTCATCAACATGTCCCACCAGTAGTGCGTTTATAATGCATAATTTTTTGTATTGATTGACGGAAGTTATTTGAATATATTATATTAAAACGTGTCAATACGGACTAAAAAATGGCAATGAATATTCCCAAATATGGTTCCTCTCCACTTTGTTCTGTCGTTCCACCATTGCTCTTCCGACACGGTGTTCCAATCCAGGTTCCGTTTTCTAATGCTATTTCTCACCGTGTCCATCCAATGCATTCTTGGTCTTCCTCGTCCTCACTTCCCTGTCATCCGTCGTTCCAGTACTCATCTTGGTAGCCTTACTTCATTCATCCGTTTGACATGTCCAAACCATTTCAATCTCTTTTGCTCCAGTTTGTCATTTAGTTTCTGTGCTCCCAGTTCTTTCTGTATATCTTCATTTCTTACTCTGTCTCTCTTTGTTTTTTGGACCATACTTCTCAGACCAATGAGTGGGATAACACTTGGAGGTGGGCAGCTGAGGAAGGTGGAAAGTCTCAAGTACTTGGGAAGTATAGTGGAGGAAAATGGGAGAAATGACAAAGGGATTACGGAACGTGGCAGACAGGCAGAAGCATTTCTGAGAAGCATTAGGAGCTTAGAGTGGAATAAAGATGTCCCACAAAAAAAGCAAAGAAGTGTTATACAGAAGCTACTACATACCGATACTGACCTATGCATCAGAAACGTGGATAATGAAGAAAGGGGACATAAGCAGAATAGAGGCAAGTGAAATGAAGTTCCTGCGAAGTAGGATCGGAGTAACAAGAAAAGACAGGGTGAGGAATGAAAAGGTCAGGGAAATAGTGAAAGAGGAGCCCTTGCAAGGTAGGATTGAGACATTAAGACTGAGGTGGTATGGACACTTAAAGAGAATGGAAGAGAAGAAGATTCCCAAGAGGATACATGAGATGCAGAAGAAACGACCAAGTGGAAGACCAAGAGATTGATGACTGAAAGGAGTGGAGGAATGTGTCAAGAAGAGAGGCGAGGACTGGACCAGAGTGACAGCGGAGAGGTGGTGGGAAGAAAGGACCAAGTGGCGAGCCTTATGTTCCAAACAGACCCAGCCTGGGGCTGGAAACTGTACAAGATGATGATGACTTCTCAGCTGCCAGTACTCTGCTCTCATCCCTCTCAGTTATTGTCCAAGTTTCTGCTGCATATGTCATTATAGGAACATAATATGATTTGTACATAACTTCTATAGCCTTAATTGGTATATCCTTGTCCCATACTAGTCCCCGTACCTGTTGGTAGAAATCACTCCCGAGTTGTATTCTTCTGCTAATTTCCAAATCTAGTCTTCCATCTTCAGTCAGTTCACTTCCCAAGTATTTGAAGTGTTTCACCACTTCCAATTCCTTATCTCCGACTTTGATTACTCCTTTTCCATCTTTCTTATCTCTACTCATCACCACTGTTTTACTCCTCTCCACATTTATCTCCAATCCCCATTGCTCAATCTTTTCATTTATTACGCCTAACTGTTCTTGTACCTCCATCTCATCCTCGCCCCAGATCACAACATCGTCTGCAAACAACATTATCTTCATCTTTGCCCTTCTACATAGTCTTTCATTGCTGTCTTCATGATGTCATCCATCACCATTAAGAACAATAATGATGACAACACACTTCCTTGCTTTAGTCCAGTGTCAATTTTGAACCATTCCGATGTCCCGACTCTAGTCTTCACACTACTGTAGCCAGTGCTTGATTTGTAAAAAGAGAGGTTCCGGTACTGTGGACTACTGGGTGATAGTGGGATGGGGGTGGGGATTTATGGAATATTGAAATATAGAGTTCTAAAAACGATATTTTTACGCTTTTCTGAACACCTTTAAAATTAATCAGTGGACAAAATAGCAATCTAATTTTGATTGAAATTTTAAATTAAATTGAGACTGCTGTAGCAACATTCTTCTTACCATAGTCGTTGGCCTATATTAAATTTTAATGTAAGCCAGCTAGGCTACCTTTCAAACAATGTACATTGTTTCATTTCTTTTAAACGTAATTTGAAAAATCAAATACATTCGGTTTGAAAATACACACATGTTCACCAATAATCTTTTATTTCTTGTTTTATAATTGTGTCTACAGTTTTTTGAAATAATTACTTATTATAAAAGGTACCGTACTTGAACATGTTTTACCTCACAGTTTATAAAATTGTCCAAAGTTTAGAATAGTTTTCGTTGTATGTGCCTCCTCTTTCTCTCTCACCTTGCTGTTAGTATCCAGAGCGGAGTGCCGTCTCCGAAGCAGCCAAGATTCCACGTACTTTGAAGTACAGTCCAGTCAAAAACCAAGTTGACCTTGACTTACAACTAACTTTACACAGTTCTAAAAATGATGTTATTACACTGAAGAAAATGGAAATTGCAATACCATGAAGGCATTGGTCGTTTGTGTTGAATTTCAAGTTATGGAACGATGCCATGTAGGTATGTAGTCGATCAAAGTTTCAGACCCATTGGATTGTTGCTACAGGTTTCCCCACGTGATTGGTCGCAGAGGAATCAACTCCAGTATACGGACTCTGGTGTAGCGTAGTCGCCGTTTGAGAGGGCTAGGATAATTGGGCTGTGTGAGGCTGGATTATCGTTAAGGGCTGTCGCTGCACATGTTGGCCGACAGGCATCTACGGTACAACGTGTATGGCAGCAGTGGTCAAATGAAGGTACCCACACTTGTAGACCTGGCACAGGCCCAGCACGTCAGACAACTGTGAGAGAGGATCGCCGCATCATTCAGATGGCCCGGATGGAACCCCATGCAACAGCAGCGCAAATTCGAGCAGCTGTGGCACCCCACGTTACACAACAATCAGTTGGTAATAGCCTGCGTGCAGCTGGCTTACGATCCCGTGTCCCTGCAGAAGGTGTTCCATTGACCCCACAACAGCGACGTGTAAGGCTGACCTGGTGTCGAGAACGATCGAGGTGGGTCGACGAATTGCATAGGGTCGTCTTTAGTGATGAATCGCGCTTCTGTCTTGCCCACAGTGATCGCCAGAATCGTGTGCGTCGACGTACCGGGGAGAGGGGACGCCCAGACCTTATTGTCGAGAGGCACACAGGGCCAATACCAACCATTATGGTCTTGGGAAATCTTGGCTTTAATGTGAAATCACAATTAGTGCTTGTTGAGGGCACTATGACTGCTCGACAGTACGTTGATAGGGTACCCAATCCAGTGGTTGTCCCTATGATGGCGAACCTTGCTAATGGGATGTTTCAGCAGGACAATGCCCGGGTTCACACTGCACGCATCTCCAGAGAAGCTCTCCACGACATCACAAACTTAGAATGGCCCACCAGATCCCCGGACCTCAGTCCTATTGAGCATGTGTGGGACATGATGGGTCGACAACTGGCCAACACATGCAGTGCAGCAAGCATGGGCCACAATTCCTCAGGAAGCGATCCAGGTTGACTCCATGCCTCGACGAATTCATCGATGTATTGCAGCTCGTGGTGGGCAAATCCTGTATTGATTGATGTCCAAAATTGCGGTCAGAGGGACCTGAAAGTGTAATCATCGAATCACAACCGAACACTCGTCCTGCATGTTCAATTGCAGCAATGTAGCACCACTCATTCTGGGTGTTGAAATTTCCATTTTCTTCAGTGTATATTCGACTATTCCCCCGATCAAAGGTTTCGGTACGGCGTACCGGAGCGTACAGTCACAAATCTAGCCCTGTCTGTAGCAATCCATGCACATTGCATTTATCATGTCTCTCAGTTCCTTGCCTATCCCCCTATTTGTTAGGCTTTCCCAAACTTTTGTTGTGGGGATGCTATCATAGGCCTTTTCTAGATCAATAAAAGTCATTACCATATCTTTCCCATATTTATTTACACTAATCATCAGTCTTTTCTTAAACACACCTATGATAGATGTTTGGGGAAAGGTTCTAAGACTGCGACAGATAGTGTTCCAGTTATCAAGGGCACGGTTTACGAAAGAATATTTACCATAATTTGCACGCTGTGGTCGGTCCTTAACTTTGAATGAATGATCATTCCAACTCATGTAAGTGCGCTTTTCCATACGTTCACTAAGCTCATCCCATGCTGGTTGATTTATATACGTGTTGTACATAGGGCAGAGTCTAGATTTCATCCTCCTAGCCTCAAGTGATTCCCACCCAAGTTTCTTTAACATACAGGTCACACTGCTCCTGGGATTAATGTCACTGAGCACAAATCTAGTAGTCTTTCTTTGTACCATTTCCAACTCATTGATGAACCCTACTTGATATGGATCCCAAGCCGCTGAGGCGTATTCCAGAATAAGTCTTACAAGTGACAAATATCCTAATTCTTTTGCAGAGGTACTACATCCTTTTAATACCCTCACTGAATTGAGTAGCCATAGATCTTTTCCATGCCAAGATAGTGCCGATCATATCACCTGATATGGGAACACTTAACGATAACAGACTTAAAGTCAATAGAAGGGATCAAAGCCAGATACTCGAAAAGGACACTTTGAATATCAAAAAATTCACTTTCTAGATTGGTTTACGAAATATCAAGAAAACCATTCCTCATAGAAGAGTTAAGAAAGCAACTCCAGTTACGAGCCACTAAGGCAGAACAAGAACTTCTAGAAGGTATTCCTTTCTATAAAATTCTTAAACTACTGAAATTAAGTAAATTACCTGAATTAATAGTCGAGAAAATATCTGGAGATGATGTAGTAATAGATGTTTACTCCTCCGCTGTCTGTGACCCACCCAGCCATCCCAAGTATGAACATGACTTATATAGGCAAAAGTCCAGCTGTTTCAGCCATTTTAGCATCATATACCATCATGCACCATACTGCCAACCCCATGCATTTGGTACTATATCGCATCCGGCAGACCAATGGTTTTCGCCTAGACCAATAATGGTTAGGTAGCGCGGCCCTAGCTAATATGAATGCCCCTGGTTTTTCTCACACACAGTAGGGGTAATCTTTATCCAGGCCAATGGTTTTGTCTAGACCAACATTTTCATCCAAACCAATAGCTTTCGCCTAGACCAATAAGAGTTAGGTAGTGTGGCCCGCACACCGCTGGTTTTTGTCATGCACAGTGGGGGTAGTCATGCATCAATAATCTTTATCCAGGCCAATGGTTTTGCCTTTTATTTCATTATTCACATGTCGTGTGGTGAATTTTTGTATCGGACATGTTGGCAACGGGTATGACATACTGTCTGACGTCAATGTAACATGGCGCTGAGGTCGTAAAATGAACACGAACAAGCTTCATTTACGTAATAAAATAAATATTTCCGTTGCAGCAGTGACAATTCAAATCGAAATCAACTTCTAATAACTCCCAGAAAAGTATGTGAATCATAAATAATATATTCAATAATCTGCTGTGTGAAAGTTGTGAAAAGGGAGGAAGGAGTACCTACTCTCAACAATTAATGAACTTCTCAGGATTACAAAAGATAAAGCATTGAACATAGTTGGTTTGGTTGGTTCCTCAGTTTAGGGGCTGCGACAACGCGGTCATGTAGCCCCGTGTACTTTGGGTGTGTGTAGAATCTGTCTGATAACCGGTGTTAATTGTGGTGGCTGTATTAGTGTGTGTTTCTGTTTTAATTCAAGTAAGGACTGCAGACATTGAATTTTTTCTAGTAGTTCCTACTTTTGCCACCAAACGCCACCGTCAACCACCATCTAGTTCAGAACTTAGTTACCAGATGCCACCACAGTCGGCTCTTGACGACGAACGTGGGAACCTAAGAACGTTAGTCAAATGTTTAACCTTTATATAATTTAGCTTCACACAGGTGTAATTAGTGAAAGGTTCTTTAACATGCCATAAATCTATGACATGGGACTGCCGGCTTTACTTCCCCTCCGAAGGAAGGCATACTGAGGGATATTTAACGTTCTTAAAAAATCCGACGACTTCGGCCAGGTTTGAACCCGCGATCTTGGGCATAGAAGCTCAGCATGCTACCAACTACGCCACCGAAGCCGCGCATTGAACATAGAAAGTGGTTTCTATGCAACAGATACAATGTGTGACAGGAATTAGATGGTGCCAAAATGCAAGACGAGGAGCGCAGTTGTACGATAAGCTGTGCATGGATTCCACCATAAGCTGTGTATGAGGACACAACTTGTGATCCGGATGATCAGTGTGTGTGCAAGCTATGCAAAGAAAAGTGTGAACGGTATCACTTTATGAAGTGCAAGAAGAGGACAAAGTCAGTAAATGAGGGTATTGTACAGAATAGATTTTCAGTGTATTTTTTTTTCTTTCTTCTCATATTGTACTTAATGACCGTTTGGTTGAAATATATATTAATAATACCCTCATTACAAAGTGCAGAGATTTGTAAGCTTAAGAAACTACACATCCTACATGACCACTCCATTTCATATCATCCGTTGCTTGCCACGGTGGGTGAGTGGTTATCGTGTCGGATTACCAACCCCCCCCCAAGCTTGCAGGTTCGCTCCTGGCCGTGGTAAGTGATTTTTGAAAGGCGACAAAAATCACGACAAGCATGTCATACGTTGTTGGCATGTTAAAGAACCCATTTGAATTCAGTAGGCCGTGTTCATAATGGCAAAATTAAACTTGGGATTTTCCGCCAACACAAAGTTCCTCCATTCTCTCCTAGAAAGCGCTATAGAGTCAAGGAGCTTAGATATCTAACCTCCTTGACTTTCATAGTGCTCCAAGGAACAACAAAATTCGACATGCAAGCTGCCCTCTGGCCGTCAAATAACAAAGCTTGCACCTGGCACCCAAGGCCATACAATATTATTATTAGGGCCCGGATTTAAAAAAAATGCATATGTGCATATGCAAATGCATATTTAGAACATTAGTGCATATTTTGAACGTTAGTGCATATATAGATATATTTTTCTCTTGTGTGTGTGATCGACTACGGTAATCCAAGATTTCTGAACGAAATGAAAAATCTAATGAACTCCATATGTTGTACGTCCCTTGGCAACACGATAAGCCTTCCCTGGTCAGGAATGTGCTTTCAATGTCGCAATACAGAACAAGCAGGTAGATGGATAATGACCCTTTCACATCAGCTATTACCTTCAGTCCTATGTACTTTCTCCCAACAGTAGCCTCCCAAGGTTTGCGTAAACTTGTGCGTTCATCTGTTAAATTGCTCTTCGTTTATTACAGTGTGTTACCGGTTTAAACTGTAAAAATGACTAAAGATAAGAGCTCTAGGTCATTTTTAATAAAACAGTGGATGTCTGGCAATAGTGACTATACAAGTGACGGTGATGAAGTGTACTGTCAAGTGTGCGAGAAGAGTGTAAAATGCGATAAAAAATATCAACTTGAGCAGCATTCGAAAACAACTTCACATCTTAGATCAAAAGAACAGAGTAAGAATTCGCAAGAGCTACTTTTAACCGACATTAAAACACGGTGTGAAGTTAGTACATTTTCTGCTGATCTCTGTGAAGCTTTTGTATGCAGCAACATTCCACTGCATAAATTGAATAATTCACATCTACGCTCGTTTCTTGAAAAGTATTGTGCTAATCAAAGGATACCAGAAGAATCTACCCTTAGGAAGAACTATTTACTTTCACTGCACCCTTCTGTCGTGGATTCGATAGGTCTGACATAGTAGGGAACTGTATGTGGATATCGGTAGATGAAACAACAGATTCGTGTGGTCGATACATTGCGAACTTTATAGTGGGTAAATTATGTCCAGAAGAACCCGGCAAACCTCATTTACTTTCGTACAAACTGCTAGAAAAAAAAACAGCCACGCTACAGTTGCAAGATTTGTTAACGATTTCCTACTGAATCGGAAAATGATTGTTACAAAGTGCGTCTTTTAGCCACAGATGCAGCTTCGTATATGTTAAAAGCTGGTCAGTCTCTTGGAGTATTTTTTCCAAATCTCATCCATGTCACATGTTTGGCCCATGGATTGCAACGTATTGCAGAAGAGATACGTACGCTCTTTCCATTTGTCAACAAAGTCATTTAAAGCGGGAAGAAACTGTTCCTAAAAGCACCGGCTCGTGTACAGTTGTACAAAACTCTCCTGCCTCAGGTTTCTCTTCCGCCGGAACCTGTTCTCACAAGATGGGGAACTTGGTTATCCGCAGTATCGTTCTACCAGGAGTACTTTAACCAAGTGAAAGATGTAGTTACAAGTATTGACGATAGTCATACTGCGTGTGTTCGTGAAGCAAAGTGTGCATTTGAATCTGAAACTGTATATCAAGATATCAGTTTCATCCATGTGCATTATTCGTCACTTTCAAAGGCGATTAAGGGCCTAGAAACTCGCGGTGCACCCCTACACGAATCCCTTCAGTTAATTCAAAACACCATTAGTTCTTTAAATGGTGTCCCTGGTGAAACTGGAGAAAAAGTGAAAAGGAAACTCAGTGCGGTGTTGGACTCAAACCCCGGACTGAAGAAGATTCAATCCATAAGCAACTACATAAGTGGAATCAGGCAATCTTTACCAGAAGAATGTTCAGAGCAGTCAGTGCCAGTGTACAAGTATTGCCCAGTTACGTCCGTTGACGTAGAACGATCATTTTCAGCATATAAATTAATTCTGTCAGACAACAGAAAGTCATTGACCCCTGAAAACATTGAAAAACTATTGATAACCTACTGCCATGCAACATTTTGCAAGGAATGAAACATGTGTATCAATGTAAAGCTGAGTTAAAATTAAATAATACGTTTGGTAAGTGTATTTTGTTTTATTTTTAGTGCATATTTTCAACATTTTTTAGTGCATATTATGTGCATGCATATTATTGTTTTTCTAGTGCGTATGAATCCGGGCCCTAATTATTATTATATAATTCCTTAAGTGAATGCCCAAATATTTGCATGAAACTTCTTCTACAAGTATTTCCGAGCCAATGCTATAATGAGAGACAAACCAAAACTGACCTTCCCACGTGTGATACCTTTGCTAGACCAGAAATCTGTCTGATATACAATCGATGGTCGGGCACCAGCGCCTTAACTCTTACTATAGGCTACAGAAATTCAAGATTTCACTAAATGAATACCTCAACTGAATGTGTAGGCCTCTAGGCAGATGCCATATGGTATGTCACCTACCTTAAGGCCAAGGCCACCTTATTCCAAATCTACACACTAAACACAGGTTTTCAGAAGGATTCCAAACACACCCAAATATATGGAACTGATGACCATTTAATCCCCTAAATAAAATAGGATACGCAGTTAAGAGGATAGATATATTGATTAACTAGCAACCCAACCCGGCTTCGACCGGGAACAGTTTTATCAGTAATTGACTGGAGATTGTTGGAAGAAATGAAAACGTAAAAACACTTATAGTGGGTGAACAATACAAACACTCATAGTATATTGATATTGTTAACGGTTTGCCCAGCGTAAGCTTAAAAAGCGCACGGACGCCAGGCTTTTCGACTTTTTCACTGAAATCGTTACTGCTTGGCTTCCTTTCATCATAAATAAAGTATTTTCTACCGAAACCTTCCTCGAGATATCCTTTACAGAATGGTGAAAACCGCATCAAAATCCATCCAGTGGTTCTAGAGATTACCCGTGACATCCAAGAATCGGGGACTTTGTTTTATACTGAGTAGAGATATGCAGAATAACTTTATTGTGTGATAATCAAGAAGAATTGGGGCAAGTTGTCAAACTGCCTGCCTCTGCATCCCGGTCCTAAGTCCTGTGGTTCGGATTCCACGTAAAATGGAGGTCCCGTGGCCCATGATCGCGAGATTAATAACGGTCACGTAAAACTACAAGGTTCCTTCCTTTCTTTTTTAATGAATAATTCAATAAAAGTTTACGACGTCTGGCGAAGATACGCACTGATACGTTCATTAACTAATAGCACGAGATTCAAATTTGAAGTCGGCGTTCAGTATTTGTGTTAGCCGGTGATATCGAAAATGAACTTTGATTTAACTTTCGCGCCAACGGAAGTATTATATATAAAAGGCTGCGATGTATGTATTCTTGAATGCTTGTGCATGCGCGTTACGATTACGAAAATTCGGAAGGCTGTGAATTTCGTTGTCAAACAAAATGACAGCTGAAGTAAACACCAATATTTTGAAGATTTCGCTAAAATTACTCATCGTTACTCATCATCGTTCTTTATCAACGAGAGAACCATGAGTTTTATTATAGTTTCATTAATGCCACTTTTGCATCAGGAGCTCCAACCGTGTCGGCTTATTGTATATGACGGATACAGGTTATGTTTATGTTAGTATTTAAAGCTCCTTTTATTTTGTAAATTGTTGTTTGCCTTGCAAAGTAATTTATTAAGAAAACAATGGTTCTATTTTACTCATTACTATTTTTAGTTTTGTTTTTTACATGTACTTCTGTTATCTTTTCAGGCAAAATGACTGTGATTTGAGTGAATGAAGGGAGGTTTGTCGGCCGCGTTCTCTTTTAATTATACGGCTTCGTATCAGCAGAATCGTCTGTCTACAATCTGTTTACAATGTTCGCCACTAACTGTAGCTCCTTCTGCAGTGCCTTTAATGATATGAGGCACGACTCTGACTGGTACTCCAATAACCTTATACCAGTTGATAGCAATGTACGTAAAGTGTCTGTCGAGGATTCTGATAAACTCTTTAATCCTTTGGATGTTCAAAATATGTTCGGACAACCGCCTGTAATGGATATGCTAGGGTCACAATGCAATGGTACAAATAGTGGAATGTCAGTAAACCAGAATGAGTGTTGGCAGACCAATATTGAATATTCATCAACATATGTGCCTACTATTGGACATCATGGTGAATTATACTATCATAGAGGAACACAAGAAGAAAATGTTGCAGTGAGAAATGCGTGCCAAAATGTACTCTATGTAGAGCGTTCTGGTTGCTGTTTAAATTCTGAGATGTCAGTACCATCAGCGACTGCTTTAACTTGCGTTGGTTCGACAGTACCGCCACCCACTACTGCATCTTGCATTACTCCAACAGTACCATCCATTACTTCATCAGCGACTGCTTCATCTTGCATTGCTTCAACAGTGCTGCCACCCACTACTGCATCCTGCATTACTCCGACATTACAACCCATTACTTCATCTTGCATTGCTTCAACAGAGCCGCCACCCACTACTGCATCCTGCAGTACTCCGACAGTACCACTCATTTCTGCATCGTGCCCTGCTGGGACAGTACCACTCTTTACTTCATCCTGCATTACTCCGACTGTGCATTCATCCAACACCGTATCTCTCATTACTCCAGTTAGTGTAGCCACAATGACAAATGTGACAATAGTCGGTAATTCCAAACTGAACAATCGATCAGTGGAGATTAAAGTGGAGGTAGATCCTAATTTATATGTTACTGGTAACGGTGACACAGTTTTGCAAGGTAGACAAAAAGCAAGTTTCATTGAGCAGAAGTCAGTGAGCAGCAAGGAGCAAGAAGCTGTAGTGGACGAACAGGATGGAAGTAGCGAGGACGAGCAAGTGTCGGGGAGTGACTCGTCGGCAGAAAGTGTGGGAGTGAGCAAGTCGGAGGATGATATCGAGAGCAGGTTGTCACAGGTGTACTCATTCGATTGTGACAAGTGTTCTGAGACATGTTTCGCCAGCTACCAGTTGTTTTCAGACCACTGTCAGAGTGTGCATGATGTGGGGGGTCAAGTGCATTGCTGTGGTTTAGTTCTGAGCTGCAAAGATGACCTCATCAAACACCTGGTACATCACTCGTCGTCGTACAGGTAAGTAGCCGAGTCCATCCATGTACATAGCTCGCAGTCTAAAACTTAATTAATCCTTACTGGGAAATAGGCGAGTCCTCTAAAATGTTATGAAAAATAGGTACAGTAGAGCTGTTATTTTGTCCTTTTTGTCCGTTTCATTACTTTGCAAGGAATTTTAGGCTTCCATCTTCAATATCCTTTTCAACACCATTTGGGTTAAAATATAATGGTATAACTTAATAGTTCTAGTTTATTTAACAAAATATTTTCTATTTATTTAAGCTTACATATTTTTGCCATTTTTATAAATAAATAAATACATATTCTGGTGTATTTAGTCATAAGTAACTTACATATTTCCTATATTTGATGGTATGTTGTACTTCTTGGATGACTGCTGCCCACATTTTCTGTTTCACCGCTTTGCAGACTTTTATATTACCATAAATGAGGGTCCCTAGCTATAGAAGTAAATCAGAATGTGGAAATATAATACAAATTTCCCAAATAGAAAGAATTCCAGCAATTGGCTTCTCTATTTTGTCAGTCCACCCTTGTCTCTGTAGTAGTATTTCAAGACTGGAATTTGCCGGTCATTAAGTACAGAAGTGGGGGGGGGGGGCTGGAGTCAATAGTCTCATTAATCCTCCACTATTTTTTTTATAGTCCTTACCTTCACGGGAAATTTTACTTGACATTACAGTGGCGAAGAGTGTTAGTGCGGGTGTTCGGGAGTTAAATCTGACGGAACTGTATTATTCTGTACAGTATATCATTTGTGAGAAACCTGTAGTGGCAGACATGTGCTCACAAGTTACGCAACATATTGTGACAGCAAAACACGTGAAATGTGCATCGTTAAAGAAGCTGACACAACCTTTGCTTCCAGAAATGCAAGGCGAGGCCTGGTCCAGGAAACTGCCTGTTATCACAAGATATTTTCTTGTCATGCATTTCTTGGGGCTGATATACCACTAAACCATAGGTGGGCAATGAGAGAGCGCAGCTACTGGAGCCAACTGCATGAGCGCGAGCGGAGCCTAGGAGCGGGACCAGCTGACTGCTCGCTAATAGTTTGTGCTGGAACGAATAGATGGCAATATGCGCAGTCAAGGCGCAAGCATAGGTACAGAATTGTACCGGGCTGAGTAGGCCTATATTATGTGTACGCCTGTACGCTAAATATGAATCACGAACAAGCTTAGCACATTTTTATGAACAGTTTTCGCAACCAGATTTCCAAAACATGCACAAAATGACTGCCAAACTTCTATCAATGTTTGGTTCAACATATCTGTGTGAGAAACTGTTCTCTCTAATGAAGATAAATATATCTCCACGAAAAGCCACTAAAACTGACGCACATCTCACTGCCGTTCTTCGAATTGCAAGTGCAAGATCGATCACTCCAAATGTAACCCGTCTGCTTCAGCGAAAGGATACGCACACCTCATCATCTGAAGAATGACAGTTCAGATATACAAGAACACATAGGCCTATGTTTTGTTTATGGTAAATGATATTTATTCATGTATTTATTTCTGTACTCCTACAGCAAGTTTTCGTTCCTTATGTTCTAAACAAGTTGTTAGGTTGGCTTATTGTAGTTTCAGGACTATCGGTAGTGGGCAAAGGAGTGTGTACCTATCAGCTGTCAAAGTAATTATTTATGTTTCCTACACAGAACCTAATAAAAGGAATATAATTAAGCGTACTCTAATCATCTAATGCACAACAAACAGGGCACAAGTATAAAGCTGTTGTGATACGCCGCTTGTAACGGCAAGCTGTACAAGCAGCTTCAAGGTTAACTTCGGTGAGAGCGCATACTCGGCTCTTACTCCTCCCAGAGCGGGAGCGCTGCTCAATGTGCCGAATTGTGCCCATCTCTGCACTAAACTAGCTGCAGCATCCAGTACTATGTCGTACGTCAAACTTTCTCTCTCTGACGAGTCAACACTGCGTAAAGCTGGGTTTTCCTAGCTCCGCATTTTGTGCGGAGCGCAATGCGCAGTCCGCAGTGCGGAGCCTACTCAACAATACGGAACCAGATGGCATCGTTTTCCTACACCCCTCCTCGGTGTGCAGTACGCTCTGCGCAACTGGACGACTCCTTTGAGAGCAGTCAAGTGCGGACCACGCCAAGCAACAGACGAATATTTGGGCAGTTTTCTCTTGTGTATTGATATTGGTCTTCTAATCTGTTGCAGGACTCGCTTGCAAGATCATTTTCTACCAAACTAAGGAAGTATTCAAACTGACACCTAGTAACTCTGAAGTAAGATTTGCTCTCTAGATGAGTACATGGAACTGACAGATTTCCGTACTTTATAAAGACGACCAACAATGAAGTAAATTTCATCTTCGATCTCCCCCTGTGGGTGGAGGGTTTAGAATACACCCATGGTATCCCCTGCCTGTCGTACGGGGTGACTAAAAGGGGCGACCTTGGTTATTCTTTTAGGTTTCTGGCTTGTCTTGCGAATCGGACCTCCCTTGGGTGGGAGGGATGGAATACACTCATAGGTATACCTATACCCTGCCCGTCGTAGAAGGCGACTAAAAGGGTTTCTTGGTCCAGGTCCCCTCTACAGGTTTGACAGTCAGCTCTAAATGCAACCTTTGTGCGGTGTAACTCCCATTAGGTTATATCGCATGCTTTTTCGTACATGTTTTTGAGGTCTGGCACTCAAAATTAATATGTGCGTGCTGTCAGGGGAAGGGCCACCTAAGTGTGCGACTACGCTTGAGAGCCTGTCCGGTCTGGCCACACCGACAGGTGGGTGCGCCATGTACCCTGCAGTAGTATCCGCCTGACACCGCAGAGCTGCATGCCTGTACTGGAAAACTCTCTAGTATATGCCAAGGGGTACATGCCTGTATGGCATGTCAAACATCGGATCCCCGGGCAATGCCAAGCTAGGCGGGCCTTGCCTTGGCTGGGTAGCGCCTACAGAGACAGCCCGTGATTGGTGTCGGTGGCATTCAGGGAGGATGAAATGGCCATAGGAAAGAAAAGGAACATCTCCCAACAGGGTGGTCCACCACCCAAGTCTTTAACTTTTGATTCCCTACGGGGATCAACACCCTGGGAACAGTCTGTTCGTGAGAATCTGGGTGCTAACACTCCCAAGTTTCTAGTTGCAACCAGAACGGATGAGGGTGATTTCAAGATGATAAAGTCTATTTTGTTTTCTCGCCACATAGAGCTTGAGAAAGTACAAAAGATGAGGAACGGTAGCTTGTTGCTCAAGACTAGGACTGGTGAGCAGGTTGAACAACTTTTGCAGTGTGACCATTTTGGCGATATCCCTGTCAAAGTGGAAAAGCACAAGTCTCTGAATTTGGTCCGGGGAGTTATTTTCCACCGGGACCTGATTCTGAACACTGACGATGAGCTCAAGGAGGATATGCAGCACCGTCACGTGACTGATGTCCGGCGAATTACGCGCAAGGTCAATGGTCAAATCGTGGACACTGGTGCTTTCATTATTTCCTTTGAGCTTTCGGTGCTCCCGGAGAAAGTCAAGGTAACAAGTTACCGTTGTGACGTACAGCCTTACATCCCTCCACCAATGAGGTGTTATAACTGCCAGAAGTTCGGGCACATGTTATCCCGATGCTCGAGCCCTGAAATCTGCGGAACATGCGGTAAGGTACCACACGAAGCGGAAGAGTGCACAACACCATATCAGTGCACTAATTGCCCTGGATTTCATTCTCCTCGGGCAGGAACTGCCCTGTCTTCTAGAGTGAGAAGAAAATCCAAGAGATCAAAACCCTGGATGGTCTCACCTACCAGGAGGCCCGCAAGAAGTACCATACCACGACTCCTCCGTCCATCGGAGGCTGTTCCTGTCCATGGTGAGCCGGTATCCAGGATCAGGGCTTCTATAAAGTAGGCTGTGCATTTGTGTTTGAGGATCGTCGGTTTCTCTTTCCACTTCCCACGGCGTGTAGTGTGTACACAGCGGAGCTCTATGCCATCTTAGAGGCTCTGCGGTACACGTTATCAGACGATCACCAGCACTTTCTTGTGTGTACTGACTCTCTTAGTGCGCTGCAAGCGATCGATGTTTGTATCCCGAGGCACCCGCTGGTCCAGCATGTGCACAACCTGCTCGTCAGTGTGTGTAACGCTGGAACCGGGGTGACCTTTGTGTGGCTTCCTAACCACATGGGTATTGCAGGAAACTAGCTTGCTGATCAGACGGCGAGAGAGGCAGTCGCACTGCCCTCGCTACCGTATAAGGTGCCTGCTAGTGATGTGCGCTCTCAGTTGCGACATTCGATCCTGTCGCATTGGGAGGAAGCGAGGCGTGCCAAGCCTACACCTAACAAACTGAGAGGCATCAAGTAGACAACGAAGGTGTGGAAATCTTCCTTCTGATCTCTCCGGAAGGAAGCTGTGGCACTCTGTCGACTCCGGATCGGCCATGGGCTTGCTACGCACTCCCACTTGCTAAAGAGAGAAGACCCCCCTGAGTGTACTTGTGGCGCCCACCTAACCGTGGCACACATTCTCTTGGAGTGTGTGGATCTGGCCGATCTGCGAAGGACTCTTTTGTTCACTCTGCTTTATTTGTTTTACCGTCCCCCTTTTACTATTTTTTATTCAAATAAGGCATAATTGTTGGGGCTCACTGTCTATTTTATACAAACCATTTTCGTTTCATCCATGTCAGTGAGCTGTTTTTATCTTCTTCCTTTCATTTCATGCCATTAAAACAACAATTATCATCATCTTCGATCTCTTCTTCCTCTTCTAATAACATCAATAACGCTATTTTATTCTTGCTCAGAAGAGGAGAGCTCATGTTCACTCACTCAAACAAATGAAAACTTGAAATAGATGCAGCGCATTGCTGAGCTAGGAAAATACTACCGCGCAGTGCATTGGGATGTGCGGAGAGAGGTGCGCAGTGCGCTCCGCACAAAATGCGGAGCTAGGAAAACACTCCTTAAGAACTATTTGCCAAAACGTTACTCTGACATGGTGCACTGAAACTGAGTCAAGCCCTGGCATTTTATACTGTGGAGTGGATTATTCTAGCAGCTGGATGTTTCAACTATTTTTATAGTAACTGGTAGAAATAAATAACCTATTTAAGAACATATTTTCATTTTCAATCACATATTTTCACTTTGAGCACATGAATACATAACCCACCAAAAAGTCAGTAAGTGTGGTGATTATTACCGATAAATATTAAGGCATTAAGCACCGAAAAAAGAACTACTTAGGCTATTTTTCTGTTTTACATTGTATAGTGTTTGCACGCAGCACGATCACCAAGATGTTTTACTAACATGAGTTCTCACTTCCTGGTGAATACCGGGACAGTACCTTTGAAAGACCATGGCCAAATTACTTCCAATTCCTGTCCTTAATTATCCTTGGCGGAAAAGACTTTCAAGAAGAGTTGACCCCTAAAAGAAATACTGTACAGTAAAAATAAATTTTTAATATTTTCAATCCTGATAATCGAGGTTCTTGTGTAATTGTAATTATTTTGTGTTGACCAATTGAAAGTTACAATATTAATTGCAAATTGAACCAGCAGCAACACTCGGCCTAAATTGGAGAACAAAGCAAGTATCCTTATTGCTATAGCGAGTCCCTGATTTCTGGTTTTAATGATATCAGCAAACATATATACGTTATCACAACGATATATTTATCCCCAATATGCAATTTGTTTTTTGATATTGAAGCCGCAAAATGTGTTATTTTCACCCTAAAATGCTAAATACCAACAAAATTCTGGTAACTTAATAAGATAAAAAAATCATTAAAATCATAAAAGATCTTAAATATAAATGTTTCATAATATACAGGAAGAACAAGGCTTTCAGAGTGTGGTTCCAGGAAAGAACTGATCTGGCAAGGGAAGATTATAAGATAAAGAAGAAAGAAGCAAACAAGATTGTCGCAGAGGAGAGGAAGAAGTGGATGGTAAAGTGGACAGAGATGATGGAGGAAGATAGCAGAGGAAATAAGAAAGTTCTTTATGGGATGGTCAAAAGTAAGAGAAGAGGTCTGCGAGAGGATGTGGTAATGATGGACAAAAACGAAAATGAGGTACACAACAAAGAGACACTCAAGACAGTGTGGAAAGAGTACTTTGAGGATTTGCTGAATCCAAATGGTCATGGGGAGGAAGACAATGTATTGGAAGATGGAGAAGACAACACAGGAATGGAAAAGGACCTGACTTGGAGAGAACTGGAAATGGCTATAGACAAGATGAAAGGAGGAAGGGCACCAGGTGTGGATGAAGTGGGTGTTGAAATGGTGAAGGCAGCAGGGGTGGTTGGGAAACAGTGGCTGTACCGTGTGATGAGGGTGATATGGAAGGAGAAAAAGACCCCAGAAGATTGGAAGAAAGGATTAATTGTCCCAATATTTAAGAAAGGAAGCAGAAAGGAGTGCAGAAATTACAGGGGAGTCACACTCATACCTCACTGTGCCAAGATATATGAAAAGATATTAGAAAGTAGAATACGAGCCGAAGTGGAGAGAAAATTGAGAGAGGAACAGTATGGATTCAGACCTGGGAGATCAACAGTGGATCTCATATTTTCAGTGAGACAGCTCCAGGAACACCACTACGAATTTGGAGAGGATCTGTTGATGGCCTTCCTGGACATCGAAAAGGCCTATGATAGTGTGTGCAGGGAGAAGGTTTGGAAAGCAATGGAAAACATGGGAGTGGAAAAAGAGACTGTAGGCAGAGTGAAGGAGATGTATTGTGGAAGTGTGAGTTGTGTGAAAGTTGGAGGGGAAAGAACAGACTGGTTTAGACAAATGAGTGGCCTGAAACAGGGTAGTGCGCTGTCACCCCTTCTCTTTATTGTGGTTATGGACGAGGTAATGACACGGATAGCAGGAAAGATAGGAGAAGATAAGATGAAAGCAATGGTGTTTGCAGACAATCTCATGGTCTGGGGAAACAAGGAGGAGGAAATTCAGGAGCAACTGAAGGCTTGGGAAGAAACAGTGGGAGAGTACGGATGGAAGTTCAACATCAGTAAATGTGAGATCCTGTTAACGACCAGGAAAAAGGACAGACCAATGAGTGGGATAACAGCTGAAGAAGGTGGAAAGTCTCAAGTACTTGGGAAGTATAGTGGAGGAAACTGGGAGAAATGACAAAGAGATTACGGAACGTGGCAGACAGGCAGAAGCATTTCTGAGAAGCATTAGGAGCTTAGTGTGGAATAAAGATGTCCCACAAAAAAGCAAGGAAGTGTTATACAGAAGCTACTATATCCCAATATTGACCTATGCTTCAGAAACATGGACAATGAAGAAAAGAGACATAAGCCGAATACAGGCAGGTGAAATGAAGTTCCTGCGAAGTAGGATCGGAGTAACAAGAAGAGACAGGGTGAGGAATGAAAAGGTCAGGGAAATGGTGAAAGAGGAGCCCTTGCAAGGTAGGATTGAGACATCAAGACTGAGGTGGTATGGACACTTAAAGAGAATGGATGAGAAGAAGATTCCCAAGAGGATACATGTGATGCAGATGCAGAAGAAACGACCAAGGGGAAGACCAAGAGATAGATGGCTGAAAGGGGTGGAGGAATGTGTCAAGAAGAGAGGGGAGGACTGGACCAGAGTGACAGCGGAGAGGTGGTGGGAAGAAAGAACTAAGTGGCGAGGCTTATGTTCCAAACAGACCCAGCCTGGGGCTGGAACCTGTACAAGATGATGATGATGAATATACAGGTTAACGAAGTCCCTCGATTGGTTCAAGTCCTGAAATCATAGAAACAATGCTCTCTTTATACTTTGGGGACAACACAAGTTTCACGAGCTAGGAGAATATTTGTTGAAGTAAATGTTAGGTTAGATCTTCACAGAAAATATGTTGTTGTTGTTGTTTCCTATGGCTAGCCCGGATTCCAATCCATCAGCTTTCTTGCATTCCAATAGAGTTGTGTGAGGTTGCCTGAAGTTCTAGCAGTCACATCAAGTTTGTTGCAATGTAGCACGTGCCCCTTATCCATTTTACTTCCAGGTTCGTGACAAGGTGTGCATTCTTCAGATCTCAGGATGTTGATTCGTTTCAGATGAGCTGCAAGGCAGTCATGGCCAGTGTTAAGTCTGAAGAAGGCTACAGCTTCTCTTCATCAACATCATCTTGTACAGTTTCCAGCCCCAGGCTGGGTCTGTTTGGAACATAAGCCTCGCCACTTAGTTCTTTCTTCCCACCACCTCCCCGCTGTCACTCTGGTCCAGTCCTCGCCTCTCTTCTTGACACATTCCTCCACTCCTTTCAGCCATCTATCTCTTGGTCTTCCCCTTGGTTGTTTCTTCTGCATCTGCATCTCATGTATCCTCTTGGGAATCTTCTTCTCATCCATTCTCTTTAAGTGTCCATACCACCTCAGTCTTGATGTCTCAATCCTACCTTGCAAGGGCTCCTCTTTCACCATTTCCCTGACCTTTTCATTCCTCACCCTGTCTCTTCTTGTTACTCCGATCCTACTTCGCAGGAACTTAATTTCACCTGCCTGTATTCTGCTTATATCTCTTTTCTTCATTGTCCACGTTTCTGAAGCATAGGTCAGTATCGGGATATAGTAGCTTCTGTATAACACTTCCTTGCTTTTTTGTGGAACATCTTTATTCCACACTAAGCTCCTAATGCTTCTCAGAAATGCTTCTGCCTGTCTGCCACGTTCCGTAATCTCTTTGTCATTTCTCCCATTTTCCTCCACTATACTTCCCAAGTACTTGAGACTTTCCACCTTCTTCAGCTGTCCACCTCCAAGTGTTATCCCACTCATTGGTCTGTCCTTTTTCCTGGTCGTTAACAGGATCTCACATTTACTGATGTTGAACTTCCATCCGTACTCTCCCACTGTTTCTTCCCAAGCCTTCAGTTGCTCCTGAATTTCCTCCTCCTTGTTTCCCCAGACCATGAGATCATCTGCAAACACCATTGCTTTCATCTTATCTTCTCCTATCTTTCCTGCTACCCGTGTCATTACCTCGTCCATAACCACAATAAAGAGAAGGGGTGACAGCGCACTACCCTGTTTCAGGCCACTCATTTGTCTGAACCAGCCTGTTCTTTCCCCTCCAACTTTCACACAACTCACACTTCCACAATACATCTCCTTCACTCTGCCTACAGTCTCTTTTTCCACTCCCATGTTTTCCATTGCTTTCCAAACCTTCTCCCTACAAACACTATCATAGGCCTTTTCGATGTCCAGGAAGGCCATCAGCAGATCCTCTCCAAATTCGTAGTGGTGTTCCTGGAGCTGTCTCACTGAAAATATGAGATCCACTGTTGATCTCCCAGGTCTGAATCCATACTGCTCCTCTCTCAATTTTCTCTCCACTTTGGCTCGTATTCTACTTTCTAATATCTTTTCATATATCTTGGCACAGTGAGGTATGAGTGTAACTCCCCTGTAATTTCTGCACTCCTTTCTGCTTCCTTTCTTAAATATTGGGTCAATTAATCCTTTCTTCCAATCTTCTGGGGTCTTTTTCTCCTTCCATATCACCCTCATCACACGGTACAGCCACTGTTTCCCAACCACCCCTGCTGCCTTCACCATTTCAACACTCACTTCATCCACACCTGGTGCCCTTCCTCCTTTCATCTTGTCTATAGCCATTTCCAGTTCTCTCCAAGTCAGGTCCTTTTCCATTCCTGTGTTGTCTTCTCCATCTTCCAATACATTGTCTTCCTCCCTATGACCATTTGGATTCAGCAAATCCTCAAAGTACTCTTTCCACACTGTCTTGAGTGTCTCTTTGTTGTGTACCTCATTTCCGTTTTTGTCCATCATTACCACATCCTCTCGCAGACCTCTTCTCTTACTTTTGACCATCCCATAAAGTACTTTCTTATTTCCTCTGCTGTCTTCCTCCATCATCTTTGTCCACTTTACCATCCACTTCTTCCTCTCCTCTGCGACAATCTTGTTTGCTTCTTTCTTCTTTATCTTATAATCTTCCCTTGTCAGATCAGTTCTTTCCTGGAACCACACTCTGAAAGCCTTGTTCTTCCTTCCCACAGCTTCTTTTACTCTCTCATTCCACCATGGTGTCTCTTTACACCGCTTTCTGTTGCTTGTTCTTCCACATACTGCCACTGCAGCTTCCACCATTGTGTTTTTGAATTGCTTCCATTCCTCTTCCCCTGTTTTAGGATTGTCTGTTGGCATCCTTTCCCTTATTATCTTCTGGAATTCTTCCTTGACTTCCTTTTCCTTGAGTTTCCATACTTTGATTCTCCTTTCCTGGTACTCTGTCCTCTTGCTATCCTTAACAACTCCCAGGTTCATTACAAGTATTCTGTGGTCGCTATCTAAGGCCTCTGATGGTATTACCTTTATATCTCTGACACTTCTCTTCATTTCCCGGTCGTACAGCATGTAATCTACCAAAGATTTCTTTGTTAAATCACTGCTGTACCACGTTACCTTGTGGCTTTCTTGCTTCCGGAACCAGGAGTTGCCTACCACTAAACCGTTTCTCTTGCAAAAATCCAGCAACTTTCTCCCGTCTTCATTCCTGCTACCCCATCCTTCTGCTCCCAATACATTTTCATATCCTTGCCTTTCACTTCCTACATGTGCATTCAAATCTCCCATGACAATGATCCTCTGCCCATTCAACTGCTGTTGTAGCTCCTCCTCAAAGTCTTCCTTCTCTTGAGCTGTACATCCAACTTGAGGGGCATATACCTGGGCTATCTCCAGGCTTCTTCCCTTTACAGTTACTCTGATCTTCATGATCCTGTCACTTATTCCCTTTACCTCTTCCTTCATGCCATCTCTCACAACTACTCCTACTCCGCTGCTCCTTCCTTCACTGTTCCCACTCCAGTACAACCGGTACCCTTTCCTCAGTTCTCTGCGACCTTCTCCTTTCCATCTTGTTTCTGCCAAGCCCAGTACATCCAGTTTTCTTCTCTCCATCACATCTACAATCTCCTCCACTTTTCCTGTCAGTGTCTGTATGTTTAATGTTCCAACTCGTAGTCCATTAGCATATCCGGGTCGTCGTCGTTTGCATCCGTCCTTTCCGAGGCCTGTTCCTGGTTTGAAAGCAAATATGATATCCACTACTGGCTTGCTAGGCCTATCGTAGCTTCACCAGAGCCCCATCAGCCGTCACTTTTCAGGGTTCCTATAGGGCCTTCACAGCTACCGTAGCGGTCCCGGGGCACACGAAGTCCCCACTGTACTTCACCCCTACAGGCAATCCCCTACTTCATGCCGTTGCCCGTCTCCCACCACGTGGAGGAGGGGTTGGACTTGTGGGAGCTTCTCTTCTTGGTGTTAATTTATATTGATCCCATTTAGCATCAATGTCCTTCCATAATTTCGTTTCTGCTGTTTTCTTTGCCATTTCTTCATACCTGTTTTTGATAGTATTTTTCAAGATCCTTTTTGCTGACATAAAATCAGTTTGAGTGACAGGTTGTTGTAGTGTGGTACCTTTTTTTTTGCTAATCTGTCTGCCTCTTCATTACCTGCTATTCCAACATGAGAAGGGATCCACTGAAATCAGATCTGTTTGTGGAGTCCTTGAAGGGTTTTTATCATACAAAAAAAAAAAATTCTTTCAGTTCTTTATTTTGAGGCTTATAATTTGACAAGACGGCTTGGATGGCTGCTTTTGAACCTGTAATGATAACACATTTTTGATAATCAATGTTTCTACCTAATAACTGATGGAGTGCATGTGAAATTGCTCTTATCTCAGCATCAAATATAGTTCATTTGATAACCTGGCACAGTCAGCTGGCATTTGAGGGTGCGCAAATGCGAGGGAGCCGTGTCAGTACATTTACTGGCATGTTAAAGATCCCCTTCGGGGCAAAATTCCGGCACCCCGGCGTCTCTAAAAGCCAGTGTAGTTAAAAGGGATGTAAAACCAATAACATTATTATTATTATTATTATCAGTTCAAGCAGACCCGACCAGCGGTTGGAAACTGCTCAAGATGATGATGATGATTATCAGTTCATTTGAATGTTAGTTCTTTGGAAGAATGTAACTAGATTAAATGGTTTGTTATTCCCCCATATGTTTGAACAGTGTTCATTATTTAACCAAATACATTCAAGCCTCACTTTTCTGTTTCACCGCTTTGCAGACTTTTATATTACCATAAATGAGGGTCCCTAGCTATAGAAGTAAATCAGAATGTGGAAATATAATACAAATTTCCCAAATAGAAAGAATATGTGGAAATGTTTGTCTTGTTGTTGCCACCATCGAGAAGCTAGACTAATTTGAGGGAACATAAAATCACACTTGAAACAACATTTCCTTTGTGGTGAGACCCAAAACAAGTGACACAGTCACTGGAGACTCTGAGGAGAGACAGGGTAGCCAGCTGAGGCCATAATGAAGTGTTTGTGTTTTTGCTCAGGTGTACAGACTGCACAGAGGCGCCTGCCAGCAAGTCAGCGGGCCAGTTCCAGTGTCCGCACTGCGACAAGCGCTTCTGCTCCAAGTATGGGTTGGCCAACCACCAGAACCTGCACCTCCCTGAGGACGAGCGGCCGTTCAAGTGTCGACACTGCGCCAAGGGGTTCGGGGCCAAGCATGCCATGACCAAACACGAGCGCACGCACCTACCGGACGAGGAGCGGCTGAGCTACGTTTGTGACGTCTGCGGCAAGCGGTCAGCCATCTTATACCAATACCATTCCATGTGCAAGCACAATAATGTTTCTCTCTTATTTAGCCCCCCCAGGGGCTCCAGCTGAGTCCGGCATTGCTTCCACTTACTTGTGCCGGGCTCCTCTCTTCCATCTTTCCTATCGACTCCCTTGGTCAACTCTTGTTCTTTTCCGACCCCAACAGTATTAAGGTATCCAAGGCCTAGTGAATCTCTTCCTTTCCCGCCTTTCTCTCGTCTTTCCTGATACCCTCATTCTTCTAGGGATCAGCCTTCTTTTTCTCCTGCCTTCTGGATAGTGCTACACCCTCAAGGGCTCACGACTGGTGAGTTCGGGAGTTGGCGACCCTGAGGGATTCCTGAGATGGGTCCGGTTTTCCCCCCTTTTCCGTTGCCTCTGGGGTGGATCCTCTCCCTTTTCCCTTTCCTATGTGCATTTCATGGCTCTCCTTCCTTCCAGGTCCCTCAATCGTAATTATTCGAGGGTTGAGAGCATTTCTTTTACTCCTGTCCTTTATTTGCCTTATTCTCCTTTTGTTTTCCATTTCTTCTACTAGTGTGTAAGTGTGTAGTTAGTTTTAGATATAGTGTGAATTACATTCTCATATTGCACTATCACCCACACCATTAGGGGCCGATAATGTTAGGCCCCTTAAAACAGCAATTATCATCATCATTTCTTATTTAGTGCTCGAGCCCAGAGCGAGAAGAGTAACCTCATAATTAGGGCTTGGATTTTAATGCCCTATAAAACAATGAAAACGAATTTAAATATTTAGGTAGTGTATATGGATTGATTTAAGTGCTCCAATGTGGGCGTAAACTATGTAAATAAATAAATAAATTTAGGTGAATGGATTACAGCAAACTGTAACGAAAGGAAATCAATAGAATCGAGGCTTCAGAAAATGGAAACTGCTTTTCAATCAACAAAAAATATTTATAACAAGAAGAGTCTCTCCTGGAACTGCAAAATTCGCCACTATACAACTCTAATCAAACCAGAAGCTCTCTATGCTTCCGAGACACTCAATCTCCAACAAAAAAACACTAAAACACCAAATAGAAGTGAAAGAACGTAAAATAATGAGAAAAATCCTTGGACCAAGAACAAAAGATGGTGTACATTATCCAAAGCCTAATACAGAAAGATACAAAAAGAAAAATCCAAAATCACAGACACAATGCGAATGCGAAGAATCCAATTTATGGAACACATAGAAAGAATGGACCCGAACAGACTGACACACAAAATACATACTTTCTTAAAGAACAAGGCTACTAGACCGATTTGGTATAAATTGACAGAAAAAGACTTAAAGGAATTAGGATCACCAAACTTACATGACCGGAAGGAAATCAGGAAAATCATTCAGACACGGGGTTTCGAGGAAGAAGAGAAGAAGACTACACAACATCAATGGTCAGAGCAGCGGAAAAAGACCCACTCGTTGCGAATGAAGGAATACTGGGCCAACAGGAAGGCTAGAAAGTGTTGATTTCGCGTGGTCCTAAGCGACCCATTCGCGAAGAGGAAGAAGAAGAACACACTAAAAAAATGCAGTTTTGACCTTAAAATCTCCAAAACAATGCCCTATAAAATGTATAAAATTTCAAACATTTTACTCTGATATCTGGTTTCTGAATATAAATTCAAAATCGCGTAGAATAAAATAGTACAGTTTAGTAAAGATAAAGTTTATTTCAGGAAGTTACTGAAAGTTGAGAACTAAGCAAAGTAAATAACTTATTAAGGAATTAAATTTAACTTTTCCAGTGTCACTGAGATATGTTCTACTATTCTTTGAGTCATCATATTAAAAAAACATTTTTTAATTATACAAGTTTATTATACTTGTATTTCTTTATTATGTAGAAAGACATTTAAAAAGAGTAAAACCATACAAAATCGGAATTAGTTCAGGGAAACCATGTAATTTACATCATGGGGAGCAGGCATTCCTTAGAATACTACACCCTGATTTACCAATAATGAACACTGACAGCTGTCAAAGCTAGCTGCGTTGCTACTGAGGCAGATATGACATAACATTCCAAGAGGCTTGCAGGAAGACACAAATACTGGGGAAGTTAGCCCCCCTGCCTGGCGGTCTAATGACCGTGACGAGTCAAGGCACAGTAGATAGAACACTGAGTCAAATCATGTGCTCACTGCTGTGTCGGCATACATTGCAAATTTATTCGAAGAAGAATTAGGCGGAAACTTTGTAACTTGTTATATTCAATACATTGCAAAACCGCTGGCTGTTGCTATGGAGACTGTTACCCCTCTAGTCTCCACTCCTCACCTCACCCTTCAAGCGGATGACAGCTTTCACTTTCGTCTTTTGTAAATCAGAGTATACACTTGTATCTGCATCACCACTGCTCTCAATCCATCAGTTTCATTGCTACTTGATGATAAAACCCTCAATCTCTTCAACGCTGTCTTCAAAATCACTGTAATCACCGGTTGATTCATCCAAATACCTTGAAATCGTAGCCATATTTTTATCGTGCGAGCCTGCTATTTACAACCATTATGTCAGTTGATACTGTTCAACTTAAGCATTTATCTAACCAAACCTGAAAAATATAAATGAAATGATTCACACAGTCATTTCCTGTTTGAGGTGCGTTTGTAAAGGTTGTATAATACTTTCGTGCCATCTACCGTAATTTAATGTAAACTGATGATAGCCTGCAGAATATTCCATACACAACCCGCTACAGCGGGAATTGCGTTGCGGAATACATCATAAATGACACGCAAGGCAATGGTATTAGCGCAGAATATTCCATACACGACCCGCTACGGCGGGAATTGCGTTGCGGAATACATCATAAATGACACGCAAGGCAATGGTATTAGCGCAGAATATTCCAGAAAAGACACTGTAACTTAAAGCCAAAAATATTCTTCTTGAAAAGATGAAACCGGCCGTAGTAGCTATGCGCGCCGTGGGTCCGGGTTGCTGGGGACTCAGTGGACAAATGGGTTCGAACCCTACCATGGGCCGTCCTTGAAATGGTTTTCCATGATTTGCCATTATCAACTCAAATGCCATGACCAAACCTTCTAATAGACCATGGCCATGCCCAGTTTTATTCATCTTCTCTCACAAGGTTGGTGTGAGGAAGGGAGTCCGGCTTTAAGAACTATCCGCCACATATAAAGTAATCGCATCCCATCCCCAATCCCATAGATACACGAATAATAAGGGTAGACATGAATACCCTTGAAAACAAAACAAAAAAGAAGAAGTAAGGTACACCCGAGAAGTACTTCAAATGGATATAAAATGCCCTATCCCAGAAAATTAGAGGGAAAAAAAAAAGCTGAAGGAACTTGAGATAAAGGAAAGGAGGATCCTGAGGAAAATTCTCGGACCACGGAAAGATGATGACGAAACATGGAAAAAAATGAAGATCTGTAGATGCAGACCGAAACCATTGTGGTCACAATGCACAAAAGAAGGCTAAAATTTTACGGGCATTTGTTGAGAATGGACAGGAACCAGCTGACAAAGAAATTTTTTGAATACATCACAGGGTTGAAAGCTACTACAAAATGGGTAGAAGAGGTCAAAAGAGACATTTATTTATTTATCGTATGGCTTTTAGTGCCAGAAGTGTCCGAGGACATGTTCGGCTCGCCCGAGTCTGTAGCTGCTTCCAGCGGACACCCTTAGGGTGAGCTACAAGTTCAGTTCAATTTCAAGTAGTTCCAACTTTCGCTACCAGATATCAATGAAACCTAGTGGTGAACGTTGGAACTTTGATAGAGCGTTCTGACGAAATCTAACCTAACAATTTAGTTTCACACATGTTTAGTCTGTGGAATAATCTTTTACGTGCTATAAGTCTATGACATGGGACTGTGGGCTTTACTTCCCCTCCAAAGGAAGGCATACTGAAGGATTTTAACTCTCTTAAAAAATCCGACGACTTCGTCCGGGTTTGAACCCGCTATCTTGGGCACAGCAGTTCAGCATGCTACCAACTATGCCACCAAAAAAAAGGAGACGCTATTGAAGTTGGACTAACTGAACTTGTCATTCACGATAGGAAAAAGTTTCGAAGCCGAGTTGACAATATCAAGACGTTCAAAGAAAAACCACCACAACACAGGCCAAATTTGGTAATAACGGAGGAGCAGAGAAAGATTAGAAGTGAAAGAATGAAGAGGTTCTGGGAAGAAAAGAAGAAAAAATTGACCAGAAAGCCTTAGGTCCCATGCGGTCCACAGTTGCCCAAAGTCGGAAACAACAAAAAAATAAATAAATAAAATGCTTAGTTGAGCACCTCTTACTCTGAAACACGATTATGAATTGGGCTTACCAAAAAATCCTAGCCCTACTCATAATACACTCACCGGTGAAAATAAAAGCGAAACACTATGAATTTCAGACTCAACTCTATGTTGGACCTCATACGCGGTCCTGTAGAAAACGAAATAATAAGCATTAGAAGAAACAAACACACTGAAGTCACCATGATAACACTGGTTATCCGACAAATAGCAGGGTTTCTAAGCTAGCTCAAGTAACAAGTCTACTAAGAGTAAGTTATGAAACAACAATAGATGGCGTGAATATCATTTAGTAATACAGTAGATAGTGCCGCAACTACTAAATGAGGAAGCTTACACTAGCACAGTGTTGTGAGTGAATTAGTCCAATTAGCACAGTAATTGATAAACATTATTGATAATGACCAGGCCTAGGATTTATATGTACAGTATTTACATTTAAACTTAAACTCCATGGATTATGTTTTCCTCTATTCAAATTAAAGAAATTTATTTTACATATTTCTGACATTGCTACATATTTATATGTGCTGTAAAATAAATATTTTCTCATATTTTACACTTTAATTATTATTAAACAATCTGTTGTTTGTTTGCAGGTTCGGTTACGCCAGCACGCTGGACGGCCACCAGCGCCATGTGCACCAGAAGGAGCGCCCGTTCGTCTGCCACGTGTGTGCCAAGACCTTCCCCATCAAGGGTGCTCTCACTTACCACCTGACAACTCACGAGGTGCAGGACCGCTTGCAGTGCTCTGAGTGTGGCATATGGTGAGTACAGGTGCAGGAGGAGGAACAAATAAAGGACAGGAACGATATCCACACAGACACATTCACACCATCACTCCTTGTATCATTAACACATGGTGGCGACACAACAGGAAAATGAGGGAAATTTGTCTCTCTGGAAATGTCAGGGAATTTCACAAAGGTGTTGAAAATCTCAGGGAAATTTGAAGAAACTTAAAAAAAAATTAATAAATCTAAAATACAACAAATTTTGCATTGAGCGAGTGAGAATTATTTGTGCTTTGAAAGAATTTCATTTTCCGTTTTGACAGATTCACTATATAACAAAAGAGAATCTGTTCCACCTAGTCAATGCATTTATTTAAAACAAGTTATAAAATGTATTGACTAGGCAGAACAGTTTCTCTTTTGTGTATATTAAGACTTTCACGGCCCGGATTATATAAATAATTCATGTTTTTTGGGCTAATGCCGTGTGTATTTAGATTAGAACCATACGTTTCGGAGAAACCTTGCCTCCTTTTTCAATGGAAAATAACAATGTGGCCAAAGAAAGTATATCTAGGAAGATAGTTCCTGTCAGTCTCTCTGTTCTTCACCTATTTCAAATTGTACTTTCTCCCTCCATGGCTACAGAGCCTGGATTTGATCTCCTTTGTTCGTCACTGGAGGAGTTTCCATCTGTCTTTTCGCCGTTGCTTGTATGACGTTAGGTATCGTTCAGATACACTTCCCTTTTGTTTATGTTTCCTTATATCCATCTAACCCTCCCACCTTTCCCCCCCCCTTTTCTTTTGGACATCCTCATTCTTCGAGGAGTCTCTATATTTTCACCCCGCCCCCTTTACCTTCTCCTTACTTACTACTCTGTCCGCCGTTCTACCATGGTCCATACAGTAATTTCTGGCAGCTGCTCTCTGGTGACAAACCGAGGAATTTATCTATATTTTTTGTAATTTTTGTAATCTCATTGATATACTTTTCTTTGGCCACATTGTTATTTTCCATTGAAAAAGGAGACAAGGTTTCTCCGAAACGTATGGTTCTAATCTAAATACACACGGCATTAGCCCAAAAAACATGAATTATTTATAGTCTCCTTTGTTATATTGAGAATTATTTTGCAGCCGCAACCTGGCACTGCGAAAAACGTAACACGGTTCCCCTCGCTGACCACCAGCTTCGTATCTGTGTGCTTTATTCGCGCCCTGCGGCCAACTCACTCCTGCGGCAGAAGGGAGGGGGAAGGAACGCGAGTCGCTTGGTCGGAGAAACTGAGTCGCTCTGAATTGAGACGAAGTCCCCGGCAACGTGGTGTGTATGCCAGTTTAGTCTGCTCCTCGTGCGGAAGTAAAGTGTAGTGTTCATTTAGTTGGAACAACAATGTAATGAGAAGGTGGAGTTTCTTTTAAACTATAAATCATCTCTAAATGAATTGTTAGGCAAGAGGGGAGGTAACATATAAGAAAGATTATATGCTAATTAATACATTATCCGCTAAATTAATATTGGGGAATTTTGTCAGACAAAGTCACATCAGTGTGTAACACTGAGGGGTCGGCTTCGGTGGCGTAGTTGGTAGCATGCTGAGCTTCTATGCCCAAGATAGCGGGTTCAAACCCGGCCGAAGCCGTCGGATTTTTTAAGAGCGTTAAAAATCCCTCAGTATGCCTTCCTTCGGAGGGGAAGTAAAGCCGGCGGTCCCATGTCATAGATTTATGGCATGTTAAAGATCTTTCCACTAATTACACCTGTGTGAAACTAAATTGGATAGGTTAAGAATGTAAACAACGCTCTTAGGTTGCTACGTTCGTTGCCAAGAGCCGACTGCGGTGGCGTCTAGTAGCTAGTTCTGAACTAGGCCTAGTAGTCGTTGACGGTGGCGTTTGGCGGCAAAAGTAGGAACTATTTGAAAATTCAAAGTTGCAGTCCCTACTTGAATTAAAAAACAGATACACACACTAATACAGTCATCACAATTAACACCGGTTATCAGACAGATTCTACACACACCCAAAGTACACGGGGCTACATGACCGCGTTGTCGCAGCCCCTAAACTAAGGAACCAACCAACCAACACTGAGGGGGATATTGTTCGTCTAGAAGAGGATGTTTCCCTGTGATTATTATGTGTTTTAACATGGATATGTTTACGGGTGGTCAATCAAAAGTTTGCATAGTAAGAAAACCAAATTTTTGTTTTCGTATCTATATATATATATGATTTCTTCGTATAATTATTAGTTTTATATAATTTTTCTTTTATTAGCATTCGGTCTATTCATATTTAGGTGTCCCCCTCTAAATTCTTAATTTGTATACTTTAATCTGTGTTAAGAGGGGCAGATGTCCTCGTAGTTCCATCCCTTAAAACAACAATAACTAATTAACAAGTCATTGGTGTGTGAAACCCCAGTAGAAAAGAATGAAGAAATGCTTGCTAGGATCCAAGCTGGTCGTCTTCTTGTACCAGGGATCTTTGAGAGGGTGCAACTGGCGGCGTCACTTTGAACAATTACTGTGAGACGTAAGCTGTTTACGTCCGTTACAATGGTTCCTCAGTTTAGGGACTATGTAGCCCCGTGTTCTCTGAAATGTGTTTTGAGTGAAAGAAAACCAGAAGACTGAGCCACAAACACCACTATGAAACACAACTCAAAGAATGCAAACCACTCCCAACAGTCTGTTTGGTGAGAGCGTTAGCGAGTGCCAACTGTCAAAATGAATTGCTAGAGTTAGTTGGCGCTTTATTTGTTGGCAAAACTGCCAGAACACAGCTTTACAGCGTTCCCTATTAAGTGTCGTGGGCCTGACTAAGCTTATTGAAACATTGGCTCACTACAGCTAGTTTAACCTAAACCGGAGCTGGCAGGAAGAGTGGTCTAATTTAACATCTGGTACTAATGCTCATGAGATAAATCCAACCAATGAATTGATTTGACCTCCCAAGAAAACTATGGTGTCGCCTCAACAGACGCTGGGCGCTGTAATTTCTTGCATCATAAGTGGGGCTGGATGGATTCTCCAATGTGTGAATGCCGTGAAGAGGAGCAAACCATGGACCATGTCATCCTGCGTTGCCCTCTTCATTCCTATTCCGGAAGCCCCAGCGACCTGTTTAATCTATCAGAAAGTGCTGCTGTGTGGTTGAAGAACTTGGACATGGACTTATGAATTCCTTGTTGTACTCACCATAAATAAATAAACTACAGCTAGGACCACTCCATTCGAATTTAGAGCTTAAGCAAATATGGGATGTTTGGCCGTTTTCAGGCTTTGCTTCCAACATTTACTATATATTGTGTGTCTAGGTTGAAGAACGAGAAGATCCTGCGTATCCACAAGAAGAGCCATCAGGGGGAATTGTACTCGTGTCCGCACTGCGACAAGGTGTCGAGCACACGGAACAACCTGCGCATGCACATGAAGAGGCACAGTGACGCTCGGCCACACTCCTGTCCTCTGTGCGTGCGCGCCTTCAAGACTCCTCGCGATCTCAAGGTAAGAGTAAGCAAACCACCACCACCAGTTCTATTCTAGTTTCCGTCCAGGGAAAGCTTGCAGTTGAACGGAAGACTGCATTGTTTGAGTTATAAGCCTTTGTGTTTAGCACACCTCAGGCAGTCTGCCAATCATCAGATTGTTGCAAAACTTATCATACCTGCCAACTCTCCCGATTTTACACCATTTCTCCCACTTAACATATTCTTCTTCTTCTGTGCGAATGGGTCTCCTAGGACCACGCAGAATCAACACTTGAAGAATAAAACTTTCAATTTTCCGCCTATTCAATACTATAATTTGTTAGAACATTTCAGGGGTACATGTTTCAAGTCGTATTTCTTTTGGATCCTTCTTCAGCCCACAAACTTATTTATGGAGCCCATCAGAGCACAAAAAACATCGATGACACAAAATGCACATACATAGTAAAAAGTTAAAAACACTGTAACAATATCTGAGAGTCTAAAAATCTAAAAATAACATGCATAGTTTACGGGCTTCATGTACAGGTTTTTGCGCACTTGTTCTATATCTATATAAAATGTCATTTGACACTGTAAAACGCCGGGCACATATTTTGATGTCTATAACTGGCGTACTGTAGGAACTTGCAGCATATCTTGTACTGTTTTGACATTTCTATTGGTGTGGCTGAAGATGGGTTAGACGGCAATGGCTACATCTTTTATCAAATTCTTGTTATAAAATTTGGCATTTGGTGGATTAAAATAATCTTCTGTCACACGGTATCTGAAATGATTGACCATAATTAGTACTGAATGTAAGGAAAACAACTACGGAAGTCAGCTCGAAAAACGGATTGAGAATAAGAACTTACGGAAAAACAACAGAGACATTGGCGTGTTGTTAAATTTGACCCTGAAGAAGACAAACGGTGCGAATTAGTATCAATGCGTATTACATATAAAACAGCTTACTTGAAAAAGAAGTATTGGTCATATGAATTTAATAAAACGTGAAAAACTTACCGAAGTCAGACGATAACAGCCCTTCAGGATTACTGTCAATACGGAACCTGAAATGAATAATATTTCTAAGAATCAACACTTCTTGGCCTTGATGTTTGCCCAATAACTCTTCATGCGCAACGATTGAGCGAGTCTTCGTTGCTGCGACCAGACGTGTCTGGTAGATCTTCTCTCTTCTGCCTCAAAACCCTGTGTATGATTAATTTTCCTAATTTCCTCCCGATCCTTGAGATTGGGAAAACCTAATTCAGCCAAGTCCTTTTCCGCCTGTTTGTACCAATTGGACCTTGTTGCCTTTTTCTGCAAAAACGTATAGATTTTATTTGTTAACCTAGTTGGGTCCATTCTGTCCAAATGTCCCATGAATTGGATCCTTCTCATACGGATTGTGTCTGTGATTTTAGTAATTTTTAAATAGTTGTCAGCATTAGGTTTCGGAAGGTGAATTCCATCTTTAATTCTTGGTCCCAAAATTTTTCGCATGATTTTGCATTCCTTAATCTCCAATTGATTTCTCAGTATTTTATGTTGTAGATTAAGTGTCTCGGCTGCATAAAGGGCTGCAATTCCAAGAGAGGCGTATTTTGTTATAAACTTGTTTTATCAATTGGAAAGCAGTTTCCATTTTCTGTAGTCTTGCCTCTATAGCTGTTCTTTCGTTGCCAGTTTCATTGATCTCTTCACCTAAATACTTGAAGTCTTTCACTCGGGAGACCTGACAATTACCGATGCGGAGTGTATTCGGAGCAGTTTTAATATCCGTCATAAATTTTGTTTTGTCAAAAGAAATCCGTAAGCCGATTTTTTCTGCTTGTTCTTGGAGTAATTCAAGTTGTTTCTGGGCATCAGAAATGCTTGGAGCAATCAACACCATGTCATCTGCAAATGCCAAACAGTCTAGTGTTATCCCTTTGAGTTTTGGTCCTAGTCTATGGGATGGTGCACCAGCTCGTCTCCATTCTCGGACGACTTTTTCGAGCGCACAATTAGACAATGGAGATAATCCATCTCCTTGATGCACTCCTGTATCAATTGAAAATTCTGCGCTCAGTCCTCCCATAAATTTAACCTTTGAACTTGTAATCAAGAGGGTATCTTTGATAATTGATGTTGTCTTGCGATCTAATCCAAATTCTGAGAGTACAGCAACAAGGGATTCACGGTCAATGCTGTCATAAGCCTTTGCAAAGTCAACAAAAGTAATGATATAATTCTTGTTTGACATTTTACGGAAGTAAGATATTGAGTTTTTCAAATTGATAATTTGCTCTGTACACGTTCGGCCTTTCCGGAACCTACCTTGGTATTCACCAATCTGTGGATCCAGTTGAAGATAGGCACGGTTCAAAAGGGCTTTGGACAAAATTTTGTAAGTTACCGAGAGTAATGAGATCCCTCGGTAATTGCTTGGGATCGTTTTGCTACCTTTCTTGTATACTGGATGGATGATCGCCATCTTCCAATCTGGAGAAATTTTTTCAGTTTGCCATATTTCATCAATAATTTCTTTGAGTTTGATGATGAGGTTTTCACCTACATTTTTCCATAGTTCTGCAACGATCTGGTCCTCTCCCGATGCTTTGTTGTTTTCCATGGATTGGATTATTTCACGAATTTCCTGTAGTTCCGGTCTCCAGACTTTTCAAAAATCCCGCACGTAATTTTGGACTCAAAGTGCGAGATGTTGACAAACTCCAGTTGTCCATTGATCAGATCAGATTGATTTTATGTGTTTGAAGTGTGTTTCGATACAGGAGTTTCGCTTTGTATCGATAATTTATAGTTAATTCTCCATAACTACGTACTATCTCCCGCGTGCCACTTAGTTGGCTTCGAATATCTCTGTTTGAAATCGTCGATGGAGAATTCAGCGTGTGTTCCTAGACGTTTTGCATAATAGCCTGTTGGGGAGAGGTATATTGTATCTGTTTCATATGTGAAGGAGGAAGACACTGACAGTATCACATGTGGAGAACATATCCCGCCTGTTGATTGTTCCGATCACGCTGGCCCTTTATTTAGACTCGAAAATTGCCGGGAGATGTGGCTCTGCCAGAACTAAAACTTGGACCATCCTTACAGCAATGTGCAATGAAGAAGAAGGTTGTTGTTTGTCTCAAGTATGGTGTGACGATTTGCATGTAACTGATAACTCCCCGGTCGTCAAAATCTCCCGATTTTTCAGTCTGAGAGGTTGGCAGGTATGCATTATTAAGTATCACACTGATTACTGTGCATGTGGCAAGTATTAGAATTAACATCCATTGTGGTTCGTGTTATAATAATAATATAATATCGTATGGCCTCGGGTGCAAGCTTTGTTATTTGACACCCAGAGGGCAGCTTGCATGTCGAATTTTATCGCTCCTTGAAGCACTATGAAAGTCAAGGAGGTTAGATATCTAAGGGTCTGGCTGCGTGGCTCAGGGGTAACGTTCTCGCTTGCTGAGCCCAAGGTTGCAGGTTCGAAACCTGGCGCAGTCAGCTGGCATTTGAGGGTGCGCAAATGCGAGGGAGCCGTGTCAGAACATTTACTGGCACGTTAAAGATCCCCTTCGGGGCAAAATTCCGGCACCCCGGCGTCTCTAAAAGCCAGGGTAGTTAAAAGGGACGTAAAACCAATAACATTATTATTATTATTAGTAGAGAAAGGAGGAACTTTGTGTTAGCGGAAAATCCCGAGATTAATTTTGCCATTATGAACAGGGCCTACAGAATTCAAATGGGTTCTTTGACATGCCAATATCGTATGACATGCCTGCCGTGATTTTTGTCGCCTTTCAAAAACCACTTACCACGGCCAGGAGTGAACCTGCAAGCTCCGACGTGTTAACTCACCCACCGTGGCAAGCGCGGTCCGTATTGATAATGATTAGAGACACGGGAAAATCGCAATTGCGATAAATGCGAATTTTACTATTTTCTCAATTTTTCAACTATTTGGTAACTAGTATGACTATGTATACCCAGAATTTGCGAAACTGAATGTGGACAAAGTGCGATAACTAGGGGTTCTTGCGAATTATTCCCATAAATGCGATAAGTGCCCAATTTACCGAAAAATATTAAATATAATGTTTTATTACATTTTCGCACCGCAACTTTTGAAATTTGCGAGTTCCTAGCAATGGAAAAATTTCGGCTGAATAATCGATATTTACGAGTAATGATCGATATGTACGAACATCGATTATTGTCATGAAAACAATCGAATACGGTAAAAATCAATTTGAAAATGGCTGTTGTTATTGCCGCATAATATTGCCAATAAAACAACGTTTTTGGAGAAATTATTTTGTAGTTTCATTTGGTTGTGCTAATAAAAGGAATATTCCAATCGTTTGTATCGATTCTTTTTTAAACATTGGCGTAATAAGGTTATGCTTATACCGGTATTGGTTTATATCGCGCCGGTCCTCATTTCTAGTATTTGACCATTATAAATGAAACTGTAACGTACGTATCGTGATATGAATAGACAATGTTTGTTAGGCGTTATCCTCGCTTTGGGGAATGTTGTATAATTTGATGAAAGCATTCTCTACAATGTGAGAATTATAGGTTATGTTACATGTCCGGCGATTTCTCCTTGAATTCGGATAGGCTACTATTTAACAGATTGTCAGTCAAGAGTCTCAAAAAGGTATACCAGTAATTGCATGTTTGCATATTCTGTTTAACTTAACTTAAGAAAACCTCTGAGACTGATAAAATTTGATCAATTACCGTAAATCCTTGGAGTAGACATGAAAGGTACACAACAAAGTTCGCAGGATTGTCAACATTCGTTTATACAAATTGCATTGGCAGCAGTGATAAGTCTCCTGTTGTGTGTGTTTTTTTTATTTTTTTTACTAAGGGAGTGTTAGAAGTAGTAAAATCCTAATATCAGTATTAAAGGAATGTAGAAACTTGACACCATACATTTTTCAGAAATGTGAGATCTCTGAAAATAAAGGCACCAGCCTGGCTACTTGGCAAGATTGAGCTCAAGTGCTGTTGGTTGGTTGTATGATGCGAGACGAGGGCACCTGAGCTATGCTGAAAAGATCCAATATCAGGTGTTGTGCAGCTACTCAAATTACCCTGAGCTGTTCGTGTTATCGGTACGGTGCTAACTCCACATGCAAAATGGACAGAATGTTGAGGGCCGGCGGAGAATTGTATTAGTTCACCGATACCAAGGTGCCGATTGTTAGAATAAAGCAAGCTGTGGTCAGGTGACAATGCTCGTCTTACGAAGTTTACCGTGTGGCAGGTGGAATGACGACAATACCGGGTTGTCCTGAGCTCAGTGGACAAATTGGTTCAAATTCTGTGAGATGTGTATGAAATCCTTTTGTGTGGTTTCCCTACTAACTCCTTGCCAAGTTCCATTCATTTCTTTTACCGTATTTCCTCGCATAATCGTCGCACTTTTTTTTGCCAAAAATTCGTGGAAAAAAGCAGGGTGCGACGATTATGCGAAGAATATTTAAGTTCAAAAAATATACTGTATCATTATAAGCTGCACGGGCCAGTCATTCGCGTAGCGTGAGTCTTAGCCTGCAGTCAGAGACAGGCTTCTTTCTTCTAACAAGGTCACGACAGGTTAATGCTCGCGGAATGTGCTGACGAAGCTAGCCATTCGCGTCGTGGTTCATAGCCCGCAGGCATAAAGACGAGATTACTTTCTCCTGACAAGATTACGCCAGATTAGGCCTATAAACTCGCGGAATGTGCGCTGGCCGAGCGCGTCACAGTTTATAGCCCACAGGCATAAAGACGAATTACTTTCTGCTGTCAAGTTCACGCTAGATTAGGCCTATAAACTCGCGGAACGTGCGCTGGCCGTTCGCGTCACAGTTTATAGCCCGCAGGCATAAAGACTAATTACTTTCTGCTGTCAAAATCACGCCAGATTAGGCCTATAAGCTCGCAGAATGTGCGCTGGCCGTGCGTGTCGCAGTTCATAGCCGGCAGGCATAAAGACGACGCGGTATTACTTTCTCCTGACAGGATCACGCCAGATTAGGCCTATAAGCTCACGGAATGTGCGCTGGCCGTTCGCGTCACAGTTCATAGCCCGCAGGCATAAAGACGAGAGTACTTTCTGCTGACAAGATCACGCCAGATTAGGCCTATACGCTCGCGGAATGTGCGCTGGCTGTTTGCGTCGCGGTTCATAGCCGGTAGGCATAAAGACAAGATTACTTTCTCCTGACAAGATCACGCCAGATTATACGCTCGCGGAATGTGCTAAGTGACAAAGCTTGCCGCTCGCGTCACAGTTCATTGCCCGCAAGCATAAAGACTAGATATTTTTCGTCTGACAAAGTCTTGCCAGGTTATAAAGTCGCGGCAGCATGTGCAACTGACTGGCGCACAAATACGAACATGCTATGCGATGATTATGTGATAAAATTTTATAAACCTAATTTAGTGTTTGAAAAGTGGGGTGCGACGATTACGCAGTGGCGACGATTATGCGAGGAAATACGGTAATAAATTGTCTTATGAAGTTGGATTCAAGGGCGTTTGACCATTAAACCACCCGGCAAATAGAAATTCAATGCACCTCATCCCTGGCCCTCATTGAAAAGGAATAAAGATCGCGTGAACGTACATTTCATGATTTAGTTAATTATCGGTTGTATGGTATTTACCTGAAGTTAAGTAAATGTACGATTCACATCATTATATTAAATGCTTATGCCGTTAATCAGAAACACCCGTATTTCCAATCCTGTGCAAGTTTGAATCAGTTTCCGTGTATAATAATTTTGAACCTGTTAAATTTTTACCCTAGCTGGTGACAAACTTTTAAATGCTACAAAACGCTAATTTTTAAAATTCAAAATGCTATTTTTCAAAATGAAAGTGCTACAAAATCAATTTCAAAATGCTATTTTCTCGTATCTTTAAATTAATGATTAATTTGAGAGGGTACTGTTATTTATACAGTACTTTTTCAAATTGTAATACTTGTAATACTTAAAATGTTTCCTTCTTTATTGTTATGAAATTCATCATGTTAATGATAACCAGGCGTTTAAACAAGCATACAAATATTTACATTTAAACTAACAAGCATCATAAAGCTATTCAATTTTTAAATTGATGCTCTTTTTATTTTTTAACTGAAGAAGTTAACTGAAACTGGTTTTACATCATGATTAGTTTCAATACATTATTGACTTTAAGGTGGATTTATCATTTATTTAACTATCCTCTAGGTAACATTTTAATTTCTTTATTGTTGAAATATGTTTTCGGGCTTTCAATGGGGCCTTCGTCAGCTTGGCTTAGGTGTTTGATGAACAGAATTACAATAAAACTTTGTAATGGACGTCCTTACAATTTCTATTAGGATATTTATTTTCAGAAAGCAAATATACACTCACCGGCAAAAAAACCCGCAACACTTGACTTTTAAAATTAAAACTTGCGTATTAGTGGCAAGCCGTTCTCTTCGCAGACGAGAAGAGATTCATTCGGTCTCAGATCGCCTGGCGGAAGAGAAAGAGTGTGGAGGAGGGTTGGAGAAAGGTTTTCTCCTGTAACATTTTCCTCCAGGACTGCATTCGACGGGAGTTCTGTCATGCCCTGGGCCGGAGTCAGTATGGATGCCAGGACTGAACTTGACCTAATTGAGAATGGGACTCTAACAGCTGACCGGTACATCATGGACATCCATGAAAACCATGTTGTACCATTTGCTCCATTTGTCAGGGATGAATTTCGCCTGATGCACGACAACGCACGAGCACACAGTGCCTGATGTGTCCAGCAGTACCTGCATGTGGTTGGAATCTATGCACTGGACTGGCCAATTGAACATGTTTGGGATATGTTGGCCAGAAATGTTTGGCAACGTGCTCCCGAGACTCTCCAGCAACTTCGGGTGATACTGCATGAGGAGTGGGAACGCATCCCACAGGAAAGCATTTCACAAATCATCGCAAGTATCGCAGAGAGGTTACGCGAGGTGATTCGTGCTAGGGGTGGAAATACCCGTTTTTAAGTGTTCAGTTCTTGTGTCAGTACCCAAAGGAATGGATTTATTCTGTAATGATAAATTTTGGAACTCAGATTAACATTTTTAAACGACTATCTAATTTACTCAAAATTTAAGACAGTTTCACTTTTTTTTTCTTATTCTAGAAATTTAAACAGATTTTTTTGTTTGAAGCATCTTTTTGTTTGTGAAGTGGTTTTCAAATGTTTAAAAAACAATTAATTATGCATAATTTATACATAAGAATAATTTCTGTGCGATAAATTATGAGAATAATTAAAAAATACAAGTGTTGCGGTTTTTTGCCAGTGAGTGTAATAAAGTGCTGTTCAATAGGAGTATCTTGATTTTCAAGTAATCTCTAATGAACCGTGTCGTGTACTGCTCGGGTCTAAGCGAGGAGAGGTGAAGTGACAGGGCCTGGAATTCCTGTCCGACATCTCTCCTCACGGAGCTTGGACTACTCCTGTTTGGGAATTGTTACTTGATTCAGTTCTAGTTCATGAAGTGTTTGAGTCTTGTTGTGAACTCCATAATGTTATTCTTACATTAACTGAACAAATAATTTGAATTCGTCTTCCAATGCTAAAGAATTGTTTACTGTAAGTATTGTGAATCAAAAGGAGAAAATCAGCCAGGTACTCTGGAGAATACTTACTTACTCCTTGGCGCTACAGATCTTGTAGGGCCTTCGTCTTCAGGACAATCTCCACCTATTCTTTTCTGTTGACTGCTTTGGTTCTCCATCTTTCTCAGATCCTCCATCTTCCCCTAACATGATGTCCTACTGGCCATCCTTACCACCCTGTTCACTGTCATTCTTTCTGCATGTCTCAACCAACGCAGTCTACTGCTCTTTATTTCCACGACTATATCTGGCTTACCATACGACTCTCTTATCTCCATATTATTTCCGATTCGCCAGAATTCACCCTCTTTCACTGGTCCAAGTCTCCGAATCACAGGTCTCACTACCGTACTTCACATTCCTACTAAGGCTTCTTGCTTTAAAAACTTTGCTTAAAGCAAAGTAACTCCTTTTACCAGCTGCTATGTATTTCTTCTCTCATCGTTGTGTTTGTTTGTAGACACACATGGTCCAGCACACGGGACAGAAGCCCTACAGCTGTCCGTACTGCCCCAAGACGTTCGCCAGCCCCAGCAACTTCTACGCCCACCGCAAGATGAAGCACAAACTGCAGTATTAGCGTAACAGGTCTGCTCGACACCTTTGGGACCAAACACTCAACACGTGAGAAACAAGATAGGAGCCTTGGCGTAGTGGTTAGGATAATTGGTACTGGAACAAAGACTTGTTGCACCACATTTCTTGGCATAGTCGTCACATATTTTTGACCAAATATTCGTAGAAGAAAAGCAGGGTACGACGATTATGCCATGAATATTAAAAGTACAAAAACAAAATTAACATGTTTTAACAAAAATATTTCAATATTTAATTTCCATTAGCAATTAAAGATAAAAAGTCTCCTAATACAAAAGGCTGAAATTACCCTAACAATCTTAAATAGAAAAAAAAATGAGGAACAATATTTTAAAAACTCGAGGTTCCGTGCCCTGTTGCATATAAACAAGTTACGCAACATACTTATCGAGTGTCAACCTGATTTGCCAAGATATGGCTCCCATGTACGTACATTCAGACTGCGTAACTACTACAATTTGAGATTTGAATTGCCGAATAATAGAATGAATTTTATGCTTATCGATGACTTGCAGTTTCTCGGTTGTTAACATATTTTGGGGCACCGAAAGCACACAATAAATTTTTGCATCATGTCACTATGTCTCGAGATGGTTATCGTCTTTCATTTCGTATTGTTAACATTCAGGACTGACACCACACTTTCAGAGTAGGCCTAACATATCATCCTCTTATCGTTCTTAAATTTCTTCCCCGACGGTCGCCACCAGTCGCTATAATAATAATAATAATATTGGGATCCAGTAACAGACCCATCGTCAGTTCTCTACCTGGGGATAATCTAAAGAGGCTTGTCAAATCACGCAGAATAATTCCAGATACAGACATGATCTTGAATAATAAGTTCTGAAAAGTTTCATATGTCTAAAAGATTGCCGGCAGTTTGTCGGGTGATGCATTATTTATTTTTCATGGGTTCAATTTGAATTGAAAATAGTTTGGACTTGAGGCATTGTAACTAATGCTACAATTAGCATAATTTGTTATTTTGTGTGTTCTACAATAACAGTACAAGTCCAAACATCATCATCATCATTTCCCCTTATCCAGCTCCTGCCGGGTCGGGGTATTTATGGCACTTCTCCACTTTCCTTCCACCATTCTTCTTCCACGATCTTGTCCCAGTCCAGATTTCTTTTTCTTACGCTGTTCTTCACTGAATCAATCCACCTTGTTCTAGGTCTTCCTCTTGCTCTCTTACCCTTGCACTTCGCCTCCAGCATCTGTCTTGGTATTCTATTTTCCTCCATCCTCTTTACATGTCCAAACCACCTTAGTTTATTCTTCTCAATTCTCTCATTTAGTTTTCCCATCCCAACTTCCTTCCTAACATCTTCATTCCCCACTCTGTCTTTCCTATCATACTTCTTAGGAATTTCACTGGCTTGGATTCTACTCTCATGCCTGCTTGTTAGGGTCCAAGTCTCAGCTGCATAAGTCAATATGGGAACATAGTACACTTTATACATTACCACCTTGCTTTTCCTTGGTATTTCCTTATCCCAAACAAGTTTTCTTACACTTTGATAGAATGCATTGCTCTGCTGTACCCTCCTGCCAATCTCCATGTCCAACCTACCAATTTACTTCCTAGGTATTTGAACGTGTCCACAATTTCCAAACTGACTACCAATTTTCACAGTGCCCTTTCCTTGTCTTTCCCCTCTTGTCATCACCATGGTCTTGCTTTTCTCTATACTGATTTTCAGGCCGTACTTCTGAGGTGTTCCTTCCCCAGACCACAATCATCATCATCATCTTCCTTCCAAGTATTGGGCCAAATGTCCCATTACGGTCTTGCACTTTCCCTCCATCTCTTCATCGGACTTCCTATCGATCTATTTCCCCGTGGCTGGTAGCGAAGGATCTCCTTTGGTAATCTTCCAGGTTCCATCCTTTGGACATGAAGCTTCCAGTTCTCTTGGTAGTCACAAATGTATGTAGTTATTGGTTTCACTTTTAGTTCCTTCAGCACATCCTCGTTTCTCTTATGATCCCATTTAGTATAGCCTGCTGTTCGGCGCATGAAGGTCATTTCGCGTGCTGTGAGTCTGGAGATGTCCCGAGTTCTTATTTTCCATGCCTCGCTGCCATAGCACAGGGTTGGTCTGGCTAATGTGTTATTCAAACGCAAGCGTGTATGCCTTTGGACAAGAGATGGCTTCATGACGTGATTGATGATTCCTGTTGTTCTGGTATAATTAGTTATTTTTGCAGTTATGTCTCGTTCTTCTTGAAAATATAAATTATATCCTAAATACTTGAATTCGTTGACTCTTTCTAAAATTTTACCATCCAGACAAATTTTACTGGGGATAAGGTCCTTACCTTTAAAGGCCATTACTTTAGTCTTTTCAGTAGAAATCCACATGCTGAATTTTGATGCCACTTTCTGGAGGTTGAATACTGACCACTGCAGATCATCTTCAGATGCTGCTACGAATGCAACATCATCAGCAAATAGTATAGCGTCTAAATTTCTTAGATGCCTGCTGATAGGTATTGAACCATGCCTTTCACACCTCCATTCCTTTATTATAGCATCCATGTAGATTATGAATAGCAATGGAGAGAGTCCACAGCCTTGTTTTACCCCTCTGCTGATTGTCTTCCACTTGGATTTATGATTACTTAACCTTACTGCAATAAGAGTACCACTATACATGTTGTAAATGTTATCAATTAACTGTTGGGGGACACAATCCCTGGCCAATATGTCAATAAGTCTGTTTCTGTCAAAAAATCAAAGGCTTTCTTAAAATCAACAAATGATATGTGTGTTTCCAAATTGAACTCCCTGCGTTTTTCGATCAATTTTTTTTAAAGGTGAAGTAGGCATCTGCACATGTGCGACCTTTTCTAAACCCATGTTGTTCATTCCCTATCACCTCAGAGTAATGTTTCAGTAACCCTATCACCTCAGAGTAATGTTTCAGTAATTTTTCTTTAACAATATTTGCAAAAATTTTGTATCCAGAGTTAAGTATACTTATTCCTCTATAATTTTCCAAATCTTTAATATTTCCCTTCTTATGAAGAGGAACTACTATTGCCTTTTGCCAATCTTCTGGAGGCCTGTTACCCGTCCAGATTAAATTCAATGTATGTATGTATGTCTACCCCTTATTATTCCCGTTTCCAACGGGGTCGGGGATGAGATGCGATGGTTTTTACGGCCGGATGCCCTTCCTGACGCCAACCTCATGAGAGGAGTTAATGAGAGATGAAATGAATGATGGTGAATGAAACTGGGCAAGGATGTGGAAGGAAGCGGCTGTGGCCTGTCAGAATGTACCGTCCCAGCATTTGCCTGGTGTTGAAAATGGGGAAACCATGGAAAACCATTTCAAGGACGGCCGACGGTGGGGCTTGAACCCACGCGTCTACTGAGAGAGCTTGGCCCCATGACCTAATGCTGTGCTTTAGCCAGCGTAGCCACTACTGTCGGTCCAGATTAAATTCAATAATCTGAGAAATCTTTTCTTGAAGGCATCGCCTGAATATTTCAACATTTCTGCATTTATTGAATCTTCTCCAGGTATTTTCCCATTTCGAAGATTCCTCAAGATCTGCAAATAACAGTAACTTCATTTCTTTATGTCCATATGCTTCCTTTACAATTTCATCCATCACCATTATGAACAAGAGAGGTGACAGCACACTCCCCTGTCTTTCCAACTGGGGTCAGTACCCTGCTAACACAGTTGTTGTACATTGCTTGCACCATTTCTAACATTTCTCTTCCCAGTCTCTTCTTAACCATGGTTTCCCATACCTTCTCTCTGGGGACACTATCATATGCCTTTTCTAGATCTATGAAAGTCATGATCAAATCCTCTCCATATTCCCAGTTCTTTTCCATCACCTGCCTCAAGCTAAATATTGGGTCCACTGTGGATCTTCCACTCCTGAAGCCGTACTGTTCCTCTTGCAACTCTCCTTCCACCTTTCTTCTCATTCTTCTTTCTAATATCCTTTCCAGTATTTTTACTATCTGTGATATGAGGGTGATCCCTCTATAGTTTTCACACACCTTCTTGTCCCCCTTCTTAAACACTGGTATTATTAGCCCTTTCTCTCAGTCTTCTGGTACACATTTCAGTTTCCATACACACTTTAGCAGTCAATACAACCATTGCATACCAACAGGTCCAGCAGCCTTTATCATTTCTACACTGATTTCATCCACACCTGTTGCTTTTCCCATCTTCATTTTCTGTACTGCTAATTCCACCTCCAGCATTGTTATATCATCTTCTGTTATAGAGTCGTCAGGTTGTGTCACTTCCATCTCACCAGTACAATTGCTCACATTCAATAGCTTATTGAAATACTCCTTCCATCGTCCCTTTATCTCTTCTGGGTGTGTTAACAACTCTCCATCTTCCTTTTTCACCAGCTTTGTGGTAACTCTTTCTTTCCTCTTACTTCTTAGAAGCCCATACAGCATCCTTTTACTGCCACTTACATCTGTTTCCATTCTTCGTGTAAATTCTTCCCAACTTTTCTTCTCCTACCACTTTTTACACCTCCGTTTGCTGTCGTGATACTTCCTTTTGCTTTCTTCTGTTTGATCTCGGTTCCATTTTTTCCATGCAGACTTCTTTTCTTTCACTGCTTTCCTCACTTCCTCATTCCACCACGGTGTCTCCTTCTCTTTCACTCTTGTTGATGTCCTACCACAAGTACACTCTGCTGCACCAACAAATGCCTTGTTTAAAGTGGGACCATTCCTCTTCTATGTTTTCCACTTGAGTAACTGGGATTTGTTGCTTCAATCTCTCCTGAAAATCTTCCTGTACAGGTTTGTCTTTCAATTTCCATACTTTTATTTTACTTTCTCTGATCTCCTTTAGGTTTTCCAATTTTTTCCATCTAAATTTTGCCACCACAGCTCTATGGTTCCCATCAAATGCTTCTCCTGGTAAAGCTGTCACATCCATCAGCTTTCTGTGATTAGTCCTTTCCACCAGAAAGTAGTCAATTACTGATTTTGTTCTTCTATCGCCCCAACCATATCTCGTAATTTTCCTGCTGTTTTTCTTCCGAAACCATGAATTACCCACTATCAGTCCATTCCTTTCACAAAAGTTTACAAGTTCCTCTCCTTCCCAGTTCTTTTTCCCATATCCATATGGTCGAATGACTTCTTCCTTTCCTTGTCTCTAGTTTCCGACTTGTGCATTCATATCTCCCATGATCACCACTTCTACATCTGAAATTACTCTTTCTACATCCTCCAGGAACATTTCAATATCTTCTTCTCTGTTTCCAGTCTGTGGTGCATACTCCGAACATATTACTCATTTATGGTGCACTGTAAATTCAGCCTTCGCTTGTCTTGGATATTACGCTTTTGTTCATGTTAATTGGATTTGAAAGATAGAAAGCATCACATAGGTACGGTAATGCAAGATGTTTTCAGCATTGACTTACAGGTTCCTCTTAAAAATCAATACAATTCATGAAACATAATTGAGTGCAGGTTTGAAACATGTATTTTAATACTGTCGATTATCCGGGGTGAATGGCACGGATAATCCTAAAGCATGTGTTTATTGTAAGATGATGATGGTGATGATTGTTGTTTCAAGGGGCCTAACATCTAGGTTATCGGCCCTAATGGTTTGGGTGATAGTATTAAGTTGTAGTTTTCATTCTCGTCTCATCTTATCTTTCACTAACTACAGACTTACATACTAGAAGAAGAAATGGTAAACAAATTAAGGACAAGGCAAATCAAGGACAGGAAGAAAAGAAATGCCCTCAACTCTCGAAGAATGAGGATTGAGGGACTCGGAAGGAAGGAGAGCCAGGAATTCCAGGGGAAATAGGGGACAAAAAGGACCCAGCTCAGGAAATCCTCAAAGTTGCCAACTCCCAAACTCACCAGCTGTGAGTCCTTGAGGGTGTAGCACAATCCAGGGTGCACCAGAAGTGGTGGGACTACATACACCCTGCCTCCTTGAGGGCCTTGAGCAGAAGGCAGGAGATAATATGAAAAGAAAAAGTTGGCTGATCCCTCGCAGAAGGAGGGTATCAGGAAAGATGAGAAATGTGCCAATCAATGCGGGAAAGGAAGAGACTCTCTAGTCCTCGGATACCCTGATACTGTCTAGAGTTGGAAGAGAACAAGAGTTGACCAGGAGAGGTTGACAGGAAAGAAAACAGAGTCCAGCACAAGTAAGTGGAAGCAATGCCGGACTCAGCTGGGATCCCGTGGTCACCAACCCACGTCCCACTAGATGTGCTCACCTGGGAGGTGTTTATTGTAAGAAAAATGCCTTTTTTTAATCATTTCAAATGATCTTGTCGACTTCGTCGTTATGCTTGGGTCCAACGTTATGCGTTACGGAGACGGAAGTGACGTCATGCAGCCACGCGGGAAGGTGAAGCTAATGGTTATTGGGGTCTGTTGAAAGAGTCCTGGGGCTTTGAGCGAAGCGAACACAAGAATACAGGGTGACTTCTAAAGAGATATAGACTACAAGATGCCATATAAGAATACAGGGTGTGCAGGATGTCAGAGCAAAATACAGTACAAGATGCCAGATGACAATACAGGGTGCCTCCTAAAGCGGTGTGCAGGATGTCAGAGCAAAATACAGTACAAGATGCCAGATGACAATACAGGGTGCCTCCTAAAGCGGTGTGCAGGATGTCAGAGCAAAATACAGTACAAGATGCCAGATGACAATACAGGGTGCCTCCTAAAGCGGTGTGCAGGATGTCAGAGCAAAATACAGTACAAGATGCCAGATGACAATACAGGGTGCCTCCTAAAGCGGTGTGCAGGATGTCAGAGCAAAATACAGTACAAGATGCCAGATGACAATACAGGGTGACTCTTAAAGAGGTGTGCAGGATGTCAGAGCAAAATACAGTACAAGATGCCAGATGACAATACAGGGTGACTCTTAAAGAGATATACAAGATAACTCTTAAAGAGGTGTACAAAATGGCAGAGAAGAATACAGGGTGACTTCTTAAGAGATATACAAGATGCCAGATAAGAATACAGGGTGTCTCCTAAAGAGGTGTACAAGATGTCACACAAGAATACAGGGTGACTCATAAAGAGATATACAAGATGTCAGAGAAGAATACAGGGTGACTCCTAAAGAGGTGTACAAGATGTCACACAAGAATACAGGGTGACTTCTTAAGAGATATACAAGATGCCAGATAAGAATACAGGGTGTCTCCTAAAGACGTGTCCAGAATGTCAGAGCAAATTACAGGGTGACACTTAACGAGGTGCCCGCACGGGAAGCCTAAGTTAATGGGTAATGGAGTCTGTGGAAAGATTCCTGGGGCTTCGAGCGAAGCGAGAAGCCCTCCTGAGCCTTTCTAACATGTGTAGCATTTGTAGCATGCGTCATTTGAAATGATATAACATCTAGTCTTTCAGACTGACTGTATTTTTTTCTTTTTAAATGCAGTACCATAAGGCTATAAAGGTAACATTGTTGTGCTCTGAAGAAGTCTGTAATGGTTCTCTGCTTTTGGTTGTTCATCTACTTCCTTACCTTGGCTAATTTGCTTGCACAGACTCTATTACTATTTAATGTTTTTTGGATTGTTAGCGCTACTCGTTTACGTTTTACACCAGACAATGTTCACCAATTCCGCACTAGCCTTCCAGTAACCTCCTTACACTTGCTATTAGAAAACAAGACTGGACAAAGCAAGAAGTCGTCAACCTGTCACAAAGTACCGTAATAAAATGTAACTTACCCCCACCGGGACTACACTGCAAAATATGTACAAAAAATAGATTAAAACGTATTCAATTTACACTACAGTATCAATTACAGAGATTTTTTTGTACTGTGTACTCTTGGCGTAAACTTGCAGGGTTAATCCACAAACCGGATAATCGAGAGTATTCTGTATATGTTTCATGAATTGTATTATTTTTAAGAGGAACTTGAATAGATGGTGAAACAAGTCCGCTGCGCTTCTATCTTGTTCACAATGGCATCGAGCAGACCACTACCAAAGAGCCCCCAGTATTCATTCTCTCTAATTAAGTGCAATTTTTTTGTAACAAGTGAATGTAATTTATTATATTGTGTGATTGTTGTTATACCTGTAATTTTGTTGTGATATTAGCTCGTAGCCTGGAGTACGATGACATAACACTAATCAAATATGCCAGAGTATTTGTAAAGAGACACAAGACAGGGTGAAGATAGCATGTCCGAGACTGGAAGTTGATTCGTTACGCTCCTGAAAGGCAGCAATTATAAGACAAATAAATAGAGCAGCAGTCCAGAAAACTGAAGGGGCCAAACTACATGGTCATCTGCCCCACTCTCATTGAAAATATGCATATTTTTTATTATTTATTTTATAAACAAAACTTGCCACGAACCTACTACGGTGTCGTAGCAGGCGGAGAGGTGATACTCCGACGTGGCGCGTCCCAGGTGGCGGATAGGGGGGTCCTCACCGGCTTGCCGGCGGACTTGAGCAAAATAAAATAGCTCTCGCGGACCAAACACACAACAACCTCTATGGTTAACAACCGCAGTTGTAACTCGGAGCTTGCTCCATACAAGGTTGACTACCTTTGAAAATCAAACATGGAAGGAAATCTTTTAAGGAATAATCCACCTAGACTGCATTCGGATACGGTGGGCAGTCACCTGAAAGATACCCTAGACGAGTCGGAGCATCTAAAAATACCCCTGACAGATAGAAAACCCAAATTTAGACTGAAGATAGGACAGATAAACTATATAGCAACACACAATATAAATTCCATCATACAGCCAGGAAAACTCAAAATTTTGACAGACGAAATGGATCGCAAAGGGATTCTAATAACCGGGCTTCAAGAAATGAGAAACACCGATCAGGAACCAATAGAATCACAAGGGTATAGAATTTACAAGGGAATTCCAGGAAAAAGAGTAATGAAGCAATGTCCACAATTCGGAACAGGATTTGTAGTCAATCTCAAAATAATTGAATCCATCATAGAATTTAAAGCATTATCCCCTAGGCTCTCGACACTAACTCTAAAAGCTGCAAATAGAACATATACCATTCTAAATGCCCATGCCCCAACTAATGATAAAAATAATAAGAAAGAACACAAAGATGATGTGGAGGGATTTTGGGAGCTTTTAGATCAGACAGCAACAAACATAAATAAATGTCACACCAAAATTTTAATTGGAGACTTTAATGCCCAGTTAGGATAGGAAAATGGCCAGCACAGAGAAGAACAAACAGGAATGGCATAAGACTGGTGGAATTTTGCAGAAACCATGATATGATCTCCAAATCAACTTACTTCAAGAGAAGCCCAAATAAACTCAAAACTTGGAAACATCCAGATTGGAAAAAAGGTGAATGGCAACTAGGTCATGTTTGTATGGATAAGAACTATCACAGGGAGATCTACAATGTGAAAGTTCTGAGAGGAACAGATACTGGATCGGATCATTACATGATAAAGATTAAAATTAAATTTACCCCGTTGATAAAGAAAAGAACTCACCTAAAAAAGAAGAGAACATACGACCCTCATAAACTAATAAATAACAAGGGATACAAAGAACGAACTAGATATATTAAAATAACAGATGATCTAGAGGAAATAGTTCCCAAATTGAAACAAATAGCTGAACAAGTAGCCCCAATAAATCCAAGGAAGAAACACCAATGGTGGAACGATGAGTGTGATAATACAGTGGAAGATAGACATCAAGCCTGGTTACGGTATCAGAGTCAAAAAACAGATGAATCACATTTGGATCTCATAAAACAAAGGAAGATAACTCAAAAAATAATACGAGGGGTTAAACGGCTATACCAAAAGGATATACTTCTGATGATCGAAACAAATAGCGCGAAAACAAACTCAAGAGATTACTACAAAATTTTTAGCAAACAACTACAAAGATATGAACCTCCAACATTAATGTTAAAAGACAAAAATGGCGAGTTAGCTCATAGTAATAAAAGAAATACAGAAATTTTAGCAGAAACATTCAACAAGTTGCTAAATTGCGAAGATCCACCAGAACTGCTTCAAATAAATACAGACACCACTATTAAAACACCATCAGAAAACATAAATCCACCCACAATCCAAGAAGTCGACAAAGCACTGAGAGAGCTCAAAAACTACAAAGCGAGTGGAGAAGATCAAACAATTGCAGAATTGTGGAAATATGCAGCAGAACCAGTAAAGATTTCATTACACCAATGCATAGTGAACATTTGGATCAAAGAAGAACTGCCCGACCATTGGACTACTGCTATAATACATCCATTACACAAGAAAGGAGAAAAATCAAATTCTGACAACTATCGAGGAATTTCCCTTTTGGATATCACATATAAAATTATGTCACGAATTCTATATAATCGTTGTAAAGATCAATTAGAACTGGAAATAGGGGAATATCAAGGTGGATTTCGGCCATGGCGAAGCTGCCCTGAACAGATAATCACCTTAAAATTAGTAATGGACTACTACAAACGTAGACAAAAACAGCAAGTCATAACCTTCGTAGACTTCAAAAAAGCTTATGATTGTATACATAGATCTTCATTGCTGAAAATACTTAGGAATTTCGGACTTCATCCCAAATTAATAAAAATTATAAAACTAACTCTAACAAACACCAAATCTAAAGTAAAATTCAGAGGAGAAATATCTGAACGGTTTACGATTAAAACAGGATTAAGGCAAGGAGATGGTTTATCGCCTACTTTTCAATTGTGCTTTGGAATATGTAATGAGGGAATGGTACAGGGAAAATCCTAGGAACATAAGAATTGGAACCAAGAAAGATCAAATAGACTTAAATTGCTTGGGATTCGCAGATGACTTAGCGTTACTGGCTAATAATATTCAAGAAGCCAAAAATCAAATAATAAGCCTACAAAATATAGCACAAAAAATTGGACTTCAGATATCATTTGAAAAGACAGAGATAATGGTAGCAAATCCACTTGTAATCAATCACATAACAGTAAATAACAAGAAAGTTAAAATAGTGAAGCAATTTAAATACTTAGGAGAAATTATAACTTACAACTTGGATGAGAAACCTGCATGGCAAGAAAGAACTAATAAAATGATAAAAGCCCAAAAATTAACATGGTCTACATATAAAGGAAAATGTCTATCAATCGCAACAAAATTAAAACATTACAAGACGGTGGTTCAACCAGAGGTGACCTATGGAAGTGAAACTCTTTTTAAAGTTACTCAGAAAAACAGAATCGACAAAATTTTAAAAGTAGAAAGAAGAATAGCTAGAACATGCATAAATAAAAAATATCAGAAAGATGGACAGTGGCGGATAGTACCAAATGAACTGGAGCCCATCACTGATACTATTTGGAAGAAACGGATTTCTTTCTTTGGTCACATCATGAGGACACCAGAAACCAGGTTATCTAGAAAAATTGTAGTGAAACTTTGGAATATGAAACAACAAGTAGGATGGATTAAGGAAATTAGAGAAGATATGAAAGAATTGGAAATAACCTTGGATGACTTGCAAAACAAAACAACAAAATTAAAAAAACTGAGAGATATAAAAATAAGATTTCAGGCTAAAATAGACAAACGTAATACAGTAAAAAGGGTATTTACAGATGAGGAACGCCTGAGAAGATCAGAGCGAATGAAGAGCTACTGGGCGACTCGGAAAGGAAACTTACTGAAGAAGAGGACCAAGAAATGATTGACTGAAGTGGTCCAATGAGGCCGTAAAAGCAGAAGAAGAAGAAGAAGAAGAAACAAAACTTGGAACACTAATGAGAAAGCATCGATAAAACTCTGAACACTTAAACTAACACGAGTACAAAGGAATACCGTCATTAGTCCTGAGGCAACATATGCGAGTGAAACCTTAAAAACGCAATCAACGACAGATAAATTGCAGAAGGTTGATAGGAGAATCATTAGGATAATTATGAACAAAGAACATGAAATTAATGGACAATGGAGATTTTTACCGAATGATGTAGTATACCGGGAGAGTGAATCGGTGATTGAAACAATGAGGATAAGGAGAATTGCTTTTTTTTGGGTCATATAAAAAGGCTTAAGGTCATGAATTTTGAAAGAACTTTTGCAATATTTTTGGAAAAACAAAATGAAAAGTAACAGGTCAACAAAGTACAAAGGGATTTAGATGGATTAAATATTACAATGAAGCACATTGAACGACGAGAAGAAAACCATATTTTGAAAAACAAATACAGTAAAACTTCTTTTATATGATTCACACTTATACGTTTTCTACACTTATATGATTTTTTTCTTGGTCCCGGCAAAATCCCTATACTTTCCATGTTAATTTATTTCCGATATACGTTTTACATTTATTCGTTTTTCACGCTTATACGATCATATCTTACGTCCCCGAGAGAAAAATGCGTCGTTTATACGTTTACAACGGTTTCCCTACCTAAAATCTCTAAAAATATTGGAGCCAGAAACTTATGACACGCACTGTACGTTTCTCGGAAACCATCCCTCGCGCGGCGCTATGTTTTGGCGAGAGCGACCTTGAAGTTGCGTGTGTTGCGAAATACAACATCACTTGCTGCAGTCATTGTTCTGCCTTGTTCGGTGCTTCAGTTGTGGTTAACCTTGATAGCAGTGAACATGGGTGAAAGGAAGAGGAAGTGCATTACGATTACTGTTGTTCACTTCTTAACGGGGGCCATCGCTCGCCCGCGCTGCGGGCCTGTCTCCCGCCAGGCACTTTACCGTAATGCGTAGCTCGCGCGGCCTATAGCCTATACTGTAGTTCACAGCTGGTGCTGAAAATGTTCGTCATTCACTGCTACACATCGCTGGCACCTCTTTATGAAATTGTCATTTACGTTCTGAAGTTCCTCACCACCGATTGACTGTATTTCAACTGTAATATAGTCTTTAAGCTCATTTTCGCAAAAGATTTCCTGTACTTTATGAAGGTATTTACACACGTTCACGTAATGAAAATCGCATTGGAACATCACACTGAGCACTAAAGACGTGAACAATTGACTAAACTGAACCCCACACTGCTAAAGCACACTGCAAAGAAGGGAAACTTGTGGCGCCAAGAAGCGCACTACGGCCAAGTGCTTGACGGGGGACCGGCTCGCGGCGGGTGCGAGCGAGGGTCCGCGTCGCATATAACACAAGTCCCTGTATAACCCATAATGTCACATACATTTTGCAGTTTTTATTTAGCGACTTTCATTTACGCGTTTTTCACGCTTATACGTTTTTTCATTTGGTCCCTTGAAAATCGTATAAGTGAAGTTTTACTGTATACAAGACTTTGTTTACAAATTGTAAAATGTAAGCAGTATGTCACATCAGAAGACGAAAGGGCGGCAAGATCGACTCGAATGGAGAAATTCTGGGAGGGAAGAAAGATGTTGAAGGCTTGATATGTATTTGGTTGGAGGTAAGTGCTCCAATTCAGGCGTAAAGACTAAGGCCATAAGAACTAACACCAACAAAAATTGACCCATTTGTCTTCGATGATGAACCTATAGAGGATGTGGATAGCTTTACTTACCTGGGCAGTGTGGTGACTGAAGATGGAGGAGCGGCAAAAGATGTCTCGCAATATATCCAAGAAAGCAAATGGTGCCTTTGTACTGTGTGGAAGAACAGCAAAATATCTATGAAGGCCAAACTACGTATCTTGCGGAGTAATGTCAGGTCAGTTCTGATACATGGGTCTGAGACTTGGAAGGTAAGTAAAGAAATCACCTCCAGGCTGTGGACCTTTGCCAACCGCTGCTTAACAAAGATCCTAAACATCTACTGGCCGTAAGTAATCCCCAACCAAGAACTTTGGAGAAGGATGGATGGAAATAGATTGGACATACTCTGAGGAAAGGAAATGAAGCCATTGAGAGAGAGGCATTGGGTATGAGGAGGAGAGGGAGACCCAAACAAACATGGCACACTTGGAGGCTATAGAGTAGGGTTAAGACCTGGAGCGAGGTTGTCTGCAAACAGGACCAGATGGAGATGCTTCATTGATGTCCTATGTTCCACAAGGGACAATAGGAAGCAAGTCAAAGCGGGTGTAAACTATACAAATAAATAAAACAAAACTTTGTTCATTACAGTGTGAGCGCTCTACTTCCATATACAGTAGAAACCCGCTTAATCAAGGCGCTTAGTTTGTCAATGTAATTAATTAGTGTTAAAATTCATAATAAAATGCTGCTAGTAACGAACTAACCCAACACCCCTCAAGTTGAGTGTGCAGAAGAGTCCATATAGACGAACATCGGTAGGCATTGGAGCCGTTCGCTGATCTTCACTCTCAGTCCCGCATCACCACGTGAGGCATATTAGAGGCGAGCAAGAGGGACTATCCACAAAGATAATGCTCTTAAGTTCCAACGTTCATCACCAGGCGTTGGTTGCGATGGCTTCTAGTAGTAGCCAAGTTCACAGCTAGGTGCCATAGATGGTAGCGAAAGTAGGAACTACTTGAAATTATCGTCTGCAGTCCTTACTTGAATTAAAAACACATAACACACACTAATACAGCCATCACAATTAACACCGGTTATCAGACAAATTCTACACACACCCAAATTACACGGGGCTATATGACCGTGTTGTCACAGCCCCTAAAGTGAAGAACCAATCAGGCTGTTGCTTCTTGTGTGGATTAGGAAAGAACAGGGGCAACAAAATATCTTCCCGGATCATTCTATGTCTATTTGCAACCTCTAATTCGATTCATTTTATTTCTATAGTAGATTTCCCGAAAACGCACGATAATATTTTTTTTGTATATTGTATTTTCCCTCCATCATGATCTTCATCCGTCCCCGTTATTCCCCCTTAAAAGGGCCACGGGTTACACTCATCCTCGTAAGGCAAGAGGTGGGTTTGATCTGCACCTCAGCCATGCTGGGATGGTCCTTCCCAATCCTCACGACTGAATGTCCAAGTTCCTCAAATGAAAACCACAGGTGCAAGTGAACTTGGTCACCAGACTCGGTCAAAGGGGGTCTCCACCATCACCTCTGCTTCCTAACATGTTCCCGTTGGAATGGGGTCCACTTTTTGGATCAATTTGCAAAGTTGTGGCAAGAGGACGTCGCACAGCACCTGCAAAGTAGCCATTCAACAAAGCATTTGATATAACGGTAATGAATATAAATAAATTTGTAATTTCACATATTTTTGGGAAATTCACCATCACATTCTTAACTCTAAACATTTTGGCAACATACACATTTGTGGATTTTTTTCTTTTTTCATAAATTCGCCACTTTTGCAGATTTTTCAGTTATTTGAAATCTGTCTTGGTGGCAGCCTTGTTTGAATCTGAGACTGACAAAAACAGAATACCGCATGTAAATAAACTGTTATGTCATCGTACTGCAGATGCCTGGTATGGACTGTACTGTGTGTGAAATATAATGAACATTTGGTAATAAATGAGTTGGTTCTCTCTGGATCTGCAGCCACAGGCGACGCGACTGCTGTCGTGCTCCCCTGGGTTCATCCTATCTGCTCTTCACTGTTTCCTGGGCTCTGCATTCGGTCCCAATGGTTCCATCAGCGATCTGATGAAAGTATTGCCATTGATCAGCTTTGTCGTCGCAATCACAAACTCCACGGAAGCTGAAAGCAGACAAGGTGTATTTCTACTTAAAACCCCAATTACAGAGCAAATTCTAGCACACAATCAAATTTCAAAGATTCGAAAAAATGAACGCAGTTAGTTGAATTCAGTGTTGTGAAAGTTTCGCCCCACTGTGCCATTGCAGGATGTCTACCAAACCAAACTAACAAATTTCCCTGACAATTTTCTGATTTTTTCCAGGATAAATCAGAAAAGGTAGCATGACAAAATTGGAAAAGAGAGAAAAAACAAAAAAACAAAAAAAATTCTACATTTTGCCAATTTCTAAATTTTTTATCCAGAAATCTATTGTACTTGTGAGTATTAAAAGTAGCTCGTCAATATTGACGCTCTCAAAAATCATACAATTACAGATTTATATACAAATACACATTGCGCTCAACCCTGCAAGAAATGAGAGCTTACTGATTTAATGTAATCACCAGAATATACTTGAATGAGTAATTTCCAATTATTTACCGTAAAACTATTATACCTTGATAATTCCCTGAATTTTCCCGGTTTTAAAAATTCCCTGAGAATTTCTTGTTTTCCAGAGTAGTAGACACCCAGCATTGGTCTCGTGAGTATGGTACACCTCAGAGCTACAGTGTGCTCCATTTATTCAAAATTTTGGCTTCCCGCTTTCTAAAAGCCTCACAACTTAACTATATTTTTTCTCAACTTTTTTTCCTTTAGGGATAGACAAAATCGTGTAATCAAAATCCAGAAATTGTATGCTTAAGAAGATGAGATGTTGATAAAAACATGTACATTTGAAGCCAAAGCGCGAACAAACGTCTATGTAACATTTCTTACAGGCGACTTCGGTGGCGTAGTTGGTAGCTTGCGGGGCTTCTATGCCCAAGATCGTGGGTTCAAACCTGGCCGAAGTTATCGGATTTTTTAAGAGCGTTGGAAAATCCCTCAGTATGCCTTCCTTCGGAGGGGAAGTAAGGCTGGCGATTCCATGTCATAGATTTATGGCATGTTAAAGAACCTTCCACTAATTACACCTGTGTGAAGCTGAATTGTCGGTTACGTTAAACATTTGACAAACGCTCTTAGGTTGCGACGTTTGTCGCCAGGAGTCGACTGCGATGGCATCTGGTAACCAGTTCTGAACGAGTAGTCGTTGACGGTTGCGGCAAAAGTAGGAACTACTTGGAAAAATATGTTTGCAGTCCTTACTTGAATTGAAAACGGATAACACACACTAATACAGCCATCACAATTAACACTGATTATCAGACAGATTCTACACACACTAAAAGTACATGGGGCTACAAGACCGCGTTGTCGCAGCCCCTAAACTGAGGAACCAACATTTCTTACATATTGAGAAGAACGGCAATGAAGGTGACTGTTGTCCGTGGAACAAGGCTATGCGGTAAGACCTAACAGACAGTGCTCACTCAGTGGAGAATAGCATTATTGTTTGAACCCTCTTATAATGTTTTAGTCTGTGAAAATAACTCAAACAGGCGGCTTCGGTGGCATAGTCGGTAGCATGCTGTGCTTCTATGCCCAAGATAGCGGGTTCAAACCCGGCCGAAGCCGTCGGATTTTTTAAGAGCGTTAAAATCCCTCAGTATGCCTTCCATCGGAGGGGAAGTAAAGCCAGCGGTCCCATGTCATAGATTTATGGCATATTAAAGAACCTTCCACTAATTGCACCTGTGTGAAGCTAAATTGGATGGGTTAAGAATGTAAACAACGCTCTTAGGTTTCTAAGTTCGTTGCCAAAAGCCGACTGCGGTGGCGTCTAGTAGCTAAGTTCTGAACTTGGCCTAGTAGTCGTTGAGGGTGGCGCTTGGCGGCAAAAGTAGGAACTATTTGATAATTCTAAGTTGCAGTACTTAAATTAGAAAACACATAACACACACTAATACAGTCATCACAATTAACACCGGTTAACAGACAGATTCTACCCACACCCAAAGTACACAGGGCTACAAGACCGCGTTGTCGCAGCCCCTAAACTTAAGAACCAACCAAACTCAAATGAACTAGTATCTTTCCTTTTGGTATTTAGGGTCGTTTTAATCAACATTAATTAATTTATCATTAAAGGTTATTTAACTTTGAACGAGCATTTCACCAACCAGAAACACTCGTTAACTTACCACTAACAAGGAATTACGTTAGATGGCCAAATCTGACCACTCGACACTCTAAACCAATGTTAAAGTGGCGGAAAACAGCTGACCTGTGCCTCCTGCATCTCACAATGTTAATTTGTTTCAGAGTTTCACATGAACTTTCATGCGTATGAATATAAAACATGTTTATGACAATGCAATTATAAAAGATTACACACATTACTAAGTTTTAATACCAAGAAAGAAGAATACGCAAATTAATAATTAAGGCATATCCGAAGTGGGATTGGTTGGTTCCTTAGTTTAGGGGCTGCGACAACGCGGTCATGTAGCCCCGTGTACTTTGGGTGTGCGTAGAACCTGTCTAATAACCGGTGTTAATTGTGATGGCTGTATTATTGTGTGCATCTGTTTTTTAATTCAAGTAAGGACTGCAACTTTGAATTTTTCAAATAGTTCCTACGTTTGCCGCCAAATGCCACCGTCAATGACTACTAGGCCTAGTTCAGAACTTAGCTACTAGACGCCACCACAGTCGGCTCTTGGCAACGAATGTAGGAACCTAAGAGCGTTGTTTACATTCTTAACCTATACAATTTAGCTTCACACAGGTGTAATTAGTGGAAGGTTCTTTAACATGCCATAAACCTAATGACATGGGACTGCCGGCTTTATTTCCCCTCTGAAGGAAGGTATACTGAGGGATTTTTAACGGTCTTAAAAAATCCGACGGCTTCGGCCGGGTTTGAACCCGCTATCTTGGGCATAGGAGCTCAGCATGCTAACAACTACGCCACCGAAGCCGCCGAAGTGGGATTGAAACTCCTTCAAGCTCTGTGTAATAAATTCAGAGTCTGCACTGCAACGGCTTACGCTACGAAGACAATTGGGAGAGCTTGCCCTATTTAGCTAAGTAAACAACTGCCAGTTCTCCTAAATACTTTCTTCTTTCTTTCTTCCGAACATTATGAGCCTGTTTTCTTATATTGCCTTCCTTTGAGTCCTTCCATTCCCAATACCTCTTTTTTGAAAATTCTCTCTCTAGTGCATCTTCTTCTCTTACATTGTTTCTTTCTAAATCTTTCTTTACTTCTTGAAACCAGGCTGTTGTCCATTTCTTTTTCCAAAGATATTTAAAAATCTGTTTGTTTAACCTGCTATCATTCATTCTATATAAATGTCTGAAAAATATAATTTTAAGCTTTTGTCTGAATTCTGTATTTCCCTTCCTTTATAATTATGTTCCAGAAAATCTCAAGGAAGCATCGCAAACAACGATCAGTGCTAGAAGCTTCTTGATCTGTCCGCCATGTTTTTCCAAGATGGAACTGAGTCTACGCATGCACGAGAGTCGTAAAGCTTACCGTATTTACTCGAATACGACCTGCCCCCGAATAAGACCCGCACCCTGATTTTGAAGAACAAAATTAAAAAAAATAAATTTTTTTACTCAAAATTATTTACTATCTTAACTAAATAAACAGAATAGCATTTATCCAAAATAGTTTTCAACAGTTTTGAAGTCGTCCTAAAATAACACACATCAAACGATTAAAAATACAAATAAAAGTACACAAACACTTCATTCATTGTCATCAGAAGTACCAACTTCGGAACTTTTATCACCATCACTTTCCCAATAAATGTCGTCATCACTGCCATCCATAGCATTCGAAATACTACATTTCTTGAAGCTCTTCCGTATGAGATCTCCAGAGATACGATTCCATGCCGTCAAAATCCACGAACACAGCAGCTGAACTTTCGGGCGCTGAATACGACCAGTTGGAGTCGGTGTGTGCCTAACGGCCGCCATCCGCTCCGTATACAGCTGTTTCAAGGCTGCTTTGAACGGGCTGTTCACACAGACATCCCGTGGTTGTAGCATAGACGTCATCCCGGTCAATCACGAATACATGACTCGTCAATATCATATTTCCTACCGGGCACGATTTCCAATAACTTCAGCGTCCCTCACAACTTTCAATTCCTCACTCACAGTAAATGACCGCAAACGTTTTGTAGCATTCATGTTTACACTCGGAGAATGTGCGCGTGACTGTATGATGCCGCGTGCTTACGGTAAAACAAAGTTATAGCCGGAAGAAGGCTAGCACCATCTAGCGGATACTCGCAACACCCGATATCGCGCGCGGCGGGCAATTTAGATCTTTCAAATAAGACCCGCATCCCAATTTTTCACGTCCGAATTTGTTTAAAAATGTGCGGGTGGTATTCGAGTACATACGGTATTTAAATAATTGCGAACCCGAATGGCCTCATGAAATGCATCAACGATAATCACGCATTGACTCTCGTATTTAAGTTAAACAGGAATTAACTAATCGTTAGTAAAGAGTTGGTGAAAACGATCCTTGAACACAATAATTAGCACATCTTTCTTTCCTATTATAATATTACATTATCTGGTCGCGTAAGAATGGCAAAATGTGAAAATGCACACAAATAAAGATAATTCATGGTTTTTGGGCTAATGCCGTGTGAAATTAAATTACAGTCGAACCTCGATATCTTGAATCACCTCGGGAGAAAATTTTTATTTCGAGTTATCGAAATTTCGAGAAATAAAGAAATACCGATTTTAGGCATCTTTAGCGCGTTATTTAATCACATTTGTCTATGAACCATTACGGAATACAGTGCAACAATATCTGACAGCATTTAACAACAAAAAACTCATACAGTACTTTATGGCATAACTTCAATTACAGTATAACAATTGTACCTAGGTATACCGTATAGCTTACAGTAGCAGACAGAATACGTACGTACAGTGATTAAAAAAGGAACATACAGTACCTCCGTTAGCACCTTGGGAAGAAATCCGTTAGTTTCTTTTGTTTTTTACTGTTACACTTCTTTTCCTCAACATAGTTTTCAACAACATTTATTGCTGTGAAAACACTGTCATTTACATACAGCTGACTCTGTATGTACGATCGAAGAACAACCACTGCACTTAACGCCTGATCTGCTGACGGTGTGGGAGAGGGCAGCTCCAACTCTTCTTGTTGGGAATCACCATCGTCGTCTTCTTTCAGTTCTTCTTGCTCGGCAGCAGTGTTGACGATACCCGTAGGTTGTTCCGCCACTATAACATCCCAGTCCACATTTATGTAACTCTCAAAATCAGCTTCGCAATTAACAAGCTGATGATATTCCGCCCATTCCTCAGGAACAGAAATGACTTCGTCCTCTTCGTCTTCTGCAGCTTGCGAGTAATCTTTCGAAAATCCTGCTTTGCGAAAGCACTTAGCAATTGTTTCCTGTTTCACATCAGCCCACGATTTACTTAGCATTGTTATCGACTAGTAGATTGATGTCTGTTAATGACTCCTCGGAGTCAATTGCTCTCAGAATTCTCTGAACAGCCCCCTTCCTATAGTAATGTTTCAAGTTTTTAATCACCCCTTGGTCCATTGGCTGTAGTTTGGATGTTAAGTTCGGTGGCAAGAAGACCACGCGCACTGCTCTCAGCTCCTGAGTGAGCACCTTGGGGTGAGCTGGGCAGTTGTCTACAAAAAGTAGAACTTTCCTCCGTTCATGTTGAAACTTCTTGTCAATACCATGCAGCCAAGATTCGTAAATGGAGCTTGTCATCCATGACTTCCGGTTGCTTTGGTACAGGACCGGTAAAGACTTAACACCCGAAAAACAGCGAGGCTTCGCCGATTTTCCGATCACTAAAAGTTTTAGTTTTTCTGTTCCCGTCATATTAGCTCCCAGCATTACCGTAACCCTTTCTTTACTTCTTTTACCACCAAAACACTTTTCACCCTTAAAGGCCAGTGTCTTTCCAGGCAGGCATTTGTAGAATAAAGCAGTCTCGTCAGCATTAAACACGTCATTAGAACTGTACTCCTGTAACAGGGCTGGTAAAACGTTTTTTTTGTAATGTTCACAGTCCACTTCACTGACAGCAGCACTTTCACCTGACATTACCATCTGCACTATTCCATTCCGAAGTTTAAACTTTTCCAGCCACCCACTGCTGGCCTGAAAAGATTCATAACCAAAGTCTTTAGCAAATTTTTCTGCTTGTTCACGAACTAAGCTACCGGTTATTGGAATGTTTTTGTCTCTCACACGGGTCACCCATTGAATCATTGCTTGTTCCAGCTCCGGGAATGTTGAAGTTTTAAGCCTCTTCCGCTGTGGTGCAAATCGTGTTTCATCCACAGCCAGACGAATCTTGTCTTTATCTTTCAGTATTGTAGATAATGTGCTGGGAGGAATTCCATACTCAGCTGCAATATCCTTCTTCTTTTTCTGACCTTTCTCCACTTCACTTATCACTCGAACTTTTTCACTCAGGCTCAGGCATTTCACTTTACGTTTCTCCATGATTGCATCTACAGGGCTGTAAGCGTACACTGAACAGCCAGATACAAGCTGCAAGTTTTCCTGGTGCTGACGCAATGCGCGGGGATGGCCCGTGGAATCTTATCAGCACTGGGAATTCTCACACCAGCTAAGGTTAATGAACAGAGCAGGGGTGGACAGATAAGCCGCAATATAAACGCTTAGGAACAAATACGTATTCAGAAAACATCAAAGCTGTTTGTTCCTTGAATAAACAGTAAATTACACATAGACGTTTGCCTTTGGGAGTGGCGACCCCATCGTAATAATAGCCTAAAATGGAAATGGCACTTCCAATGATTCGGAAAAGGTCAGGGCGTACCCTGCAGGCGACGCGCAGTTCCTTTGGTACTGGGGGAACTGTGAGAAATGGGCGACCAGTAACCGAAATGAAAGTGGGAATCATGAATGTCATGACCCTGACAGGCAAGGTGGAGGAGGTGGTAGACTTCATGGAGAGGGAGAAGGTTGGAATGATGGGGCTGAGTGAAGTGAAATGGAAAGGTAAAGGAAGGAAGAAATTGAGGAAAGGATATACATTATACTGGAGTGGTGGCCAAGAGGCAAAAAATGGCGTGGGACTGATAACCTCGAAACAACTGGAGGAGCATGTTGAAGTGGTAGAGTGTGTGAGTGACAGAATAATGAAAATTAGATTGAAGATGAAGAATGACGTGATGGACTTCATACAAGTGTATGCACCACAGACTGGAAACAGAGAAGAAGATATTGAAGTGTTCCTGGAGGATGTAGAAAGAGTAATCTCAGATGTAGAAGTGGTGATCAAGGGAGACATGAATGCACAAGTCGGAATTGAGAGACAAGGAAAGGAAGAAGTCGTTGGACCATATGGATATGGGAAAAAGAACCGGGAAGGAGAGGAACTTGTAAACTTTTGTGAAAGGAATGGACTGATAGTGGGTAATTCATGGTTTCGGAAGAAAAACAGCAGGAAAATTACGAGATATGGGTGGGGTGATAGAAGAACAAAATCAGTAATTGACTACTTTCTGGTGGAAAGGACTAATCACAGAAAGCTGATAGATGTGACAGCTTTACCAGGAGAAGCATTTGATGGGGACCATAGAGCTGTGGTGGCAAAATTTAGATGGGGAAAATTGGAAAACCTAAAGGAGATCAGAGAAAGTAAAATAAAAGTATGGAAATTGAAAGACAAAGCTGTACAGGAAGATTTTCAGGAGAGATTGAAGCAACAAATCCCAGTTACTCAAGTGGAAAATGTAGAAGAGGAATGGTCCCACTTTAAAAAGGCATTTGCTGGTGCAGCAGAGAGTGCTTGTGGTAGGACGTCAACAAGAGTGAAAGAGAAGGAGACACCGTGGTGGAATGAGGAAGTGAGGAAAGCAGTGAAAGAAAAGAAGTCTGCATGGAAAGAATGGAACCGAGATCAAACAGAAGAGAGCAAAAGGAAGTATCACGACAGCAAACGGAGGTGTAAGAAAGTGGTAGGAGAAGAAAAGAAGAAAAGTTGGGAAGAATTTACACGAAGAATGGAAACAGATGTAAGTGGCAAGAAAGAGTTACCACAAAGCTGGTGAAAAAGGAAGATGGAGAGTTGTTAACACACCCAGAAGAGATAAAGGGACGATGGAAGGAGTATTTCGATAAGCTATTGAATGTGAGCAATTGTACTGGTGAGATCGAAGTGACACAGCCTGACGACTCTATAACAGAAGATGATATAACAATGCTGGAGGTGGAATTAGCAGTACAGAAAATGAAGATGGGAAAAGCAACAGGTGTGGATGAAATCAGTGTAGAAATGATAAAGGCTGCTGGACCTGTTGGTATGCAATGGTTGTATCGACTGCTAAAGTGTGTGTGGAAACGGAAATGTGTACCAGAAGACTGGGAGAAAGGGCTAATAATACCAGTGTTTAAGAAGGGGGACAAGAAGGTGTGTGATAACTATAGAGGGATCACCCTCATATCACAGATAGTAAAAATACTGGAAAGGATATTAGAAAGAAGAATGAGAAGAAAGGTGGAAGGAGAGTTGCAAGAGGAACAGTATGGCTTCAGGAGTGGAAGATCCACAGTGGACCCAATCTTTAGCTTGAGGCAGGTGATGGAAAAGAACTGGGAATATGGAGAGGATTTGATCATGACTTTCATAGATCTGGAAAAGGCATATGATAGTGTCCCCAGAGAGAAGGTATGGGAAACCATGGTTAAGAAGAGACTGGGAAGAGAAATGTTGGAAATGGTGCAAGCAATGTACAACAACTGTTGTAACATGTTTTTCTAGGGGGTTTTATGCCACTAACACAAGTTAGTTGGACTATATCATATTTGTTAAACGCGGCAATAATCCGGCCAAGTTAAATTATTTCAGTTTATTCAATTTCATATTTTATTATTATTATTAATATTTATTACGTCATTTTTTGGAGCTTTTAAATTTGGAAGATTACAGATAGGATTTCTACTAGTAGAAATCCGTATCTATATTGGATGATTCCAATAAAATATTGCACGGCAAATCATTTCATACGTAAAGTCGGGATTTTATTCATTAGGGGTAAGAGAGTGGTGTGTGACTCACTGGGTATTTCAATACAAGAATAGATGGGAGTACAATAAAATTACGAAATCCGAGGGAACACTTCAAAGCAAGAAAACGTGTATGATCTACGTCTTGCCCGGATACGGAAATATAAATACGGGGAGGCAGCCTCATGGCGGGAATAGCCACGTGAGGTGACCAGCTAATCAAGGAAGAAGAAGCAACGAAGCACGGGCATGGCGACATACGTGACGCACGCGGATTGGTCGAAGCAGTGAGGGGGCAGTGTTAAGCTAGACCCTGGTGGGAGAAGATTGAAGATATAGTGGACGCGCTGTGTGAGTGAAGACATTGATTAAGACTTTACGCTTGGAGCAGTAAGGAGGTACTTTGTTCGTTAGTCCCAAGTGGGACAATTTTATTCACGCCAACTCCGCTGATCACATCAGATCATGAGTTCCACGCGTCTTGCAGTGTTTAGCCAGACGACGTGTTGTGGTTCATGGAATAGACTCCACCACAAGCTGTAACGATTACTTTTGATCAACGAGGAAGAATCTGACGCCGTCAACACCAAGGCAGAGCATCCGACGATGAGAGACTTCAACCACGTGGAGACAATGTTTCCGTTGGTAAGCACAAGTAATCTACGACACACACTCTCTGTTTTTCAATAGGGCTATATACATTCTTTAAGCATTAATTTGGAAATAAGTTAAATTCACGTTATTCTCCCGACCGGCGTATTAAGTAATTTTGTTCGTGGCAATGTTTAAAGTAGTGTGCTCCATTAACAGTGTTAATTTTATTCATGTTGCTATCATATTTTCTAAGTATATTAAATTCAATTATTACCAAGTAGATTCTTTAATTCCAGTAGGTAGCAATAGTTATAATACCACATCCTTCTCCACAATCAAATGTTGTCTGGGTTGATGATTCAATCATCCCACGGCCTAGTCATTAAGAGTCTGTCATATGTTCTACTCACGCTAGGGGTCGATATTAAATATATAAATTTAGCTTGGAACACAGTGTATCCAGCTTGGCGTCCAACATAGATCAAACTTAGCAGTAGTATTTTCTGGCGAATAGTCCGCCCAGGTAGAAAACATTACATTTGTTCGCTCAACGTGGAGCTTAACGAATACCATTACATTTGTCGCTACCAACATGGGGCATTAATACACTATTATTACACTGTGTTAGCAGGGTACTGACCCCAGTTGGAAAGACAGACTGGTTTAGGAACAAGACTGGACTAAGACAGGGGAGTGTGCTGTCACCTCTTTTATTCATAATGGTAATGGATGAAATTGTAAAGGAAACAAAGGAAGCATATGGACATAAAGAAATGAAGTTACTATTATTTGCAGATGATATTGTGGTCTGGGGAAGGAACACCGAAGAAGTGCAAAAACAACTAGATGCACTGAACGAAAATATTCAGAAGTATGGCCTGAAAATCAGTATAGAGAAAAGCAAGACCATGGTGATGACAAGAGGGGAAAGACAAGGAAAGGGCACTGTGAAAATTGGAAGTCAGAGTTTGGAAATTGTGGACACGTTCAAATACCTAGGAAGTGAATTAATGCAAACTGGTAGGTTGGACATGGAGATTGGCAGGAGGGTACAGCAGAGCAATGCATTCTATCAAAGTGTAAGAAAACTTGTTTGGGATAAGGAAGTACCAAGGAAAAGCAAGGAGGTAATGTATAAAGTGTACTATGTACCCATATTAACTTATGCAGCTGAGACTTGGACCCTGACAAGCAGGCAAGAGAGTAGAATCCAAGCCAGTGAAATGAAATTCCTAAGAAGTATGATAGGAAAGACAAGGAAAGACAGAGTGAGGAATGAAGATGTTAGGAAGGAAGTTGGGATGGGAAAACTAAATGAGAGAATTGAGAAGAATAAACTAAGGTGGTTTGGACATGTAAAGAGGATGGAGGAAAAAAGAATACCAAGACAGATGCTGGAGGCCAAGTGCAAGGGTAAGAGAGCAAGGGGAAGACCTAGAACAAGGTGGATCGATTCAGTGAAGAACAGCGTGAGAAAAAGGAATCTGGACTGGGACAAGCTCGTGGAAGAAGAATTGTGGAAGGAAAGAGAAAAGTGGAGAAGTGCCATAAATACCCCGACCCGGCAGGAGCTGGATAAGGGGAAATGATGATGATGATGATGAGGAACAAAATTCGAGTTGGAGAACAATTTTTGCTTCTAGGGAGGAAAAGTTTGCTTCGAAAAATCGAGAAATTCGTATAATCGAATTTGGAGTAATAGAGAAATAAATACACGTCAAGAATAGGACAAATGGCCGGGAAGTAGAAATTACTTCGAGATATTGAAAATTCGAGTAATGGAGGTTCGAGTTATGGAGGTTCGACTGTAGATACCAGATGTTTCGAAGGAACCTTGCCTCCTTTTTCAATGGAATCAAACAATGTGGCCAAAGAAAGTATATCAATGAGATTACAAAAAATTAGATAAATTCCTCTGTTCGTCACCAGAGAGCAGCTGCCAGAAATTACTGTATGGACCATGGTAGAACGGCGGACAGAGAAGGAGAAGGTAAAGGGGGCAGGGTGAAAATATAGAGACTCCTCGAAGAATGAGGATGTCAAAATGAGGAGATATAAGGAAACAGAAACAAAAGGCCGAACGATACCTAACGTCATACAGGCAACGACGAAAAAACAGATGGAAACTCCTTCAGTGGCACACAAAGGAGATCAAATCCAGACTCTGTAGCCATAAAGGAAAACGTACAATTTGAAATTGGTGAAGAACAGAGAAACTGAGAGGAACTATCTTCCTAGATCTTTAATAACTGGTAGCCAAGTGCCACTTAGCTGATATCCCAAGTCTCTGTTAAAATTATTGGGGTTTTTATGAATTTCAACTAGACCAGTTGTGCTTAACAAGGGCAAGCACATGAGCATCCTTGAAACATACATCGTGCCCCGAAGACAGGGCATGTTCAGCTATAGCTGATTTGATTTGATGAATACAGAATGTAGTAGCAACATTTCAAGTTTCATTTTTCAACTCAGGTGCAGTTTGTAATTACGAACTACCGTACTGTAATGCTATTTTAAATAACAACTTGATTTCAGATTTCTCTACTGTGAGTATGCTGTTTTCATTAAATCCATCACTTCTTAACATTGTTGCTGCGTACGTGTTGAAAGAGATGAAACATACACTTTTGTTCCATGATTTTTAAAGTGCATTTTGCTTCCGGAATACCGAAGTCATCTGTTGAGATATGCTCGAACTACTTGCAAATACGTATTCAGTAAACATCAAAGCTGTTTGTTCCGTGAATAAACAGTAAATTACACGTAGACGTTTGTTCACGCATACGCTTCAGTTTTATAAATAAAATCAAAAATAGCGTTGAGAAGGCGGAATAATTTAAAGATTAAAACCATTTTTTTGTCATAAATATTGAAAGTCACTCTGTTAGATCTGTATCAAGGGATCCTAACACACTTAGGCTGTGTCCCAACAGTACAATTTCAGCAGTAGTGAACTAGATAGTCTACTACCTTACCGGATGTGACGTTAGAAGTCGTGTTCCAATACTGCTTAGCACATAGCAATCAAGTCTGTAGTTGCTAGTGAATGAAAGTGCTTGCTAGATTGGCCGACTACGTCAAGGAAGTTATAGAAATTGTAGCTTATCGGTATTGTAGGTTGTCTTTGACTTAAGCCAAACACAAACCATAATTAGGGCTCGGCTAAAAAGTAATCATCTTGGCGCATACATGATCGTATCGTTCAGGTATTGTTTATTTAAAGCAGCTGATGAAAGCACAAAGAGCTCACAAGGAGTAGCAGATCACCGCCATCTTGAGTGTTGGTTTGGCACCAGCATGTAAGTCCAGTGCGTTTCACACCACAAGTCTATGAAGGAGGCTGTGATCAAGCAGACATGTCCCAAATCTCCGTAGTGCATAGCACATAGCACATAGTAGCTAGCAGCTAGTCAATAGCAGACAACTTGAGTATTGGGACACAACCTTAGTAGAGTTATTATTTAGTTGCTCGGAAGTCAATTTGCAAGGTAACATCAAAAGGTGAACTTACAATCCTCCTGCTGGGACAAGAAACGCAGAGCGGACACCTCGGCGAAGGTGCAGCCGCCCAGGAAGAAGACCAGCACGACCTTGGGGCTGTCGTTCTGCGACGACTGGCTGCTGATGGATCCTCCTGCGGACACGTTACACTAGTCAACTTGCATGCACAAATAGGCAATAGAGCATTCTAATACTATCCCCAGGGGCTGTCGGCCTCCCTTGGTCAACATGCCTTGTTCTCTTCTGACCCCGACGGTAGTAGGGTATCTAAGGCCTAGGGAGTCCATCAATTTCCTACCTTACTTGGCCTTGTCTACCTTTGGGTGTGGCGAACCCATCATCATACAAATAGCCTGACTATGATAGTTATCAATTAATCAATTAATATGATAAAATTGGTCCGGTTAACTCAAACATAAAATGCCAGCGTTTCGCCCCAGTGTGCCGTTAGGCTCGTCAGTTGGTACAGACACACCTCACCAATACGCGTGGCTAGCACATACTGAGAAGGCCATCACAAGACACAAAATATAAGTAGTATTGAGGTCACGAGCGATGCCAATGTGCTACGGAAGTCAAGCTCCCTTTCATATTAATTGATTAATTGATAATTCATCTGATCAAACGGAAATAACATAATATTCCCATTCAGGAATATTCATAACCTATTTGGATTGCCAAGGTAAGGTTTTTGTTTTATAAAGGGAGCTTGACTTCCGTAGCACATTGGCATCGTTCGTGACGTCAATACTACTTATAGTTTGTGTCTTGCGATGGCCTTCTCAGTATGTGCTAGCCACGCGTATTGGTCAAGTGTGTCTGTACCAATTGACGAGCCCAACGGCACACTGGGGTGAAACCCTATCATATTAATTGATACCGTATTTCCTCGCATAATCGTCGCACTTTTTTTTGCCAAAAATTCGTGGAAAAAAGCAGGGTGCGACGATTATGCAAAGAATATTTAAGTTCAAAGAATATACTGTATCATTATTTGCTGCACGGGCCACTCATTCGCGTAGCGCGAGTCTGGCGTGAGTCATAGCCTGCAGTCAGTGACAGGCTTCTTTCTTCTAACAAGGTCACGACAGGTTAACGCTCGCGGAATGTGCTGACGAAGCTGGCCATTCGCGTCGTGGTTCATAGCCCGCAGGCATAGAGACGAATTACTTTCTGCTGTCATGATCACGCCAGATTAGGCCTATAAGCTCGCGGAATGTGCGCTGGCCGTTCGCGTCACAGTTCATAGCCCGCAGGCATAAAGACGAGAGTACTTTCTGCTGACAAGATCACGCCAGATTAGGCCTATAAGCTCGCGGAATGTGCGCTGACCGTTCGCGTCGCGCTTCATAGCCCGCAGGCATAAATACGATATTACAGTACTTTCTCCTGACAAGATCACGCCAGATTAGGCCTATAAACTCGCGGAATGTGTGCTGGCCGTTCGCGGCACAGTTTATAGCCCGCAGGCAAAAAGACGAATTACTTTCTGCTGTCAAGATCACGCCAGATTAGGCCTATAAGCTCGCGGAATGTGCGCTGGCCGTTCGCGTCGCGGTTCATAGCCGGCAGGCATAAAGACGATACGGTATTACTTTCTCCTGACAGGATCACGCCAGATTAGGCCTATAAGCTCACGGAATGTGCGCTGGCCGTTCGCGTCACAGTTCATAGCCCGCAGGCATAAAGACGAGAGTACTTTCTGCTGACAAGATCACGCCAGATTAGGCCTATAAACTCACGGAATGTGCGCTGGCCGTTCGCGTCACAGTTCATAGCCCGCAGGCATAAAGACGAGAGTACTTTCTGCTGACAAGATCACGCCAGATTAGGCCTATACGCTCGCGGAATGTGCGCTGGCCGCTCGCGTCACAGTTCATAGGCCTAAAGATGAGATTACATTTTTGCTGACATGATTACGCCAGATTAGGCCTATAAGCTCGCGGAATGTGCGTTGGCCGTACGCGTCGCGGTTCATAGCCAGCAGGCACAAAGACGAGATAACTTTTTGCTGACAAGATATCGCCAGATTAGGTCTATAAGTTCGCGGAATGTGCACTGGCCGTTCGCGTCATAGTTCATAGCCCGCAGGCATAAAGACGGAAATTACTTTCTGCCGACAAGATCACGCCAGATTAGGCCTGTAAGCTCGCGGAATGTGCGCTGGCCGTTCGCGTCACGGTTCATAGCCGGCAGGAATAAAGACAAGATTACTTTCTCCAGACAAGATCAAGCCAGATTATACGCTCGCGGAATGTGCTAAGTGACGAAGCTTGCCGCTCGCGTCACAGTTCATTGCCCGCAAGCATAAATACGAGATATTTTTCGTCTGACAAAGTCGCGCCAGGTTATAAAGTCGCGGCAGCATGTGCAACTGACTGGCGCACAAATACGAACATGCTATGCGACGATTATGCGATGAAATTTTATAAACCTATTTTAGTGTTTGAAAAGTGGGGTGCGACGATTACGCGGTGGCGACGATTATGCGAGGAAATACGGTAATTCATCTGCTCAAAGGGAAATAACATCATATTCCCATTTGGGAATATTCATAACCTATTTGACTATAATAATAATAACATCGTATGGCTTCAGGTGCCGGGTGCAAGCTTTGTAATTTGACAACCAGAGGGTAGCTTGCATGTCGAATTTCGTTGCTCCTTGTATCACTATGAAAGTCAAGAAGGTTAGATATTTAAGCTCCTTGAACACTATAGCGCTTTTTAGTAGAGAAATGAGGAACTTTGTGTTGGCGGAAACTCCCGAGATTAATTTTGCCATTATGAACACGGCCTACTGAATTCAAATGGGTTCTTTGACATTCCAACATCGTATGACATGCTGTCGTATTTTTGCCGCCTTTCAAAAATCACTTACCACGGCCACGAGCGAATCTGCAATCTTGGGGTTGGTAGACCGACACGCTATCCACTCACCCACCGTGGCAAGCTTATTTGACTATGATAGTGTGTGAGTCTAGGCCTACGATGGAGATCCTTGATCCACTCTGATTCACTGGAACCAGGAAATGAAGAAGAAGAAGTGGGATTTGAATCCATCTCTCTTCTATGTTCAATGATATGAGCTTTCTAATACTAGATTAAGGGTATCCTCCCTCACCCTTTCCCGTTACATGGGATGAACTTTCTTACTCCTTTGCAGTGAGTTGTCTTTCTTGCCCTTATGGAGGAACAGAAACTGTCCGCGGCGGCCGAGAGCGCTAACGCGCTACCTCGTGTCTCGCTGGCATCCGGAAAGCATGGGTTCGAATCGCACCTCGGCCGTCCTGAAAATGGTTTTCGTGGTTTCCCATTTTCACCACCAGGCAAATGCCGGGACGGTTCCTTTCTATAGGTCCATGGCCAATTTCCTTTCAATATCCCTTCCCCGACCCATCCTGAAAAGAAACGTACATGTTCATTGGCTGCATTAATAAAATTAATAGAGGAACAGAATACATTCATTAGCAGTCTGTCTCTGATGTTGAACTGAAGAAAATTTTGTTTGAATTTTCTATGTGTGTGGTTATGGCCATGGCAGTGTGCTTGGACGAGTTGCCATTTTTCCTGTTTTCAAATGATGGAAGGCGTATACTGATGCGATGGCCCGATGAGATGTTTAGCCCGCAGTGAGTGGAGGGCTAAATTCAGAGATGATTCTATTAAGTTTTCAAGATGCTTTTTGTACCATGACTTGGGCCCAGTCGATTCAGGTTGCTGTGAACATGATCCACGATGTTAAAGCAGGCCGTACACGCGGAGATATGTATCACGAGACTGACTCAACTCATACCAGTTCTATCGTGTGTAGTGTCGTCACAACTGGCCTAACATATCTCGCCCTGGACATGAGACAGAGCATGAGGAACACGATACAAGTGTCCACACGTTTACACGTGTGTAAGGAGGTATCACAGTGCTTTTACAGAGTATTTCTTTGAAAAATGACCATGAACGGAGAGATTTCTGAGTATGCATTATGGGAAGAATTTATAAATTCCAACCAAATATACACGTGTCTACGGGATTCCAAATATGACAGTTATGGTGCCAGAAACAATGTGTACCAAATGTTAGTTAAGTTTCGTATCTTGTTTTTGAATTTCAGGGAGTATCAATTCTAACATATCCATCCTCAAATAATTAAAGAAATCCTCTGGAGCAGCATCCGCCAACTCAGTTAAAAGTGCAACGTGCGAGTAGTTTACTCTCTTTGTTAACCATTTTCTAGACCAGATTCTTCATTTTTCCATTAAACAAACACTAAGAACTATCACCATTCCATCTGCTGGATGATTGGATCCCATGTTCATTCCACAAAAACTAGTGAGAAATCTCGGCGTGTATAACGCCACGGAGACGAGAGACTTGTATCACGAGTCTAGCTCATGAGACAGTCGCTTGATGCATAATATCTCAACGTGTATGACCCGGTTTAATGTTTGTATCGACAGGGCTGATGTCCCATTTTCCTAATAAGATATTAAGTATTAAGATTTATTCCACAAGCAATCGGAACAATTCAGGTAGACGGCGAGGATCTGCCGACAGTGACGAGATTCAAGTATCTTGGTTCCATGATTGTTGACAACTTGTCACTTGTTACCAGAGGATGAAAGACAATCTCAAATCAAAAAGTCTATAGTAGGGCTACTGTCACCTGACCTGTCACACTATATGGTTGCGAATGTTGGCCGACTGTGGCTGAGACAGAGTGTTGAATGGGCGTCATGGAGACTAGGATGTTGAGGTGGACAGTTGGCGTCACAATGAATCCATCATGGAGAGATTTGGCGTCGCACACATTCCAGACAAAGACGATGATTTGGACATGCGTTGAGGACAGGGGCCGCCGTTACATGTTAGAATTCAACAGTAGGAGACCAAACGGAAGCACAAAACAACGATGGGCTGATACCCTTCACACAGATCTGAAGAACGTCATCTGCCTCCTAACATGGCCCAGGACAGAACCAGAACCTTGCCACCAGGAGGGACAAAGGCTGAAGATTAAAATAGTTCATTTGTCAATACGGATCAACCAACATGGGAACCACAGTGTTCATCTTTACACTGTGGACACTCCCATTTTCCAAGATGATGATAAACCTCGACCGGTCCACTAAATCACCCGACCTTAATCCCAGAGAAAATGTGTGGGTCTTTCACCAGCAGAAACTTGTGGCTACAGGTATTAGAACTATGTCCCAGCGGTGAGGTGTGCTCCATTCCTCAAATACTTTCTTGTAAAAATAATGTACGAGGAACTGCAGCTAGATATCAGAAACTTCAGACATCTCACTCTTCCAGGTGCTTTGTGGTGTACCAACAGATCTGGGCATCCTGTGACCAGCCCACTGGAGTCTTAGCGCTACGTATCAGCGCTTGCTGTGAAAGAGAGTCAATTTCTTTGATATCATTTCCCAATTTTGTGACACTGAGTCACAGCAAAGCCCCCAATTTTTTTTGTAAACTTTGTTTTCAAATACCTGTAATTGATGCTTTTCATTCTTGGTAATACACCACATTTATGTGCAATAAATTAGAATAATTGTGTTATACCATATTTACTCGCATATAACTACACTGTTTTTGACCAAAATTAAGCGTGAAAATTTTAAGTGTGTGATCTATGTGGGGATTTGTCCGTTGACACCATAACACTTGCCGTATAACCCAAACACACAGTGATGTACTCCGTCGTAAGCTAACAATACCAGATCTCGACGTGTTCTAACTTAGCATGTGGAGCACCAACAAAACAGCTGACGATCAAACCCCTTATGGTTGTTTTACTGCGTTGCTACATTTGAAAACATCTCATGTGTTCGATTAGTGGTTTCTAGCAGGTCTTTCTGTTTACGCCAGTCATCATCATCATCTTGCACAGTTTCCAGCCACTGGCCGGGTCTGTTTGGAACACAAGCCTCTCCAACGTCTTCTGTCTTCCCACCATCTCTCAGCCTCCACCCTTCTCCAGTCTTCTCCTCTCTTCTTCACGTTTTCTTCCACCCCCTTCAGCCACCTGTCTCTCTGTCTCTATCCTTCCCACTTCGTCTCGTGTATCCTCCTGGGTATCCTCTTCTCCGCCATTCGTTTTACAGGTCCATACCATCTAAGTCTAGATTTCTCTATACCATCCTGTAATGGTTCCTCCTTCATTAATTCTCTGGTCCTCTCATTTCTTATTCTGTCCATCTTTGTAGCTCCCATACAGCTTCTCAAGAAACTCATCTCACTGGCCTGTATTTTGCTCTTCTCCCTTCCTTTCATAACCCAGGTCTCCAAGGCATACGTCAGGATAGGGACATGGTACGTCCGATATATGATCTTTTTGCTGTTCTGAGGGACATCCTTGCTCCATAACATGCTTCTCACTCTCCTCCGGAATGCTTCTGCCTGTCTCCCCCGCTCATTTATTTCTCTATCGTTTCTTCCATTATCTTGTATCAGGCTTCCCAGATACTTGAAACTCTCCACTATCTTCAGCTGTTCCCCACCAATTGTTATTCCCGTTGTGGTTCTTTCCTTCTTCCTTGTTGTGATCACCATCTCACTCTTATTTATGCTAAATTTCATCCCATATCCTTGTATTATTCCTTCCCACACGTCCAACACGCCAGTAGTGTATATTAAATTCAGTAACAATAAATTCTTAACCGGCAGTTCTACGTATTTTATTACTTCGAGTTTAAACCCAAGCCGTATAACTTCCTACTGTCGACCAAAGTATTATGTGTACTCGAGTTTGAAGGTTGTTTGTGACGTAACCAATAGGCATACATAAAATCAAATCACATCACCATTTTCGTCGTTATATTTTACGTTAGTTCATGTAGGTTTGGAATTTTTAGTTTATATTTTATTATTTTTTATCGCAGTTGGAACACAAAAAGTGCCCGTTTTTAAGCGTGTTTCAACCATGCGTCACATTTAAGAATTATTATCTCACAAACCCGTCATCAGATCGAATCCAAATTTTAACACAATATACATTGGAATGTTGTATAACTGGTTTATTAATTTCAAAATTTTGCGTGTCAAGGAAACAAAGTTGTTATCATTGTTGTAAGGTAACTTTTTCTGGGCTTGGGGTGGTTGGAATATGTAGTTCTTGGTCGCGTTGTAATTCTTATACATCAAAAAGTTGTGCTGTATAACTTTAAAATACGTAAATAAATTCACTTATTTTATATCGGTTTATATTTGAAGAGGGAAATGCGAGCTCGCCTCGCTCGGCAGGGATGGGCTCCATCTCAGCAACGCTGTACAGCTTACCCCGGAGCAGCTGGCTGGTGAATCATGCCTTATTTCCACGAACAAATACAAACCAATATAAAATAAGTGAATTAATTTACGTATTTCACAGTCATACAGCATAACTTCTTGATGTATAAATATTACAACGCGACCAAGAACTACATTTTCCAACCACCCCGAGCCGAGAAAAAGTTACCTTACAAAAATGATAACAAATTTGTTTCTTGGACATACAAAATTTTGAAATTAATAAACCAGTTATACAACATTCCAGTGTATATTGTGTTAAAATTTGCATTCGATCTGATGACGGGGTTTTGAGATAATAATTCTTGAATGTGACGCATGGTTGAAACACGCTTAAAAACGGGCACATTTTGTGTTCCAACTCCGATAAAAAATATAAAAATATAAATTAAAAATTCCAAACCTACATGAACTAACGTAAAATAGAACGACGAAAATGATGATGTTATTGGATTTTATATAGGTCTATTGGTTACTTCACAAACAACCTTCAAACTCGAGTGCACATAATATTTTGGTCGACAGTAGTTTTTATATAACTAAAATAATCACAGTTAACTGTGAGACAACAATATAACGTGAAGACAGAATACGGGTACTTGTCGACAATGCAATAGATGGGCAACAAATACCGTGAAAGAAAGAAAAGCACCGCCGCTAAAATGCACAGAAACATCGTGGTTAAGACGTATCATATCCAGTTACTATCATCTTTTACGACGGCGTCAGAAATTAACGTTGTTGATGATGATGATAATTGTTGTTTTAAGGGGCCTAACATCTAGGTTATCGGCTCCTAATGGTCTGCATGATAGTGAAAATGACAATGAGATGAAAACCATAATGGAGTAATTTAGAATGAAAATATGCACAGATTAGAGTAAAAAAAAAATTTACAAAATGTAATTTAGATTCAAAATACTCGCAATATGCCCATCCTATAAAATGCAATTGAGGTTGAAAATACTCGCAAAATGCAGTTTAGATCGAAAATACCTACAAAATGTAGTGTAGATTCAAAAGAGGCGGCTTCGGTGGCGTAGTCGGTAGCATGCTGAGCTTCTATGCCCAAGATCGCGGGTTCAAATCCGGCCGAAGTCGTTGGATTTTTTAAGAGCGTTAAAAATCCCTCAGTATGCCTTCCTTCTGAGGGGAAGTAAAGCCGGCGGTCCCATGTCGTAGATTTATGGCATATTAAAGAACCTTCCACTAATTACACCTGTGTGAAGCTAAATTGTGTAGGTTAGGAATGTAAACAACGCTCTTAGGTTGCTACGTTCATTGCCAAGAGCCGACTGCGGTGGCATCTGGTAGCTAAGTTCTGAACTAGTAGTCGTCGACGGTGGCGTTTGGTGGCAAAAGTGGGAACTATTTGAAAAAATCAAAAGTCTGCAGTCCTTACTTGAATTAAAATACAGATAACACCCGCTAATACAGTCATCACAATTAACACCGGTTATCAGACAGATTCTACACACACCCAAAGTACACGGGGCTACATGACCGCGTTGTCGCAGCCCCTAAACTTAAGAACCAACCAACCAGATTGAAAAGATTCACAAAATGTAATTTAGATACACGGGAAGCCAATTCACAAAACAGGGTGGGAATCTGAAGGAGTAAAGGAAGTATAATGAAAAGAAAAAGAAGGCTGATCCCAGGAAGAATGAGGGATGAGGGAAGATGAGACAAGGGCCAATTAAGGCGGGAAAGTGAAAGACTCCCTAGGCCTCGGATACCCTAATACCGTCGGAGTCGGAAGAGAACAAGAGTTGACCAGGAGAGGTGGACAGGAAAGGAGATGGAGATGGAGAGGAGCCCGGCACAAGTAAGCGGACGCAATGCCGGACTCAGGTGGGGTCCCGTGGTCGCCAACCCACGTCCCACCAGATGTGAGAAATTCATGAGACTTACATGCGAGCAAATACGGCTTAGTTTTGTGTTCCTCGTTAGAAGTTTAGATCCGAGTAAGATTCCCAAAGAGTAAAAAATCTGGACTCTCTGTTGAATTAAAATAGGAACAACTATTGCCAAATTAGTTAGTTATTGTTGTTTTAAGGGGTGGAACTACGAGGTCATCTGCCCCTATTGCCAAATTAGCTCAGCAATGTTGGCCGAATGCCACATCACATGACCTAACAGCTGACTTACGCCTGGGGCCATGTCCGGGAGGGAGGGTCTGCGTCTCGTCGACGGTGGGTCCCGGGAGCACTCCGAGCATATCCTGGAGACCGCGCCAGCCCGGCGGCCGCACAGCATGCTGGGCCAGTCGAACGCTGATGGGGGCGTACACGCTGTGTACGTAGCTGATGTCCGTGGGAGCCACCTCGCTGCTATCCTCCACCGTCAGTCGCAGCGCCTTGCGCAGGACCGTGTACTGGCGCGAGCTTTGCTGCAACAACAGTGCTTCAGTTTATAATATGTTGTAATAATCATAAACCAAAACAAAATACACAAAGTTAACTCATTTTAGTATTTAGATGAATGGATAACTATCAATAACAATGAAAAAAATAGCTTAGAGCTCCAAGCAAAGAAAATGAACGTAGCATTTCAGATCACCAGAAATGTATACAAGAACAATACTGTGGTGAGACCTGAAGCACTCTCTGGAGCTGAAACATTAAAGTTAATGCGGAAAGGTGACATAAACAAAATCATGATCATAGAAAGAAGATTGGTTCGATACACCCTTGGCCCGATGAAAACAGAATCAGACTATAACAGACCACGACCTAACAAGGAAATATACACCCATTTGGAGAACATCATTCACACCATGCACAAACCACGGATGTCATTTGTTGGGCATTTAAATACAATGAATAACGACAGGCTAACTAAACAAATTATTAATAAAATTTTAAAACTTAAAGTTCAACCAGCGAGGTTTTCACAGACATTAAAGGATCCTAAGGAAGCCGACATTGATATTACAGATACATATTACAGACGGTAGTGGCTACGCTGGCTAACGCGCAGCATTAGGTCATGGGGCCAAGTTCTCTGCTGACTCGGTAGACGCGTGGGTTCGAGCCCCACCGTCGGCCGTCCTTGAAATGGTTTTCCGTGGTTTCCCATTTTCAACACCAGGCAAATGCTGGGACGGTACCTTCTGACAGGCCACGGCCACTTCCTTCCACATCCTTGCCCAGTTTCATTCACCATCATTCATTTCATCTCTCATTAACTCCTCTCATGAGGTTGGCGTCAGGAAGGGCATCCGGCCGTAAAAACCATCGCCACAAAGACTTCCATCGCATCTCATCCCCGACCCCGTTGGAAAACGGGAATAATAAGGGGTAGACATACATACATCATAGGAATTTATCTCGGGACAGTCTGGCTGCGTGGCTCAGGGGTAACGTTCTCGCTTGCTGAGCCCAAGGTTGCAGGTTCGAAACCTGGCGCAGTCAGCTGGCATTTGAGGGTGCGCAAATGCGAGGGAGCCGTGTCAGTACATTTACTGGCACGTTAAAGATCCCCTTCGGGGCAAAATTCCGGCACACCGGCGTCTCTAAAAGCCAGGGTAGTTAAAAGGGACGTAAAACCAATAACATTATTATTATTATTATCTCGGGACAAAATTCAAAAAGTGATCTTCAGGGAGGAACAAGAAAGACAACGAAAGCAGCCAAGAAACACTGAACAGCTCCAAAAGCAGAGATCAGAGAGGATGAAGCGAATGTGGGCAGATAAAAAGAAGACATGTGGCAAGATTTGAAGTATTGATTTTATGTGCTCTATAATAGTGCTATTTGATTAAATAAAATTCAATGGAAGCGTGTAATTACTAATACACCTTTTCGCATCTCTTGATTGACGATTTATCCTAGTATACAGTATAGTATACAAGGAGAAATAGATTGAGAAAATGAAATAAACTTATAATCACCATCATCAATTTCAGTTTTCCAGCCTAAGCCAGGTCGGAGCAAATATGACAGCCCTCCACTTTACTCTGTCTGTCCACCGTCCTTCCTCAACCACTGAACTCCGCACCACACTCAGGCCGATTACACACACGGCGGATATTTTCGGTCGGAGATTTAACTGTCGCCGCTGGGAGGAAAATTTTCTGTCACTGTCGTACGAGTAGTTGCAGTGTAGGTTCTGAAACCGACTCACTTCCTCAGATGTTCAAATTATTGATTGCTTGTGTAGTTTGAAATGAACAGAGAACAGCTTCTAGCGTTATTGTTATTCTGTCGTCGAATGAAAAGGAGAAGAAAAAATAGACTGATTTGGGTTCATCCAATTAATGAAAGGAGAGATGAGGTTGGCACTTTCTACACGTTATTTGAAGAGTTGAGGCAGGTCAAGTAGGCCACTAGTTCAAGATGGTGGTAAAACGTCCGTCGGCTGCCAACAGCAAACTGACCGATCGGTATTTTGTCCGTTTAATGTGTAAGCTGTAATGTACTTCAATGGGCTACTTTTGGAACGGCAGCGACGTTAATTAATCCGATCGGAAAAATCTGCAGTGTGTGTAACCGGCCTCACACTGTCCTCCATCAAATTCATCCACCGTACTCTAAGTCTTCCTCGTCCTCTCTTTCCATCACTTGTTTCGATATTCTTTCATCATTCATCCTTTTCACTTGTCCATACCATCTCAATCGCTTCTGTACATTCACTCACTCTCTCTCCTAGTCTTCAGTGGTTATCTTTATTCCAAATTAAACCTTATAATATAATGGAAGAAACGATAGAGAAATAAATGAGCGGGGGAGACAGGCAGAAGGATTCCGGAGGAGTGTGATGATATGGAGCAAGGTCATATATCGGACGTACTATGTGCCTATCCTGACGTATGCCTCGGAGACCTGGGTTATGAAAGGAAGGGAGAAGAGCAAAATACAGGCCAGTGAGATGAGGTTCTTGAGAAGCAGTAATGGAGCTACAAAGATGGACAGAATAAGAAATGAGAGGACCAGAGAATTAATGAAGGAGGAACCATTACAGGATGGTATAGAGAAATCTAGACTTCGATGGTATGGACATGTAAAACAAATGGAGGAGAAGAGGATACCCAGGAGGATACACGAGACGAAGTGGGAAGGAAAGAGACCGAGAGACAGGTGGCTGAAGGGGGTCGAAGAAAACGTGAAGAAGAGAGGAGAAGACTGTACAAGGGTGGAGGCTGAGAGATGGTGGGAAGACAGAAGACGTTGGAGAGGCTTGTGTTCCAAACAGACCCGGCCAGTGGCTGGAAACTGTGCAAGATGATGATGAATATAATGTCTTATTCAAATCATGAAGAAATCCTTTATAAATATTTATCATGGTTGTATATGAAAATAGAAATGCTTAAAACATGCCCTTTATTAGCACAACCAGTCTAGATGGTGGTGTGCACGACTATGAGGACTATACCTGTCCTTTTGTCTATCTCTCCACCTGCCTGTCCTTATTAAGATGATAAACCTGAGAAAGAATGATCCGCCCGGTGTTATAAGTGCTGACTGGGCAGACCATTCTTTCTCAGGTTTATCCTCTAAATATAATTAGTCAGTACAGACCAACAAGGAGTCTAATGAATTCTGTCCTAACAGGAAAGCAATACGGACTCTCGGGAGAAGTGTAACTGCTTGAAAATCAAAACAATAATGATTGAAATTCAACCAATTATTAAAAAAGAAGAAGACTTGAGGTAACTTGAAACATGGTCCTGCGGTGTGGTCGCGAGGGCAGCTGCAACAAGTCCGGAGATTGTAGCCGACAGCGGCTATCCACACTCCCTCCAGGCTAATACTTACTTCAAGTCCTGGGGCGCCTACCTCATCCCTGTCCCTGATACACACTGCTACAGGCATCATAGGAGTACAGGTTATTAGACAAGTTCAACTCACACCTAACTACACGGGGCTCATGACCAAGAAGTCCCAAGCCCCGAAAAATAAATATTAACAACAACAACTCTAAAGTAAATAAACTTTCAGTCGTTAACAATATTCCTTAACTACAGTATATTTAGCACTTGTTTGTTATATTGAATTACACCGAATGGTAATTTTATTTAAACTATGTATTTAAAAAAAATCTATTTATTAGCCCTTACCATGCCTTTTCTGTAATATTCTGCAAGCTATTATATATTTACATTTAATTACGGTAAGTGGCCTTAACGAACGCAACTGGAACCGGGAATGAATACGTAAATCATTTCATTTATTTGAGCTTGACAATAGCAGCTGATGTACAATGTAAACATTGAAATATCGGATTCATACGATGAGAATGTGGTCATGAATGCCGAGTCCGGACACTTCACATATTGAAGACAGTGTTGATGGTTTATCATCAAGTGACAATGAGTATTCCATGGCTTCCCTCACCTGATTTTCATATGTTGTGCAGCTTTCCTCCTTTTAACAATGTAAACAAGTAATAACATGTAGTTCCGTCAAGAAATAAATAGCCTATTTTCATATATCCTACTTACTTTGATTGCTGTCATAGAATCGTAGATATTGACAAATGTCTAAATATTTTGGATGGTTGCCATGTTGGATTTTTATATATGGATAGTTAAGAACAGAAGTGATCCAAGTGACATTTTTACGAAAACTGAGCTATGTGACTTTTCAGAATCCTCTGTCATCAGATTAGTTAGTGCAAAAGTAATCCAAGTGCTATCGAGCACTGTTGTGGCCAAAGTTCTATTTGTGACATTTTTGCACTGTGCTATATGCACCGGTATTAAAATTTTAGTGCATATGTGATCTAAGTTACGTCAATGCTACTTGGATCACTTTTAACGTAGTGCAGATGTGATCTCAGTTACTTGAATGCTACAAAACACTGCTGCGGTTATGAAAAGATTACCAGTTAAAGTAGCAAATTAAACAATAATACAAAAACAGCCCAAAAGAAACAGAAACACTCCACAAGAATGGATGGACTTGGTTCGAAATTGTAGAAAGAGAAAACCATTCATGAGACGTATATGGTTGGGACGTTCGTTGAATTTACAGGGTTAGAAAACATAATGAACAACAAAGGCCGCAGTGCTAACGGGAATCGTATCCTAATTTCTAAAAATGAGAAAAATTAAATTTAGAAAAGGACATAGTCGAATCTATTTCAATGCCGACTACTCGGAGGATTACTACGTTTTTGACTTAGACAGGGGTGGGGGGAGAGAACTATTTTTAAATACCCTCAAGTATTTACCCCAACAGAAAGAACATGCTCTAAGCCACTCTCCTACCAAAAAATACAGGACTTAAAGAAAATGCTACACTATGTGCCACCCTGTTACCATCTCACCACACCTTAGTAGGAGAAACAATGCAGCTGAAAATGAAGTGGACGGTGTGCTCCGAAATGTAGAGGGTGAAGGATGTGAATAGTCATTGCTAGGGCCCGGATGTTGATGACATGTCATCTTTTTACTGAGCCGTCTAAAACAATGCTGAAGTACATAGAAACTCCGGACGGGCCATCCCGTCTTCAAATATGTCATTTTTATTTTGCATCTTTTTGCATTTTTTTCCTCCTATTTTTCCATTTTAAGAGCATTTTTTTAAGTTTGGTAGATTTTTTGGTCTTATTTTAGAGAAATCGGCCTTTTGAGGTCATTCTTTTTTTTTTTTTTTTTGTCAATTTAGTCATGTCACAGCTTTATATGAGGGAGTTACGTGTGTCTCAGAGTTAAGAAGAAGCTAGTAGCTGATACAAGACAATTTAAAATATTGGAATATTGATTCCATTTCCTCAACCAGGTGGAAAGTAGGCAACAATCGTGGCGAAATTGCTGCGGGTATTGCATCAAAACTGAAAAGAGTGCTGGACTAAAACACCGGGTATAAAACATTATGCAAAATCTCAGACATTCTTTCTGGTGAAAACTTCTGCATGGATGGGATTGAGGAGGATTTAGCAGCAAACGACCTTCCTCACTTCAAGTACACTCCGATCACATCAGTTGATGTTGAACGCAGTTTTATGCGAAATAAAAACTTGTTGGCTGATAACCACAGATCATTTACATTTGACAACATCAGAATGACTTGCGTAGTGCTGTGCAACTCAGACTAAAGTGAACATAAACCTTTTGTTAAGTGCTAGAAATCTATTTTGATTGATTTTTCAGTTTGAGCTTAGGATTTCATTTTTGAAATATTGGCGAATTTATTATTATAAGATCATTTTCTCCATTTTATAGTACATTTTTTCGAATTTTTAGGTCATTTATTACAGTAATTTTTGAAAGTTTTAAGTGCATTTTTTAAACTTTTTTACGGCATCAACAACCTGGCCCATCAGTATGCCTTCCTTCGGAGGGGAAGAAAAACGGCGGTCGCATGTCATAGATTTATGGCATGTTAAAGAACCTTCCACTAATTACACCTGTGTCTGCGGTGTCATCTAGTAGCTAAGTTCTGAACTTGGCCTAGTAGTCGTTGACGGTGGCGCTTGGCGGCAAAAGTAGGAACTATTTGAAAAATTCTAAGTTGCAGTCTGTACTTAAATTTTAAAAAAAGCAGATAACACACACTAATACAGTCATCACAATTAACACCGGTTATCAGACAGATTCTACACACACCCAAAGTACACGGGACTACATGACCGCGTTGTCGCAGCCCCTAAACTTAAGAACCAACATCCGGGCCCTAGTCATTACCATGTGAATCAGAAAGACACTGAAGTAGCAGAGTTTCAAAATAAAGTGGATGATCTTGAGTATGGAATTTATAACGTTCAGTCCATAATAAAGGTAACAGATAAAAACTCTTATTTCATGTCAGTAATATCCATATGTCATTTGTTAATGAATGCAGAAGTGATCCAAGTTCATAAAAGTGTATTTCACGTGTTCAATATTGGATGTGTCCAGAAGAACACCTACCAAAGACTAAGTTATGATAATACCTATCATATGATAAACATATTGTAAAAAAATATCTTAGCCTAAATTTTAATAATCATGAAAATGCGTTATGCTCATTATCTCAATACTGACAAAATGCTACTTGGATCACTTCTGTTCTTAACTAGCCATATGTAGGCCATAGAGTAATGTACTGTTATATGACGATTATTACGTAGGTTCATTATTCAAACGTTGATTTCGATCGCATGATTAGGAAACAAAAAATAAAAACTTAATTTTAAGATTTTGCACAGCCGCCATCTTGAGGTTATGTAAACAATTGTTTTCTTATTAAGCTTATGATAAAGGCAAAGAGAAGAGATACAGGGGAAAATGTCAGAATGGTGGACAGGAATGGAGAGGAGGTTGAAAATATGGAAGAAGTAAAGGTTATCTGGAGAAAATACTTCAAGGAACTCCTACATCCAACTAAAACCAGCATAGTGGACATTGTGGAGGAAGAAACAGACAGTGACCAAGACATTTCAGAGAAGGAATTGACATGGAAAGAGGTGGAGGAAGCATTAAAGAAGATGAAAGGGGGAAAGGCACCGGGAATAGACAAAGTGAGTGTGGAGATGGTGAGAGCAGCAGGGGTGATAGGAACACAGTGGCTCTTTCGAGTAATGAAAGTGATATGGAGGGAGAAGAAAATACCAGAGGACTGGAAAAGAGGTATAATAATACCCATATTTAAAAAGGGAAGTAGGAAGGAATGCAAGAACTACAGGGGAATTACACTCATGTGCCACTGCGCCAAAATATTTGAGAAGGTACTGGAGAGAAGAATTCGGACAGAAGTTGAAGATGGGCTGAGGGAAGAACAGTATGGATTCAGGCCAGGAAGATCAACAGTTGACCTCATCTTTGCAGTAAGACAGCTACAAGAACACCATTATGAATATGGGAAAGATCTGGTGATGACCTTCTTGGATATTGAGAAAGCATATGATAGTATTAATAGAAACAAGGTATGGGAAGCAATGAGAACAAAAGCAGTGAACAAGGAGACAGTGGCAAGAGTGAAAGCAATGTACGAGGGAAGCAAAAGCTGTGTAAAGGTGGGAAGAGAGAGAACGGAATGGTTTCAACTGGAGAGTGGTCTGAAACAAGGAAGTGCCCTCTCACCCCTGTTATTTATAGTGGTGATGGATGAAATCATACGAAAAGTGGTAAATAGCATTGGGGAAAGGAAAATGAAGGCAATGTTGTTTGCTGATAACCTTTTGGTATGGGGAGAGGATGATAAAGAAGTACAAGAGCAATTGGACGAGTGGGAGAAGGTAGTGTTATCATATGGGACGAAGTTCTCAGCACAAAAGAGTGAAGTGGTCATCACAACGAGGAGGAAGAACAGACTGGATATGGGCATAACACTTGGAGGACAGCAGTTACAGAAAGTAGAATGCTTCAAGTACTTGGGAAGCATAATTGAAGAAAAGGGAGGCAATAGGATGGAAATAAATGAGAGGGGAAGGTGCGCAGATGGATTTTTCAAGAGTGTTAGGGGGATGATATGGAACAAAGATGTACCACAAAAATGTAAAGGCATCATCTACAAGACCTACTTTGTGCCAATTTTGACATATGGTTCAGAAACATGGGCGATGAAGGAAAGGGACAAGAATAAAATACGAGCAGTGGAGATGAAGTTCCAGAGGAATAGGGTAGGAGTAACAAGAATGGACAGAGTAAGGAATGAGAGAGTGAGAGAGATGGTAAGAGAAGAACCAGTGCAAAATAGAATAGAGCGATCTAGGCTACAGTGGTATGGACATGTGAGGAGGATGCAAGAGGAGAGGATACCGAAGAAGATGTTTGGATGGAAATGAAGGGAAGGAGGCCAAGGGGAAGACCAAGGGACAGATGGACAATAGGAGTTAAGAAGAGTGTGGAGGAAAGAGGAGTGTGCTGGGACACAGTGAAAGACGAGAGATGGTGGATGGACAGGAAACTATGGAGAGGCTTATGTTCCAAGCCGACCCGACCAGCGATCGGAAACTGCTCAAGATGATGATTAAGCTTATGACAAAGTACACAAAAGAGGCTATATAACATCATTACAAACAACACACATCCATAAAACAATGAACTTGGCACCTGACAGACGCCAGTGCATTACAGTGTGTATAAACATTTGCTGTACCACGTTTCACTGTGCTCGGATAATTAAATTGCGAGAAAAGTCTATTAAAATGTTTCAACTTTGCTTGGTTGCCATGTTCGTTTTGTGCTTAACAGGTTTTTAAGAGTCACATAGGTGAACTTCTAGCAGTGCCCTTTATCACCGTACAAAATTTCAGGGTGATATCAGTAATAGTTTCGGAGATATAGAATTCGGTGAAATATTTCTCACAGCCGCCATGTTGGATTGGCGAGACGTAATAAAATTTGAAGGGCACGGTCGGGGTCGGACAAAACAGTACTATGAGCTTACCGAGTTTCATTGAATTCGCTCCAGCCATTTAGATTTTATTAGGGGGGCGCACACACACGGACAAAAGGTGATCTCATAAGCCATTTTTTTTCATAAATGAAAATAGGCTAAAAATCACTCAAAGAATAGTTCAACATAATCAGTGACACTGGAAGAGTTAAATTAAAATTTATTAAAAGTCCAGTTTTCCTTCCACTGGGATCTTCCTATGGTTTTCAAACATATAGATTAGACAAGGCACCGACCTGGACTCGGAGGAGGCCCGCGTTCTCCAGGTTGGCGAGCGTGAGTATGTGCTGGAAGCCGTAGGTCTGTATGATCTCCCTCTTGTAGTGCTCCAACACTTTGAGCTTGAGGCCACTGTTGGTCACCGACTGCATGCACACCAGTCTCAGCACCTGCCACAGACCAGACATTCAATACTCGACTTCTGACAGGTTAAACACACTTTATGAACAATTAAATATATGAGTCGTCTAGTATCAAAACCGGCCAAGTCACTGAAGGCATATTTTTCAGTATGGATGAAAAACCTCTAGAGACAAAGCAATGGTGGTCACAAAAGATTTTATTGCATAGTTATATCCATAATGGTTTAATATTTAAGTTCTGCTATTTTGAGAAATCTGATTCATAATGAACCCATCTTTTTTGCTAATATTAATTTTGACTTGGCCGTTTTTGTTGCTATTTGGTATAATTTTAGTCTTTTTTTTTGTAAAACTTTTCTTCTTAAATTCCAAACTCCAGTGAAAAAAGGCAATTAAATTAAAATAAATTGACATTGTAATTACCTGTCTTTATTGCAATAAAAAAGAAAGCATTCTGCTTAAATTGGATAGTAATATATGAAGATGAACATGAGAAAGCTGAGGAGAATACAAAATAGGTATTATATCATTAAAAGTTAGTAGTTCACTTAAGATCTTGAACACAGTAAAAGAAAATGTCACTTATTAAAATAGGAACAATATACACGTTACACTACACAATAAAGACAAAATACGAGCACACAGGATATACGATTGCTTTCGCGCCATTGCGGTAAGAAGCCCGCGAATATGGAAGTCAGTGTTGCAAACTAACAAAATGCAAATTATTATGACTTCGAAGAGTATACAATATAAGGAACAATGTTGCCTACTGATATCACATTCGTGCATAATCTAACAACGCTAGATTCCAGACAATAATGCTGCGACATGAAGATTGCTACTCGTTCTTTGACATGGCCGGTTATGAAAGCACTGCCTGCATGACTTGGCCCATTTTGTTGCACGACCAAGAATTCAGTGCTCTGTAACATGAAGACATGGACGATTTTGAAGCATATTCTTGATTTGCCTGATAGTGCTATACTTCTACTTCAAATTGATAACTTTAACTCATTTCCGTAAATTTTGTGACTTGGCCGGTTTTGATACTAGACGACTCATATTTCCGTAGACGTTTCAAGAAATGCAGGGTGTTTCCTGTACTATTTGTAAGATTTTGGTACAAACCACACCTTCTAACTCCCTCTGGTATAACAGCTTGTGTTTTGTGAAACATACACCTTAGCGTTTTATACCGTAGTTACTCGGCTATAAGACGACCCCTCCCCCCCCCCCCCCCCCCCCGTCTATAGTACCCACCTTAACTTCCAAGAGCCAAAAAACAAAATTCTTGGAAATCGCTTCTAGTCATCATCATCATCTTGTACAGTTTCCAGCCCCAGGCTGGGTCTGTTTGGAACATAAGCCTCGCCACTTAGTCCTTTCTTCCCACCACCTCTCCGCTGTCACTATAGTCCAGTCCTCGCCTCTCTTCTTGACACATTCCTCCACTCCTTTCAGCCATCTATCTCTTGGTCTTCACCCTGGTCGTTTCTTCTGTATCTGCATCTCATGTATCCTCTTAGGAATCTTCTTCTCTTCCATTCTCTTTAAGTGTCCATACCACCTCAGTCTTGATGTCTCAGTCCTACCTTGCAAGGGCTCCTCTTTCACTATTTCCCTGACCTTTTCATTCCTCACCCTGTCTCTTCTTGTTACTCCGATCCTACTTCGTAGGAACTTCATTTCACCTGCCTGTATTCTGCTTGTCTCTTTTCTTCATTATCCACGTATCTGATGCATAGGTCAGTATCGGGATATAGTAGCTTCTGTATAACACTTCCTTGCTTTTTTGTGGGACATCTTTATTCCACACTAAGCTCCTGTCTAACACGTTCCGTAATCTCTTTGTCATTTCTCCCATTTCCCTCCACTATACTTCCCAAGTACTTGAGACTTTCCACCTTCTTCAGCTGTCCACCTCCAAGTGTTATCCCACTCATTGGTCTGTCCCTTTTCCTGGTCGTTAACAGGATCTCACATTTACTGATGTTGAACTTCCATCCGTACTCTCCCACTGTTTCTTCCCAAGCCTTCAGTTGCTCCTGAATTTCCTCCTCCTTGTTTCCCCAGACCATGAGATCATCTGCAAACACCATTGTTTTCATCTTATCTTCTCCTATCTGTCCTGCTATCCGTGTCATTACCTCGTCCATAACCACAATAAAGAGAAGGGGTGACAGCGCACTACCCTGTTTCAGGCCACTCATTTGTCTGAACCAGTCTGTTCTTTCCCCTCCAACTTTCACACAACTCACACTTCCACAATACATCTCCTTCACTCTGCCTACAGTCCCTTTTTCCACTCCCATGTTTTCCATTGCTTTCCAAACCTTCTCCCTACACACACTATCATAGGCCTTTTCGATGTCCAGGAAGGCTTATAGTACCCCTCCTTTACTGAGAGTCAAAATACAAAATTCTTGAAAATGTAGGAATTCTTTATATCTGAAATTAATCGTCTTTTATGACAAAAATATTTTTCTTTTCAATGTGGCTCTTGATTACGTCATGAAGCTTTGGCAAAAGGAAAACCCTCCTAAGATCAAAATTGGAACAAAACAATCAATAAAAATAAACTGCTTAGGATTTGCAGATGACTTGGCTCTTTTAGCACTCGACAAGGAAGAGGTTTGTACTAAGATCACTAGTCTCTAAGAAATTGCTCAAGGGATAGGATTACAGATATCCTTTGACAAAACTGAGATCATACCTAAGAAACCCTTATATATAAATAAAGTTTACATAAATGATCATAAAATTAATCTAGTTCCTCAATTTAAGTATCTTGGAGAAATTATCACACATAACTTAAACAAAAAAGTAACTTGGATAAATAGAACAAATAACATATAATAAACAAGTAGTTCCGTGATGAACTATATAGCCTATTTTCATATATCCTACTTATGTTAATTGCCACTATCAACATACAAAATTTCAATTTGATTGCCGTAATAGATTCGTAGATATTGAGAACCGACTAAATATTTAGGATGGTCGCCATGTTGGATTTTTATGTAAGTAGGTCCTAGAGGTATGTACTGTTACATGAAGATTATTGTGTACGTGTAGCATTCAAACTTCAATCGCATGATTAGGACACAAAAAGTAAAAACGAGATCTTAAAATTTTGCACAGCTGCCATCTTGTGGTTATGGAAACAATGGAAATAAATTAGATGTCGGTGGATTAACATTTGTATAAGGATTAACTGTACCAAGTTTCACTGCACTCGGATGGTTAAATTGCGAGAAACGTCCATGTGAATATTTATATTTCGCGTCGCCGCCATGTTGGATTTGTGCTCGCCAGGTTATTCAAAGTCCTATAGCTGGACTTATGCTTATAGCCTCTAAACACTTACAAAATTTCAGTTTGATTGCTGTAGTAGATTAATAGATGTTGAGAAGTGTCTAAATATTTCGGATGGTCGCCATGTTGGATTTTAATATATGTAGGCCATAAAGTTATGTACTATTAGATGATGATTATTGTGTACGTTCATTATCCAAATGTTGATTTCGATCGCATGATTAGAACACAAGAAATAAAAACTTAATTTTCGACATTCGCACAGCCGCCATCTAGAGTTTATATAAACAATTGAACTAAATTAGATACCAGTGCATCACAATGTGTATAAACATTTTCTGTACCAAGTTTAATTGCGTTTGGAACATTAAATCGCAAGAAAATTCCATTTAAAACTTTCAACTTCGCTTGGCCACCATGTTCGTTTTGTAGTTAATCGGTTTTTGAAAGTCTCATAGATGAACTTCCAGTAGTGCCCTTTATCTCCATACAAAATTTCAGGGTAATACCGCTAATAGTTTCATAGATATAGAATGCCGGTGAAATATTTCGCACAGCCGCCATTTTGAGGTTATGTAAACAATTTAACGAAGTTAGATGTCGGTGCATTACAATGTGTAAAAACATATACTGTACCAAGTTTTATTGTGTTTGGTTGGTTAAATCGCGAGAAACGCCTATTTAAAAGTCACAACTTTGCTTGGCTGCCATGTTGGTTTTGTAGTTACGAGGTTTTCAAAAGTCACATAGGTGAACTTCTAGTAGTTCCCCTTATCACCCTAAAACATCCCAGGGTGATATCGGTAATAGTTTCGGAGATATTGAATGCTAGTGAAATATTTCGCACAGCCGCCATGTTGGATTGGTGAGACGTAACAAAATTTGAAGGGCACGGTCGGGGTCGTCCGGAATAGTGCTATGAACTTACCCAGTTTCATTGAAATCGCACCAGCCGTTTAGAAGTTATTAGGGGACACACACACCATCGCACACACACACACACACGGACAAAAGATGATCTCATAAGCCTATTTTTTCATAAATGAAAATAGGCTAAAAATACTAAGATCCAACATTATAAAACTGTAACTCTCCCTGAAGCCAAATTAAAAACTGAAACTGATCAGCTCCTCAAAAAGGAAAGAAGAATCATCAGAACGTGCATAAATAAAAAGTATCAGGTTGAGGGAGTCTGGAGGGTTCTCCCAAATGAAACTATCTATCGCGAGATTGATCCAATCACCAGCACAATGAAGAAGAAAAGAATTTTATATTTTTTCCACATCTCACGGCATCTAGAAAACAGAATTGTACGCCAACTAGTGATGAGAAATCTAAGAAAGAAAACTGGAGGAAAATGGATCGAAGAAATCCAACAAGATCTCAAAGCAATTGGACTGAAGATAATAGATGCCGAGGAGAAAAATAAAATTAATACCATTCTTAAAACTCACAAATTTTCTGCAGACATGACACATAGAAAGCCTTTGGAGATTTCAGACAAGTTGAGAAAATCCCGATCTGAAAATGAAAAAGTACTGGAAAGAGCTCAAGAACCAAGCAGTACTACCTTCAAAGAAGAAGTGATTGTGGAACGACTCAATGTGACCAATCAAGATTAATAATTATAATACACACATCAAAAAAAGTTTTGCATCACCTCGGTTCCAAGAGTTCCGGAACCTTTAAATACAAAGGGAATAGAGATCAACACAAACAACATTTCAGCTCGTTTTATTGCTCATGAGACCCACACATTGCATGTTGTACCATCATACAGCTAGACTTTCAGCATTTGTGGTCCAGATTGCAGTACACACCACTACCTCTAATACCCAGTAGCACGTCCTCTTGCATTGATGCATGCCTGTATTCGTCGTGGCATACTATCCACAAGTTCATCAAGACACTGTTCGTCCAAATTGTCCCACTCCTCAACGACAATTCGGTGTAAATCTCTCAGAGTGGTTGGTGGGTCAAGACGTCCATAAACAGCCCTTTTCAACATATCCCAGGCATGTTCGATAGGGTTCATGTCTGGCGAACATTCTGGCCACTGTAGTCGAGCGATGTCGTTATCTTGAAGGAACGCATTCACAAGATGTGCACGATGAGGTCGAGAATTGTCGTCCATGAAGACAAATGCCTCTCCAATATTCTGCCGATATGGTTGCACTATGGGTCGGAGGATGTCATTCAGGTATCGTAAAGCCGTTTCGGAGCCTTCCATGACCACCAGTGGCGTACGTCGGCCCCACATAATGCCACCCCAAAACATCAGGGAACCACCACCTTGCTGCACTCGCTGGACAGTGTGTCTAAGACGTTCAGCCTGACCAGGGTGCCTCCAAACACGTCTCCGACGATTGTCTGGTTGAAGGCATATGCGACACTCATCGGTGAAGAGAACGTGATGCCAATTCCGTGGGGTCCATTCAGCATGTTGTTGGGCCCATCTGTACCGCGCTGCATGGTGTCGGGGTTGCAAAGCTGGACCTCGCCATGGACGTCGGGAGTGAAGTTGCGCATCATGCAGCCTATTGCGCACAGTTTGAGTTGAAACACGACGTCCTGTGGCTGAACGAAACGCATTATTCAACATGGTGGCATTGCTGTCAGGGTTCCTCCGAGCGGCAATCCGTAAGTAGCGGTCGTCCACTACAGTAGTAGCCCTTGGGCGGCCTGAGCGAGGCCTGTCATCGCCAGTTCCTGTATCTCTGTACCTCCTCCATGTCCGAACAACATCGCTTTGGTTCACTCTGAGACGCCTGGAAACTTCCCTTGTTGAGAGCCCTTCTTGACACAAAGTAACAATGCGGACGCGATCGAACTGCGGTATTGACCTTCTAGGCATGGTAGAACTACAGACAACATGAGCAGCGTACCTTCGTCCTGGTGGAATGACTGGAACTGATCGACTGTCGTACCCCCTCCGTCTAATAGGCCCTGCTCATGCATGGTTGTTTACATCTTTGAGCAGTTTTAGTGACATCTATGAACAGTCAAAGGGACTGTATCTTGGATACAATATACACAGTCAACGTCTATATGCCGGAGATCTGGGAACCGAGGTGATGCAAAACTTTTTTTGATGTGTGTAATTATTAGTTATTCAGACGATATGACCGCCATTTTGCGTACATGTACCGCGTACACGATTGGGCAGGATATCGAATTGTGTAGCCAATAGGCTTCACCCAATATCCAATAGAAGATGCCATACTATTGGCCGAGAAGAAGCGCCAAGTTTAAAATCCGGCCAATGAAAGTTAGAGTTTCACATCTTGCCTGCATTCTTTTGTTTTGTATACAAAGATGTATTGCCCTTCGAAGTGGTGTTTGCGGCAGCCTTCTTCTCAGTTTTATTTTAAACGCATTTCATTTGTTGCAATAACCGTCGGAGTTTGTGTGATACGTTATTGGTATATGTATATGAATAATACGTACTCGGTAGTGTTTACAAATGTTAGTGAGACGTGATCACTCATTCCCTAATTGATGCATTGTCCCTCTCTATGTTCAAATAACAATAAAGTTTGCATTTCCATGCCTGATACTTTGCCCATTCTATTTCTTAGCAAGGGATAGTAGTGCAAGTCATGGTATCACTTCGGGAGTGATGAACCAAGTACAATACTACTTAAATTAGCCTTGTGTAATGATGAATAATACACTGACCGGCAAAAAAAGTGGAACAGTTAAAAAAAGTAATATAAATAGTATAAATCTAGCCTTGAAAAAGATTTAATCACATTTTAAAAGCTTTTCATGCATTAGAACAAACATCTGAAACATCCGTAAATAGAAATTGATAATATGACATTTCTTAGGGTGGTTTATTACCACCAATTACCCCCAATCCTCGATGAGCCTATCTTAATGGTTTTATGGCGGGAAGCGGACTGGAAGCGTTTAAGGTTTATGAGTGTTGCCGCTCGCTTATTGTTGTTCTAGGGATAACAACTGGCACTTGTTGAACACGTGTGAACCATTGTCACACATTTTAGCGAGTTATCCATTTGCAGTTCACACTAAAACATGCCTCTTAGCCGTGAAGAAGCTGCACAGGCAGTTGCATTGGTGGAGGATGGCCGCAGCTTCCGTTATGTTGCTGAGGTCATTGGATCATCTCTCGGTAGCATACATCGTGCAGTGCAACGTTACAGAGAGCTCCGAACATACGACAGGAGACGAGGGTCAGGCCGTAGAAGAAGCACAAGTGCCAGGGATGACAGATTTCTCACCCTCCAAGTTCTGCGTGATCGGCATACCACAGCAGTTCAGGCACGAAATCAACTGGAAAATGTCAGAAATGTGAGAGTGAGTGAGCAAACAGTAAGAAGAAGGTTTGAAGAAGCTCATCTTTCGTCCAGGAGACCTGCACGTGGACCCGCACTCGAACGGCATCACAGAGAGGCGCGTCTTTGCTTCGCAAGGCAGCATCTGGGATGGACCCACGAGCAGTGGGCCTCTGTTCTCTTCACTGACGAGAGTCGCTTTAACCTTAGATCTCCTGATGGAAGAGAAAGAGTGTGGAGAAGGCGCGGGGAGAGGTACAGCCCTGTTGCTTTCTCCTCCAGGACTCCATTTGGAGGTGGCTCGGTTATGGTGTGGGGTGGCATCAACGTTATGGCCCGCACTGAGTTGGTGTGCATCGATCACGGGACGCTCAATTCCCAAAGGTACATCGAAGAGATCCTGATGAACCATGTGATGCCCTTTGCGCCTTTCATTGGTCAGAATTACGTGCTGATGCAGGATAATGCCTGCCCTCATACTGCTCGCTGTGTTGTACAATATCTGCAGGAAGTGGAGATTCAAACCCTGGACTGGCCAGCTCATAGTCCTGACTTGAACCCCATCGAACATGTATGGGATACGCTTGGAAGGAACGTCAGACAGCATGACCACACCACCTTGGCACAACTGAGAACATCGCTGCTGGAGGAATGGGATCGCATCCCGGCAGATGCCATTCGACGAGTTATGAACAGTATGCCTGAGCGTTTACAAGCTGTCATAGACGCTAAAGGTGGAAACACCCGTTTTTAGTGACCAGTGTTCTCTTGCAGTGCAGTGAAAACATTAATACTGTTTTGTTTGGCAATACGTTTGATAAACACCAGCCCAAAAGAGCATTACTAAAAAATAGAAAATTGTAAGATTTGCAAAATGTAATGAAATTTGTGAGTTAAAGCGTGTTGTAAAACATGATTCGGTATTTTCTGTTGCCAACCATCTAAATTTACATGAATAATGCAAATATTGGAAAACCGATCCATTTTAGTGGAATAAATTAAGAAATTACATAAAAAATTAAAGTGTTCCACTTTTTTTGCCGGTCAGTGTAATTGTGGAAACAATGTCCTAATAGATGTTTCCTCCTCTGCTGTCTATAACCCACCCACCATCCCCTTTATACAACACGAATTATCTAATGAAATTCCAGATGAGTCGGCAATTGTGAGCGTGATATACAGGATAAATAAAATGTTACCAACCCCACACATAGGCCTACGGTACGGTGTGGGGTTTGTTTTATGCTGCTATCGCTCTATTCGTCCGCTTCGTTTTGTTTACATACAAAAACAAACCTAACCTGGGGCTAACGCCCCAGACCCCCTTGCTTGTACTACAAGCAGTAATTTTCGGCCAGACAGAAGCCACTCCGCTTCGTAAGCCAATAGTTTCTCGCGGAGCTCATTTCATTACGCATCATGTGGGTCGTGTATTTTGTGTACCATGCATTGGCAACAGTGAAATGACGTCTCGGTAACAGTTGAACACACCTAATGCGCCTCTTTCAGTAGCAGTTGAGCAACGACAAGCCATGACAATTGCCGTCGTTAAACGAACAATTAATAACGACTCAAGTCACATATTTACGTAATTAGCATGTATTTCATGTACAGTAGTGATAATGGACAGTAATTTCAATTGGTAACGACTCCCGGAATATCAAATAAGGTATGAAAATCATGAAAATGACAATTTAGCCAAGTGCAATTGTAGGATTCTGGTTCATCACTCCCGAAGAATTACCAAAGTCATTCGGTGGGTAGCCGGGAAAAGTGGTGGATAAGTGAGGTTATGGCAGTCCCATAATGGGCTGATTAAAGATGGAAACTTTGTTTATTTTGATTAAATATATCGTACTATGTAGCATCAAAATAAAATAGCTTATTTTTACCCTCGCTCTTTCCGAAAATAATGGATTTTTGCGAAGTTTGTGTCTATAGTACCCTCCCTCAATTTCGGAAACAAAAATTTAGAAAAAAAAAGGGGGCCTATAGCCGAGTAAATACGGTATTTATGATTATGTGTCCTGGGTTGGGTTATGAACCAAGGCTGTCTCTCCCCCAGGACAACTTGCCGCTAACCAAGGCTCAAATCCCAGATGTGAGAATTTCGAAAGTGAAAGACACGTCCTGTGGTTTGCATTCGACGAACAAAGGAGATCTCATGGTCATGAATGCGAGATTGATGGTCACCGTAAAACTGGTTGGTTTGTTCCTCAGTTTAGGGACTGCGACAACACGGTCATGTAGCCTCGTGTACTTTGGGTGTGTGTAGAATCTGTCAGATAACCAGTGTTAATTGTGGTGGCTGTATTAGTGTGTGTTATCTGTAATTCAGGTGAGGACTGCAGACATTGAATTTTTTTTCAGTAGTTCCTACTTTTGCCACCAAACGCCACGAGCAACGACAACTAGTTCAGAACTTGGTTACCAGACGCCACCGCAGTCTGCTCCTGGTGACGAATGTAGGAACCTAAGAGCTTTTGTCAAATGTTTAACTATTATTATTTATCGAATGACATACAGACAACAAGCATGCAAGATAAATATATACACACATAATCATTGATATACTGTAAACATATTTACAGGGACACATGACAAGGCAGGCTTATATCTTTAAATCTAAATTCTGTATCCATTGCAATGCTGTAGGTTTTGTCAACAGGAAGTTAGACCGATTACCCTGATATGCTCTTCTATGACATTCGTGAACAATGTGGTGAACTGACTGTGAAGGAGCACCGCAGTCACATTGGGGAGGAGGGATTTTACCCCATTTGAAGAGTGATTCAGCACAGATCCCGTGGTTAGTCAGGATCCTTTTGAGGGCAGTCCACGTTCCTCTTGACAGGTCAAAACTGGGTGCAGTGCTATCTCCAATTAAATCACTCTAAGCTTCAAGGTTGATGTTGGTGCTCCATTCATTTTTCCATTGGATATTCGGCTTAAAATTGTTGCCTGTGAGATCCCTAGCATATTTGATGTGGATGTCTAGATTTCAGTCGGTTTCTGTTCAGATCAGGGATGTCGCAGTGAATAGGAAGAGCTGGATTACTCATAATTTTCTTATACTCTCGGATCAGGGCAGCTTTCCTGCGTAGATCAGGAGGCATGATGTTGCGGAGGGCAGGAAGCCAATAAGTGGGCGTAGATCTAATAAGGCCACTGATCAGTCTCATGGTGTTATTCAGTTGGGTATCAATTATCTTTACATGGGGGCTGTTCAGCCAAACTGGAGCACAATATTCAGCAGAGAAGACAAGACCTAATGCAAAACACCTATAACTATAATTTAGCTTCACACAGGTGTAATTAGTGGAAGGTTCTTTAACATGCCATAAATCTATGACACGGGACCGCCGGCTTGACTTCCCCTCCGAAGGAAGGCATACGGAGGGATTTTTAACGCTCTTAAAAAATCGGACGACTTCGGCTGGGTTTGAACCCGCTATCTTGGGCATAGAAACTCAGCATGCTACCAACTACGCCGTAAAACTACACACATGAAAACAAGTTTTGCTTATTGCTGGCCAAGAGTCGTAGTGAGGGGTCTGAAACCCATTGCATGCGTGTATAACGGCTGTATCAATAAAGGATAGATCAGTGCGAGTGTGGAGACGACCGATACCAACAGGGAGGAGGTGGTGGCATCGTGTGGTAACCTATCATTTCTAGGTTAGAGAGACTCTTTCTAGTTTCTTTTAGGTATTTTAGTTTGTTTTGTTTTATCGGGTTGCCAGTCACGGCCACTTGTTGGTAGGCCGCCATGGAGAATCTTGTGTGCTCTGCCTTGAGACTCTTTGATGGTGGTCAGCCAGAGTATGACTAGGTGGCCTTGGCTGATTGATAGGTGCCTTGATCTTAGGGCAGGTTGCCATGGAATTGGCTGTTTATAAAGGTGCCTGTACACTGGAGAGTGATTTTCATAGAGCAAGTCTAGCTAGACCACTCTAGCTAAACTGAGTGCGTGTACACTGTAGAGTGATTTTCCCTAGGTAGAGCATTAGTAGAGCGGAGATAGACAAATCTACCTAGAGCACTCTCTGAACCTGTGTACACTGTCAAACGTCAATGCACTAGGTAGAGCAGCGCTAAAACATTCTGAGAGCAGTGTGAGTCTAGTTTTTTTGCGCTGTGTTGTGAAGTTAAAATGTCTTCAAGGGAGCTTTTAGCATCAGTGTGTTCCCTGTCAAAAAAGAAAACTATGAAGAGGAAGAGAAGGTTGTGGGGGAGGAATTGGATATCTGAAAGAGAATACGAGGGAATGCACGCTAATTTATTGCAAGAGTTATGTTCAGAAGATTCTGAAGCGTACAAGAACTTTTTAAGAATGAGCAAAAATGACTATTATTTCAGAGTACAATTCCAAGTTTCTGGATGTTCAAGTAATGTTATTGTTTTATTCGCGACTCCAAACAATTTCAGACATATTCAAACACTCTAGTTAACAACAAACAAATAACACCAGCAATCCACCACTGACTCTACAGAGAGCACTTTCCAATATTCAACTGGACGAATAGAGCTAGACTGGTCTAGCTAGGGCACCCAAATACTGTTTACACCGTAGAGTCAGCCGGCCCTAGCTAGAGCTTAGAGCGGTCTCCGCTAGGGTTCTCTACCACCTGTGTACACTGGAGAGGAGCTTAGAGTGCCCTAACTAGAGCTACTCTACGCTCTAGCTAGGGCAAAAGCTCTCCAGTGTACAGGCACCTTAAGTCATGGCTGGCAAGATGGATGCTGCCATGCTATATGGTACCTAGTTTTTTTTTGTGAAGGGGATTGAATTCCTGTTAGTGTTGTGATGATAGTATAAGAGCTAGCTTATGAAAAATGTTGATAGTTGATACCATTGAGATGAAGCTGAGGATTAAAAAAGAAAGTGATCTTACATGATATGAAGATATTAGTTTTGATAGTTATTCTGAAGGAGGTTATGTTCTGTGCTATGGTAATGCGATGTCTGAGATTATTATGAGATGATGAGGTTCTTTGGCCTGGAAGATAGTTTTGGAATGAAGATGGTGATGATGTTGATTTTGTTGGAATGCCAGATATTGGAAGCTTGACTTTTATAAATAAATAGTGTATGAATATAGAGAAGTTGGTGTCCTGGTCTTGGTGTGGACGTCATTAAAGCAAGCATATTGTCCCACTACCTGAGGTGGCTAGCTTGGAGGTTATATAAATATTACAATAACGCCCAACTGTGGGGCGTATTGTTGCTGTTGTTGGACTAAGACAACATCGACAGGTGGATTATATTATAATAATTACAGTATACATCCCAGGGCACAAGACAGGGATACTATCCTGGCACCTATAGTGAAAGGATATGGTGGACGATAGCGCTCGTCCGCACAGAGCTGGCATCGTCAATGCCTTTCTCCAGGATAATGGTATTCACAGAATGGAATGGTCTGCCTATGCTCTCGAGCAGACGTGGACACTGCTTAACCCTTTCGCTTTCAAGCTCTCAGCTGATGGATGAGTGAAAACTGACAGCCATATTTACCAAACTATGCATACACTTCTTTTAAAATTACATGGAAGGCACACCAAAGAAGTTATCAACAGGAAAGTTGGTAAACGTGTAGATTATACATCACTCATTATCACTGCAAGTAAGTCATGTCTCTAAACCAAAAGGGTTTAATGTAAAAAAAAAAAAAAAAAAAGTGGAAACAAAGTTACAAGTTTCAGATTTACAAAGTTTGGAAGTAATTCCAGGAAATAGCATTCGCAGTCCAAGTTTGTTATTCACGTCAGTAAGAAGGTTATATTATTGTTTACTAGCATGGTAAATATCAAGATTCTATGTGCATTAGATAGCCGGCCCCGTGGTGTTGGGGGTAGCGCGCCTGATTCTCACCCGGATGCCCCGGCTTCGATTCCCAGCTCTGTCAGGGATTTTAGAATCTGATGTGAGGGCTGGAACGGGGTCCACTCAGCCTCGTGAGAACAATTGAGTAGCTGTCTGACAGTGAGGCAGCGTCCCGATCACGAAAACCAAGATTAACGGCCGAGGGGATCCGATGCGCTGATCATGAGTGACCCCAATATCTGCAGGCCAAATGGCTGGGCAGCGGTTGCTTGGTAGGCCTAGGCCCTTTATGGGCTGTAGTGCCAGGACTGTAAACGGGCACAATATGTGCATTAGATCCAAGGATAGATTAAATTGTTTGAAGTGATGTAACAGTGAAAAGTGTCGGCCATTTTTTATAAGACGCTCATCGCTATCCACACTAACATCAATGTCTGGAGGTGCTGGATTACTATGATCATCTACACTTTCTGATTAGGACAGAGAAACATCATCACTTGAATAATTGTTAAGAAATTCAGTGACATCATCGTCAGCTAATTGAACTCACTTCGCCATGTCTCACACGATAAATAACTAGGAATGAAATGAAAATCCACAGCCTGCTTCCAGTCTCCGACCGGGTCAGGAATGGAATGAATGAAGCCCCTCATCTAGCGGCGAGGATATGAACTGTGCCGGCTGCCGAGGCCTGACGCACTCCTCTGGGGCAATGATTAAATGAATGACAGATGAAATAAAGTGATAGTGGAGAGTGTTGCTGGAATGAAATTTTTTGACAGGGAAAACCGGAGTACCCGGAGAAAAACCTGTCTGCCTCCGTTTTGTCCAGCACAGATCTCACATGGAGTGACCGGGATTTGAACCACGGACACAGTGGTGAGAGGCCGGCGTGCTGCCGCCTAAGCCACGGAGTCTTTCGATAAATAACTAGGAATAAATAATGAACTAACAAGTAAACTAAATAAATTGCCTACGATACAGCTTAATTTATACACGAATGAAAACAGAGAGAAATGAACGTAAGTTTGGCGCCAATAAATGTAAACAAGACCCGGAAGTCCTGTGAACACATCGATAATTACAAATAGCCGGCAGTTCCCGTGGAGTATAATGTGAGATAAAACTGTACTCTTCTCCTTCCGTACAAAAATGCTGCCACCTGGTGCGTAAATAATGAACTAATAATAATAATAAAGATGGGTAACGACGGATCGTTTCCTTGAAAGCAAAACGGTTAAGAAATAAGTCCGTCCTCACTGTGCCCCATGGCAAGATGTTCCCTTCCTTTCTCTCCTGTATCCATCCACCCCTGGTGAAGCCAATTTTCCAGTTGGTTTCTCTGCTCCCGCGCACATCTCCCATATGAAAGTGCAAGGAAACATGAGAAAAACGAGTATTTCAAAGATTTGTATTTCCTTGCAATTTACGAACAAGACAAGAGAGGAAAAGTTCAAACATATATTTGGAGGGAGCAAAATTAGAATCCGTTTCTCACTTCCAGTATCTTGGAAGTATAGTCTTTAAGGATAACATCCTCAAACAAGGCGGCTTCGGTGGCGTAGTTGGTAGCATGCTGAGCTTCTATGCCCAAGATTGCGGGTTCAAACCCGGCCGAAGTCGTCGGATTTTTTAAGAGCGTTAAAAATCCCTCAGTAGCCTTCCTTCTGAGGGGAGGTAAAGCAGGCGGTTCCATGTCATAGATTTATGGCATGTTAAAGAACCTTCCACTAATTACACCTGTGTGAAGCTCAATTGTATAGGTTAAGAATGTAAACAACACTATTAGGTTCTTACGTTTGTTGCCAAGAGCCGACTGCTGTGGCATCTGGTAGTTAAGTTCTGAACTAGTAATCGTTGATGGTGGAGTTTGGCGGCAAAAGTAGGAACTATTTGAAAAATTTAAAAGTCTGCAGTCCTTACTTGAATTAAAAAACAGATAACACACACTAATACAGTCATCACAATTAACACCGGTTATCAGACAGATTCTACACACACCCAAAGTACACGGGGCTACATGACCGCGTTGTCGCAGCCCCTAAACTTAAGAACCAACCATCCTCAAACAAGAAATTCTAAATAGGACATAGAAAGCATCACATTTCTATAACCAAGTTGGGCACTTACTTTGGGACAAAAATATACCCTTGGCAGCAAAGGCAACGTTGTATCACACCTACTTTGTTCCAATCCTTACTTATGGTATGGAAACATGTACATTGCTAAGTAAGGTTTACAGTCGAATTCAAGCCACAGAAATGAGATTTATTAGGACTATGAACCAAAGTCCCAGGAGAGGTACACAGGATCCCTATTACCAACTTTCTGGGGAAACACAGACTTCAGAGGTATGTCCATGTAATGAGGAAGGATAGCTCTAGAACAGCTAAGAAGTACTGTACTTCAACCTGGATATCAGAGGGAAGAGACCAAGAGGAAGACCAAGGAAACAATGGATAGAGACAGTTCGATCAGAGGTGGAGAAGAATGGTTTTAACTGGGACGATGTCCAAGAACAAATGGTGTACCAAGATCGGGCAAGACGGAGAGTGCTCGTTTGCCACACCCGGAAAACTGGAGATGGAAAATGATGATGATGATGACATTACCTTGATAAGGGGCTCTTTCTGGGCGATGCAATCCTCCACGTAGGGATGAGCCTTGTCCGTGTCGATCCCGTTCATGAACTCCTGTTCAGTCTGTAGCGACTCTAGGAATGGGTTCGAGTCCGTCACTTCTTTGATCAGCTCAGCAATTGTCGTGTCTGAAACCAAAGTGGGGTAGTTTATTACATTTTGGCAAACATAATTCACTAGCTGACCCGTGCGAGAGGTTCATAAGCCACACTTTCCCCAATAGGTTTATAATAAGAGACTTAAGGAGAAATGATGATGATAATTGTTTTAAAGGGCCTAACATCTAGGTTATCGGCCTCTAATGGTTTGGGTGATCGTGAAGATGTTAATGAAATGTAAACTATAACTAAAATTAACTACTAATATACTAGAAGAAGAAATGGAAAACAACAGGAGAATAAGGCAAATGAAGGACAGGAGGAAAAGAAATGCCCTCAACCCTCGAAGAATGCGAATTGAGGGACTTGGAAGGAAGGAGAGCCATAAAAGGCAGATAGGAAAGTGAAAGAGGAGAGGGTCCGCCCCACAGGTAACTTAAGGAGAAAGGTTATGTTTTTATTTGAACCAAATGATTATAGAACACTATTTAGGTTTCAGGCATCCCTACTGCCAAAATGTGAACTGAACAGCAATGATGTCACGTATTTTCCTACAGCAACAGTATTTGCAAATCGCACACTTCTTACAAAAAATGATATTTATGGAATTAGAATGCAATTCGTCACTGCTAATGTCATTTGTGTGCTGAGTCCATTGATTGACAGCTTAGCCGTAACACACACAGGTTATTCGATATTTAAGAAATTATACGATTTGAGTACTCATTCCTTTCAATTACTGTTTCTGATATCCATGCAAAATGATAAAAGGAAAGACCACAGAATGTTAAAATGACATGAAACAGGCGTCACAGCGGCCAAAATGTGAAGTGGACAGCAATTATGGAGCGTATCTTCCTGCAGCAACAGTATCTGCAAATCGCACACTTCGTACAGTTTTTTAAAAGTAATTTTTTAAAGAAATTATAGATATTTATGAAATTAGAGTGCAATGCGTCACTTGCTTTTATTTGAATGCTCCTTTTTCAAGATCGGTCGCTTATGAGCGCCACAGGAGGGATCTATACTACTGAAATAATATATATGATGATTTATGGAAATCCTATAGTTGTATCAGTTACCATACCACTTGGAATAGTCGAGGACAAGATCTGTAGGGGTAGACCAAGGTTAGAATATGTTAAACAGAGTGCCTCGGATGTAAGGTGTGGTAGCTATGTAGAGATGAAATGATTAGCTCAGGACAGGGAGGGACGGAGAGCTGCATCAAACCAGTCAAAAGACTGAAGTGTAACAAAACAACACCATTTTGAACAATGATAATACATTAAAAAGTGAAGAACAGCATCTGCCATTATTTTTCTGACCAAAGACCAAACAATATAGAACCACTCTCAAATCAACAGTTTGCTAACAGCGTGAGGATGCCCACAGCTAAGCTCCTGGCAGCGTGAGCTAGGTGACGATTAATCCACGAAGTCAAGCTTGGAAAGAGTTGGAGAAATAGCAATTAATTATAATGACATTAGGGAACAATAAACCAGTGTCACCTTGTTTATCGCAATAAGAGAGCACAGTTCACTGTTTATTCCTTATTTCAATGACATCTCTGCCTTGACGCAAAATAAATCGAAAATAAAAAACGAAATAAAACAAAGAAAAATAAAAAATAAATGATGAAACAAACAAAAATAAATAAACAAATGAATAAATGAAGAAATAAATAAATACTGAAACAAATTAATTAATAAATAGATACAGAAACAATTAATAAATAAATACTGAAACAAATTAATTAATAAATAGATACAGAAACAAATAAATAAATAAATAAATACACAAACAAATGAATAAATAAATACAGAAACAAATGAATAAATAAATACACAAACAAATGAATAAATACATAAATACATACAGAAACAAATGAATAAATAAATACACAAACAAACGAATAAATACATACAGAAACAAATGAATTAATAAATAAATAAATACACAAACAAATGAATAAATACATACACAAACAAATGAATAAATACATACAGAAACAAATGAATAAATAAATACACAAACAAATGAATAAATAAATACAAACAGAAACAAATGAATAAATAAATACACAAACGAATAAATACATACAGAAACAAATGAATTAATAAATAAATAAATACACAAACAAATGAATAAATACATACACAAACAAATGAATAAATACATACAGAAACAAATGAATTAATAAATAAATACATAAACAAATGAATAAATACATAAAAAATACACAAACAAATGAATAAATAAATACATACAGAAAAAAATGAATAAATAAATAAATACACCAACAAATGAATAAACACAAACAGAAACAAATAAATAAATAAATACATACAGAAACAAAATAATAAATAAATACATACAGAAACAAATGAATAAATTAACAAATAAATAAACAAATGAATAAATATATAAACAAATAAACAAATGAATAAATATATATAAGAAAATAAGTAAATACATAAAGGAACAAATCAATAATAAATGCATGAATGAGAATATTGTACTGACGGATGGCGAGGTGGCTCTTCATGGCCAGCATGTGCGGGAGTCGAGCCACGAACTGCTTCATCTCCTGGACCGTCTTGTCGCCGTGACGCTCCTCGAACTGGGACGAGATCAGCTTGGCCTTCCTACTGAGCGCCGGGCCCACCGCGTTGAAGTTCTTGTCGCGGATCTCGGCAAACAGCTCCTCCTCCGAGTTGAGGATGATGGCTTTCTTCTCGCTCGAGCTGTCTGGCAGTGTGTCGTCCGGCTTGGCAAACTTGTTCGCTGGGAGCTGCACCGTGCCTGCAACGAGACACAGCTCTTCAGGCTGGGAAACATAAATTTAGTGAACTACATACGACAAAGGACGTGGTCTAACGCTTGGTTTCCATGCATTGTTTGAACGAGTATCGTCTGTCTTCATCATCTCTTCTTGAGGTTTGCATTACATTGAATTAATTACATTTGTATTTGATTTGATGATTTGGGGAAACAAGGAGGAGGAGGTACAGTAACAGTTGGACGTATGGGAAGGAATAATCCAAGGATATGGGATGAAATTTAGCATAAATAAGAGTGAGATGGTGATCACAACAAGGAAGAAGAAAAGAACCACAATGGGAATAACACTTGGTGGGGAACAGCTGAAGAAAGTGGAGAGTTTCAAGTATCTGGGAAGCCTGATACAAGAGAATGGAAGAAACGATAGAGAAATAAATGAGCGGGGGAGACAGGCAGAAGCATTCCGGAGGAGTGTGAGAAGCATGTTATGGAGCAAGGATGTCCCTCAGAACAGCAAAAAGATCATAAAACGGACGTACTATGTCCTTATCCTGACGTATGCCTCGGAGACCTGAGTTATGAAAGGAAGGGAGAAGAGCAAAATACAGGCCAGTGAGATGAGGTTCTTGAGAAGCAGTATTGGAGCTACAAAGATGGATAGAATAAGAAATGAGAGGACCAGAGAATAAACGAAGGAGGAACCATTACAGGATGGTATAGAGAAATCTAGACTTGGATGGTATGGACATGTAAAACGAATGGAGGAGAAGAGGATACCCAGGAGGATACATGAGACGAAGTGGGAAGGAAAGAGACCGAGAGGAAGACCGAGAGACAGGTGGCTGAAGGGGGTGGAGGAAAGTGTGAAGAAGAGAGGAGAAGACTGGACAAGGGTGGAAGCTGCGAGATGGTGGGAAGACAGAAGACGTTGGAGAGGCTTGTGTTCCATACAGACCCGGCCAGTGGCTGGAAACTGTACAAGATGATGCTGCTGATCCTTGAAATGATTACAATGTCTTCATCTTGTTGCCGACTCGTTCCAGGTTGGTCGCTGAATCTTGCTGCTTTCTGCTTTTGGTGTGACGACGTCAAAAAAATTGTTGGAATAGTGACGTTCGTGAAATAGTGTTACAGTGAAAGGTGATGGTATCGTTTAATCTCTCTTCTGTTGCTGCGCTCGAATGTCACTGCTGTCGTTTTCGGACGTCACGCGTGAACCTCCAGATGGATTTTCATGCGGTTTTCGCCATTCTGTAAAGGATATCTCGAGGATGATTTCTGTAAAAAATAATTTATTTATGAACAAAGGAAGCCGAGCAGTAACGATTTTAGTGAAAAAGTCGTAAAAAACAAATGGCGTCCGTGCGATTTTTAAGGTTATGCTGGGAAAACCGTAAAAATATCTGTGTACTATGAATGTAAGAATTGTTAAGCATGAAATGTTCTACAAAAAGTCCGCGAGAGCATATCCCTATCTGGAATACATCGCCTACTGTAAGTGTTTTTACGTTTTCATTTCTTCCAACAATCTCTATTCAAATACTGGAGGCGACAGTTTACGAGCTAGCTAGAGGCAAATCTATCCCCCCAGGTACAGCCTAGATAGCTGGCGAGCCTATTACCCCAGTTACGGCCTAGATAGTGGGCGAGTCTTATCAACCCAGTTACAGCCTAGATAGTGGGCGAGTCTTATCAACCCAGTTACAGCCTAGACAGCGGGCAAGTCTTATCAACCCAGTTACAGCCTAGATAGCGAGCGAGTCTTATCAACCCAGTTACAGCCTAGATAGTGGGCGAGTCTTATCAACCCAGTTACAGCCTAGATAGAGGGTGAGTCTTATCAACCCAGTTACAGCCTAGATAGTGGGCGAGTCTTATCAACCCAGTTACAGCCTAGATAGTGAGCGAGTCTTATCAACCCAGTTACAGCCTAGATAGTGGGCGAGTCTTATCAACCCAGTTACAGCCTAGACAGCGGGCAAGTCTTATCAACCCAGTTACAGCCTAGATAGTGGGCGAGTCTTATCAACCCAGTTACAGCCTAGATAGTGAGCGAGTCTTATCAACCCAGTTACAGCCTAGATAGTGGGCGAGTCTTATCAACCCAGTTACAGCCTAGACAGCGGGCAAGTCTTATCAACCCAGTTACAGCCTAGATAGCGAGCGAGTCTTATCAACCCAGTTACAGCCTAGATAGTGGGCGAGTCTTATCAACCCAGTTACAGCCTAGATAGAGGGTGAGTCTTATCAACCCAGTTACAGCCTAGATAGCGGGCGAGCCTTATCAACCCAGTTACAGCCTAGATAGCGGGCGAGCCTTATCAACCCAGTTACAGCCTAGATAGTGGGTGAGTCTTATCAACACAGCTACAGCATAGATAGCGGGCGAGTCTTTTCAACCCAGTTACAGCCTAGATAGTGGGTGAGTCTTATCAACCCAGTTACAGCCTAGATAGTGGGTGAGTCTTATCAACCCAGTTACAGCCTAGAGAGCAGGCAAGCCTATTACCCCAGTTACAGCCTAGATAGTGAGCGAGTCTTATCAACCCAGTTACAGCCTAGATAGTGGGTGAGTCTTATCAACCCAGTTACAGCCTAGATAGTGGGCGAGTCTTATCAACCCAGTTACAGCCAAGATAGTGGGCGAGTCTTATCAACCCAGTTACAGCCTAGATAGTGGGTGAGTCTTATCAACCCAGTTACAGCCTAGATAGTGGGTGAGTCTTATCAACCCAGTTACAGCCTAGATAGTGGGTGAGTCTTATCAACCCAGTTACAGCCTAGATAGTGGGTGAGTCTTATCAACCCAGTTACAGCCTATATAGCAGACGAGCCTATTACCCCAGTTACAGCCTAGATAGCGGGCGAGTCTTATCAACCCAGTTACAGCCTAGATAGTGGGTGAGTCTTATCAACCCAGTTACAGCCTAGATAGCAGGCGAGTCTTATCAACCCAGTTACAGCCTAGATATTGGGTGAGTCTTATCAACCCTGTTACAGCCTAAATAGAGGGTGAGTCTTATCTACCCAGTTACAGCCTAGATAGCGGGTGAGTCTTATCAACCCAGTTACAGCCTAGATAGCGGACGAGTCTTATCAACCCAGTTACAGCCTAGATAGCGGACGAGTCTTATCAACCCAGTTACAGCCTAGCTAGCGGGTGAGCCTATCACCCCAGTTACAGCCTAGATAGCAGGCGAGCCTATCACCCCAGTTACAGCCTAGATAGCAGGCGAGCCTATTACCCCAGTTACAGCCTAGCTAGCGGGTGTGCCCATCACCCCCGTTACAGCCCAGCTAGTGGTGAGCCTATTACCCCAGTTACAGCCTAGATACCGGTGAGCCTATTACCCCAGTTACAGCCTAGCTAGTGGGCGAGCATATTACCCCAGTTACAGCCTAGCTAGCGAGCGAGCATATTACCCCAGTTACAGCCTAGCTAGCGAGCGAGCATATTACCCCAGTTACAGCCTAGCTAGTGAGCGAGCATATTACCCCAGTTACAGCTTAGCTAGCGGGCGAGCATATTACCCCAGTTACAGCCTAGGTAGCGGGCGAGCATATTACCCCAGATACAGCCTAGCTAGCGGGCGAGCATATTACCCCAGTTACAGCCTAGCTAGCGAGTGAGCTTATTACCCCAGTTACAGCCTAGCTAGCGGGTGAGCTTATTACCCCAGTTACAGCCTAGCTAGCGAGTGAGCTTATTACCCCAGTTACAGCCTAGCTAGCGGGTGAGCTTATTACCCCAGTTACAGCCTAGCTAGTGGGTGAGTTTATTACCCCAGTTACAACCTAGCTAGCGAGCGAGCATATTACCCCAGTTACAGCCTAGCTAGCGAGTGGGCATATTATCCCAGTTACAGCCTAGCTAGCGAGCGAGCTTATTACCCCAGTTACAGCCTAGCGAGCGGGTGAGCTTATTACCCCAGTTACAGCCTAGCTAGCGGGCGAGCTTATTACACCAGTTACAGCCTAGCTAGCGAGCGAGCATATTATCCCAGTTACAGCCTAGCTAGCGAGCGAGCTTATTATCCCAGTTACAACCTAGCTAGCGAGTGAGCTTATTACCCCAGTTACAGCCTAGCTAGTGAGTGAGTTTATTACCCCAGTTATAGCCTAGCTAGCGAGTGAGCTTATTACCCCAGTTAGAGCCTAGCTAGCGGGCGAGCATATTACCCCAGTTACAGCCTAGCTAGCGAGCTTATTATCCCAGTTACAGCCTAGCTAGCGGGCGAGCCTATTACCCCAGTTACAGCCTAGCTAGCGAGCGAGCTTATTATCCCAGTTACAGCCTAGCTAGCGAGCGAGCTTATTATCCCAGTTACAGCCTAGCTAGCGAGCTTATTATCCCAGTTACAGCCTAGCTACCGGGCAAGCATATTACCCCAGTTACAGCCTAGCTAGCGGGTGAGCATATTACCCCAGTTACAGCCTAGCTAGCGGGCGAGCTTATCATCCCAGTCACAGCCTAGCTAGCGGGTGAGCATATTACTCCAGTTACAGCCTAGCCAGAGGGTGAGCATATTACTCCAGTTACAGCCTAGCTAGCGAGCGAGCATATTACCCCAGTTACAGCCTAGCTAGCGAGTGAGTGAGCTTATTACCCCAGTTACGGCTTAGCTAGTGGTTGAGCATATTACTCCAGTTACAGCCTAGCTAGAGAGTGAGCATATTACCCCAGTTACAGCCTAGCTAGCGAGCATATTACCCCAGTTACAGACTAGCTAGTGAGCGAGCATATTACCCCAGTTACAGCCTAGCTAGCGAGTGAGCATATTATCCGTTACAGCCTAGCTAGCGAGCTTATTACCCCAGTTACAGCCTAGCTAGCGAGCGAGCTTATTACCCCAGTTACAGCCAAGCTAGCGGGCGAGCATATTACCCCAGTTACAGCCTAGCTAGCGAGCGAGCTTATTACCCCAGTTACAGCCTAGCTAGCGAGCGAGCTTATTACCCCAGTTACAGCCTAGCTAGCGAGCGAGCTTATTATCCCAGTTACATCCTAGCTAGCGGGTGAGCCTATTACCCCAGTTACAGCCTAGCTAGCGGGCGAGCATATTACCCCAGTTACAGCCTAGCTAGCGGGCGAGCATATTATCCCAGTTACAGCCTAGCTAGTGAGCGAGCATATTACCCCAGTTACAGCCTAGCTAGCGAGCGAGCATATTACCCCAGTTACAGCCTAGCTAGCGAGCGAGCTTATTACCCCAGTTACAGCCTAGCTAGCGGATGAGCATATTACCCCAGTTACAGCCTAGCTAGCGGGCGAGCATATTACCCCAGTTACAGCCTAGCTAGCGGGCGAGCCTATTACCCCAGTTACAGCCTAGCTAGCGGGCGAACCTATTACCCCAGTTACAGCCTAGCTAGCGAGCGAGCTTATTACCCCAGTTACAGCCTAGATAGCGGGCAAGCATATTACCCCAGTTACAGCCTAGCTAGCAAGCGAGCTTATTACCCCAGTTACAGCCTAGATAGCGGGCGAACCTATTACCCCAGTTACAGCCTAGCTAGCGGGCGAACCTATTACCCCAGTTACAGCCTAGCTAGCGGGCGAGCCTATTACCCCAGTTACAGCCTAGCTAGCGAGCGAGCTTATTATTCCAGTTACAGCCTAGCTAGTGGGTGAGCTTGTTATCCCAGTTACAGCCTAGCTAGCGAGCAAGCATATTACCCCAGTTACAGCCTAGCTAGCGAGCGAGCTTATTATCCCAGTTACAGCCTAGCTAGCGAGTGAGCTTATTATCCCAGTTACAGCCTAGCTAGCGAGCGAGCTTAATATCCCAGTTACAGCCTAGCTAGCGAGCGAGCATATTACCCCAGTTACAGCCTAGGTAGCGAGCGAGCATATTACCCCAGTTACAGCCTAGATAGCGGGTGAGCATATTACCCCAATTACAGCCTAGCTAGCGAGCGAGCTTATTACCTCAGTTACAGCCTAGATAGCGGGCAAGCATATTACCCCAGTTACAGCCTAGCTAGCAAGCGAGCTTATTACCCCAGTTACAGCCTAGATAGCGGGCGAACCTATTACCCCAGTTACAGCCTAGATAGCGGGCGAGCCTATTACCCCAGTTACAGCCTAGATAGCGGGCGAGCCTATTACCCCAGTTACAACCTAGATAGCGTCTGAGCCTATTACCCCAGTTACAGCCTAGCTAGCGGCTGAGTCTATTACCCCAGTTACAGCCAGCTGTAAACTGTCCAGTCTTGTTGAGTTAAGACTTCAGAGAAGAGTGGTTGTGTTTGGAATTTCCCTGTAAGTGAAACTCAGCTCTTCATCATTTCACCTGTGAACTTTCAGTTCCGCAAAATACAAAATGTAATAATATACGAAGCTGAAATTTCACAAGACTGATAATTTTAACAAATCAGTCCGAGAATACGTTGTTGCGCTCAAATATCGTTGCGCATTGTAGTTGCACACACCCAATATTATTTTTTTTTAAATTTCTGTATTCCATTTTTGAATATTTTGTGTATTAACCAAACGCGGCATGGTGACGCACACTAAACAGACAAGTCATACTGTATGTTACATGAGCTTCGTAACGTTGCCACCAGGTACGTTCTGAGCACGAGCATGATCGTATATTGACAGCGGTCTGAGATAGCCGCTGATATTGTCCGTTTTCCCCATTGATGGCAACGAAACGTGGAGAGCACAGGAGACTACTTTGAATTATGTTAAACCATCAACTCAGAGACTGTTTAACAGGTCACCAGGGTCTGGACACATCTCTGATCTGGAATCACAAGACTCGACCTGTTTAGGCCGTTGTCACCAATGTCAATTATCAATTAATTCATCGATAAAGGTTATTTAACTTTGCACGAGCATCTTAACAAACAGATAATCTCATTAACTTTCCACTAACAAGCAATTACATTGAATGGCCACATATGACCACTCAACTATCTAAAGCATTGTTAAAGTGGAGGCAAACAGCTGAATTCTACCTCGTAGATCTTGCAATGTCGGGAGAATTAGTTTGATTCCGAGATCCACACGAAGTTTCATCCATATGAATAAAACACATGTTATGGCAATGAAATTATAAAATATCATACACGTTACTAATAAGAAATAAGGAAGAATACGGAAATATAGAAGAACATATCCGAAGTGGGATTCAAACTCCTTCCAGGTCTGCATGTGAACTTTTGAGTCTGTAACGCAACGACTTCCTCTACGAAGACACTGGGGAGAGCCTGTCCTATTTAACTAAGTAAATAACTGCCGTTCATGTAAATCATCATCATCATCGTCATCTTGCACAGTTTCCAGACACTGGCCGGGTCTGTTTGGAACACAAGCCTCTCCAACGTCTTCTGTCTTCCCACCATCTCTCAGTCTCCACCCTTGTCCTCTCTTCTTCATGCTTTCTTCCACCCCCTTCAGCCACCTGTCTCTCGGTCTTCCTCTCGGTCTCTTTCCTTCCCACTTCTTCTCGTGTATCCTCTTGGGTATCCTCTTCTCCTTCAGTCGTTTTACATGTCCATACCATCTAAGTCTAGATTTCTCTATACCATCCTGTAATGGTTCCTCCTTCATTAATTCTCTGGTCCTCTCATTTCTTATTCTGTCCATCTTTGTAGCTCCAATACTACTTCTCAAGAACCTCATCACACTGGCCTGTATTTTACTCTTCTCCCTTCCTTTCATAACCCAGGTCTCCGAGGCATACGTCAGGATAGGGACATAGTACGTCCGATATATGGTCTTTTTGCTGTTCTGAGGAACATCCTTGCTCCACATCATGCTTCTCACACTCCTCCGGAATGTTTCTGCCGTTCATGTAAATACTTTGTTCATATCGTTCTTTCTTTATCTATCGTTTAGGCCTACTTAGGACCACAGGGCTTGCATCTACTCTTCAGTAAACTTATTGCTTTCTTCTTCCAATAGTCCCTCATTTTCTGACTATGAGTCAGTCTTCTTTCTTCTGTCCACTTAGCTGCTGTAGTCTTCTTACTTGTAAGGGACATTGAGAAAACGCCCTGTCGGATGACCTGATGGAACACCAGACGGTCACGAGTTTGTCCCAATGGGATATCGTTTTAAACTTTTGCCATGAATAAGGTTTTCTGTATTTCCCTTCTTTTATGTTGCAGAAGATCTCAAGGAAGCCTCGCAAACAACGATCATTGCTACACGCTTCTTGTTTTGTTTGCCATGTTTCTCCGAGATGAAACCCAGTCCACGCATGCGCGAGAGCCGTAAAGCTTATTTAAGTAATTACGAAATGCATCGACGATAACCATGCATTAACTCTCCTAAATAGGAATTAACTAACCGCTCGTTAATAAAGAGTTGATGAAAACAGCCCTTCAAGCCGTAAGACGAGTTATTCTTTCTGGAGGCTGAGGTAAAAAAATCACACTGTGACAAACAAACTTTTAACAAATTACCTTTTTGTTTGAAAAAAATGGAGACAACATTTCAATAAAAAAATGAAAAATATTCAAAATGAAATGACAAGGATAGTTGCCAACAGTCACACCCACGAGAGTAACAACAAGTCAATATGTAAGATTTTTATTTTAATGAAATTGAATATTTAGGTATATTGGTGTCTGTGTGGCTGTCGACCCCCCTTGACGAACTCTTGTTCTCTACTGCCCAAGATCTCAATAACCTACTTGCTAACTTCGTTTTAACAATGTGGATGGTGAAGCAAAAGAAGGAGGGGTGGTACTGACAGTTGGTGATGCCGAAGATCTCGTCGATGAGTCCCTCGTAGGTGAGCTGTGTGGCGAGCGGGCTGAGCAGGTCCGCGCTGCGGTCCAGGAGCAAGAGGTGGTCGATCTGGGACTGTGGCACGGGGTGTCCTGCCCGCTCCCGGGCCAAGCGAGTCATCAACTCCCACACGTGCTTGGAGGCCGTCCCCTTGCCCGAGACGCGCGGGATCATCCCAAACAGGCCCTGGAGCGTCATGATGGCCTGCGCCGCCTGGTAAAGGCACGTGGGGTCGTTCTCCAGGTAGTACTCCTGGAACACACATAATCAGTGCTGCCTTATCGACAAGACAAAATAGCTCTACAACTTTTCTGTCCGTCAACACAATGTACTGCCAATTATTGAGTCATGTAAAAAATAACCTAAAAAAGAATTACATGTGAGTAATATATATTTGTTTTAGACTACAGAAGAGACAGTTTGTTGACGAGTCTTGCAGCATCGTAGATCTTCTTCTTAATTTTCTGGTTCCAGTGATCTGGGTCGGGTTGGTTTCTCAGTTTAGGGGCTGCGACAATGTGGTCATGTAGCCCTGTGTACTTTGGGTGTGTGTAGAATCTGTCTGATAACCGGTGTTAATTGTGATGACTGTATTAGTGTGTGTTATCTGTGATTAAGGTAAGGACTGCAGACGATCAATTTTATATAGTTCCTACTTTTGCTACCAAATGCTACCGTCCACGACACCTAGCTGTGAACGTTGGAACTTAGGAGCATTAATCAAACCTAACCTACAAATTTTTCTTTACCCAAGTTTAGTTAGTGGAAGGTTTTTCTACATGCCATAAACCTATGACGTGAGTTCGCCAGCTTTACTTTCCCTCCGAAGGAAGGCATAGAGAGGGATTTTTAATGCTCTTAAAAAATCCGACGACTTTGGCCGGGTTTGAACCCGCGACCTTGGGCATAGAAGCTCAGCATGTTACCAACTACACCACCGAAGCCGACCAAGAAAGACGGAAAGGAACCCCGATATCTTGAGTTCAGGGATTGTTTCTTTCTCCTTCTTTCGTTTCATCCTCTTTGGGGTATGTTGAATCAATCATCTCCCTGTACGCTGTTCTTTCCGTAGAGCCCAGTACTTCTTCAGTCTTTCCGATCTTCTTTTCCTCTCTTCTTCTGAGATAATGGGTTTGGATTTTAGTGTAGCTCTGTCTTGGAACCTCATATTTTCGTCTTTAGTAATTAATTTGGCTGTTCGATCGAGTAATGACGTTTCTGTCATTTTCAATTCTACTAGGTCTTTTTCAATTTCTTTAAACCAGTTGGGTTTTGTTTCACGATTACGGAAAAAGTCAAAGATTTGTTTCGTTAATCTATTAGAATCCATCCTCAGAAGATGACCGTAAAAATTTATCCTCCTTTTTCGCATGGTCCCTATCTGCGAGTTTTTCAATTTTCTGGTAGAGAGTTTCATTCCTAATGTATATAATCTTGTTATCCTGAAAGTTTGGTCCTATAATTTTCTTAAAATTTTCCTTTCCCTCAGCTCGAGTTTTTCCATTTGGCCCTTAAAATTTATAGTTAGTGTTTCAGCTGCATACAGTGCTTCTGGCTTAATCACGGTCTTGTAATGTTTAATTTTGGACCACCATGAAAGTTTTTTAAAATTGTATTTATAAGGTGCGTTCAAAAAGTAACAAGCCGGAGGCTGTAATGCGCAAACCGGTGACGACATGGGTTAATCGTGGCGTGAGTAACGAGGTGTAGTTCCGACCAGAGCGTGGAAAGTCATAGCCCGTCACTAGAGGGCACGCGTGCACGTCACGTGACGATACAAAGCAAGCAGCAGCATGCATCAATCGTCCAACCAAGACCAAGACAGTAGGCCATTCGACATTCTTCCTGGTGTGGTTGAGGACTGTGGGGCACCCATTGGGCACACACTTTCCGCAAGTGCAGTCGTTCCTTCATGATGGTGTGCACACTTCCGACCCTCAATCCGACCACGGCGGCTATGGCGTTCACTGTCACTCGGCGGTCTTGGGTACTGAGTGCATCAACCAGCTGGACGTTGTCATCGGTAATGCAGGGGGGTGCCCCAGACCGGGCATCATCGGCTAACGACACCCGTCCTTCCCTGAAGCGCTTGTGCCACGCCTTGACCCTTGCAAGGGACATGCAGTGTTCGCCGTACACTTGTGATATTCGGCGATGAATGTCCGTTCCCCCTACTCATTTCGCTGTCAGAAACCGAACAACACCTCCATGTCACTGTTTGCAATGCGACTGGCAGCGATGGACGATTGATGCACGCTGCTGCTCGCTTTGTACCGTCACGTGACGTGCACGCGTGCCCTCTAGTGACGGGCTGTGACCTTCCACGCTCTGTTCGGAACCACACCTCGTTACACACGCCACGATTAGCCAATGTCGTCACCGGTTCGCGCAATACAGCCTCCGGCTCGTTACTTTTTGAACGCAGCGTGTATCTTTTTTAAATTGGAAGGCCAGTTCAAGCTTATTTTTCCTGGAATCCATTGCTTTACGTTTACATTAATGTAAATCCGTATTTTTCCGTACTTTCTTATAATCTGACCTTTCTTTGCGTTCCGACCCTCAGTTCCAAAGGGGATTACAGGGGTTGTACAGCAATTAATTTTTGTTGCTTTCTCACTTTTCCAAACATAAAGGTCTCAATGTTTCTTAAGAGGTGCCGGCATGACGACACGTGATAGACTGATGTGGAAAATTTGATTGAGTTACTAATGCCTGTTTGTTGGAACAGTCACGAAGCCCGTGGTCGGGTCGGTTGTGCGTCTTCATAAGGGAAACTTTTATGACAAATATTTCCTAACTGTACAAAACATGAGTAAGAGTTCAGAAATGCAATCATCTCGTTATTTGAAAGATTTCCTATAATAACCCACACATTGAAAACAGCGGAGTTAGTTACCTTGAACGCAGAGTCCAGCTCCATTGACATGAGGTCGCTGTCGAAGGGGAAGAGGTCGCACGTGAACTCCTCGATGCCTGCGAAGTTTCCGTACACTCCTCGGTTCTGGGCAGGAAAGAGAAGACATAATAAGGTAAGACAGACATGATGTTCAAACCATTAAAGCTATTACAGTGTGGCCAATACCAGACCATCGTGGACATACAAAGACAAACAATCTGTCTGGGGGTATTTTTAGTGTAGTGGATGTGGATAGAGTGCGTCGAATTGCTGCTATGTAATTTTATTTCGTGTTGGCATGGGAGGAAGGCCAGATGGATTGTGGATGTGAGGGAAGGAGTGCAGAAGAGAGGAGAGGAATGGGACAGAGTGAAGAGGGAAAGGTGATGGGAGGATAGAAAACGATGAGGAGGCTTATGTTCCAAGCACATCCACCCAGAAGCTGGAAACTGTAGAAGATGATGATGATGTTGACATGGGATTTAAAACTGTATCGTCACACACCTATGCAGATGTTTAATAATGTTTAAAGTTTAGTGGCAAGTTACAAATGTTTATATATTACATGAAAAATGAAAATTCACAGTCTGCTTCAAGTCGACTGACCGGGTCAGCGAATGGAATGAATGAAGCCCCATCTAGCGGAAAGGATATGAACTGTGCCAGCTGGTCGCACTCCCCTGGGGCAATTACAGATGAAATGAAATAAGGGAGAGTGTTGCTGGAATGAAATTGTGACAGGGAAAACCGGAGTACCGGAGAAAAACCTGTCTCCCTCCACTTTGTCCAGCACAAATCTCACATGGAGTGACCGGGATTTGAACCATGGCCCCAGGGGTGAGAGGCCGGCGTGCTGCCGCCTAAGCCACGGATGCTCTATATATTACTTCAGTTGTTCAATTTAATTTGAAGGTTGCACTGTACTCCCTTAAAGTCACGGTTGAGACAAACCTTTTGGGTTGCCACTGGATTAGACCACTGTCTAGCCAATCGTGCCCACTATTTTGAAATCAATGGGCAGCGCCCACATGGACACTGAAAGATACAGTAAATGCTAACTTAAAGACTGCTGACTTACGATCAACATATTCCCGGGATCACGCAAAATGGTGAGCTAAGAGCATGGCAGCACCGGCGGGAAATTTCAAGGATGAAGAAGTACATGCATCAGAATATTGTGATGCTAACTCCTGCGGATGACGAAACTGCCGAGGACAACCAGCAGGATGGATGACCTAATGATATCGCACCACGAGATGGCAGTTGGGTTTGAATTACAGATGTCCTCCCGCTCACTGCGTAGTGCGCATTCCAAAAACATTAAGTTGGTCACTACTTGCTTCACTCACTCCGCACATTCCTTCTTTCACTGGCTGCGTGTCGTTCACAGCCTGCTGCGCGATAACAACCATTGGCATGCCTACTGCAAGAGACCCCGAACCCCGTGGCAGAACTTTGAACTGCCATCTCCTGGCGCGATTACAATAAGGTTGAAGGAGAGTCTTATGGTACCTGCTCACGGGGTTTCAGAAAATACGTCTTGAAAAATGTTCAATTCCCTTCCTAAAATTAGGATGTGGAGAGTATTCACATGTATATACACACATCAAAAAAAGTTTTGCATCACCTCGGTTCCAAGAGTTCCGGAACCTTTAAATACAAAGGGAATAGAGATCAACACAAACAACATTTCAGCTCGTTTTATTGCTCATGAGACCCACACATTGCATGTTGTACCATCATACAGCTAGACTTTCAGCATTTGTGGTCCAGATTGCAGTACACACCACTACCTCTAATACCCAGTAGCACGTCCTCTTGCATTGATGCATGCCTGTATTCGTCGTGACATACTATCCACAAGTTCATCAAGACACTGTTGGTCCAAATTGTCCCACTCCTCAACGACAATTCGGCGTAAATCTCTCAGAGTGGTTGGTGGGTCAAGACGTCCATAAACAGCCCTTTTCAACATATCCCAGGCATGTTCGATAGGGTTCATGTCTGGCGAACATGCTGGCCACTGTAGTCGAGCGATGTCGTTATCTTGAAGGAACGCATTCACAAGATGTGCACGATGAGGTCGAGAATTGTCGTCCATGAAGACAAATGCCTCTCCAATATTCTGCCGATATGGTTGCACTATCGGTCGGAGGATGTCATTCAGGTATCGTAAAGCCGTTTCGGAGCCTTCCATGACCACCAGTGGCGTACGTCGGCCCCACATAATGCCACCCCAAAACATCAGGGAACCACCACCTTGCTGCACTCGCTGGACAGTGTGTCTAAGACGTTCAGCCTGACCAGGGTGCCTCCAAACACGTCTCCGACGATTGTCTGGTTGAAGGCATATGCGACACTCATCGGTGAAGAGAACGTGATGCCAATTCCGTGGGGTCCATTCAGCATGTTGTTGGGCCCATCTGTACCGCGCTGCATGGTGTCGGGGTTGCAAAGCTGGACCTCGCCATGGACGTCGGGAGTGAAGTTGCGCATCATGCAGCCTATTGCGCACAGTTTGAGTTGAAACACGACGTCCTGTGGCTGAACGAAACGCATTATTCAACATGGTGGCATTGCTGTCAGGGTTCCTCCGAGCGGCAATCCGTAAGTAGCGGTCATCCACTACAGTAGTAGCCCTTGGGCGGCCTGAGCGAGGCCTGTCATCGACAGTTCCTGTATCTCTGTACCTCCTCCATGTCCGAACAACATCGCTTTGGTTCACTCTGAGACGCCTGGAAACTTCCCTTGTTGAGAGCCCTTCTTGACACAAAGTAACAATGCGGACGCGATCGAACTGCGGTATTGACCTTCTAGGCATGGTAGAACTACAGACAACATGAGCAGCGTACCTTCGTCCTGGTGGAATGACTGGAACTGATCGGCTGTCGTACCCCCTCCGTCTAATAGGCCCTGCTCATGCATGGTTGTTTACATCTTTGAGCAGTTTTAGTGACATCTATGAACAGTCAAAGGGACTGTATCTTGGATACAATATACACAGTCAACGTCTATATGCCGGAGATCTGGGAACCGAGGTGATGCAAAACTTTTTTTGATGTGTGTAGTATTGAAAAGGAGGTCAGGCAAAATCAGAAACAAGGAAATTAGGGGGAAAAAAAGGATTTCCGAAGTTACAAGACAAGATCAGTAAACTAAAATATTTAGTGAGAAAGTCACGGGAAGGCATCAAAGCAGGAGGAGGAGGAGGAGGAGGAGGAGGGCATGTCAAACGAATGGGAGATGGAAGAATACCAAAACACATGTTGCAGGATACATGGGAAGGAAAGAGAGCAAGAGGAAGACCCAGAGCACGATGGATTGACTCGATTAAGTACAGTAGCAACCCTCTTGTCCACCCTCGGCTGGTCCATCGCTCCGGTTGATCCGACCGTGCTCGAGCCGAACTTGCCCCGACTCACCATTGTTGTTTACAGGTCATCATCATCATCATCGGCTTTAACTCGAATCCGAGTATAAATCTTCTTCCTTCAGTCCAGTTTGTGGATGTGTTTACGGTGACTAAAGAGTCCAATCCTGGCATGGAACAAGCGACCACACAAGTCGCATAGTATTGCTGGAGGAGGACGTGGTTGGGCTGCTCGAAGTTTCCTAGCTTGACGCTTGGCCTCTTCATGTATGCGTCGATCCCTTTCAAACGTCTTTACAGTATCCGAGATGGTACGGCGCCAAGTTGAGCGGTTTTCAGCCAGCATGTCCCAGGTTTGTGAATCAAGACCTGTTAATTTCAGGGTCTGCTTAAATTGGTCCTTGTAGCGCCTCTTAGGACCACCATGAGGTCTGGTGCCATAGCATAACTCACCATATAGCATTTGACGAGGTAATCTCACATCATCCATCCGATGGACATGACCAATCCATCTAAATTGGTGACCTATTATGGATGATTCTATGCTGTTGATTTGAGCCTTTTCCAGAACAGCAATATTGGTAATGCGGTCTTCCCATTTAATCCTCAGGATTGATCGAAGTTTTTGTAGGTGGAAACGCTCAAGCTTCCTAAGATCACGTCGGTAAAGGGTCCACGTTTCACAGCCATACAACAATGTAGAAATGACTACTGCTTTGTACACCATAAGCTTTGTACTCATGGATAGATCTTTATTCATGAAGACCCGGTGCGCTAATCGTCCATATGCTGCATGGGCTGCGCCAATTCTCTTATCCACATCCTGCTCACAGGTACAGCTCACAGAAATGGTACTGCCCAGGTACGAGAAGTGGTCAACCTGTTCTAATGGCAAATTTGAAATGGAGATATTGAACTGAGGAAGAGGTGTGCCTGGTGAAGGTTGTGCCAAGACTTTAGTCTTATTGACATTTATGGTAAGACCAAAGCGATCACATGCACTTTTGTAACAGTTAACTGACTCTTGCAGCTCTTCTGGTGTGAGAGTTGGTGACGCAGCATCATCTGCATACAACATGTTAGTAACCTTAGTAACCTGAGTTTTCCTCAAGGAGCGGAGACGAGTTAGGTTGAAAAGCCCTCCATCAAAACGATACTTGATCTCCACACCTGGGATGTTTGTGGGTGAATCATAAAGCATTGCAGCCAAGTACAGCGCAAAAAGCGTTGGAGCCAGTACACATCCTTGTTTCAGTCCATGGGTAATGGGAAATTCATCGGACATCTTATTCTGATGGCAAACCTGACCTGTCATGCCATCATGGAGAGCTTTGATTAGATCTACAAAACGCTGAGGGCAACCAAACCGCTTCAGCACTGCCCACATGGCTGGTCTTGGAACCGAATCAAATGCCTTTTCCAAGTCATAAAAGACTAAGAAGAGTGGATTCTGTTGTTCTCTACATTTTTCTTGTAGCTGTCTCACACAGAAAATCAAGTCAATTGTGCTTCTGGAAGTTCTAAATCCGCATTGTGACTCTGGGAGGATCCTCTCAGAGATAACCTTGAGGCGGTTAAGTAGAATTCTTGCAAGAATCTTCCCCACAATTGATAGCAGTGATATACCACGGTAGTTGCCACAAACACTGCGATCACCCTTTTTAAAGATAGTGACGACAGTGGCATTCTTTAGGTCTCCAGGTACCTTTCTTGATTCCCAAATTCTGAGGATAAGGATGAAAATTCTTGTTTTGAGGGAATGACCTCCGGCTTGAATTAGTTCCAGAGGGATGTTATCTGGGCCAGGTGCTTTTCTGGGTTTCAATTGGGTGAGAGCTGCACTGAATTCATGATAAGTAGGAGGTACTGCCAACCACAGTTGTTCAGGTTGTTGCGGCACATCACAGAGGAAGTCTTCAGCAGCTTCTGATGGACGATTTAGGAGATTGGAGAAGTGCTCCTTCCAGCGTTCCAAGATTTCTTGACCATCAGTAAAGGTAGTAGAATTATCAGCGCTTTTCAGTGTACCTGATGATGAGCGAGATGGTCCATATATTTCCTTGAGTACGGCATAGAAGTTCCTCAAGTCTCGAGCATCCGATAGTCTCTGCAGTTCCTGAGCCTTCTGTTGCCACCAAGTATTTTTAATCTGCCTTATCTGCGTCTGGCATTTACCCTTGAGTTCCAGTAGTTTATCTCTCTTTGTGTTGGAAGTTGGGTCTTGAAGATGGGCAAGATAGGCATTCCTTTTGGCATTGATGAGAGACAGAATTTCCTCATTGTTGTCATCAAACCAGTCTTGTCTTTTCCGCACTATAAAACCAATGGTTTCCTCAGCTGACTGTGTGATAATCTTCTGTAATGTGGCCCATTCTTGCTGAATATCATTTGTTACTGGGTTTTCTGATAACTGGGTGACGATCCTGTTTCCAAAATGTTTGTACATGGATTCATCCTGAAGTTTGGATGTATTAAACTTCTTTCTTGGCAAATTTTTGATGTTCCTAGGTGGTTTAGGTCTGATGGATATCCTGAGCTTACATATAAGAAGTTTATGATCTGTCCAACAATCGTCTATATTCCTTGCTGTTCTGGTAATAAGAGTGTCCTTCTTATCACATTGCCGGGTAATGATATAATCAAGAATGTGCCAATGTTTGGAACGAGGATGCATCCACGTGGTTTTGAAGCGGTCAGGTAGCCGGAACTGCGTGTTGGTAATGAAAAGTTCGTGTTCTGCACAAAGACCAAGAAGCAACAGTCCATTGGGATTACATTTTCCAAGTCCCTGTTTGCCCATCACATTATTCCATAGCCTGTGATCTTTCCCAACTCTGGCATTGAAGTCACCGAGGAGCAAGAGTTTATCTGCAGATGGTACCTTGGAGATGATTTCACTTAGCTGATTATAGAACTGAGCCTTTACTTCATCATCAGAATCTAAGGTAGGAGCATAGGCAGAGATGAGTGTCATAAAGGAACCTCCTGAGAGTGGTATGCGGAGAGTCATGAGCCTTTCGCTGATTGCAATGGGCGTAAGTTGGTGATAATTTACCAGTTTGGTCTTCACAGCGAAGCCCACACCATGAATACGACATTCACCCTCATCCTTTCCTTTCCAGAAGATGGTATATCCTGTTCCAGATTCAGTAATCTTGCCTTCAGCAGACAGCCTAGTTTCACTGAGAGCAGCAATGTCAACGTTGAGTCTTGATAACTCATGGGTTACGAGAGCTGACCTTCTCTCAGGTCTAATGTTATTGTCAAAATCAAGCAAGGTTCTGATGTTCCATGATCCAATAATCAAATTGTGATTCTTTACTGTTTTTGAGTTTCGACCGCATGAGGGGTGACCTGCTGAGTGCGGTTGCCCAGCCGGACCAAGATTGTGACTTCCGATGTTTAGCCCACCTTTTCTAGGGCCTTCCCCATGTGGGGTGGGCAGCGGTGATCCTAAATAGGCCTGCCCAAACACAGATGCAGGACCGAATTCCTGAGTAGTCACAGAGTCTCCGGAAGACGACCATCACACATCTGCTGCCAACGTGCAGGTCCGAACTAGGGGCTTCCAGTTACACCCATAACCTGCCCCCACCGTCCATATCCCATCGCCGTTGGACTTTGAAAAGTGACGTTCGGAAGAAGTGCCACTGGCGTGAATTTGTTTAGGGTGGATCTCAGCTTGCCAGGACGAGACCCACACACTATGATCTCTGAGCCTTATCCTGCGGCTCACAAAGAATGAGACATGCAGGACCGAACACAGAGACTGCAACGAACTGCCGCATACTCAAGTACTACTGAGGTGCGCCTTTACAGCCAGTCCGTCTGGCGTGGCCTCTTCCGCCTCTATGACCGTTGGGAGCCATGAGAGTGATTGGTTCCTCATCCGCTCATTTTGCCGTTGGGCCAAAACCTGCCCATCATAACTATGGACAATAGTTTGCCCTATTAAACCTGAGCAATAGGCTGCCCCTTCCGCCAACCACACTGTGCCAGAGTTCACCTCTTTCACTGCAGGTACCGTTGAGGACTTCACCGTAACCCTGGCAAGGGACCCTAACAAGGTACTACCAGCCGGGCCAGCTGGACCAAGGTTTTTTAAAGAGGTGTTACTCCTCTATCACTCCCTACTTGATCATACTATATATATATACTGTAACACTGTATAACACTACACTAGGTGCTATTGCACCACACTGTGTCACTCCACTAGTAGCAATACCAACACTGTATAACACTACACTAGGTGCTATTGCACCACACTGTGTCACTCACCTGGTAGCAGTACCAACACTGTATAACACTACACTAGGTGCTATTGCACCACACTGTGTCACTCCACTAGTAGCAATACCAACACTGTATAACACTACACTAGGTGCTATTGCACCACACTGTGTTTACAGGTACAGTACTTGTTATCACTTGTCAGTTTTAGTGCTCCGTCATTCTCTCGTATCGTTTCTTTCGTTTCCCGTGTTTTGTACAGTATCTACTGCACTGTGAAGTTGTTAGCGCTTACCGTTCATGGTCTTACGACATTGTTCTTCTGTGTTCGTTACAGGAGTTTTTTCAACATGACAGGAGTGAAACGTAAACACGTTACTCTTTCATTAAATGAAAAATTAGCAGTGCTACCAAGACTGGACAAAGGGGAATCCCTCCAAAAAATTGCCAAGGAACTCAATGTAGGTGTTATGACAGTCAAACATTGGAGAAGAAATACGAAAGACATTGAATCATGTTCAGTGACGTTAGATGGTGAAAACGCTCTTTAAGAATCACAATACATTGAAATAGCCTAGACTTGAACTGCTTGGCAACGCATTGTGGATGTGGCTCTACCACTGATCTCTATACATGGATGACTGGTAGCTAAGGCAGCAGTAAGCAGAATAGACGATGACAGGTATATCAAGATGGCAGCGAGCGCATGGTGCAATATTGTGAATCCGGCTCTGTGATTGGTTACTGGTAGTTTGATGTTTTACTTGTATTTATACTGGCAGTAAATACTTTGTGTTTCTTGTAGTTGTAAAATGGGCTGAATTCGGTTATTTTAAGCATAAAATCTTAGTTTTAAGTACCGGTTTGGAGAACCCATCATCCCAGGCAAGCCGGTAATACCTTTACTTCTCAGGCAGATAGGTCACTTAGCCGTAATGTTGAAGTTATTGTGAAGTTAAGTATACATATGCGGTGGTGCTGAAGCAGACGTGATCGGGCTAGGCTATTGCGTGTTTAAATTTGATCCCATTTCATGGTTTTTCGGTTTTGGCAGCGAATAGTTCGCTTAATAGATGTAAAACGGTGGGGAGAGTATATTTTGAGTAGGTTTTTAGTTGTGTTAAGTTTTATGTGCAGCTGAGGAGTGACATTGGTTTGGCATAAAGTGCATTTTTGGCTTTGATCTAATTCCTGTTATTATTAAGTTCATTGCGCTGCCAGCATGATTAAAAGCTGTAGTATCTGATGTAGAGTGCTGGTATTACTTGGAGGAAGTGTTGCTTATTTCATGGAAACAGGAATTCATTACCAAGCACCGATTACGATATGTCGAATCTAGGACAGTATAGTGAGCTACGTTTATAGGTACATCATTTGAAGAATGCATAAATACATGTATACCGTATATACAATTTACAAGAATGTTTCCAGAAATTGTTTTTCACTCGTTACTCTGTACTGATCGCTAATTGCGTGTACTCAGCACCTAAGTTGATATTTGTCAGCCGTTATTATACATTCATTTTGATTGATATTCCGGCAAGTTACTGACCTAGGAATGACGTGTCAGTGATCCCAATGCCCTTATGCTACGAGTGAACATACAGTATCTCTATATTTTTATTTGCTCCAAAGCACCATTAATTACGATTTAAAATTGACTAGATTATCATTGCTTCCCCATAAGAAGGAGAGCTCGAGAATGGGTACGCCAACATGGCGGACCGTGCGCTCAACCTGGTGTACTTTCTTGTGCAGCGGAGAGCTGCCATCAGTGATCCATGTATAGAGATCAGTGGGCTCTACCAAGAAAGAAGGAAAGGAACTCCGATATCTTGAGTTCAGAGATTATTTATCTTAATGTAAATCCGTATTTTTCTGCACTTGCTGATAATCCAACCTCTTTTTGTGTTGTGACGATACCCTCAGTCCCAACGGTGACTGATTACAGGGGTTGTACCGTAGACGGAATATGGACTGGAACAGACATCTGGAAGAAAAAGAAGGTGGAGGATTCCTGGCCTTACACTGGATAAGGAGGAAGGGTGTTGAAGGAGGTATTTGTGGGTAGTACTCAAGAATAACTTCTGTCCAGGTTACGTTTTATGAATTGGTGCTTCAACTTGCGACCAATACCAGGGTTGTTACAAGACCTAGATTTGCATGTTCCCTGACTTTTCCTGACTTAAGATCCCATTTTCCCTGACCACCAATACTTTATTCTGATCACCCTATGAACGTATTAGAAAAAATAAAACCAGTCGAATTGATCAAACGATAGTTACTGATTTACATCTTCCGAATCCCACAACATACGCTGATTATTATTTTTATTATTTTTAAATACACGTCCATGCTAACCTTTCGTGTTGTTTTTTTTCAGCTACTGTATTACACGAGATTTGTAAGCCGTTTCATACAAAAAGGAGTTTCTTTTCAGAGATTGTAAAGAAAAGGCTTAAAGGAAGAATTTTAACAAAAACCTAATTTTAAGAATTAGCCCAGTTTCAGATGCCGTGAGCACTTCAGAAGGCATGAAAAAAAAATCAGTTATGCTAAAAATAAAAAATAACTCAGACAAATAACAAAATAGAAATAAATTAAAAAATGGATTCAAGGTACATTTTTAACTTCTTTCTTTGTCAGTACACTCAGTTCACAATTGAACTTCTTACATTCAAGAAGTTATTGCAATTGTTATAACTAATGACTTAAAAACTATGACCTGACAGTCAAATAATACGATGGGTAAGTAACGTACATGGCACAGATTTCAAAATGATTGCTAAGGTAGGAAGGAAATTAAAAATTAAAAAGTTTCCTGACCTTGCATAAAATTTCCCTGCCATTTCCCTGACTTCTCTGACCAGATTTCTTTCCCCTGACTTCCCTGACCTGTAACAATCCTGAATACATGTCTCATATACAAGCACCAGCATACCTTAAGACGTTTCTCGCAGAGCAGACTCTTGCGGGGCATGAAGAAGAGGTGGAACTCCTTGGGGCTGTGACGGTCCTCCTTCCGCGATTTCGTGCGCACTTCCCTGTGCAGACCAAACAGATAGTGCCTGTTACATCACTCACTACTGCACATACAGTTTACGCTGCGGTCAGCCCCGGTTGCACAACGGACAGTCGGCGATCCTCAGGCATGTGCAATTGATTCGTGAATTGTCAGTAGTACGGAAAGCAGACTCGCCAACTGTCGTCTGTACGACTGCACAACCGGGGCTGACCGGCCGAAAACTGTGGTGTAAACTGTAAATATGGATTTCACTCATTCAAAGATGACACGCCACATGAGGGTCATCTACAGTAAGTTACATATGGGGTACAAAAGTCAACACACCACACTTTGGTCTACCGATGTTAGGCTCAGTGGATACTAAAACCATTAATTAATTGAACAGAAGAGGTACTTTTCAGTTTTCACAACTTTTACAAGGCAGATTATTGGAAATGTATTATTTATGATTCACACACCTTTCTGGGAGTCATTAGAAGTTGATTTCAATTTGAATCGTCACTGCTGCACCGGAAATATTTCGTTTATTACGTAAATAAATCATTTTCCTTCTTGATCATTTGACGACCGCTGCCATGATACATTGACGTCCTACACTACGTCATGCCAGTTGCCAACATGTCCGATACAAAAAATACACGACACATGAATAATGAAAGAAAAGGCAAAACCACTGGCCTGGATAAAGATTATTGATGCGTGACTACCCCCACTGTGCGTGACAAAAACCAGGGGTGTTTATATTAGCCAATGCAGCTCGCAGGGCAAGCTACCTAACCATTATTGGTCTAGGTGAAAACCATTGGTCTGCCGGATGTGATATAGTACCGAATGCGTGGAGTTGGCAATACTGTACATGATGCTTCAAATTGCTGAATCAGCTGGAATTTTGCCTATATAAGTCGTGTTCATATTTGGGATGGCCAGGTGGGTCACAGACAGCGGATGAGTAGACATCTATTACTACATCATCTCCAGATACTTTCCCGACTATTAATTCAGGTATTTTGGTTAATTTCAGTACTTTAAGAATTTTGGAGCGAAAAGTACCTCTTCTGAACTCGTACCTTCACATGGATGATGGCAGGCACTGCTAAAGTACATAGGAGCAAACAAGGATTAGTTTGTGAGCAGGTACCACTCATCATCATCTGGGTCTGTTTGGAACATAAGCCTCGCCACTTAGTCCTTTCTTCCCACCACCTCTCCGCTGTCACTCTGGTCCAGTCCTCGCCTCTCTTCTTGACACATTCCTCCACTCCTTTCAGCCGTCTATCTCTTGGTCTTCCCCTTGGTCGTTTCTTCTGCATCTCATGTATCCTCTTGGGAATCTTCTTCTCTTCCATTCTCTTTAAGTGTCCATACCACCTCAGTCTTGACTTCTCAATCCTACCCTGCAAGGGCTCCTCTTTCACTATTTCCCTGACCTTTTCATTCCTCACCCTGTCTCTTCTTGTTACTCCGATCCTAGTTCGCAGGAAGTTCATTTCACTTGCCTGTATTCTGCTTATGTCTCTTTTCTTCATTATCCACGTTTCTGATACATAGGTCAGTATCGGGATGTAATAGCTTCTGAATAACACTTCTTTGCTTTTTTGTGGGACATCTTTATTCCACACTAAGCTCCTAAGGCTTCTCAGAAATGCTTCTGCCTGTCTGCCATGTTCCGTAATCTCCTATTTTCCTCCACTATACTTCCCAAGTACTTGAGACTTTCCACCTTCTTCAGCTGTCCACCTCCAAGTGTTATCCCACTCATTGGTCTGTCCTTTTTCCAGGTATCACTATTGTTAAGATATTCCGCATGTTGCGGGTGCTGGCTCACCCGTGAACGTTCTCGGCGACCATGTCCATGAGGTGCAGGTGCGGCCGTGTGATGAAGATTATCTTGTTGACCTTGTTTGCTGGGAGGTTGCCTGGTCGCAGCGGGTAGATCTGGACCACCTCTCGCTCTTGCAGCAGACTGTACTTGGCTATGAGGCCCACCGGCCCCGCCAGCGTGCTGTCCCATACGATCACCTGCAACACAATGTAGCCCCTTTATGAAGACAGAGCAAATGTAACAACTTGCCTCCTTTAGACAAAGGGGCAGGAAAAAAGCTGGGCTGGGGCTTGGATCTTCAATGAGTGGAACATCAGGGTCATCTACCATTAATTAAGACATTAGTATCATGACACCTAAGTCTGCCCAGGACATGAGTATGGAGTGGTATATTGATATCCCGCCAGGAGATGGCAGTTGGGTTTGAACTGCTGAGGTCTTCCCGCTCACTGCATACTGCGCATTCCAAAAACATCAAGTTGAATACCGTATATACTCGAATACCACCCGCACATTTTTAAACAAATTCGGACGTGAAAAATTGGGGTGCGGGTCTTATTTGAGTCATCCAAGTTTTGAAGATATAAATTGCCTGCCGCGCGCGATATCGGGTGTTGCGAGTATCCGCTAGATGGTGCTAGCCTTCCGGCTATAACTTTGTTTTACCGTAAGCACGCGGCGTCATACAGTCACACGCACGTTCTCCGAGTGTAAACATGAATGCTACGAAACGTTTGCGGTCATTTACTGTGAGTGAGAAATTGAAAGTTGCGAGGGAAGCTGAAGTTATTGGAAATCGTGCCCGGTAGGAAATATGATATTGACGAGTCATGTATTCGTGATTGAGTGGGATAATGTCTATGCTGCGTGAACCGCCCGTTCAAAGCAGCCTTGAAACAGCTGTATACGGAGCGGATGGCGGCCGATAAGCACACACCGACTCCAACTTGTCGTATTCAGCGCCCGAAAGTTCAGCTGCTGTGTTCGTGGATTTTGACGGCATGGAATTGTATCTCTGGAGATCTCATATGGAAGAGCTTCAAGAAATGTAGTACCGTATTTCGAATGCTATGGATGGCAGTGATGACGACATTTAGTGGGAAAGTGATGGTGATAAAAGTTCCGAAGTTGGTACTTCTGATGACGAATGAAGTGTTTGTGTACTATTATTTGTATTTTTAATCGTTTGATGTGTGTTATTTTAGGACGACTTCAAAACTGTTGGAAACTATTTTGGATAAATGCTATTCTGTTTATTTAGTTAAGATAGTAAATAATTTTGAGTAAAAAATTTTTTTTTTTTAAATTTTGTTCTTCAAAATCAGGGTGCGGGTCTTATTCGGGGGTGGGTCGTATTCGAGTAAATACGGTACTACTTGCTTCACTCACTCAGCACATTTCACTGGCTGCGTGTCGTCTGCTGCAATGACAACTATTGGAATACAGGAAGCCGATATAAATAAGTTTGGAACAGGCATACTGCAAGACCCCCGCACCACGTCACATCGTGTTGAACTGTCATCTCCGGCGTGATATCAATAACAATTTAATGGGTTAAGGGGTCTCCGCCCAATCAATACAAGTTTATTATTGGCATCTATTAATTTATTGCCATTAAGTTAAGGACATGTTTCGGGCCTCATGGGGCCTTCTTCAGCCGCACAAATTAATAACATATTCACATCCATCATAATACACAAAACACGTACACTTTAAGAAAAGCATTAAAATAGACAATTAATTATAAAATATTAACTTATCATGCTGCAAAAATTCAAAGTAACATTCAAAATTAATTCCAAAATACCATCCCCTCCACATATAAAAGGATTAAACAAGCACAGCTAAAAGAGAAAGGTCTGGTCTTGTTGGCCTTATTCATATTATGATCTGGCAGGTGCCCTATTCAACAGGCTGTTGAAAAAATTTTGGTTAAAATGTTTCAAAATATATATTGGAGGTGATTATAATGCGGCCAGAGGGCTATGCTGGCTCTCCATTGTGTTATGAGTTCCTGTTTTAAAGCCGAACTCTGTGACCTTGGCCCGGGAAATTGTCTTGAACCAAAGTTGGGCCTTTGCTATTTTTCATTGTCGGATTGGGTAGAGACTTAACATTTTGAAGAAAACCGTCATACAGATCTTGTGATGGGGTGAACCAGCCAGAGTTCAAGCCTGCTTCTCAACTATAAAGAAATAATGAAGGGTTTTAGAAAAATGAATACGTCGGAAAAACTAGGATTAAAACGAAAGATGTAGCAATAACTTACTAAACTCGAATTGAAGGAATTACACGACTGTCAGTTTCACCTGGAGGCTGTAATGGGACGAAAAAAGGAAACGTTAAAGTCGCCTACATACGTGAAACTATGAAAGGAAGGCTCATGTGCCGGGTTGCTTACCTTTGCTGGAAGTTCGAGGTGCACGTTGTTTTCCGTCTAACGGCATGTTACCGTGTGAGGCGAGTTGGTCCGACCTTGTGCCAGGTCAGGAACTAGGAGGAGGGGAGGGGCGGAGACCCCTTAACCCATTAAATTGTCATTGTACACGTCAATACGGACCTTGCGAAATGGATAATCCTCCAATTAATCTTGTGATATCAATAGTCGCAACTCCTAACACTGAAAATTTCCCCTAGACACAAAATGACTTCATGGACGACATTGAAGGTTTAATATAAAATTATTAGTAAAGCACTGTTCGCCTGGTCAATATTAATTGTTTTTATCCCAAGTCTAATGGGCCAATTTTCAGCAAATATACTCATAAATGTCCGTTTTCCAGCCCGAGTCGGGTCAAAGGAAATATGACCGCCCTCCACTTAACACTGTCTGTCCACCGTCCTTCCTCAACCATTGAACTCCACTCCAGGTTTTGTTCTCTCAGACTGTCTTTCAATGTACTTGAGGGAAAGTTTACCAGAACTGGAACCAAACCAGAACTTTGTAGATTATTGAACATATCATTTACATACCTTGCTGGGAGTCAGTAGGAATTGAAAATACTGTCAAATATCACTAATATTGCTTAAATGAAGGTTTTTATTTGTAGCTTGTTCAACAACGGCAGAACGACTGCAGATATCTGTGGCGGACACATTGACGTCATATTGCATTGCCAACATGTCCGATACAAAATACACCACATGACACACGTAACTTTGTAATTAGAGTAGAACGTCGTTTATCCGGACTAAACGGGACCGAAATTGTTACGGATAATGAAACATGCGTTTATTTCACAGGAAAAAACATGCACAGTACATTATGGTGATAACCACCAAGCTTCTCATTTAGCTGCAACGCGTTCTCACATAACAAAGGTCCAGAAATGGGATCTCTCTTACTTCTTGTCTGAATAAACCGCTTCTTCCAATTTTTCATCCGTAGCTGGACTCAGGGTTTCTGTCTTTTTAGACCATTCACTATCTAACTTCGATGCATAATTCAGAATTTTACCTTTTCGGTTCTTAAAATAATAAATTACAGATTTTCCAACACTAAGTTTTCATTAGACACTGCACACTCTTACCTGTATCCAGTTTACCTCCACCTTCTTCTCGATCTATAAAACACTGCGATTTCGTTTTTCCTTTTTGCCACTCGTAGAAGCCATTTTCACAACGTAATACAGTACAGTACGCACACTCACATAGAGGAACACGTTGAAACATAGACGATCGGTAGGAGACAACAGAGACAACAATTGAAAACGAGAACCGACTCACTACTGTAGGCAGCGCGCACTTCCGCATAACAACAGTAATCGCGCGCTGCTCCGTCTTTTTTTTTTTTTTTGCTCGTCCGGATAATTGACGTTCCGGTTGTTTGACGTCTGGATAAACAACGTTCTACTGTATGTGAAAAAAGAAATAATTAGCAAAATCATTGGCCTGAATAAAGATTATTGATGCGTCACTACCCCCACAGTGAGTGACAACACGCTAACACGGCCCGACCTTACAATTATTGACCTACTAACTTTCACTATACTACAGACAGAAATAGTATAGTGAAAGTTAGTAGAATATTCAATACTGACCTAATATGGAAAATAATAATCTTAATTATTGCCCGAGGCAAAAATCATTATGCCACAATTCGATGAAAAACTCCGTCAATCAATACCTTTTATTTTCAAAACAGTTAGATAGGGGACATGTTTCGAGCTATTTTTCTTAGCCCTTCTTCAGCCCTGACTTAAGTAGTATTAGACAATCGATCCTTGTACATCTCCTTTCATCGAATAAATTTATACAGAGTTATTTCACGGTGTTTTTAGTGTGTTTTAATGTGTTTTTATAGTGTTTTTAACATGTTTGTGTGCAGTGTATTTTAGCATGTTTTTTATTTGATGAATGGAGATGTACAAGGATTGATTGTCTAATACTACTTAAGTCAGGGCTGAAGAAGGGCTAAGAAACATAGCTCGAAACATGTCCCCTATCTGTTTTGAAAATAAAAGGTATTGATTGACGGAGTTTTTCCTCGAATTGTGGCATAACATTTCTTGTCAATACGGACCTAATGGATTCCATTATGGAGTCGAATAAAGCTGCGAAAATCATTAGTTTGGTGCACTTTCCCACTAACTTGACAACGCTCTTTTGTTTTAAGATACCGGTGGCGGATGCGATATAGTACCGAATGAGTTGGGTTGACAATACTGTACAAGTTGCTAGAAATGGCGGATAATAAACTTCTACGAGAAATGCCTGGTCTCCGCAACCATTGTTCTCTGTCTTCAGCACCTCGTTTCATTTCACAGTAGTTAGTGTGATGTCTTGCAGGAAAGATTTTCTCGGTCGACCTCGGCGGAATCAGCTGGAATTTCATCTATATAAGTCGTGATCCTATTTGGGATGGCTGGGTGGGTTACAGACAGCGGAGGAGTAAACACATACTACTATATCAGCTCCAGATTTTTCCCTACCATTATTACAGGTATTTTGGCTAATTTCAGTAGTTTAAGAATTTTCTCGTCAACCTTTCTGGTCAACCTTACTCTTACCCTTAAGGTCTCCTCGTCCTCCCTTTCCATCACTCGTTTCGACATTCTTTCATCATTCATGGTGGCCACTCAAATCGGTCAACGATTTTCCAGGATTTTTCCAGGAATTTTCCAGGAGTAATTCTCATTTTTCCAGACTTAAAAATAAGCGGGAGTCCCCGGGGGGGGGGCTTTATCGATTGCCTACTTCAAGACCAAAATAAAGCAGTTTTGTTTAGTTTACTTATACAGATGTTGACAAAAATTAGTGGTGATTGCGTGATTGATACGCAAGCGTACACACAAATGATTTAATTGTTGTTTTAAAAAAGCCTTTGTGACTGAAATATCTGCATAAAAAAAGAGAAAAGAATGCCTCCTGCAATTTAATTGCGGTGAAGTTGACTATACTCAATATGTTTTACAAAAATACTATCGCGTGTTCTCCCACACTGAAACAGGTAGCCTGAGGAAATTTCTTTCGTTAACGATAGAGTGCTCACCCAAAACTGCAGCGGGAGTATGATTTAGGATGGATTTTTTTAATAATTAATTAACAGTGGCTATTTTCCAGGAGTTTTCAAATTTTTCATAATTTTCCAGGAGTTTTCCAGACCTAATAAAAATCCAGGAGTTTTCCAGGATTTCTAGGTTTTCCAGGAGTAGTGGCCACCATGATCATTCATCCTTTTCACATGTCCATACCATCTCAATCTGTTCTGCTCCAGCTTCGGTCCATTCACTCACTCTATCTCTCCTAGCTTTCTGTACCATACTCCTAAGGAATCTCATTTCGGCTGCCAGTATTCTGCTTTCATCTCTCCCGGCCATAGGTCAGGTTTCTGTTCCAATGGTTTTTTGACAATGGTCAGTGGGACCTAGCGTCCGGCCATATCTCAACCCGGCCATTCTAACCTTCGTTTTGTCCAATCCAATGGTTTTACCTGCAGGCCGGGTTAGCCATATATACACCCCTGGTTTTTGTCATGCACCAATAATTTTTAATCGGTGTGGTGTATTTTGTATCCCACATGCTGGCAACAATGTGTGCTCCTTGTTGACCGTTGATCGAGAACCATGCACTGCTGTTGTTCAAGAGCAATAAATAAGAACACATATTTATGTAATTTAGTACATATTTCAGATGCCGTGGTGACCAGGGTTAATAATTTGAATTGGTGATGTCCCCCACAAGATGAAACAAGGTACTTAAAAGCCGCATTCTGGTCTCATTCAGAATGCATGATAATATATTGTGTGTGTATTTTAAGTATTTTGGATGAGAGAGTTATATTAATGAACTCGTGATGATTATAGTTTGAAGGGGCGGAATACCGAGGTCATCTGCCCCTAAGGTCATGTAGTAAAACAAGTGTCTAATTTGTAAATGTGATAGTTGCCCTTGTGGAAAATATAAACATAGACATGTAAATTCCATGTTCCACCCCTTAAAGCAAGCAATCACTATAAGAACTCCTTTACCAATCATACTGTACAATGTACAATGTCATACTGTGTTTAACATAAACTTTAGAAAAATAAGCATTCATAAGTATTATTTAATATCGTGGTTTATTTGAAGTAGGTATTATTGGATGATGACAGCACAACATAACCTAACATTAACATGCACTTTATTGTTTGAGAATAACAAATCACATGTTGTTGTTTTTTTATCACAGTAATAACACTTACCTTTGGTCCTGGAACATTTTCTAGCAATTTCAAAAGCTCGTTTCGTGCTAATTCTTGAACTAATGCTATGTTAAGTTTTCCACCGGATAGGTGAGAAGCCATCTTTGAAGTGAGGCGCTAATCAGGTGACAGACAATGTTGCCAATTGCAATAGTGTCAGTTTACTGTACGTACGCTCATTTTAATGCAAATACTCCATCATTTTAATCATATGTTCTATTAATGAAATTTATAACATTTTAATTTTAACCTTAATATTTTTCGGTACTATTTGCTTTGTTTATTTAGTTATCCAACTGTTGAAGTTAATTGATGTGAGTTGGCCTCATTGAACGTCAGAATTATTGAACAATTGAATGCTGATTTTGTCTAGACCATTTCAATCGTTCCACACTCCATGGCATTGATCGACGAACTCCGTGTCGTGTAGGCTTTGTGGTGGGGGTTTATCCTATCCCCACATTAGATAGAGCCCTGTCGACTGCTAGGGAACGTAAATTATGTGCTAGTCCGTGTTAGTAAAAATGTCATTTTGTTTTTTCAGAGAATGTGCGCGAATTAATCTTAGAAACTAGCAATATCGTACGTGTGGTGAATGCCGACTGCCTCTCAACTGTTGAGCATTTTGCGGGGAAGTATTCCGGTACGGTACGTGAGAGATTATGTGCCACTAATTAATTCCGCTCTTTTCCATTAATCAACGTGTCTTTTACTGTCCTTTTACAGTCTTGTCGCATCGTCACACGCCCATTTCGAAGCGCGCTATTCCGAATTGAAAACTCATATAACACCGTACAATATGACATCGACAAGCAGCGGTAAGTAAAAAGAAAAAGCATTTATTATTGTATTAAGATGTGTCTTATGTTGTTTATAAATATTACTTGTTTGCTGGGTTTTATATAATTATACTGTACAATTGTCAATTTGATATCCAAGCCAGGTTGGAGTTAATGCTTGAACAATATGGTGCAGGAGTTCGCGTCACCGTTTTCTTTTTCAGCCATATGATGGCTGTAATATTTGCATACGAAGGCAGCCGTATGTTATTTCCATAGTCAGTTGATATCTAGCCTTGTGTTTTCTGAAAGAAAACAGTAGTGTTTACATAATACAGGTGTGGGTGTCCGCACTCAATGTCACTGGTGATAAAAAAAAAAAAACAAGTATGAAAATAGGAAACTGTTATTATTTAGAGGTCAGTGAATGAAAAACGATTTACACTCTACAGAATAGCTCACCTAAATATTCGTACTAGTCAACATCTGTTTGTATTAAATAGTTTAGCCTTGATGGGGTATTACTCTCCGGGAGAGACTGTAATCCGCCCAATCTTCCGATAGCGTCATTTCCCTTCCTTGTGCTTATAGTTTGTAAATCAGGGTCCCAAAGCTGCTTATATATCCCAGCTCTATCAAACAGAGAAAAATTATATTTTCTCTGGATGAAGTAGGCTACCTACCCTCACCTCGTCCGAAGTGATGGGTTCGTTTTCACCCCAGCCATCCACAAGTGGCTTTCCCCAGCATGTAGCCTACCATACGCCCTCTCATCGTAGACAGACTGAGAGAGGTGGTTGTTGTTGTAATATAGTGTTATTGTATGCACGGTCATGTATATATTCCTTTTGGCAGTTAGCTGCACTTATTAAATTATTATATAGTGTTATTGGTCGAAGAGGATGAAAACTCTTCGTGTGCATTCACATGGACTGCCTTAAGTTGTTGTTGTTGAGTCTTAAGTCTATAGACTGGTTTGATGCAGCCATCCATGTCTCCGTGTCCTGAGTTAATCGTTTCATCTTTACGTAGCTACCACACCCTACATCCGAGGCAATCTGTTTATAGTCTCAACTGTATATTTTAACCTCGTACACATTTCACCCTTTCTAAAAGTTTCACCACGAAGCGAAGTTGTAGAATCTCCTCGAATTCCAGCCAATAAATCCACGGTATTCCGAATTATGCAATGTCGGCTCTCACGGGGCAGATGACATCGTAGTTCCTCCCCTTAAAACCTCAATAACTAACTCGGCTCTCAAATGCTTGGTGACTACGAGACAAAATTAATTAAATCTCAGCTCAATAACTTTCCGTTGTGGCTGCCAGATGCTGTAGTCTACTAGATGAAACGTCGAAACAGGGGCAGATTGGGGGGGTCTCTTAGAGGGGGGGTTCGGGAGTCCTCCCCCCGGAAATTTATGCAAATGCCATTTGGGTGATTGAGATAGAATTCTGAGATTTTCTATAAGTTGTTATCTTTTGGGACCACCTTCAGAATGGTGAATTAAATTTTTATCAATTAAACTGAACATATTTCAGTTATATAAATTAATATTAATAACATTTTATTGCAAAGTAATTTTTTATTTTGAAAAATTATTTTGCTAAATAATAGGCGTTATCAATTAATATGATAAAATTGGTCCGGTTAACTCAAACATAAAATGCCAACGTTTCGCCCCAGAGTGCCGTTGGGCTTGTCAGTTGGTACAGACACACCTCACCAATACGCGTGACTAGCACATACTGAGAAGGCCATCACAAGACACAAAATACAAGTAGTATTGAGGTCACGAGTGATGCCAATGTGCTACGGAAGTCAAGCTCCCTTTCATAAAACAAAAGCTTTACCTGGACAATCCAAATACAGGTTATGAATATTCCCGAATGGAATTGATAATACATCTCCTCAAACGGAAATAACATCATATTCCCATTCGGGAATATTCATAACCTATTTAAATAATAGGTGGTTATAAAAATAATATTTAACTCAGTAGATCACATTTCTCTACAGGTTTAGTGCATGTAGATTTCACACTTTATGAGAAAAGTGTACCTAAAGATGAGCGTCATGGAACAAAATTATTTTGTTGGCTTTTCGAAAAATATATTTTGTAGGTGAACTAATTGCATTAGGACTTTTAAAATGTAGCCTTCTATCACAGTCAACAACACTCTAAAAGTATATGGCGAAAATTTCGTCAGCCTTTTATGAATATGATAATGATGAGATCTTGTTTTAAGAGGCCTAACATCTAGGTTATCGGTCCCCTTTTAAGAATAGGTGCCCAGCTGTGTTTGTTTGAATTTTGCCCAAAATGGACTGAAACTGAACAGTGATAACCTACCTTCTGTCCTCTCGATTTAGGTTCTTCGTCTTCCTTTTCTTCTTCTTCCCGTTTTAAAAATTAATTCACCCATGGTCGTCCCGTGTGGTGGTTTACGTGGATGGTAACATTATCTCTGCGACATTGAAGATCCACCCTCGACACTGTTGACCTCGGAAACCCGAATTTGCGTGTAATCTCCGAAATGCTATGACCCATGCGCCGTGCGCCGATGATCATCCCACGTTCGAAGTCGGTTAACTCGCGACGTGTTGCCAGCTTCACTACACTCGTGTCTGTGACGGACTGCTCTGCTCCGCCGCAGCGTTCAGGAGTCATACACGGCTCATTTTCTCATGGGACTACCGTACCCTTCCCGTGACTTTTCGCCAGCAGCAATTGTTATGGCTTCGAAAGCAAGAGTTGTGCTTGATCTTAACACGAGAGTAAGAGTTGGTATCCGCACCACGAGTACGCGCATTCGGGGGCTGGTTGGTGCTGCACACTTTGTAGTGGAACCCATGAGTCGCGAATCTGGTCACGGCATGTCATACTTCACGTAGGCCGTGTCGCGTGCGTGCTCTAGAAGTCGCTTCAAATGTTGTTCTGTTTCCTCTTTAAGTCTTGTCTTATTAATCTTTCATAGCTGGGACTCTATGGCAGGCGCAGTTTGAGTCTCAAGTCTTCAATAAGCGGCGCGGCTGTTCTCTTGCCAGCGCGTACGTCAGGCGGGATGGCCTCTTGAGAGGCATAGGGTTCTATTCAGAAAGTTACTCTTGATCTCTTCTAGGTCTGCTAGGTTCTTGGGGCCATATGTTCTCTAGCCCGTATGTCACCATCAGTACAATCTTGGTGACATATCACGGATATGCTTTATGCCATTCATGGCTCTCAGTGCAGCGTGTGATGTGGGCTGTAAATACTGTCCCTGTCGTCTGCAATGTCACTCCTAGATAGTTGAAGCGAGAGGTTTACCTTTGTGGTAAAAGGTTGTAGCTCTCCCTCCCTTCTTGAAGGTCATTGTGACTGCTTTTGTCTCGTTAAGATTCAAGAGAAATAATACACCAATAGGCCTACAATGATATTACAGGGTATCGAGCGATACGGGATAAGCGGGAAATGTACGGGAATTTTAGTGACCCGGGAAATATACGGCAGTTTCGCATTTGATCCGGTAAATCTTCAAAATTCTCATAATGCCCGACTTCTTAACCTCCGAACGCTCGGTAGAGTCCTGCCGCTCGGCCTTCTATTTCGCTGCAGACCGCGCCACCATCCACATTTTGCCCCGCCGCCGCTTAGAGCATGGGCACCCGTAGGGGGGCAAGGAGGGGCCATGCCCCCCCACACCTGGAATACCGAGAATATTTTGATTGTTCATTGTCACACCAGTTTATTTCATAAATTGAAGTTACTGATAGTCAACTGATTTAGATGTAGGGATAATTCCACAGTGTTATTTAACTTAGTAATTTGGGATTATTTGAAAATATCTCCAATTATTTAGAAAATCGGCGACCTGGATTAACATTACCATTTTAATGATCTGCTTGATTTTATTTTTGTCGATACATGGTGATACAACGAAGATTCACAAAGAAAAGCGATGGACAAACACTCTGAAATAAAAGAATCTATTCCTCCCATTTATGCCATAAGGATAATGTACCCAGCGGTTTCAAAGCAGCCAAATATTGAATTTCGCGAAGCAAGTAAGAAATGGAATGAAAATTGCGGGGACGTCTCATCACCACCTGGTGACAGGTAGGTAATGAAATGAAAAAAATATTACTCGCCCCCCCCCCCCATCCTGTGGGCGCCCATGGCTTAGAGCGCGAATGGCGGTGAGAGCCCAGCCAACGTCACGACGCAACAGCGTCACCGCGTGGAATGCGACTGTTGGGCCTGGCCAACTACCGGCCGTCAACTGTAAACGGTACTTAAGCATCTCATCCCATCTGCGGGAGAGTTGATCTTTCTGCGCACGCGCATTGCTTACGCTACGGAGTTAGCCTAACTCTCGCCATCATCCCTGCGGAAGTATTCTCCAAACATGCAGTTACACTTTGCGCTTTTAATAGTTATTTTTCAGCCATTTGGTATGCAAACTCTATAGTCTCAGAGAGTTTCGATTTTCATTCGGGAAAAACGGGAAATATACGGGAATTTTTTAAACAAATCACCACTCGACACCATGTGTCAAATTATGGTGATTCCGAGTGATTCCCAATACACAATAACCTCGTTTATCCGGCTCTCATTAATCCGGATCGAAAATAATAACAACATATTTTTACTGTACAGTATTTCTTTTACGGGGTTGACTCTTCTTGAATGTTTTTTCCGCCAAGGATAGCTTTTTTTTAGCGTATGGCTTTTAGTGCCGGGAGTGTCCGAGGACATGTTCGGCTCGCCAGTTTGTAGCTGCTTCTACGCGGACACCCATTGGGTAAGCTACAAGTACCACCGCGTGTGGAGTGTTGTCTGGGGAGGAAAGTTTGAATGTAAGGACAAGGAGTTGCAAGGTAGCGGCTGTGGCCTACAGTTAGGGACCAACCCCGGCATTTGCCTGGAAAGAAGATGGGAAACCACAGAAGACCATCTTGAAGGTTGCCGGCGGGGGGATTCGAACCTCCTCGCCTCCCGGATGTGAGCGGCTGCCAGCAGCCATGTCGTAATGACCACGGCTAACTCACCCGGTGCCAAGGATAGGTAAGGACTGGAATTGGAAGTAATTCGGCCACGGTCTATCAAAGGTACCATCCCGGCATTCGCCTGGAATTGAGAACTGATTCTTCATGATCGTGCTGCGGGCGAACGCTATATAAATGTAAAACCGAAAAAACTCACACATTAGTGCATAAAACAGTCGTAAATGTAAGAAAAGTGTTCTTATATTTTTTTGTACAATTGAAGAAAAGTATTACAACTTATGTTAATAGATTATATAACATGTTGGTTGGTTCCTTAGTTTAGGGGCTGCGGCAACGCGGTCATGTAGCCCCGTGTACTTTGGGTGTGTGTAGAATCTGTCTGATAACCGGTGTTAATTGTGATGACTGTATTAGTGAGTGTTATCTGTTTTTAATTTAAGTACTGCAACTTAGAATTTTTCAAATAGTTCCTACTTTTGCCACCAAGCGCCACCGTCAACGACTACTAGACCAAGTTCAGAACTTAGCTACTAGACACCACCGCAGTCGGCTCTTGGCAACGAACGTAGAAACCTAAGATCGTTGTTTACATTCTTAACCTATCCAATTTAGCATCACGCAGGTGTAATTAGTGGAAGGTTCATTAACATGCCATAAATCTATGACATGGGACCGCCGGCTTTACTTCCCCTCCAAAGGAAGGCATACTGAGGGATTTTTAACGCTCTTAAAAAATCCGACGGCTTCGGCCGGGTTTGAACCCGCTATCTTGGGCATAGAAGCTCAGCATGCTACCGACTACGCCACCGAAGCCGCTATATAACATGTATTTGTTTTTTTAGTTTTTCCGGATTATCGGGATTTTCGATAATCCGGAGCAGTTCCTGTCCCACAATCTGGATAAACGAGATTCTTGTGTACTAAAAGTCTACTCAAATGTAGTAAACCAAACAGATATTACGAACATCAGTCCATCCAAATGACTGGGCTAGAAGGAAAGCTCAGAATGGGCGTGGCCCTAATAATAAACTATCATCACTCGAATTGAGCGTCTATGGACTGACTGCATATTAACTAAAGCGCGCGATCAGAAACGTCTTTGCCATGTTCGGATTAAATGTTTTTGTTTTAAAAGAAGATAGCTTTGAAGCCATTTTCCAGTGTTGCCATATTAACAATATATTGTAGCTCTCACTCCGTGAACACTAAAAGCATTCCAATTGCTGGAAACAAACACAATTAAAATGAAGGTACATTTCAATACAGTATGCACTTCGCTCCACAAAGAACACAGAAGCTAACAGGACTTTACATATTGCACGTCTAGTCGCGTACCCAGATGACGGAGAAATGCCAAGATAGACACAGAGTTGGGCGCCAGCTCAACAGCCAGGAATGAAGTAACCAATCAGAAAATTGATAGCCTAGAGCACCAATAGTAATGAAGTAAATGAAACTGAACTTAAGACACGCACCAACCTACATGGTGGGCGGTAAATTTAAATGTTAGATCGAGAAAATTTAATTACAAATTAATATAAATCTCTACTTGGTATAAAACTAAGTCCCTGATTCTTGGATATTACGGGTATTCTCGAGAACCACTGGATGGATTTTGATGCGGTTTTCACCATTCTGTAAAGGATATCTCGAGGAAGGTTTGTATAGAAAATTATTTATTTATGATCTAAGGAGCCAAGCAGTAACGATCTCAGTAAAAAAGTAAAAAAGAAAAAAAAACTGGCACCCGTGCGCTTTTTAAGCTTACGCTGGGCAAACTGTTAAAAATATCAATATACTATGAGTGTGTAAGAATTGATCAGCATGAAAATTTCTACAAGAAAGTCCGCGAGAGTATATCTCTATCTTCAATACATCGCCCAGTATAAGTGTTTTTACGTTTTCATTTCTTGCAACAATCTCCATTCAATTACTGATGCGACAGTTTACGAGCTACTGTAGCTAGGGGCGAGCCTATCACCCCAGTTACAGCCTAGCTAGCGGGTGAGCCTATTACCCCAGATACAGCCAGCAGCAAACTGTTAAGTCGTGTTGAGTTAAGACTTCAGAGAAGAGTGGTTGTGTTTGGAGTTTCCCTGGAAGTGCAACTTGGCTTTTCTTCATTTCGCCTGTTAACTTTTCGTTCCGTAAAATACACATTCAAGTTAAGATTGGACGGAAGGGGGATTTGTGTTTCATGCGCCTCGCCATTCTTAAATTACATCTGACAAGAATTCGTTGCACATGCTTCTCCTTGATAATATAATCAATAGTCCAGTCAGTGATTTTAACCCATCATACCGAGACGTAAAACGGATATAAGTCGTAGTTCATTGGCATCGAAAAAAATAAGCGCTTATCACGCAATGCATTCATAACTCTTCCCGGGCGAAGCCGGGGCGGGGTGCTAGTATAATATATAAATATAGGTTTGAACCTGCGATCTTGGACATAGAAGGTCAGTACGCCACCGAAGTCCCCGGTATGGATTCTGTCTTGAGGAAGGAATTCACGACGAAAATCGATAGGCTACGTATAAAACAAAAATATTGGAATGCTACTGAAATAAATCAGAAACCTCTATGGACATCAAATTGCCAGGTGAAAAGCTAAAGGAAGTAGGAGACTTCTGTTACTTAGTAAGCAAAATAACCAGTGATGGACGAAGCGAAGAGGATATAAAAAGTAGGTTGGCTCAGGCAAGGAAAGCATTTCTACAAAAAAGGAAGGAAGGCATTTCTACAAAAAAGGAATCTGTTGACATCGAATATAGATTTAGGTATTAGGAAGTCATTTTTGAAAGCCTTTGTCTGGAGCGTGGCGCTCTATGGAAGTGAAACTTGGACTATTGGTGCAGCAGAAAAGAGGAGAATTGAAGCGTTTGAAATGTGGTGTTACAGGATAATGATGGGTAGATAGAGTATCAAATGGAGAGGTATTAAGACGAGTGGGAGAGGACTGGCGACTGCTAATGAAGAGAAGAGATAGGTTGGTAGAGCAGATGCTTTTCTTTTACAAGGGAATGTGTAAAATGTTGCATGAGATGGAATTTTTATATATCTGTTCCATGTGATTCTGTAGGCTCTTTGTAATTTAGAGATTCTCTCTTTGTTTTTATCACAATTCAGGCCTCAGGGTTGATATTTCTTCTTCTTCTTCTTCTTTTTTATTAGGAATATTCTACAATACAATAGTTTTCCTGCAACACAAATATACTCTACTCCTCCACAAATTTCGGTCTTCAGCATCTTCCTCTGGTAACCATGCTTCTCTTTACACCATCCATCCATTGTTCTCTTGGTTCACCCCGTTTCCGTTTGCCTTCAGCTTGCTAATGTAACATTAAATTTGGAATTCTACTATTCTGCAACCTTTTCACATGCCCAAACCATTGTAATCTTCTTTCTTCAACCACTTCTAGTACCTTTTTTTTTACCTGCATAATTTCTCTGATTATCGTATTTCTAATTTTATCCAATCTTGATTTTGTAGCCGCCCTCTTCCAATAATCCATCTCTGTTACTAACAATTTGTTTGCTTCCTGTCTGTTTAACGATCCGGTTTCTGCTCCTTATAACAAAATACTTTATACCAATGAACTGTAAATAAGTTTTTTAGTTTTGTTTGAAATATTTCTGCTCCGTAAAAAGGAATATAATGCTCCAATTTTGGCCTCACTTACTCTTTTCTTAATTAAATAACAGATGAACTTGTTTAATTTATTTAATATAGTTACAACCCGCGTTTCATTTACAGGTATTTCACGGAATCAGTTTTAAATGCAAACATTAACATGAATTATTGAAGTGAGTGGAAGATATTTTTTTATAAATTCTGTTATTTCGATAGAATTCCAGTGGCGTTTCATAATATAAGGTGCGTTCAAAAAGTAACGAGCCGGAGGCTGTAATGCGCAAACCGGTGACGACATCGGCTAATCGTGGCGTGTGTAACGAGGTGTGGTTCCGACCAGAGCGTGGAAGGTCACAGCTCGTCGCTAGAGGGCACGCGTGCACGTCACGTGACGACACAAAGCGAGCAGCAGCATGCATCAATCGTCCAACCAAAACCAATACAGTAGGCCATTCGACATGCTTCCTGGTGTGGTTGAAGACTGTGGGGAACCCATTGGAAAGGAAGGAAGCTTGTAGTTTAACGTGACCGTTAATCTCGAGATCATGAGCCACGGGACCTCCTTTTTACGTGGAATCCGAACCACAGGACATGGCATTTCACTTCGAAAATCTCACATGCATTGACCGGGAATCGAACCCGGACCGCCTTGGTGAGAGGCATACAGCTAGACCGCTGAGCCACCGCGCCCCCGAACCCATTGGGCACACACTTTCCGCAAGTGCAGTCGTTCCTTCATGATGGTGTGCACACTTCCGACGCTCAATCTGACCACGGCGGCTATGGCGTTCACCGTCACTCGGCGGTCCTGGGTAATGAGTGCATTAACCAGCTGGACGTTGTCATCGCCAATGCAGGGGGGGGGTCCCCAGACCGGCCATCATCGGCTAGCGACACCCGTCCTTCCCTGAAGTGCTTGTGCCACGCCTTGACCCTTGCAAGGGACAAACAGTGTTCGCCGTACACTTGTGACATTCGGTGATGAATGTCCGTTCCCCCTACTCCTTCCGCTGTCAGAAACCGAACAACACCTCTTTGCTCTTCGTTTGGCGCCTCCATGTCACTGTTTGCAATGCGACTGGCAAAACTCGCCCAAAACAGAGTTCAGTGGAGGCATTTTATGAGATTGGCGCGGGATCTTCGTGCCCTATGGAAGCAGAGCCGGATTTAAAAGCATGCCGCCTGTAAGCTAAAGTCCATTTGCCGTCCCCTCTATAGTTCATATTTGCTTAATACATTTGTTTTATACAACAAAAGGATAGAGTTCGTTGGCGTTTTCATCTTTTTTAAACAAAGTTCATTTAGTTTAGATAAAACTACAAATTTAATGGCTTACATAATAAATGTTATAATGACATTAGTTATCTACTTGTTGTTTTTTTTACTTCTTTTAAGATTCGTTAAAAATGAAATGGGTTTTGAACTTAATTAATTAATTAATTTGTTCTTGGAGATCAGTGATCACTATTTTACAGATATTTTTATATTTTAATGCTAATGACTATCTTTTGCGTAATTGAAGAACTGTGTTCAATTTGAATTAAGTTGTCCCCCACGGTGAAATGAAATTACACAAAATGTAGTTAATTACTGGTTTATTTGTTGAGAAATTTACAAATTTCTCTAAAACAACTCACCCTACGTAATCTTCGAGTTCAAATTTACATAGCTTTCTTACGAGATTTCTTAATTGCAAACTCGTTAATAATGTCCTCATATGAAAGTGTTTTTGTTGTATTTGCCTCAATACAAAGTAATGAAAATGAGTTTAACCGTATTTCAGAAATACAAGTTCGCAGATAGTTCTTAACTCTTCTAAGGCATGAAGAACTGTATAAGGACTAAAACATATTTTGAAGTAACTTCTATTCTTAAATTCGTAAGGTAAATATTATTAACGTCTGAAATACTTCATTTTAGCTTTTGAATGAATTGCCAAACTGCCACTCCTGAAACTTTGCCGGTCTAGGCTGCAGGCTACTTAGCCTATTTAGAAATACAATCCTGCATAGAAGCCTCCTGAGTGAGTGAGTGTAATATTACATTTACGAAAAAATACAAAACCATCACCGTCGGACTCTTTGCGAGTCAAAGACAGCACTGGATCTTAAGATGTTCAGTGCAAGTCACTGAAGATGTACGGTATTTATTTATTTACGCCCACATTGGAGCATAAAATCAAACCTCATACAACAAAGTCTTCAGAAAACAAATAAATTCAACATTTAACACTTGACAACTTCTACTTTCCCAAAACTTCTTCATCTTGGATGGTTGGTTGGTTGGTTCCTCAGTTTAGGGGCTGCGACAACGCGCTGATGTAGCCCCGTGTACTTTGGGTGTGTGTAGAATCTGTCTGATAACCGGTGTTAATTGTGATGGCTATATTAGTGTGTGTATCTGTTTTTTAATTCAAGTAAGGACTGCAACTTTGAAATTTTCAAATTGTTCCTACTTTTGCCGCCAGACGCCACCGTCAACGACTACTAGGCCTAGTTCAGAACTAAACTACTAGACGCCACCGCAGTCAGCTCTCGGCAACGAACGTAGAAACCTAAGAGCGTTGTTTACATTGTTAACCTATACAATTTAGCTTCACACAGGTGCAATTAGTGGAAGGTTCTTTAACATGCAATAAATCTATGACATGGGACCGCCGGCTTTACTTCCCCTCCGAAGGAAGGCATACTGAAGGTTTTTAACGCTCTTAAAAATCCGACGACTTCGGCCGAGTTTGAACCCACGATCTTGGGCACAGCAGTTCAGCATGCTTCCAACTACGCCACCGAAGCGTTCCACAAGAAATTAATCAAAAAGTTGTTTTGGGAGTCTAATATTCGGTAAACGGGAAATGAGTCCATCACATCGTATCGTACTTTCCTTGTCAAGTACTGAATTAGGCAAAAGCCTCCACTGGCCATCAATTTGGTATTTTAAAAATTAATAATTGTTCGAAGAATTCTTCTATGAACCTTCTGTGATTGATCAGTTGTTTATTGGGCGTTAGTTTAAATAATGTTTCACTTGCATAAGTTGCTTCTGGTGTAATAATGTCGAAACTTAGCATTAATCGGGAGATATTTTTTTTGTAAGTAGACCAAGTAATCTGTTGCGCTCGCTGCAATTTTAATGTTCTACTGTCTATTGAAGCTCTTTCATTGGCTTATAAGCTTGCCACGGTGGGTGAGTGGTTTAACGTGTCGGTCTACTAACCTCAAGCTTACAGGTTCGCTCCTGGCCGTGGTAAGTGATTTTTGAAAGGCGGCAAAAATTTACGACACGCATGTCATACGATGTTGGCATGTCAAAGAGCCCATTTGAATTCAGTAGGCCGTGTTCATAATGGCAAAATTAATCTCGGGAGTTTCCGCCAACACAAAGTTCCTCATTTCTCTACTAGAAAGCGCTATAGTGTTCAAGGAGCTTAGATATCTAATCTCCTTGACTTTCATAGTGCTTCAAGGAACAACGAAATTCGACATGCAAGTTACCCACTGGGTGTCAAATAACAAAGCTTGCACCCGGCACCAGAGGCCATACGATATTATTATTATTATTATTATTATTATTATTGGTTTATAATCTCACCAAGATATTTGAGTTTCTCTACAACCTCTATTTTTTGACAATTATTTAGAATGAATAGTATTATTATCATCACCATCAATTATTGTAACATTTGCACCATTTTAAATGAAATGAACCACTGGAAAGATCTTCCGCCAGTGTCAGGGATTGGGCCTCGTGCCCAGAGACTGGAAATAAGGGTTTTCCTGAAGGGAGTGTGGAAAACCGGACTTGCTGCAATCGTGGTATATCGCACGGCTACGAGACACACCAGGCAAAGAAGATTTACAACATGGAGATGCTCGGTCAAGGTCGATCCATTCCTGGAACACTCACTTATCGACCATACAGAGCGCCGCACCTTGCCGGTTCCAGTGCCTTGAACATTAGAAGCAATACACAAGCCAAAACGAATTTTGCGTCTGGGTTCTGTATGTCTGCCTAACTAATGAAAGAAGAAAAAGTTTTACATAATAAAGTTTGCTTTTGTAGAAAAGTTCAAATTTGAAGGAAATTCTCTATTTTTATAAGTTCAAACGAAAACATCACTTTTATTCATTACTGTAATGGATGAAATAATGATGAGAGTTAACTAACCAATGAAAGAAGAACAAGTTTTACATAATAAAGTTTGCTTTTGTAGAAAAGTTGAAATTTGAAGGAAATTCTCTATTTTTATAAGTTCAAACGAAAACACCACTTTTATTCATTACTGTAACTTAATGGATGAAATAATGAAGAGAGTTAAGAGACTCAATAAGACCTCTGAGTTGAAAGCTTTAGCATTTGCAGATGATGATGTAATATGGAGTGAAGATGAGGCTGAAGTACAACAGAAGCTGAATGATTGGAATGCTATATTCAAGCAATTTGGTCTGAATATAAGCAAGTCCAAAACTGTAGTGATGCCCGTTAGTCGACAAAACATCTGTACTAACATCACTCTGAATGGTACAATGTTAGAACAAGTACATCAGTTCTGTTACCTTGGCGGTGTAGTGTCCACAGATAACCAACCATCTGCAGAAATCACTAGTAGAGTTCAACATGGAGCAAAATTTTATCATCTCGTGAGAGGGCTTCTTTGGGATAAGCAAGTTCCTTTAAGATCAATACTAATACTCTACAAGAGCTTCTTTGTACTAAAAGGTGCGTTCAAAAAGTAACGAGCCGGAGGCTGTAATGCGCAAACCGGTGACGATATCGGCTAATCGTGGCGTGTGTAACGAGGTGTGGTTCCGACCAGAGCGTGGAAAGTCACAGCCCGTCGCTAGAGGGCACGCGTGCACGTCACGTGACGATCATTAATAGTTGTAGACCGAGTGGGTGAAACTTTTTAGGGTATTTTGGTGCCAACGCTAGCTTGCCTTGTAGTAGTACCTGCTGACAACGTTAAAAACGCTAGCAGTTATCGCGTACGACGATGTAGTTGAGTTGTACTTCTATAGATGGCAGCAAAATCGGAAAATTGGTGAGTATTCTTGTTAATGTTGTATATTTAATTAATATTTGAATATATATCAATAGTAAATACATATTGCAGTGCTTTGAAAAGAACACAATCGGTTTCGAACAATATTATACGAAGAAATTGAATTATATTGAATCACACATCGACTTTAGTCGATACACTGCGCTCGAAAACGATATCAGATACTATCGATATAATTCAAAATAAGAGCTGGTTGTTCCAACGCTTCCCGTAATTCAAACGTGATATTTCTTAATTCAATTGATAGGAAATACCGCACTGACAATTAAATAATACTGGTGTGTGATAAGTGCAGCTGTAATTTTGTCTTACAATTCATTTTTAATATTGTAGTATAGTAGCCTACTCTTTCTATTTGTACATATCAGTGGGGAAGGCCTATATCATGCTATGTGCTTTGTGGAATCATGGGCTGATAACCTTGAAACATCCACAACTATTCTGAAAAAGCATATGTTTTCTTCTCTACCTGATATCACAAGGGGAAAGAAATCGGCTATTATTAGACCAGTTACTAAAATATGGCCATTATAAGGCAGGGGAAAGAAAGAAAGAAAGAAAGAAAGAAAGGAAGGAATATAAAGTAGGGGGGGGGGGGGATAGAATAGGGGAAAGGGTCGAGTAGGCACGGGCCGGGAGGGGAGAGGGACCAGTAGGCCAGGTCGGGGACTGTCGGGGACGGATCGCGCTCGAAAGTGCATCGTCGCGCCATCTCATATTGTCAGTTGGAACTACTTGCGCCGAGCAATAGGTTGGTGTCAAAATTTTGCATTAAGTTGCAGCTCTACCCATATATCCTCCTTGTTGTAGACCCACCTCATTCAATAACATACATCTTATCTAGGTTGGCAACACCTCACATAAACACATCGCAATGACTCCGCACGGCACAGGGACAGGGGGGAGAAAGCAGGAAAAACCAGTCGTTAAGATAACAACAGACCGCAGTCGACCGCACCGTGAGTTACAGTGAACACGATAACTGCGCGTAGCTCTAGTAAGGAAGACAATCAGATAAGTAGTTAGCCTATAATATTATAGTTTAACCATAGTTGACTTTTACAACCATATAATCACTCCAAATTACAAACTCCGGATATCTATCACCATTTAGAATTTCACCTAACATCTTATATACAGCATTTAGAATACACTGACAGTTGCAGTACAAATACTGAAACTAAATAATTGTACATATTGTAAATATTTTCACCTGTATTTCAAACATAGATTTTATAGCCTAAGTGTAATGGATCTGATGATGATCGCTTGACGATCGAAACTGGTCCGCACCGTGAGTTACAGTGAACACGATAACTGCGCGTAGCTCTAGTAAGGAAGACAATCAGATAAGTAGTTAGCCTATAATATTATAGTTTAACCATAGTTGATTTTTACAACCATATAATCACTCCAAATTACAAACTCCGGATATCTATTGTACCCATGTGAGTAATCTCCATGGAAAATATGCTTCCGCCTCCAGCTAGCGTCAGGTCTCAGGCGTGTATCGTTCCCCCATTGAGCAGTTGCATATTTTGGATTTGAGACTAAAAGGTATCAACTCTACAATGATAAGGCACAACTCTATTCTAAGACTTTAATTCAGTACTAAAATCATGGCTTCAAACATATAAAAACAATCCCAACAAAACATAAAACAAAATCAAACAAAATTACTTCCACAATCCACTAATATTAACATAATATTATCATAATAAACTCATATCATTACTCAAACCTTTACCCTTATATTGACTTCACACTTCACTCTAGTGCGCTGATGCACATACAACTTTCATAAACAAAACTGTACTTTTACTCTTCTGTCATCTAGTGTGACTTCTTTAATTTCACAAAATTACTTGTTTCTTAAACCTCGTCTTACTTTGACAATTATGTGTACCGTGTGTGTTTGGTCTCTCTCTTCCACCAAATGCTTTTCATGCATTAGCCTATTCATGGGTTGCACTACAATCTACTTGCAACACCACAATTACGTAAGTCTACCCCACCGCTCTTTTTATAGTTCCACTGCATGCCATTGTGATTTCAATTCTAACTTCAGTTATCGCTGTGTCGGATGGTATTATTGAGCTACCCTTGTGAGCGTAGCCTGTGGCGTCTAGTGACCAACTTCGTAAATTCTGGTCAGTGACAGTAATAAATGCAACTTCCAACCATTCGTTAGATTGCTAAAATCTTAAACCATCAGGGTGATCTATAATTACCAATGTGTTCTTAAACCACATAACTTCATTACTCAATATAACAATGTTTCCTTTCACATTACTAACAGGGTCTTAAATCTGCCCTTTTCTAAACGCTAGCCTTCACGGTTCGTTTGACAACTCGGCCCCCTTTAGAGCGGCTTGTATACAATGGAGTGGAGTGGCGCGGTCCTAGCAGGTACCTTCCCTCGCCTCCTGCCTCTTGGCTTATATCTCCCCAAGCAGTATTAAGATTCTAAAGACAATACTGTGGTCACAATAACGCACATATCCCAATGGATTTAAACTGAATGTTATGCAAATAGGTTCTGGACGAGCTTAGACATTTATCCCTAACCTGAGGATAAGATAATAACTGGCCTCAATAGGTCCATTTCAACATGAAGGCACGAGGTTCATAAAAACATTGGTCGATCTGGATAACCGGTATCTTAATAAATGCTGCGGTCAGTCACATGCTGCCGTCCATAAGATTCGCTTCACAAGAGCCGAATCACTCAATAATAAGTTCCCGGGCGATCAGGTATGGTGCAGAGGTGTCCATTGTTCTCCTCTCACCTACCACAGGATTCTAACCCGGAACATTCCATATCCATCATCAGAGTTAGGGTCCAATCACTAAATACACTCTGGCACAAAGTACATATCTCAGTATGCCCACGGCTATACGAGATTTCATACGTCGAATAGATTACCTGGCTCCATGACCTGATGCTATGATCTTCGTCCTTTAATTATTAAGATAAATCTATCAATTACTCTATAAGCTTTTACACAAGCTGCAAATTCAATTCACTAGAAAGCTCTTCCATTTCCTTGCATAATTATATTCCCATTAATACAATATATTCTGATATTAAACTCTTTTCTCATCCCTTAATGTAATCTTACTGCTTAGATCGATAAGTCTTCCAATTAGCGTAAATATTTCTTGCTTACAACATTTTACCTGATGTATTCATTCATACCTTTTATTATTTATTCTTATTATTATTATTCTTACTGACATAAATTACCATAATCCGACACAACATAACCATCTTAAAAATCGAACATCCGTGTTCGTTACGTTAAGTTTACATAACTGATTTGCCATTTTATTAATAGTGGTAACGATTAATCCACTCACTGATGTATAACAACATCTCAACTCTACTAAAATCAACACAACAATAATTAAACCTGGAGGGTCTATCTCCTAATACTGATTCTTACTGGCATTATTTTTATAATCCTGAAATCACATTACATGCAGTGGGCTATACTTCTATATAATCATAATTTGTGGGGTACTCACATATAGGCTTATCCTGGTGGCTCCAACCACCCATATCCTCCAGTGTCGCCTGCCATTTGCAGAGTTAGCGCGACATTTGCATATTGAATATACACATTTTATAATACATTTCTTTCACCAACCACACGGCACTTTTCATTTCTATGATGAAGCTATCGCTTCATAACACATGACACTTCCTAACACTTGTTATACTATTAATTTAAAAGATATTTCACATATGATTTCTACAAAACACACGTCACTTTTTACATTCTTCATTGGTTGAAATTCCCTGGCAAGATATCAGAATTGCAGGTATTGACGGCATCCTCCATGCTCCTACCAACTCCTGATTGAAAGTCTCGAACATCTGCCTACGGATTTACCAACTGTCTATCAATTATCCTACGATAAACTTCCTGCTGTGCATAAAGATGCTTACTTCGTCCTGAGCGTTACTATTTGGTATTCTTAAGACATTTCACCAAATGCTTCATAAAGTTTCTCCCAGCGCAGTCCGGCGTAATAAGACATGTATAACCAATCAATAAATTACACACTGCGCTTAACATTGTACATAGTATTTACACAGATTATTACTTTCAATGGTTCTGCAAGTTATATCACTCGATACTTCCTATGTGAACACTAACAATTGCTCGTACTGCCGCCTATACATATGCAGCACGACTGTCCTTAATAAAAGCCTTCTAAAAGTTTTACTGCACGGCTTCCCAAGCTGAAGTCCGAGCCTCCTTCCTTGACTTTGGTAATACGCATTTCACATAATAAAGTTCGTTGATTACCGTACTTATTATTACTTCATGACTATGCATGATTATATTATCACTTGGTGCATTACACTGCACGGCGAATATAATGATTAACACTAAAATGTTCAAGTCTTTGTGTGAGCGTCCTTTCCTGAGCCAAAGCGACATACGTTCCGCGCTCGAGTCTGTTCCAACTGACCCCTTCTGACTGGGTCCACACCCTTATATCCGTTTCACACGAAAAAGTAGACCTAGAATTCCCGCGCTGTATCATCTCCTCTCCCAGGATGATTCTGGTCTCGAAACAATGCTCATAGGGTTCCTTTTTCCTCGCTGGTCCCAAAACTATCTGCGTGCTGAAGGATCGATCGGCCAATTAATGAATATTAATTGCCTTTGCCATAGCGTGGGTACGCGGTTTCCAGTGGAAATCCCCGGTGACATAGTCAGGTCACGCCGCGAACACCCATAGTCCTGTGTTCTTGCGCACTCCACTAAATATGCCTCGATTTCACAGATTAAAGGCTTTATAATTAGCCTCCCGGCTAAAGATTCACATGTGTGCAACTCCCATGTCATTGCGTTGCTCCAATCACGAGTAATCAATGATTTTCACTGGGATCTTCCCATCCCATTCTCAACTCTATTCTCGAACGGGGGAAAACAGGGTCATTATTCAACCCCCCGACCTCTTGCAGACGACTTAAGTAGGTCAACGAGATTGATATGGCTCCATGAGTCTCCTCCTACAATTCTGGGGCTATTAGTAAAATGTCAAACTCCCCAACTTCTGTGTTCCAAGTCCAGCATAGCCTACTCCATGTAGTCCAATAATGCTGTATTCCGCTCATTTCCCTGCATTATTTTAATAAATAATGTCAGCACCAGTTGATATCACACCAGTGATTAAATATGTACTTTCCTCTAGGGGCTTTTACAACTAAAACTCCCTCAACAGATCTCGGGTTCGTTCCCTGGTGGAACCTTCATTCTTAGATCACAGTCTCTGAGATCCACTTTCGATACCAGTCAGCCTAATTCCCCTCGGGTTCACTATCACCATTTAGCATTTCACCTAACATCATATATGCTGCATTTAGCATACACTGACAGTTGCAGTACCAATACTGCAACTAAATAATTGTACATATTGTAAATATTTTCACCTGTATTTCAAACATAGATTTTATAGCCTAAGTGTAATGGATCTGATGATGATCGCTTGACGATCGAAACTGGTCATCCTAGTGTATTTTTAATCTCATGTAATTTATTTCAGGATTAGGGCATAACCCATCTCTTTTTGGGTACATTCGTGTTGACCGACTGAAAAGCACTAAACTCTTGTTTACTAAGGCAACACTGAAAATATGGCTTCAAACACCACAACGTAGTAAACATTAACTAAGTAGTGTGAAGACCAAGCTAGCACAAACAAACTGGTTCAGAGTTGAAACAGGACTTCGACAAGGAAGTGTGTTATCCCCTCTACTGTTTATAACTGTCATGGATGAAATCCACAATAGTGTGAAACGAAGAATGGAAAGCAAGGAGTCTAAGGCCTTACTCTTTGAAGACGACAAAGTAATATGGGAAGAAAATGAAATAGAAGTGCAAGAACAAGTTACTGTATGGAATCAAGAGATAGAGAAATATGGAATGAAAATAAGTGTGGAGAAGAGTAAGACTGTAGTGATGACAAGAAACAAGAGAGAAGGAAGACAGAATATTGAAGTCAATGGAAATCCATTGGAATTGGTAAAAAGCTTTAAGTATTTGGGGAGCAAACTCACAGAAGATGGTACAATAAATGAAGAAATTGGCAGGAGAATCCAACAAGCTAATGGGTTTTACCAGTGTGTGAGAGGTTTAGTATGGAACCAGGAAGTCCCAGAGAAATGCCAGAGTTCTATTCTCAATGTATTACACACCAATTTTGACATATGCAGCAGGTACTTGGACCACAACAAAATGCGATGAAAGCCGAATCCAAGCAGCCGAGATGAAGTTCCTTAGAGGAATAATTGGGAAGACACGGAGGGATAAAATCAGAAATGTGGACATTAGGGAGAGAACTGGGTTCCCAAAACAGCAAGACAAGATAGAAATCAGTAAGCTGAAGTGGTACGGACATATGATGAGAATGGAAGAATATAGAGTACCAAAAGGATATTTATGGGAAAAATACCAAGAAGAAGACCACGAGGAAGGCCCAGAAAGAGGTGGATAGATACGGTGAAGGGAAGCATAGAGAAAAGAGGAGTAAAAGAAAAACAAGTATTGAAAGAAGGAAATGGATGGTGGAGGGATAGACAACTGTGGAGGTCCTTGATTCGCAACCCGACCCAGGAAACTGGAAACGGGTAATTAAGAAGAAGAAGAAGAAGAAGTAAACATTAATCTACCAATCAAAGAAACTATACAAACAGGCTTTAAAAATGAATATTTTTGGTACTTCTTCTGTGTTGCTACGGACTTTCTCGTGTTAGCCCCCAAAGTCCATAACGTCTTGGTGAAAACGTTCCCGTGCTCTTCAGAATATGCCCCCAATTTATCTTGAAATTCTCAGCTCTCTTATTTCATCCCCTCTCCTGCGTGTTCAAAGCCGTTACCCCTTAAACAGTCTGCCAAAACTTCAAATATTTATTTATCATTGCTTCAAGTACAAAAGCAAACTTTATTGATTTTGAATGGAGTTTTTGGTTCCTGTTCGATGTAGACAGTCGGAATATATCCACTACAGAGGTGTGCACATTATAAAATTCTATTATATGACAGTTTTCTAACAATTTTCTTTGTACGTTTTGTGACTTAGTAATACAGTAGAAATGATTTGCAAGGACTGAAATTATTTCAAATGTTTAATCAGCAGTCTTAATGACATTGTTTATAGAATCTGACAGTAAGGCGCATTGACATCATAGCCTACAAGGAGGATAAAAAGAAGGGTTATATATTGGATCCAACCGTGCGTTTTGAAACCCATGCCGAGCAGCCAGATGAAGTCAACAAAGAAAAGTAGGTTATTTACTAGCCTACAGTCGCTTTCTACAAGGAAGAATACCGCCTTCAAAAATAGAAGTTATTGGGGGCCCGGGGAACAATACCTGCTCTTTTTGCTGCAACGTGTAGACAATTTCGTATCTCAAATGCTACCATTAATACCATCGTAGTAACAGCCCTTAAAGGATCCATTAGTATTTTGAGAAATCACCTATATTCGTAAATTATGTGTATTTTAAGGCTGTATAGCTATTTTAATTGTTTATTTTTAGTTGCGGTTTGCCCACTCTTCAGTTCTTTTATTCTAATGTAGCCTATATGTGTGTCATACATTTCATAGTTCATTAGTCGTATTTTGTTAACCTCCTAATTTTTCTTCTTTCACCTCATTATGATTGTTAAGCTTTGTATATTAGCAGCCTTGTAAGTCGAGGAGGCATAAGAAATGACTATGCCGCCCCTTAAAACAACAATAACTAACTAATCTGACAGTAAACTAATTGTTTATGGTTCACACTAAAAGAGAAGCCTCGTTAATGCCACACGTTTGTTTTGCTTACTTTATTCTAGTGTCCGTGTGAGTTTAGACCAGAGAGATTGGAAGTCATTTATCCACTCTTGAACTATTCAAAGATTCAATGGATTTATTTATTTATTTATTTATTCGTATCAGAAGTATACAATTTACATTTAAAAAATGGTACTTAATAACACTCAAATCAAATAGTGCCTGTCCAAAATTTTGCCAAGCCACGGGCATTAGGTGTAGCAGCCATCAAGTCCTCCATTGTGCAACTTAAAGGACACTTAATGCAATTCATGACATGGACTGTGCTTTGGACTTCACCACAATCACACAGCCTGGATGTGCCAGGAAAACCCCAATTTAACATGTTGGTTCTTGATCTACCAACACCAGTGCAAAGCCACGTGGACCAGTGTTCCTCATGTCCTGGAGGGAGATGCTATATATTATTACTATCAACCCGACCCGGCTTCGCCCGGGAACTGTTATGAATTCTTTACGTGATAAGCGCTTTTTTATGCCAATGAAAGTTGTAACTACTTGAAATTGAACGGAACGTGTAGCTCACCCTCTAGGTGTCCGTTGGAAGCAGCTACAGACTGGCGATTCAAACATATCCTCGGACACTCCCGGCACTAAAAGCCATACGATAAATAAATAAATAAATAAATAATGAATAATAACAACGACCAATATCCGTTTTACGTCTCGGCATGATTGGTTAAAATCACTGACTGGACTATTAATTATAGTATCATGGAGATGCATGTGCAACGAATTCTTGTCAGACGTAATTTAAGAATGGCGAGGCGCATGAAGCACAAATCCCCCTTCCGTCCAATATTAACTTGACTGTGAATTTTGCGGAACGAAAAGTCCACAGGCGAACTGAAGAAAAGCCGAGTTGCACTTCCAGGGAAACTCCAAACACAACCACCCTTCTCAGAAGTTTTAACTCTACACGACTCAACGGTTAGCTGCTGGCTGTATCTGGGGCAATAAGCTCGTCCGCTAGCTAAGCTGTAACTGGGGTGATAGGCTCGCCCCTAGCTAGCTCGTAAACTGTCGCCTCAGTAACTGAATGGAGATGTAGGAAGAAATTAAAATGTAAAACCACTTATAGTGGGCGATGTATTGAAGATAGACATATTATGCTCTCGCGAACTTTTTTGTAGAACTTTTCATGCTGAACAATTCTTACACTCGTAGTATTTAGATATTTTTAACGGTTTGCCCAGCGTAAGCTTACAAAGCGCTCGGACGCCAGTTTTTTTTCGACTTTTCCACTGAAATAGTTACTGCTCGGCTTCCTTTGATCATAAATAAATAATTTTCTACAGAAATCATCCTCGAGAAATCCTTTACAGAATGGTAAAAACCGCATCAAAATCCATCCTGTGGTTCTCGAGTTTATCCGTAACATCCAAGAATCGGGGACTTTGTTTTATACTAAGTAGAGATAATTATTAATGACAATGGATTGAAATCAAGTGATTTAGAGGAAATCAATGAAAAAGAGAAAAAATGGACCCAGTTCAGGTGTGCAAGAGAATCACTAATTTCGAAAATTTGCTGATGCAATTCCTTGTGGGAAACGTTGTAAGTGCACAGGAGAGAAAACAATGCTAAATAGGATAATACAAATAAAGAAAGAACGATCATTGGGAAAATTCTTGCTCCTAAGTTCAAAGATGGAGGTTACAAGCTCTGGACTAATTCAGAAATATACTCCCACACTGAAAAGATTTCAAGTGTAATCCGGAAACGGAGAATAACATTCTATGCCCACCTCCTCAGAATGCCAGTCAGTAGATTCTCCAACCCAGGCGCGGATCTAGAGTTTGGTTTTGGGGGGGGGGGGGGTCAGAGAATCGATCTAGAGTTTGGCTTTGGGGGAGGGGTGGGGTCGGGGGCTGGGGGGGGGGGGGGTCGGGTCAGAGAATCGAAATTGTTAAGAAAAATGGTATCACTAAAAACGCAATCACAAAATAACCAAACGACAAAACCAGACCAATTATTTTGCAAGCTTCATGGAGAGAAATTTGATGCGTTTAGCGTACCAAAAATATTCGTACAAATTGCAACGGCGTGTTTTGCGACTTTTACATCGAGCTTCGAGAAAAGGACCCAGGTACGTTACAGTTTCGGCAAGTCGAGTTAATACCGACAAAGGGAGAAAGTCACAGCTTAAATTGCCAACCAAGCTTGCAGTTTGGACGTCGGCAAAAATTTTTGGTGCGAAAAAAATCCCCAGTTTCCTATCCGTGCATTGCTGCACATTCATCGTGACATCACTATAAACATCGGTTCGGTAATCACAAGGTTTGCTAAACAAAATAGACGAGTTGATTTTGTTGTATAAATAATAGTTTTCATATAAGAGGTTTGAAGTTGTAAATATGTACAGTTGTAACAGAACATAATAATTCCAATAAAGATAAGTTAATTCAGTATTGAATAAAATGAAAAAAATCTGTTTTTCAGTTAAAATTCGTTAAGTTTTATTTGTCTGGTAATTGTGTTTTCGTTTTTTGAGTTTGCAAAAAAATTTGGTCTCCGTTTGGGGGGGGGGGGGGTCATGACCCCCGTGACCCCCCACCCCTTGAATCCGCGCCTGCGGCTCCAACCGTCTATTACCATACTTCCGAGGTTTAAAGGTGATGCCCCTTTGATTGGTGGAAGTGGTTAAGGACTTGTTAAAGTTTGACATTTCTGAATCAGATATCTTGCTCAGAACCCCCTCTCCATTGAAACAAAAACTCCGTCAAGTTCATCAGGAGGACGTAAAACCCAGCAAGAGATATGTTCACTCGGATGAATGGAAGAAATCCCATTCCGAAGGGATGAAGGCGTGGTGGGCTAACAAGAAGAGAAACAGTTGACATCTCGCGGTCCTTAGTGGCCACGATAAAAGTAAGAAAACGCAGCGGCTACGGTGGCGTAGTTGGTAACATGCTGAGCTTCTATGCCCAAGATCACGGGGTCAAATCCGGCCGAAGTTGTCGGATATTTTAAGAGCGTTAAAAATCCCTCATGTTGCCTCCGTAGCGTAGCGGTCAGCATGGTTAGCTGCCGCCCCGGAGGTCCTGGGTTCGATTCCCGGCTCTGCCACGAAATTTGAAAAGTGGTATGAGGACTGGAACGGGGTCTACTCAGCCTCGGATGGTCCAAATGACTAGAGGGGGTTCGATTTCCACCTCAGCCATCCTCGAAGTGGTTTTCCGTGGTTTCCCACTTCGTCTTCGGGCAAATGCCGGGATGGTACTGTCCCCGTTTACCCGGATAGTAGGCTGTCAGATATCCGCCCCCTCAATCGGATTGCCAACAATCAATCGCACCGGCTCAGCTACATCAATGAAAATGGCACTGACAGATACTATCGAGATAAGAGCACAGAAGTTCACAGGAAATCATTGTGGAACACACCAAAATAGACGGGGGTTCATACTTACCGTTACTTACCTCTTAAAAATTATCTCGGGGATTGAGTTGACAACAGGATCACTAAAGTCTGTTCACACAATAACCTCCACCATGACATTTAAAAATGAACCAGATCGAAGACGAGAACTCTGAACTGTACAAAAGCTTTATTTCAAATAAAGGGTATGATTTTAATAACACAACAAAATCAACGTGGCTATCAGTAGCCCAAGTCAATCTGACTACGTCCTCCTGTAGGACTTGCAAAGTTATCATACAACATGATATAAAACATATTAGCTCCCACGAGCTCCAAATAACGTAATATTCATAACACTATTGGATTGGAAAGGAAGTGAGGACGAGACATATATAGAGCATTTGGTTTCCTTTTAATAAACATGACAATTGTATTTATAGTCGCAAGGCCAGAGTGTGGACGACCTCACCCGCTGATAACCAGATGTTGGGACAGCTGCGAGCTACCCTCCAACTTGTCGCATACTTGTCAAATGGACTCCCTTCACATGCTACATTACGTAAGAATACAGCTCTCTCTCAAGCTTTTAAATGTCTGCACGACATTTATATTTATATTTACGCAAATCTTTCAAATACTTTACTCACATCCTACTGGATTATTATGACAATCCTTAAACTTGTTAAGGTCTCATCCAAATGTTTAATAAGCTCTTAAATGTTTATAACAAAATCACATAAATTATTTATAACAATTAGAGATTGTTTATAATATTTGTCCACGACAATAAAAATATTTTTTTAAACACGCCTTTAACATCACTTTCGTTCCACATTATTTTCAAAAATATTTACAGCATTTATTTACAATATTAACATTTACATTATTTAAATTATTAATTTAAGAAATACATTAACCACATGTTCATCCGGTTGGTAATTTTCATAATCGTGTTTAATATAATCGACCAATGAAGGTTAGTTATACATATTTATGTCACAATCTGGTTTAATAAAGGTTGTAATAATTATTTGTGACGGTAATCTTCATTCAAAATCTTATCTCAAATTCTTTCAAAACTCGTGTTAATTATAACAGTAAATTCACTTGATTAATTTTCAACGAACTATGACAATTCACTCCAGCGGAAAATACTTCGCTAACAAGTTAATGCACAAACTGCATTAAAATTTAGGCCCAAAATCATCATATATTAATCTATATGGCATCAAAACTTCCACAGAACTTACAAAAACTTCCACAAATAATTCTTTATCATTAATTCCTGTGGGAACCTCCTTCATATTCAAGGGCATTATACATCAGCGACTTTCAACATCTGCGCTGCACTAGCGATTATACATTCATAGTTCCACTTAAAAATTCTTATAATCATTAATTGTTTCAAAACTGTTTTCATTTAACCTTCGTGGATTTCATTCATGAATCGAAATGAAGTGAAAATTTGCCAAACACAAACAAATTTAATAGTGAATACGCTTATATACGCCTGTCTGGTCTATCAAAATTTAAGATTAACATCTTCAAAGAATTGTAGTATAAAATACTATCATCAAAAGTGCGACTAAAACTGCAAAGTAGTCGAATAGAATCCAATTAGACTGGGGAATGCAAACATCGTTATATAAATCTCTAATTGAGAAAAACTCCTAACAAAAGTTCTTGACTTTAATGCATTCAATAATTCATTATTAAAGTTAATCTTTCACAAAAGTGTCTATGATGCAATGTTCATTCATAACTGACGATAAATGTTTGTGTTGCAATCAATTCAAATAACGACTAGTATTTCCAAGATCGTCGACAACGTAAGAGATTTTAACGCTCTAAAATCATTTAAATGTTCTTCCTACTTGATGATGACAGAAAATTGGTCAAAGTAATTAAACTGGGGTAGAATTACTTTAATAAAAGAGACACGCTGTCTGAATTTAAATCTGCCATTAAAAATCATTAACTTACAGTCAAATCGTGACTACAAAATAAATAAACAAATTACTGAAAAATCTAAATATCAGTCTCAACTGATCCAAAATCACTTAACTATGCCCATGGCATAACAATGTCTTAATAAATCGTCGAAAAAGGCATAACTCAACAATGTGAACTGAGAATAGGAATCTCAACAAGAAAATAGGGCAAAATACATGAGGACAAAAATATGGGAAAAATGGTTGCTCAAATATCATTAAGAAACTCAAATACAATAAACGTTCACGACTACCTTATCTGCCGATTGACGTTCCAGAGGAAAATTCCCCAAAGAAGACTGCTGATGGATCCATTTCACCAAGTTAAAGCTGAGCTCCATCCTCGAAATAGGAAATAGCACCCTCGGAGAATCGAACTGCTTCCTTCTCCGGAAATCGCGCTGCTCCTTGAAGACGAATAGACATCCTTCCGGCAATAATCTTCTTTGTGAGTCGGGACAACCCTGACCTCTCTTGAAAAATTCCCTGAAGTTCCAGTAGACAATCGCCATGAAGTTTTTTTGTAGAAATTTCCGAAGAAATATTCATATACAGTGAGTATGTAATAGATTCCATTGCTGTTGGATAGTATTCAGCTTTTAATCACGAAACATGGGTGTAGATGGTATTCACCGCATGTTCGCTTGTGTGGAATAGCATTTAGCGAAGTTCCATGTTGCTATCTTACTCCGTTGAAATATGTCCCAATTGCATTAAGTCCTTTAGCCTTCCATCTGCTCTTCGGTTGTAGTAATAGAAGAACAAACTGCCGTATTAAATTGCTCCATTATACTGTAGTGTTGTGTAACAAAAGCAATCTGGAGTCTCCCTATTTCACTAGCAGCGTCAGCCGTGGCGTAGATTCTGGCGATACAATAGTGCTTCTCAGGTGGCGAGATAATCACTTTTGTCAGTCGTCGAAACTTGCTAATATCTTTCAAACTAATTACTCGAAATTGTTCAGCTTTTCTATATTACTTCATGTAGCACTGCACAATCGAATTAGCTTATCGGCGACCGCTAACTGTTCAAAGCTAAACTTGTAGAAGCGTTCTAAGGTCCGTTTTAACTTCACCTAGTTTGACTTGAATCTCGTATAATGCAGTGGCTTCACCACGCGTTATAAAGACGACTCTTTTCACTACTTTTCACTTCGACGTCTCACCAAAATGACTGTATAAGAAAAGAACTTTCACAATTAGACTTCGATGATCTGAGAATGAGATCGGAGAATGATCGGAGAATGAGACTCCTCTCTTCTGCGCAAGCCCTTTTATTAACTTCACGAGGGGCGTTTCCATCCCTTCCAGAGCGTGATACTGCGTCATCGCTAAAAGTTCCAACTTCGTTAATACATGACGGATTTTCAAAATTCAAAAACTGAAAATAAATTTCACCAAAATTCCAAATCAATGCCTCTACTGCAAATGGATTTCCACAATTCTGCATTCCAAAAGTAATAAAAATACCATAGTTTCAGCAATCTCCGTCTTCCTTTAAACTATCGTTCATTGGTTCAAGCCTCCCCTCCAATAGCATAATTTCTTCCTCAGCAGAATTCCTCGTTTCCTGCGACTGCGTCGTAAATCTTGGAACATTCTCGACTAAATGCTGACGTCACTGAGAATCTCAGCTCAAGTAGCCTGCTGGCATAACGTTTGCGTCATCCGTGCTTACGTCATGACTACCCACGTCATAACCATGACAACCATAACTTTCATTATAATTTCAATATAGCCACCGTGGTCTCTATATAATTCAATTACGGGGGCAGTACCTTCTTCAAGGCCACGGCCGTCTCTTTCCCTCTTCCTTGCCTATCCATCCTGACCATCCATTACCTTCCCTCATGAGGCCCCTGTTCGCTTTGCAGGTGAGGCCGCCTGGTCGAGGTGCCAATCACACCTCACCAGTTGTATCCACTCCGATTAGATGTTCCCAGCTCTAGGACACTGCCCGTAGAGGCTGTAGTGGTGGGATACCTCGCTTCGTCCGTGGGAAAAGTCAACCCTGGAGGGTAAAACGATAGCGAAAAAAAAAGAAAAAAAAACGAGCCTTACAGTAGTCGCATCTGACATAGCAGAAACCTCACGTGAAATTGTTGATACACCGGTATTTTATAGTATTATTGGCACAAATATTAATCTATTGTAGAAGGGAGTGTTTTACAGATATTGTAGTTTATAATACGGAACTCATTTTATTAGATGATTTGTAGCTTCCACCAGCACTAGCCTAAATAAAGAATACGATATGGATCAACTAGATTAATAGACGCGACACCGCTCATGACCTTAAATTCCTTATAAACAGGTCCTCTTCATTCACAGACCAACACGTAATTTCATATGGATTCTGTTAAAATGAGTCATATTGATATGATAAATATCGTTTAAAATGATAATCTGGTAGCAAAAATATCTACCCCGCCCAGGATTCGAACCCAAGATCTCTAGATTCACAGTCATACGCAATAACCCCACGGCTATTTTGACTACGCAAATATTGTGCACAAGATGGTGACTTATTTCCACGTTCCAATAATACTGCATTACGGAATTAAGTTTCATTTATATTTTGCTTGTTTCGATAATGTTCCTGAGTGACATTGAGTTTAAAATGCCTTTTGCCAATGCAATGCCGACTACGTACAATGTTTGATATTAAGGCATTTACCACTTAAATACTGATACAAAGACTTCGAACTTGTACCATGTCATTTGTTTAAATCACTTGACACCAGAGTTCGCATGAGCGTTTTCCGTTCAGTATGTCATATACATCCCACATGGCCGAGAGTGCGTCATGGTGTCAATTTTCGACACCGCGCGCTAATAGTTTCTCTTACCAGTGCCAGCTTGATCGATCGATCGAGTTGGCAGTGCGTCTTATACTTCCGTTCGATCCACCACTGCCAGCTAGGGCACACTTCCATTCGATCGATCGAGTGGGCAGTGCATACTTCCGTTGTCCACCACTGCCAGCTAGTACACTTCCGTTTGATCGATCGAGCGGGCAGTGCATACTTCCGTTTGATCCACCACTGCCAGCTAGTACACTTCCGTTTGATCGATCGAGCGGGCAGTGCATACTTCCGTTGTCCACCACTGCCAGCTAGTACACTTCCGTTTGATCGATCGAGCGGGCAGTGCATACTTCCGTTTCCACCAGTGCCAGCTACTTCACTTCCATTTGATCGATCGAGCGGGCAGTGCATACTTCCGTTGTCCACCACTGCCAGCTACTTCACTTCCGTTTGATCGATCGAGCGGGCAGTGCATACTTCCGTTGTCCACCACTGCCAGCTAGTACACTTCCGTTTGATCGATCGAGCGGGCAGTGCATACTTCCGTTGTCCACCACTGCCAGCTAGTACACTTCCGTTTGATCGATCGAGCGGGCAGTGCATACTTCCGTTGTCCACCACTCCAAGCTACTTCACTTCCGTTTGATCGATCGATCGGGCAGTGCATACTTCCGTTGTCCACCACTGCCAGCTACTTCACTTCCGTTTGATCGATCGAGCGGGCAGTGCATACTTCCGTTGTCCACCACTGCCAGCTAGTACACTTCCATTCGATCGATCGAGTGGGCAGTGCATACTTCCGTTGTCCACCACTGCCAGCTAGTAGACTTCCGTTTGATCGATCGAGCGGGCAGTGCATACTTCCGTTTGATCCAGCACTGCCAGCTCGATCGTTCCGATCCACTTCCGTCCCCAATTTTCAAAACCACTCCCACAAAACTATCCAGCAACCGAGCGGAAAGATGTTACACATAAAACAAGTAGTTCCGTGAAGAACTATACAGCCTATTTTCATATATCCTACTTATGTTAACTGCCACAATCAACATACAAAATTTCAGTTTAATTGCTGTAACAGATTCGTAGATATTGAGAACCGTCTAAATATTTCAGATGGTCGCCAGGTTGGATTTTTATTTTTGTACTATTACATTAAGATTATTGTGTACGTGTGGTATTCAAACTTCAATCGCATGATTAGACAACAAGAAGTAAAAACGAGATTTTAAAATTACGCACAGCAGCCATCTTGTGATAATGCAAAGCATTGAAATAAATTAGATGCCAGTAGATCAACATTTGTATAAGCATTTAACGTGCAACGTTTCACGGCACTCGGATAGTTAATTCGCGAGAAACGTCCATTTAAATATTTATACTTCGCGTCGCCGCCATGTTGGATTTGTGCTCACCAGGTTCCTGAAAGTCCTATAGGTGAACATATGTTCATAGTCTCTATGAACATAAAAAAAATTCAGTTTGGTTGCTGTAAAAGATTCATAGATATTGAGAACCGTCTAAATATTTCGGGAGCTCACCATTTAGGAGTATTATGTGTATAGGCCATATAGGTATGTACCATTCAAGGACAATTATTGCCTAGGTTCATTATTCAAACTTTCACTTCGATCGCATGATTACGACACAAGAAATTAAAACTTAATTTTAAAATTTCGCACAGCCGCCATCTTGAGATTTTGTAAGCAATTGAATTAAATTAGATGGCAGTGCATTACAATCTGCAAAATCAATTACTGTACCACATTTCACTGCGCTCAGAGAGTTAAATCACGAGAAAAGTCTATTAAAATATTTTAAATTCGCTTGGTCGCCATGTTCGTTTCGTACTTTACAGGTTTATGAAATATACATAAGTATACCTGTATCAGTACCCTTTATCACCGTACAAAATTGCAGGGTGATATCTGTAATAGTTTCGGAGATATAGAATGTCAGTGAAATATTTCGCACAGCCGCCATTTTGAGGTTATGTAAACAATTGAACTAAATTAGACTCCAGTGCATTACAATGTGTATAAACATTTGCTGTACCAAGTTTCATTACATTTAGATAGTTAAATCGCGAGAAAAGTCTATTTAAATGTCTCAACTTCGCTTGGCTGCCATGTTGGTTTTGTAGTCACCAGGTTTTTGAAAGTCTCATAGGTGAACTTCTAGTAGTGCCCTTTATCGCCGTACACAATTTCAGGGCGATATCGGTAACAGTTTCGGAGATATTGAATGCTAGTGAAGTATTTCGCACAGCCGCCATGTTGGATTGGAGAGACGTAACAAAATTTGAAGGGCACGGTCGAGGTCGCCGGGAATAGTGCTATGAACTTCCCGAGTTTCATTGAAATCGCTCTAGCCGTTTCGATTTTATTAGGGGGACACACACACACGAATCACACACACACACACACGCACGCACGCGCGCGCGCGCGCACTCACACACGGACAAAAGGTGATCTCATAAGCCTATTTTTTCAAAATTGAAAATAGGCTAAAAATCCCTCAGTATGCCTTCCTTCGGAGGGGAAGTAAAGCCGGCGGTCCCATGTCATAGATTTTTGGCATGTGAGAGAACCTAGCACTGCAATTGGTAGTGTGTATCATAATTTGTGCGTTATATTTGGATGGTTATAACCGATCTATCAAATTTGAACGTTCGCCATTGAGTGTCAGTGGCAGTGGCATCCGGTAGCCAGAGTTGTAACTACTTGAAATTGAACTGGTTGGGAGCCCCCAGGCGTTCAATTAAAATACCCTGCTATGGCCATTGGCTGCAATTCAAATATAATTCATAAACATTCTTTCTGTGTTGAAATGCAATTTCTAGTTTCTCAATTATTCTCATTGCATTTTCTGTGATTGCGTCAAAAGAAGGCAATTGTGAAAATGCCGATGACATCGTCACCTTGGCGAGGATTTGAATGAGTTTTTGAATGGTATGGACTCAGTCTTGAGGAGAGAATTCTTGATGAAAATTAATAAATGTAAAACAAAAATATTGGAATGCAGCCGAAATAAATCAGAAACCTCTATGGACATCAAATTTGCAGGTGAAAAACTAAAGGAAGTAGGTGACTTCTGTTACTTAGGAAGCAAAAAACCACTGATGGACGAAGCAAAGAGGATATAAAAAGTAGGTTAGCTCAGGGAAGGAAAGCATTTCTACAGAAAAGGAATCTGTTGACATCGAATATAGATTTAGGTATAAGGAAGTCATTTTTGAAGGCCTTTGTCTGGAGCGTGGCGCTCTATGGAAGTGAAACTTGGACTGTTGGAGCGGGAGAAAAGAGGAGAATTGATGCGTTTGAAATGTGGTGTTACAGGAGAATGATGATCAGATGGATAGATAGGGTTACAAACGAAGAGGTGTTAAGACTAGTGCGAGAGGAGAGATGTTTCTGGCGACTGCTAATGAAGAGAAGAGATAGGTTGGTAGGACACATACTAAGACACGCAGGAATAGCAAGGTTAGTTATGGAAGGAATGGTCGAGGACAAGAACTGGAGGGGTAGACCAAGTTAGAATATGTTGATCAGATTGCTTCGAATGCAGGGTGTGGTAGCTATGTAGAGATGAAACGATTAGCTCAGGGCAGGGATTCATGGAGTGCTGCATCAAACCAGTCAAAAGACTGAAGATTCAAATAACAACAGATCTTGTTATTTACGAATTAATCTTCAGAATGAGCCGAACAAGAGCACGTTACATCGCGGGTGGAGAAAACGACGAGGCACTACCGAGCTGATTTTATATTGGAGACGCGATCTTGTTGTGCAATACTGTTTTAATTAATTTCGTGTCGCAATCCGGTTGATCAATAACATGAATTATTGGTCGTGCGTGAGAGGTATTGGAAGTTGTTCATCACCGACATGTCGTCCTTCATTGCAGGCAGTGATGCCATCCCTTGACACATCAAAAGAAGGAGACGGCCAATAAAAAACGAGCAGATTACGGAATATTGTAATTATTTCCAAAAAATAGAAGCTGACATTCGTCCCATAGAAATTTTTAGGTCCTTTTTAAAACATTATATTTTAATTAAAACTAGATTAATTTATCTACAAGTTATCTCCCTCTACTAAGAATAGTTAATTGTAAAACTATTTAGCGCCAGGCTCTGTATGTAATAAACTATATTTAGCGGGGAAAAGCTCCAAATAAGTACTGTAAGACAAAACACTACCAAACATCGCCTGGTGAGTGGAACATGGTTGGTTGTTCGTTCCTTAGTTTAGGGGCTGCGACAACGCAGTTATGTAACCCCGTGTACTTTGGGTGTGTGTAGAATCTGTCTGATAACCGGTGTTAATTGTGATGACTGTATTAGTGTGTGGATCTGTTTTTTTTTATTCAAGTATGGACTGGAACTTTGAATTTTTCAAATAGTTCCTACTTTTGCCGCCAAGCGCCACCGTCAACGACTACTAGGCCTAGTTCAGAAGTTAGCTACTAGACGCCACCGCAGTCGGCTCTTGGCAACGAACGTAGCAACCTAAGAGCGTTGTTTACATTCTTAAACTATACAATTTACTTTCACACAGGTGTAATTAGTGGAAGGTTCTTTAACATGCCATAAATCTATGACATTGGACCGCCGGCTTTACTTCCTCTCCGAAGGAAGGCATACTGAGCGAAACATGTCTACCCTTGATTTTCATCTTATTCAATAGTCCGTAACAATCTCTACTTGGGGCCGATAACCTCGATGTTAGGCCCCTTAAAACAACAATTATCATCATCATCAATCTCTAAGTATAAAACAAAGTCCCCGATTCTTGGATGTCACGAGAGATCTCGAGAACCATTGGATGGATTTTGATGCGGTTTTCGCCATTCTGTAAATGATATATCGAGGATGATTTCTGTAGAAATAATTTATTTATGATCAAAGGAAGCCGAGCAGTAGCGATTTCAGTGGAAAAATCGAAAGAAAAAAAACCTGGCGTCCGAGCGCTTTGTAAGCTTACGCTGGGCAAACCGTTAAATATGTTCAGCATGAAAAGTTCTACAAAAAAGTCCGTGAGAGCATATGTCTATCTTCAATACATCGCCCACTATACGTGTTTTTACGTTTTAATTTCTTCCAACCATGACCATTCAAGTACTGAGGCTATCGTATACGAGCTAGCTAAGGGTGAGTCTATCATCCCTGTTACAGCCTAGCTAGCGGGCGAACCTTCGCGTTGAGTTAAAAACTTTAGAGAAGAGCGGTTGTGTTTGGAGTTTCCCTGGGTGTGCAACTCGGCTTTTCTTCATTTCGCCTGTGAACTTTTCGTTCCGCAGAATACACAGTCAAGTTTAGATTGGACGGAAGGGGGATTTGTGTTTCATGCACCTCGCCATTCTTAAATTACGTCTGACAAGAATTTGTTGCACATGCATCTCTATGATAATATAATTAATAGTCCAGTCAGTGATTTTAACCCATCATGCCGAGACGTAAAACGGATATTGGTCGTTGTTCATTGGAAAAAAAAGCGTTTATCACGTAATGCATTCATAACTGTTCCCGGGCGAAGCCAGGTCGGGTTGCTAGTATATAATAAATCTCAATCACGTGTAATTTATTTCAGGTTACCTTCTTCTTCTTCTTCTTCTTCTTCTTCTTCTTCTTCTTCTTCTTCTTCTTCTTCTTCTTCTTCTTCTTCTTCTTCTTCTTATTTTTTATCTTATCCCGCCTCAAACAGGGTCGATGTTTCTGGCTGTCCTTTTCCACTTTCTTGTCCCACACATCATCTTCCTCTAACTTTTTCTCCTTCAGGTCTTCTCGGATATTATCAGTCCATCATCTTCTGGGTCTGCCCCTATTTCTTGTTCCATCTACAACCATCTCCTCCCTACATAGCTGTCGTCCCTTCGCATAATATGCCCACACCGCAAGTCTTTTGTCCTGGATTATCTTTGATGCTTCTCTCTCTCTTAAA